>OX438902.1:22922268-23522268 GCA_949316265.1 Diarsia mendica | reverse complement strand
ATCTTCGTGGTCGGCCTATAAAATCCAATTTGAGGCCGTTATGAAAGCGAATGGGTGGACCAAAGGGCAAGCCATGACCGCGCTCACTTTGGGTCTCCGAGACCAGGCCCTTACCATTCTTGAGGCACTCGGGAAGGATGTGACCTACGAACAGCTGCTGGAGGCATTAGAGTCCAGATACGGCGACACGCACCTGGAGCACGTTTTTCGTGCTAAACTCAGGGATCGCGTTCAACGTAGTGCCGAGAACTTACAACAGTGGGCCCTGGAAGTTGAAAAGTTGGTTCGGAAAGCATACCGGTCTGCCCCTGCACTCATCGATGGAAATTTGGTACAGGCGTTCGTCGACGGAATACGTGACTTGGAAGTGAGAGCCGCTGTGAGACTCGGACATCATAAGACGCTGAAGAACGCCTTAGCACATGCTCTGGAAGTAGAAGCAGTGAGACAAGACCATCGAACACACTACGTCAGAGAAGTTGTGGCAACACCTGTACATGAGCGTCCGCGAAAGTACAGCCCTAGGTGCTACGCTTGTGGAGAAAGTGGTCACCTACGGCCAAATTGTAAAAAGCGACGCACACCGAGGGAAGACCAATCACAGCGGGAAAAGGCGACTGAGATGACTGCCCAGCAACAGTGGAGAACTCACGGTAACAATGATGAACTTTCAAGACCTTGGCGTGAAGACTGTATGCAGAGTTCCAGACAAGAAACTAAGGAAGTTGTGTCTGTGAGGAGGCTAAGAACAGATCTCAGCGACGAATGGAAGGAAACCATACAGCAGGCTCAGCAAAGTGACTCGGATATCAAACCGATCTTCGAGTGGATTAAAGCTGGTGGTCCGAAGCCCAAGTGGAGTGATGTGGCTGCGATGAGTTCCATCACGAAGAGTTATTGGGCGCAATGGAACAGCTTGGTGATCCAGGATGGAGTCTTGTGCCGTAAATGGGAAAACGCTCGTGGGGACAGCTGTCATCTACAAATGGTTGTCCCTAAAGCTAAGGTACCGGATGTTTTACGGCTCTACCATGATGGATGCTCAGGAGGACATATGGGGGTGAAAAGGACTCTACTGAAGATCAGAGAGCGCTTTTACTGGATCCACTGTCGAGATGATGTGGAGGACTGGTGTCGCAAATGTACCAGCTGTGCGGCTGTGAAAGGACCTCACACGCGAAGCAGAGGTGCATTAAAAGTGTACAACGTGGGAGCCCCCTGGGAGCGGATAGCACTGGACGTTGCGGGAAAATTTCCAGAAAGCGATAGCGGAAACAAGTACTTCATGGTTGTCATGGACTACTTCACCAAGTGGCCAGAAGTCTTCGCCATTCCTAACCAAGAAGCAACAACAGTCGCGGATAAATTGGTTCAGGAAGTCTTTTGTCGTTTTGGAGTACCCTTAGAAAGAATTTTGAATCGCAAGTTTTTCAGGAGACTTGTCGATTGATGGGTACACACAAAACCAGGACCACCTCTTACCACCCACAATCTGATGGAATGGTGGAACGATTCAACCAGACATTGGAGAGATATTTGGCTAAAGTCGTGGAAAGCAGGCAAAGGGATTGGGACAAGCACATACAGCCGTTTCTTCTGTCCTATCGGAGTGCAGTTCACGAAAGTACGACTGTAACTCCAGCTTTCGCGAACTTTGGAAGGGAATTACGGTTGCCTGCAGATTTAATCACTGGAACCCCCCCGGATGTCCCACGCAGTGTAACGGATTACGCGAATGATCTGCGTAACAAGTTAAATGATGTGTATGAGCATATCAGGCAATCCGGGCAACAGATGTCTGAGAAGATGAAGACCCGTTATGACCGGAAGGCGAACAGTCGTGGTTTCGACGAAAATTCGCTGGTGTGGTTGCATAACCCAGTGCAGAGCAAGGGAAAGTCTCCGAAATTGCAAGCAAAATGGGATGGACCATACCGAGTTGTGACCAGGATCAACGATGTCACCTACAGAATACAGAAGGGTCCGCGAGGTGCGCCTAAGATTGTGCATGTAGACCGATTGGCGCGATATTACGGAACCAATGATGCTCGGGACGAGCATGTCTAAGGAGGGGGCAGTGTTACGACGGTCATCTAGAATCTTCGAGAAACCGCGCTAATAACTGTGTAGTACCTAGAAAATACGAGTTCATTCTTTTAGGTACCTATTTCCGTAGTAGGTATAGAACTTACATTGTATTCAAGGTCAGGCGCCGGGAGTCGCCGGCAGTTGTCATTGTAATTTCGACCGTATGCCGACGACGTAAAGTAACTTCTTCCTTGTCGGTTCTTTTATCTTTAAATTTATTTTTTTGTTAATGTTTTTTTGTGGATGCTTTCTTGAATAATGGTGAATTATCTCGAATATCTTTTGTTTGCGTGGGTATAAAAGGACCGATTGAGGACGAAGTGGGTCAGTTCACTTTTAAGCGAGACAACGAAAGCTTCGAAGAGAAATCTAGTGCGACAAAGTGTTCAGTAGTATTGAAGTGATTGTGAATAAGTGTTTATTGAGTAATAAAGTTAATTCGTGTGTTTATTTGGTAGGTAGTGATTTTATTTATCCCATACCCAGCTTGTAACAATATCAAAGTACGTACTAACGACCGCGGAATAAAACTATTAAACTGCAAGTTTATGTTCGCGCGGACAACTTCTGGGAATAACCAGCACGTGGCACAGAGATCTCATCAACTTTAGCATTTATGTTCGTTACCTAATTGTCAATTTGTTCATTGATATAAATATGAACGTGACATATAACATAACGTCAGTGTTGCGTCCCCCAGGGCCGGCCGGTCGGTGGGCCGGCCGGCCGGTGGGCCGCTACAATAGACGGACCTCGATTCAATCCTATCATTTATTCAGCGAAAAGGTCCCACCACACATGTTTGCGCGTCATACTGAAATTACTGCATGGAATGGAATGATGGAATTTTGAACTACAGATAGCCCTCGGGAAAGAATTAATGTCGAAATAAACAGGAATCGGGAGGGTGATCGATTTATTGTCGACGATAAATGACTGCCTATAAAATAATCATTTGTATCTGTGATAATTATGTTTGTAAAAGTGGGTAGTCTGCGAATATACGTCTGGCGTCTAATTAGTGAAATTAATGTTTAATTGTGCTACCGATAGTATGAATAGTTCCAGACACTGAATAAATACTGCACCTAGTTACAGCAACAGCGACGTGTGTAATGTGGGTAATATAACGCTGCGAGGAGCTGACGCAGTCGGCACGTGGACAACGAACTGGCTGCCACTCCACTTGTGTGTGTGAGTGTGTCCGGTGCACTCCCACCGCGCTGAGTTAATGCGGAATGTAGGAGCAAATAACTAAAGATTCAATAAGTTCGCTGGTGCCGACATAGATACGAGAGAGCCCGAAAACTAATATTTCTCGTGGCTCCGGTAAATGTACCGGATATCGGCTCGATGGAAAGTTCCTGGAACCCGGCGGCGCGTGAAATTATATAATGCGGATAGTGGACCGTGGAGCTGTTTACCTGTGTGTTGTGTTTATATCTACAGTTTAGCACAAACGTTCAGTCCAAACTAAATATACACGAGAATAAATAATTAATTAGGCTAAACATGCCTGCTGCCCTCCGCACTCCTCCGTCTGCCGCGCACTCTGCACGCTGTCCCTCTGTCCCCGTCTAATGTCTGAAGGAACTGTGTGAGTCGTGTCACCTCCGTAATCCTAAGTTCAACGGCCGCTCAACTCAAGAAACGCTTTTATTAGGAATTTCCAAGTAGAACAAAGTTTTCCTCAACTCTTTGCCAAAGATCGCGCGTCCTCATCTGTGATGTGAGGGGGTGTAAGCAGGGTGGGGGTGCCGGGTGCGGGGTGCCGGGTGCGGGGTGAGGGGGCCGGGGGTACTACTAGACAATATATCTGTGCGGACGTTTAAAAAGTTTGTGCTCTATAATAGAAGTGTTTGCAAAGTTCGCGGTGTGAACTGTGCCCGGCGGCGTGCGGCGGCAGGGCTGGCCACTCTGGTCGCACTTGATGCTGCAGGATAACGTCAAGATATACAGATAATATCGATGACGTGATCTCCTTGTCCTTGTCTGCCTATTGTAGAAACTATAGGCAGACAGTCTATCAGACTGTTCTCGCAGCATTTTGCACCTTTTCCAGTTTTTGCCAAGATAAATTCAGAGTGTGTCTGAGTTGTAACAAGTATGAATGAAGGCACGTTTTCCAATCGAATAGTACCCACACACACACACACACAACACGGTAATGTAGTGTAATATTTGATTGTCGAGACCCCAACGATCCGCTGAGCAGAGCACTCACGGCTGCGAGGCGAGCTAAATACGGTTGCTCTTTTCTTTATCAGTTTAAAACACGCCACTCAGGTAAAACAACTATGATCACCGGGACCAACGGGGCCAACGGGGCCAACGAGGTCGCCGCGCGCCGGTCGAGCTCACGCTTTTACATTCTCATAAAAAGACAGTTTGTTGCAGTTAATGCAGCCCTAACGGCGACCGCGAGTTATTGCTAGCGCGCACAGCTGCCTCTCTTTCTGGAGCCACATCTTACACACCAGCTTACATGGACCTTACTCTGCTACACATAAGGGTGACATTCCACTGCAGTCAAGGCGACGATATTAATGAATTTCCTTCGCTCCGGCACACCTCGGTAAACTTGGAGGCAAGTTAAATGGATATAGTTTTCATTCGATATGCTTTTCATTATAGTATCGAAGTTGGCGCGAGAAGTGATTGTCTAATTTACTGAAGACACTTGTTTAATGTTCGCGCAGGAGACTTCCGTACACTTTACGGAAATTACGAACATCAACAGCTTCGGGAATGTTAACGCTGGTGCATCCCGCCACACACACAGCAGTACCGAACAGAATGCCGCTGTGCGCTGTCACCACCTCAGCGAGTGGCCACTGACCAGGGTGCTTACTCTGGAATATAATTCCGATAGATCGACATTGGTCAAACGTCAGTTGGTTGAGTTAAACGTCAGGGATTGGCTAGACTCAGTGAGTCCAGCCAATTGCTGACGTTTAACTGAAAATTCCAATGTCGATCTATCGGAATTATATTCGAGAGTAAGCACACTGTTGCCGCACGTCGCTATGTTGTGACGTCATCGGCTATTGCCGCGGTGTTCCATCGCGCCGCTTCAACTGTGGCTAATGCACCAGCAGCGAGTGGCTCTCTGCCATACGCTATGGGCCATCCACCACGCATTCACAGTGAAGTGCAGGAGACGTACGTATGCTTGGCGTGTATGCTTGTCCTCTCAGCAGTTGCGTGTATTACTGTGCGGAGCGCGTCGCAAGTCGCACGTCGCACGTCGCACGGGAGGGACAATGTTTAGTCGTAATAGTAAAATATTGTCTTAATTAGAAGTGACTACGGTGTGGCGGTATATGGAGGTGTCGACACTCGTTAATTTTGACTATTCCCAGCTTTGTGTGCGTGTGTGCGTGCGTTTGTGTGTGTGTATGTATGTGAGTCACCATGCAGCATGCTGGAGCGCAAGCCGCCGTTAATGCAGAGTGCAGCAATTAGTGACGACATTCACTTTTATTTTTATTTCAGCGTTAGAGCTACGAAATAATCCACTGCCGATGCCGCTCAGTGGAGAGGCACGCCTCATGCCTCGCACCGCGCGCCTCACGCCTCACGCCTCACGTCTCGCCACGCCGCGGCTGCTCTCACCAGCTTATTATTTTTCTAATTTCAGTTGCCTAGTTAGTGTTGAAACTTTGTAAAGTGATTAAAACTGCGCAGAGGGCTAGCGCTACTTAAAGTTGAGGAAACAAACCGCCTCAATGAAGTGCACTTTTTAGTGTATCAATTTTACGTTCGAGTATAACGTGAATTTTAATGAGTTGTATCGTTCGTAATGTAGTCGGCGCTCCGCCCCGGTGAGCCCTGCAGCCCTACACTACATGCACGTTGGAATATCGCGGGAATTCTAACAGCACTTTGTAGTTTTGAATGCAATCAGTTTCCAATCAGTCGAGTCAAAGACGCAATCGGCAGTAATATGTGCAACAAGCACACGAGCTCGTGTCGTTGTGTCGGCGACACATAGTTGCTTCGTCACTGATGCCGTGAACATGTACTACAAGACGTGTTTCAAAACACAGAACAAAGTGAACTCCGGTGTGAGGTAGGAAGTTATTCTAAAATGGTAAAAATAAGCTTATCATAACAAAGCCGGCGGCTCGCGACGCTTGGCCGTACCATCTATTGTTTTCTCCCATTACGGTGTTTAGTAGGCCGTGCACGAGCGCGCATGTGCGTCTTACATTAGTGGATGTAAGACTATATGTATATGTATTAATATCCACCAATTAATAAACTTTGAGTGTCAGGATGATTACTAGTTATTTACTGTGTTCGAAAGTCTCTTTAAAAAGGTGTGTTGGGAACAGGGGTTTTATGAAGTAAAAGCACAAAAGACAAGACTATTCATTTTATTTCTTTTGGTCTTGTCAACTACGTCAAACTCGATTCCATTCGCTAGGTCCCTAGTCTTCGTGGAGAAGAATGGATAAGAAACTCCACGGGAACACATTTTAAAGTATTATGCAAAGACAACCTGACATTGTCTTGGACTGTCTCAAGTTACAGCAATTTATCAGTTTACATAAACAACAATCAATATAGGTAACCCATATTATAGTACATATTTCTAACACATAGTTATCAGTAATATTCAGAGCATAATATCAATTAACTTACATAAACATTGTTGATCGCGCCAGGACTCAGCCGAACCTTATCTCGGGCCCATGGGAGACAGGTCTCAGAACAGCCGCCGTCCTAACGGGATCAAATAGACGCGATACGCGCCTCCGAACAATATTACAATTTCTGAACTTACAGCTACCCTTACCTCATTTCTTCGAGCCGGTCTCACTTCCTTGACCCCTCGCAAGTTGTGTAACTGTGTATGTGTATAATGAGTGTATATGACCTTGCGATGGTTTGCTGGTAGTTCCGGACGATTCTTCCACGTCGCTGCAAGCCACGCCGTTAACGCGAGCCACCACACTCACTCCGTATTAGTCTAACCACACAAGCCTCGGTGCTTTCCCAATAGCACTCCCGTGACAAGGCAAACCAATGATATTATCAATAACCCGTTCGACATTCACAGCGTCGCTAACCGTACTGCTTAACTAGTATAATTGGGTGCCGCGAAATGACTCCACAAGTCGATTTAATCAATGCGCGTGCGTTTTCACCCGTGATTCTATGGCTACTATAATATTCGTTCGACGCCCAGCGCGACTCAATACGAACTCCTATTCACGCCGAGCCCAGCGCTCGACCTCTACCTCCGCCCCTTCGCCTCTGTCGCACCGAGGCGGAGAAAATCAAAAATCTGAAGGTAGATTATAAACAATCACCCCCCCCGGACCGACCCGTTGTCGGTCCGCTCAAACTCCCGGGAGTCGAGATAAAGTTGAAACTGCCCGTCTAAGGATCGAGTCCCTCACCTGGACGTCTGCGATCCTTGGAAACCCATCCTTGCCCGTAATCAGGTTAACAATGCGCCCCCGTCGCCAACACAACGGTGATAGGTTAGCATCCTTAACCAGAACGAGGTCTCCAACGCAGGGTGGGGTCGTCCTGTCCGTCCACTTAACGCGTTGCTGTAGAATATGCAAATACTCCAGCGACCATCGCTTCCAAAAATTTTGGCTCATTTGCCGTAACATCTGATACCGTGACAACCGGTACAACTTGACATCAGTATACGGATATTCCGGCAAGGCGCTAAGTGGTTGGCCAATCAAAAAATGACCTGGGGTAATGGCCTCAAGGTCATTCGGGTCAGCGCTCAACGGGCACAAAGGTCGCGAGTTTAAGACCGCCTCAATTCTGCAAAACACCGTTGACAACTCCTCAAAGGTGAGAATCGTTGAGCCGATGACCCGATACAAGTGAGTCTTAGAAGACTTAACTACTGCCTCGAAAATTCCACCCCAGTGGGGGCATCCAGGTGGACTAAAGTACCACGAAATGCCCCGACTGGCGAGGCCTGAGCCAATCCCTCGCTCATTCTGACTTAAAAACAATACAATTTCCTTTAAGCACCGGTCGGCGCCCTTGAAGTTGGTACCACAGTCCGACCGAATCAGTGACGGTACTCCCCTTCTAGAAACAAATCGATCTAACGCCGCCAGAAAGGCCTCCGTAGAGAGATCGGCCACCAGTTCCAAATGAACGGCCTTGGTCGCCAGACACACGAAGACACACAGATATGCCTTAACCGACTTCGCGTTGCGAAGGTGCGATGTCTTGACCATGAAGGGCCCCGCGAAATCTGTCCCTACGCCAGCAAATGGCCGAGCCTCCGTGACTCGGTCGGCCGGGAGATCTCCCATTTGTGGCTGCATTGTGGCTGCCTTGAGTCGGTAACAAGGCAAGCAACGAAACACAACGCTCCGTATGATTCTGCGGGCCGATAAAATCCAAAATTCACACTGCAAAATGCCCAGAAGGGTGTTACAGCCTGCGTGTGAATTCTTGGTGTGACGGTCCCTAACCAACAACTCCACCAAAGCTCCTGAATGAAGCACTTTCCCATGAACGTGACCGGCGCGATCCAACCGGTTGGGTCGAACGTTCGTGCGATAGTCGAAAGGACCGATCGCTTGGTCCAGGTCTTCGACAGCAACTCGGCCTCACAACTGTATGTGAAGGCATCCTGACTCGGTCGATACTGGACCCCTAAAATGGCCAACGCATGAAGATTCTCCGAATCCTCAAACAAATGCGGGTCTTGTTGATACTCAGTTGGCAGTCCTGCCAGTACCTCTGGGCAGTTCGACAGCCATTTCCTGAGTTCATAGCCACCGGAGGCCATGAGCGCCACCAATTCATCCCTTAAGATGAGCGCCTGCTCAATACTGTCTGAGCCCGTACAAATGTCGTCTACATAGACGTCCCTATCAATGACAGCAGCCGCGCGGGGAAAGCGGAGCCGTTCTTGATCAGCCAGTTCTCGTAGCGTACGCATGGCTACATATGGGCTGGGCTTTAATCCGTACGTGTTTGTGTTGAGCTCGTACGTGACCATCGGTTCTTCTGGGCTCTCTCGCCACAATATCAGCTGGAACCGACGGTCGTCTGGATGAATCTCAGTTTGACGAAACATCATCCGTACGTCCGTAACGAAGACAACCTGGTGTCTCCTGAAGTCCGTGAGAATGTCTGCAATGTCTCTGGTCAGCTTAGGACCAGCATGGAGACATTGATTCAGGGACACCCCGCTAGACGTCTCCGCGCTCCCGTCGAACACGACCCTAATCTTTGAGTCAGGTGTCTTCAAAACAGCATGATGAGGCAACACATAATGCTCCTCATGACGATAGTCAACCCTGGACACCGACATGTGACCCAACGTCAGGTATTCGCGCATGAACTCCACATACTTCTGTCGGAAGTTGGAGTCCCGCTTCATGCGCCTTTCCATTGCCACTAACCGCTTTTCTGCCAGACTCCATGAGCTCCCCAGCGGAGGTCGAATTGACAGAAATGGCAACCTTGTCATAAATCTACCCGATGGGAGGCGCACCGTGTTAAATCGATAGAATGTTTCGCACTCCTCATCACGTGGGTTATTTCTAAGAGCGGTGGGTGGCTCTTCCGTTGCCCAGAACCGTTGCAGGACGTCGGATAACACGCTGCCATAATATATGGAGCTATAATCCGTTGAGTGCTGTGGTTCCCGTACTGGGCCCAATAACGCGTAACCACCTGCGGTACGCATGGCCACAACCCCGTTTGGTTGCAGCTCCCGTTTGCCGCTTCGGAGCAGCTTCCCGAGGACGTCAGACCCAAGCAAGACGTCCACCCGTCCGGGGATCGCGAAGTGGGGATCGGCTAACTCCAATCCATTGGTCAACCCTTTTACCGCAGACGGTAACCGAGTCTGAGGGAGGACCCCAACCACTTCGTCCAAAACGATCGCCGTGGCATTCACCCGCGTGACCGATGCCGTGTCACCCATCTCGAACAGGAATGTCGTCTGACCCCTGAGGTGAGGCACCCGATTGCCACCTATACCTACGGCGCCATCCCGTGATGGCTCTAATGTAAGGCCCAGCTTTTTCACTAAACAGCTGGACACAATACAACCTTGTGCCCCTGAATCTAACAGTGCTCGCACGTGCACCGGCTGTCCGTCAGTACCCCTGACAGTAATCCTAGCCGTCGGTAATAATACCGTTACTGTCGGGGTGGGCACCACTGACGAACAGGCTGCTAGTTGCTAATAGGAGGCACCTCCCTCCTCCCCTGCCGGAGGGGGAGTAAATACTGTCCCAGTATACGGGTCCCAACCCGGGTAGTAACCCTCCCGACCCATCGGTGACATCCGTGCCGGTCGGAAGTAGCCTACTGGCATCCTTCCGAACGGTGGCGGGCGCGCCGTCAGCCGAGGGCGTTCTGCGAGAGGCGGGGAGAAGCGACTACTCGGGGGTGGCAACATGCCCCCCAACGCATTCGAGTACGCCGCGTAACCCGTCTGTACTACCTCCGGGCCCCTGCCCGAGTCTCGGTGCCTATCCCCCCCCCGCGGGGAAGACGACGGTATCGGGTTGTGCTCTGGATCAGCCCTTGGCCCACCCCCCCGAGGGGGCGGCGACCGCTGATTCCTGGCCGACCCACCCCCCCTAGGGGGGGGTGACCGACCACCCGAATCTGGCTTAGGAGAGGGGGGGTGACCTCCCGGCGAGGCTCCGTGCACCTCCCTACTCTCCGCCAGGCATAGCAACTCGTGATGGGCTCCTCCGCAGGTTCCACAGTTAGTGGTCCTGTGGCACTCACGTACAAAGTGAGTCCCCAAGCAGCGGAAGCACAAATAGCGCTGCTTGACCACCCCTCTTCGTCTATGCACCCGCTGCGCCTTAAAGTCCGCGCATGCGGCGAGACCGTGCCCTTCCTTCCGACAGAAGGCGCACACTTCCGATTGGAGGGCGTGGTATTTCTTCCCCCCCCGACGGGGCTCAACCGGCTTGGGCCCGCTCGTACGTCGGGTTGACGGAGGAGGGTGCGACGTGGATGCCCCTTGGCAATCCGCCCGCCGGCACTCGCCTTCTAAAAACGCTCTCAAGTCATCGTAACTTGGGAGGTGGTCCGTCGATTCGCCACCATGTGACTGCTCAAAGCGCGCCACCACGTCGATCGGCAGCTTCCGTAAAACCCTATTGACGATGATATATTTATTGTCCCCTAACGACAACTTAAGTCGATCTAACGTGTTCACCGCAACCGTGACCGGATTAAGGATTTTCGACCTTATTTCGTACACGTTAGACACCTTCGGGATTTCAAAAATCTTATCAATGAGGCCATCAACTATTAATCGCCGATTATCATATCGGTCGATTAATAGGCCCCATGCCGTCTCATAACTGGCGTCCGTAATCTCCAGGTGGGTCAAGATGTCGTGCGGCTCACCGTTAAGCCTACCCATTAATTGAGCCATCTTGTAGGCGGGCGAGAGATCCGTACGCGAATGCACGACACTATTAAAAATATCGCGGAATCGCGGCCAATCGGCATACTCGCCGCTAAACTCGGGTACATGTACTGGTGGCAACGGCGCCTGAATTCCTACGCCTGCTGGCCGACATGATTCCCTGACGTCACCCATGCGCGATCGCTCAATGTCGGCCGCCGCCTGGATTATGCTCATGGACATTTCCCCACACTGGTCCACATTGCCCCGTACCACCTGAGCATCCTTGTCCACCGACGACAGATCCGTCGATTCGAGACATGCTAAATACTCAGCGTGACACTTTAACACGGCGTCATATCGTTCGTCAACTTGCCGTGCGCGTGACAATAACGCATCTTCACGATCGGTGCGACCTACCAACGTAACAACCGATGAAAACCATCTCAATTCAGCTTCGATTCTGGCTGCGATAGTTTTCGTTACTGACGGAGCCATAGTACCAACTTCAATACGCGATTATGCAATAATAAATAACAATAACCAAAAAAAATAACAATTATTGTATCCGGAACTAACAATAATAATATATTCGTTGAGTGAATAAATCTACGACGCTATGCCAACTCTTGAACTTATTCCTCTACGTGCTCTAGAGGTTATTCCTCTATGTCTCAAATGTTGACAATCATAACACGATTTGTGATGAGGTTATATTTGTGCGTAACCGAACGTAAATAACAAATTATTTTATCAACGAATATTCACATTCCATTTATGTACTTATTATTAATAATTCCAACTCAACTTGAGGTGTACACTGGTATGTAGGTCAATGTACTACTACCTACAAGTTGAATTTGTACATGAACACAATTTTTACAAAGTAAATTGGTACCAAGTACCTACTAATTTTTACAAAGTGGGTTTAAATAAACCAAGCTCTGCTACCAGATTTTGATCGCGCCAGGACTCAGCCGAACCTTATCTCGGGCCCATGGGAGACAGGTCTCAGAACAGCCGCCGTCCTAACGGGATCAAATAGACGCGATACGCGCCTCCGAACAATATTACAATTTCTGAACTTACAGCTACCCTTACCTCATTTCTTCGAGCCGGTCTCACTTCCTTGACCCCTCGCAAGTTGTGTAACTGTGTATGTGTATAATGAGTGTATATGACCTTGCGATGGTTTGCTGGTAGTTCCGGACGATTCTTCCACGTCGCTGCAAGCCACGCCGTTAACGCGAGCCACCACACTCACTCCGTATTAGTCTAACCACACAAGCCTCGGTGCTTTCCCAATAGCACTCCCGTGACAAGGCAAACCAATGATATTATCAATAACCCGTTCGACATTCACAGCGTCGCTAACCGTACTGCTTAACTAGTATAATTGGGTGCCGCGAAATGACTCCACAAGTCGATTTAATCAATGCGCGTGCGTTTTCACCCGTGATTCTATGGCTACTATAATATTCGTTCGACGCCCAGCGCGACTCAATACGAACTCCTATTCACGCCGAGCCCAGCGCTCGACCTCTACCTCCGCCCCTTCGCCTCTGTCGCACCGAGGCGGAGAAAATCAAAAATCTGAAGGTAGATTATAAACAATTGTAGATCCTTAGGACAATACAAATAGGTTACAGCTTTCTCCTCTTTGTAATCTTGGTTCAATAATAGGACGTTTACATGTAAACTTTATTCTACACACATGGAATACATATCCAATAAGAATATAACACTCTGGGTACAGATCCAGATATTACTCGTATTATCTAGTTAACTCGTAGAATAGTTGCAGCGTAACTACCCTGAATTGGCGGTAACATTTGCTTTTATAACCGCCAATTCATACTTATTACATCAACGATTCCCGCCAATGGCAATGGTCAAACATTATAGCCAAATAACTAATAACACATACAATAATTAGCTAATCTTAATTAGTGGAACTATTTTAAAACTCCATTAGGTAATTTAGCAATTTAGTATGTATTTATTTGTAATCTTTACATTTATTCGGATAAAATATGAACATCAATAGATAGTTCCGGGAATAGATAGAAACAACTGGATACATTGAAATTGCAAGATAAAATCTAGGAAACATTATAAGTATCATCATCATCATCATCAGCCTATTAATGTTCCCACTGCAGGGACTCAGGCCTCCTCTCTTTGAGGGGATGGGCTATAATCTACCACGCGGGCCCAGTGCGGATTGGTAGATGTCACATGTCTTCGAATTTTTTGGTTCTAAGACATGCCGGTTTCCTCACGATGTTTTCCTTCACCGTTTTGAGAGCAACGGTGATGAAATAAGTATCATATAATAATTACTACTTAATTTATTGGCAGTATAAAGTAAATAAACAAGAACAATAATTATAGAAGTATTTAATTTGATTTAACTATTTAAATACCACAAAGCTATCTTCGGTTCGGAAACCAAGTCTTTTAAGCCACAATAATAACTACTTCTATAAAATACTTCGGGCTATAAAATATTATTAGGACAATGTAGGTTTATTCGGAATAAGAACCTTACTGTTCTCAAGATATTTATTTACGATGATTATTAATTTGATGCTATATTCTTATATACATAAGGCTATTCTATCACGGCCATACTGACAGTACTTCGTCCTCGAAGTAATTATTTACTGCCCAAAGGTTACAAGGGCAAAAACACTATTCGCAATTAAACTTTAATAAAATTTAAAAGGATCAGACTGAATTAGGCTGCTTCCTTTAAAACGTGGCAGTTGAAAAGATAATGTTATAAATACATAAGGGATAATGTAATACTAAATCATTGGCTAAGCAACCAGAATATTATATTTCATCATGAAATAATTTTGTACAAATAACTTATTTTTTTTTTTTTTTTTTTGTTCATTTTCTGTTATATATATGACGCGGCGGGAAGCCCTCTGGAGGGACGCTGCTCCTAAATATCAATGGGCTCCGCCATATTGTCGTCGCCTTAGATTCCTTTTCGTGGCAGATAGTTAAATGGGTATTTGAAATCACACACATTACTTGACTCAAACACCAAACGTTTATTTACATTGCTTCATTTACAGGCACTTAAAAACTTTGCGGTTTGAATCGCCCATTCGAATACATGGTTGATCTTTTAGGAGAAGAATAGGCAAAGAAACTCCTTATACACTGTTTTAAATCATGTTACAATTATCATTTGCACTAATTATCATTAATCACATCACAAACCACTTTCATTTACTTGAATTGCAATTATTCGCTAAACGCGACATAGCTTGTTCTCGCGTCTCAACTTTTCGTCGCATGCGTCTGTGGTCTCCAGCGGAAGTACCACACAATCAGTATAGTAATTAATGACCTAATTAGTTAAAAACTTAAAACTAACAATCATTACTAAAATACTTCACAATTGATTCTAATAATTATTTAACAATAAAACAATACCAATATTAATGTAAAGGCGTAATTAAACGTTAATGTCTAATTAATAGGTTCATTCCTTTTTACAACAAAATGTTACTTAACCATTTCCGGTTGATTAAGGATTTAAAACAGACAATGGGTTTTCTACTAATTGCATAACACGAATGGCTCTGTAAAATGATCTTATGACTTTTAAGTTTATAATTACTTATAGAAATAGATTTAGTTGTAGTTTCAGATTATAAATTGAGTTATTGACCATTACAATCGTATTCGCCGCCATCTTCACAACATTGTGCACTGACGTCTCATAGACAGCCTAATTTCAAGTGTGGCAATCATTAAAATCCCAATATTCATAAAACATTAGCTTATCTTAATTTTAACTATAGTTCTTAGTTAAAGACTTCTGGTTAATAAATTACTGATTCATATTATTGATGTAATTAAATGCTCCATATGCATTTAATTACATTCCCATCTATGTGGTGGTTCAGTGATGGTTGTTCAATGCTGAGTCAATAGATGGCACTGTCGCTCACTTTCGACCTTTGTAATGATTGTACTAAGATCTCAGAGATGGCAGGTTCATCAATATTATAAGCTGGTTGAGATTAAACAATGATCTTAGCAGATAGACATTCTTGCGGCGACACGGCCATTCTGATCGGCGGTGCGCGCTCTGCACCTGACGTTGCCGTCCGCTCGTCCATCCTAGCCGTATGTGTAGTCTCGTGGTTGTTATCTGAAATAGTGGAGATAAATTTTGTCGGCGGATTATTGTTGCTTTTATTATCCTACAATGTTTATTGAATAGTAGGATTTGGTAACAGGAAGGTTCATTCAATATAGAAACCTTGTCATAGATCTGACAGTCAATGCTTTTTTTTTGTAGCACCTTGCTAGGCATACATGCACAGATACAGACATAAAGCTGTTTGCAATTTTTATTTGAGTTTAAGGATGCTTAATAAGCAATTGTTGCCTGAATGATTCAATTACATTAATTGAATTGAATTGATTGATATTGTTTGATCAGCGACTAGCTGAAAAGAATATTGTTGGCAAAATTATCCAACAACATTAATTTAATTGAGTTTATTCTAGCTGAATAGAATATTGTTAGTAAAATTATTCAACAACATTAATTGAATTGAGTTTGTTGATATTGTTTGATCAGCTACTAGCTGAATAGAATATTGTTTGATCAGCTACTAGCTGAATAGAATATTGTTTGATCAGCTACTCTAGCTGAAAAGAATATTGTTGGCAAAATTATTCAACAACATTAATTGAATTGAGTTTGTTGATATTGTTTGATCAGCTACTAGCTTAATAGAATATTGTTTCGATCAGCTACTAGCTGAATAGAATATTGTTTGATCAGCTACTAGCTGTATAGAATATTGTTTGATCAGCTACTAGCTGAATAGAATATTGTTTGATCAGCTACTAGCTGAATAGAATATTGTTGGCGATATTATTCAACAACATTAATTTAATTAAGTTTATTGATACTGTTTGATCAGCTACCAGCTGAATAGAATATTGTTAGTAAAATTATTCAACAACATTAATTGAATTGAGTTTGTTGATATTGTTTGATCAGCTACTAGCTGAAAATAATATTGTTTGATTAGCTACTAGCTAAATAGAATATTGTTGGCAAAATAATTCATCAACATTAATTGAATTTATTGATATTGTTTGATCAGCTACTAGCTGAATAGAATATTGTTTGATTAGCTACTAGCTAAATAGAATATTGTTGGCAAAATTATTTAACAATGTTGTTAAATAATTGAATTTATTGATATTGTTTGATCAGCTGTTTGCTTTTTCAGCAAACAGATAATATTATTGTTGTAGAAGCAACAACAATACTCATTAAATTGTTTACCTTACTATGACTTGACTTTGCAACCTTGTAATAGGTCTACTAGATTCGTTTTAAATAAAATTATTGATAGCTTCAGCCATTGTGATTTGTATTTGGTAAATGTAGTGTGAGTAGTATGTTTTTATTTGTTCATTCTCACGGGAAGGTAATGCTCTGTGATAGACACAAAGTCTTGGATTTGACAGGATAAAAGGATAGGATCAGGAACACCGCTCTGTGATAGACACAAAGTCTTTGATTTGACAGGATTAAAGGATAAGGAGTTTAGGACCATTGCTCCGTGACAGGCACGAAGTCTTTGATTTGACAGGATATAAGGAACCAGGCTCTGGGCGTTTATTATGCCGTGGACCCAGCAGGATAACATGAGAGTGTTATTTTATCAGTTGCCTCCACGGCTGCTGATAGTTCATTTGTTTTGTTGGTTCATTATCAGTCACCTCCACGGCTTCTGATAGATCATTTGTTGTGTGTGTTCATTATCAGTTGCCTCCACGGCTTCTGATAGATCATTTGTTGTGTGTGTTCGTTATCAGTCGCCTCTACGGCTTCTGATAGATAATTTAATGTGTTTGTTCTTTACCAGTTGCCTCCACGGCTTCTGATAGATAATTTACTGTGTTTGTTCTATACCAGTTGCCTCCACGGCTGCTGATAGATTATTTGTGATTCATTGTAAGTTTTACTTATTGAGCTAGTTGTTTCCTCCACAGATACTAATAGCTTTTTGTGAGTATCATTATTTTTTATTTCATTAGTTACTGTATGTACTAAAACTTTGTTATTGTTAATAGTTGTTGCTTACAACTGGCAGGATTGTAAATGACAAAATGACACTGATACTCATCACACATGACCATCAGGTTGGTAGGTTGACTTGGCGATTGTATCGAGTCTTTTGACACGACATTTTTGGTACATATCAGCGGTGTAGTGTAAGTAGTTTGAAAACTCCTCACCTTTTATGTAAACTTATGGTGTGTGAACACTGACACTGTCATTCAGGGTTGGCAGTCTTCATGTTGTTTCGCATTTGTTAGGTTCATAGCCGGCGACACGGTCATTTTTGTTCACCAGGCTGTAGTACTTGAAGCATCAGCTTATCATTTCCTCTACGATAATTGCTTGAACCTGGAATGTGAGAAGTCATGCAGGTAAATAATAGAACAAGAAAAGATGTTATGTAAACATCACACCTGCTATCCCGGAAGGGTTAGGCAGAGGTGTACATCAACATTTTGCCAGCGTAACGTCTAAGCCTCTTGTTACAGGGCAAGACTGTTTGCCATTAATATTTATTGTTTGAACTGCTACTGAGAAATTCCTTATGGGAATACCCAATGACACTTTGCTAGACCTGGGAATCGAATCCAGGCCCACATGCTTTAATTGTATGGTCCATGACAACTAGACCCACGAAGCTGTCTGACTAAATGCTTGAATTAGTAATGAAAATATGGTAATCAATTGTTTTGAAATAGTTATCATACTTAGATTCAGGTATTCAAAAGTTAATCTGATTAAAAGTACTTTAAAAACACTATTGGTTGTGTTATTGTACTATGGAAACATTCACAATTTAACATATTTAAAGCTTTGCTTTCTACTGAATTTCATAGTCACAATTTGTTGAACAACATTGATGTAAATTGTTAATTGTTTTGTTTTATGAATCAGTTACATAACAAAGCATCATTTATGTGAAACATGTGCACCCTGGCATTGAATCCGACTCCTATGCCATAATAGGAAATAGTATGACGCTATAATTGTGTTTTCCTAATAAAATTAAGTTTATTGTGGATCAATTTTTAATCTATTTATTTATTATTTAAGTTTAAGCTAATCAATTAGTGATGAAGTAAGGTCAGTTGCAAATTTGATTGATAGATATTGATTAAAGAAATAATTATTGTAATATTTAATTTTATCATGTGTCATTACAATACAAAGATTCACATCTGCCGGGTGTCCCGTGACGGACAACTTTATTTTATTGAATCTTAAAACATGTTGTCCAATACAAATGTTTAGAAGTTTGTACAAAGCACTAAAGCTTGCACTTAATTGCAATTCCTCACTGGAATGTCGAGTATGAGGGATTTCTAATAAGAATTATTTCTATTGAATGACAACAAGATTTAATACTAGTTGATACTTAGTTAATTAATTAATGAATGTTAGTTAATTAATGAATGCAAGTAACTATAATTTGGTTCATGAGACCTGTTTGTGGGTAATGACCAAATTAGAAGAAGTGAAAAGATTTCTTAATATTTCATTTCCACCGGTGTCAATATAAGGAGGCATTAATCTTGCCAGTGTGTGATTTAAAATATTGTTAACTGTAAATATCAACAGTTTATAAGTTACTAAAATTAATAAAACAAAATACTTCCCGGGTTTGATGATTCATCCCGCAAATCATTTATTGATAATTATGCTTTCAGAGTGTCCATGTTTATTTGTTCTGCTACTTGGGTCATTCTGTGTTGTCCTGTATGTTTGTCATTTTGATTGGATGCCGTCGTTATTATGATCACACCATTCACGTACGCCAATGTTTCCATCCGGATCGTAAGACGGGAGAAATATTTCAGTGATCTTGACTCTTGGCTGTTGTTGCGGGGTAGTAAGCCGTTCACTCATAGAACGCATCATGGTGACCATTTTGGCGAAAAATTCCTTTAGCACGCCGCCGTCGGCCATGGTCACAGAAGCAGTTCCTTGTTCTGGATGTCCAGCAGTGCGGGCTGAAGGGGATCGCGGGGGCGATCCCACTTCTGATGACGCGGCGGGAAGCCCTCTGGAGGGACGCTGCTCCTAAATATCAATGGGCTCCGCCATATTGTCGTCGCCTTAGATTCCTTTTCGTGGCAGATAGTTAAATGGGTATTTGAAATCACACACATTACTTGACTCAAACACCAAACGTTTATTTACATTGCTTCATTTACAGGCACTTAAAAACTTTGCGGTTTGAATCGCCCATTCGAATACATGGTTGATCTTTTAGGAGAAGAATAGGCAAAGAAACTCCTTATACACTGTTTTAAATCATGTTACAATTATCATTTGCACTAATTATCATTAATCACATCACAAACCACTTTCATTTACTTGAATTGCAATTATTCGCTAAACGCGACATAGCTTGTTCTCGCGTCTCAACTTTTCGTCGCATGCGTCTGTGGTCTCCAGCGGAAGTACCACACAATCAGTATAGTAATTAATGACCTAATTAGTTAAAAACTTAAAACTAACAATCATTACTAAAATACTTCACAATTGATTCTAATAATTATTTAACAATAAAACAATACCAATATTAATGTAAAGGCGTAATTAAACGTTAATGTCTAATTAATAGGTTCATTCCTTTTTACAACAAAATGTTACTTAACCATTTCCGGTTGATTAAGGATTTAAAACAGACAATGGGTTTTCTACTAATTGCATAACACGAATGGCTCTGTAAAATGATCTTATGACTTTTAAGTTTATAATTACTTATAGAAATAGATTTAGTTGTAGTTTCAGATTATAAATTGAGTTATTGACCATTACAATCGTATTCGCCGCCATCTTCACAACATTGTGCACTGACGTCTCATAGACAGCCTAATTTCAAGTGTGGCAATCATTAAAATCCCAATATTCATAAAACATTAGCTTATCTTAATTTTAACTATAGTTCTTAGTTAAAGACTTCTGGTTAATAAATTACTGATTCATATTATTGATGTAATTAAATGCTCCATATGCATTTAATTACATTCCCATCTATGTGGTGGTTCAGTGATGGTTGTTCAATGCTGAGTCAATAGATGGCACTGTCGCTCACTTTCGACCTTTGTAATGATTGTACTAAGATCTCAGAGATGGCAGGTTCATCAATATTATAAGCTGGTTGAGATTAAACAATGATCTTAGCAGAATAGACATTCTTGCGGCGACATATATATTTTTTTTATCATTTTTGTTAATTAAATGTTTGTCCTACATAGCTCGTGCTGTAGCACGAGCTATCTTCGCTCTAGGCGGAATTCGGCTAAATACCTATAATGTCAAACTTTATTCACCCGCTACCGGTGAGGTAACTGACACCAAGCATAAAGCCTAGTAGCGTGAGGCGGAATTAAATTCCTCATTTACTAATATTGCGAGTAAGCTTCACCCCCTAGGCGGTAGTTCGGCTAAATACCTATAATGTCAAACTTTATTCACCCGCTACCGGTGAGGTAACTGACACCAAGCATAAAGCCTAGTAGCGTGAGGCGGAATTAAATTCCTCATTTACTAATATTGCGAGTAAGCTTCACCCCCTAGGCGGTAGTTCGGCTAAATACCTATAATGTCAAACTTTATTCACCCGCTACCGGTGAGGTGGCTGACACCAAGCATAAAGCCTAGTAGCGTGAGGCGGAATAAATTCCTCATTCACCATATTTTAGGTGAGACTTAAATTTTCAGTCAGTCATCAAGTCAGTGTATCATTATTTTGTTGGTAAACAATTTTTTAGTTTTTACACTTAGTTGGCTTTGACTTTGGCTTTGTTCCTAGACTGGAAATATTATTTTATTGTTTACTAATTATTAATTATTAATTATTATTTTTAATTATTATGTTTAATTATTATTTTTAATTATTATTATTATTATTTACTATTTTTAATTATTATTATTAATTTATTATTATTAATCATTATTTTTTAATTATTATGTTTAATTATTATTTTTAATTATTATTATTTACTATTATTAATTATTATTATTAATTTATTATTATTATTAACTTATTATTATTATTTATTATTATTTATTGAGGTTATACGACTATAAACAAAATAAACATAACAAAATATACATGAAACTAGACCCAACTGACAAAAGACTATAAAAGGCATCGAAAAAGTCCTCAACGCTGTCAGCAGGTAAAGTGCCCGAGACACTGGCCGCGTTGTCACGTTGAATTGCAACATTTTTGCAACACTTAGCCTCTGGCCAAAGAAAAACTCAGCCCTTGGGTCACAGCCTCACAGGAAGCGTCAACAAGGCGTTTCGAAATTTCATTCAGGCTCCAGAGTTTCAACCTCAAATGACTCGAATTTAATAGTTTAAGGTTAACATATTATTTACGCAGCTCGAGGTTCCCTGCAGCCGCAGCGGCAGCGCCAGCACAACACGATGTGCTTGGAAGACGTGATGGCGCCACAGTTAATATTTAATCTAATTTATTTTATCTCAAATAAAATTAACATTTAAATTTAAAACATGAAAATTATTTTATTTCAATAAAAATTATCTTATTTTGTTTTGAAACGTAGCTTAATTTTTTTTTTTATATTCAGTTACCAAAAAGTAACCGCTC
Organism: Diarsia mendica; assembly: GCA_949316265.1. Taxonomy (NCBI): domain Eukaryota; kingdom Metazoa; phylum Arthropoda; class Insecta; order Lepidoptera; family Noctuidae; genus Diarsia; species Diarsia mendica. The sequence goes on along the minus strand of OX438902.1, from coordinate 23,500,098 downwards.
GGTCAATCTGACAATTATTATTGTAGTACCTACTATAATTATTTTAACATATTGTTGTCTAATAGATACCAAAGCAAATCTTAAAAACTTCGATCACTCACAATGCCAAAAAAAGTTTTAGTAAGTATGATGCGACATCTAGCACAACTGCTTTTGGTTTGTATCCGTGTTTGCTTGGTTGGTAATTAGCTAATAGACACATTTGTTTCGTTATTGTCATCGCCTACCCTCGTTACGAGGAAGAGAAGAGAAAAGAACATAAACATGTTATTCATATTATTTAAGACAAAAAGTGAAAAATGTTTTTATTTTATTTACATTCTTTTACTTTTATTAGCTTTAGTTCATAAGTTAATAATAATAATAATAATATTCCACAACTATCACACAACGCCATCTAGTCCCAAGCTAAGCAGAGCTTGTGTTATGGGTACTAGACAACTGATAAACATACTTATATATTTCTAAATACATACATATTATAGATAAATTACACCCAGACACAGAACAAATGATCGTGCTCATCACACAAACATTTGTCCTGGGTGGGAATCGAACCCACGACCTCCGGCATAGCAGTTAGGGTCACTAACCACTAGACCAACAGGCCAGTTAGTTATTAGCCATAAAACACTTTTATTGTTCTTATTTATTTTAAGTAGGTAACTAGAATAGAATCCTATAAAAAATGTTTAAACTACCTACATTAAATAATGTGTAGACATTATTTGTATGCCTTGCAAGGCAGCACATAGTGATACTATATATTCTTTTGATAACACCTGATAACTCTTTTACCTATGTGTCACAAATAAATATTTTTGAATTTGAATTTGAAATTTGAATTCAAATTTAGTTTCTCATTACGAGGATTATTGTTAATTTTTGATGAGTAATATTTTTACCTTTTTGTCTTAGCAAGGCTGTTTTGGTCAAACATACATGTTATCTTTTTATGATTAAATTATAACTTTCAGATCATGAGAGTAGCTTAGGTAGTGATTATGAAGTAAGTTTAAAGTAGTTTATTTTCATTAGAACCAAAATCTATAGCTACTTCACTTTTACGCGAAGGTAGTTTAGAAGCCAAAGTCAAATTATTATTTCAGAAAGTCTAGCCAATCAGCTTATTGTAGGTGCATCAAAATAAGGGAAACGATCAGTAACTTTTGACCTTGTCCCACTAAGTTATAATCAATAGATAGAACTTATGATGTATTACACCAAACGAATTTATTTGTTTACCCACTTGATACGTACTATTAAGTCTACTACATATTTAAGTAGTACAATATTAGGTCAGTGGGTCGTCTTTATGTTATTATAATTGTTCAGTTTTGAAATGTATCTTAAAATGATTGAACATAAGTTATATAAGTTATTTGTACATTACATATTCTCAAATTCATTCCGTACTCCGTAACGTTTTAACATTCTATTCGACAAATATTGACATTGTCATCAACTATTTTAAGACAAGCTTCAATAAAATATTTAAATACCAACTTATAATATTCACCTACCTTCCATCTCATCATCTCATTAAATTAATTCAAAACTATTTTCTTATTTTTCTTTAAATTACTTATTTTCGATGTTTTACGAAAACAACAACATTATTCATGAGTTTGGGAGTAGTAACAAATACATTTATTCCTTGTATTACGAAAATTCTAAAACATTTTTATCGCAAGTACCTGACATTTCTAACTTTTCATAGAACAAAATATTAAAGCCAAGGCCAGGCCTTACCGATATTAACTATTTCGTACTGCTGCTCGATTTAATCCATGGCATGGCTTCGATGCTGTACCAGCAGCTTCTCAATCTCACGGTCAGAGTACGTGCTGTCGACGTAGCCATCGTTCCGGTCCTAGTCAAGTCGAGGCGGTGAGCCACCGACGTCACATCTCTCAGCATCAGACCAGCAGTAACTCCCACATGGATCATGAAAATATTAAAAAGGAACACAATTAGAAATCATATTAGCAAGCCAGGGACAATCCCACTTCTGATCTTACATTAGTGGATGTAAGACTATATGTATATGTATTAATATCCACCAATTAATAAACTTTGAGTGTCAGGATGATTACTAGTTATTTACTGTGTTCGAAAGTCTCTTTAAAAAGGTGTGTTGGGAACAGGGGTTTTATGAAGTAAAAGCACAAAAGACAAGACTATTCATTTTATTTCTTTTGGTCTTGTCAACTACGTCAAACTCGATTCCATTCGCTAGGTCCCTAGTCTTCGTGGAGAAGAATGGATAAGAAACTCCACGGGAACACATTTTAAAGTATTATGCAAAGACAACCTGACATTGTCTTGGACTGTCTCAAGTTACAGCAATTTATCAGTTTACATAAACAACAATCAATATAGGTAACCCATATTATAGTACATATTTCTAACACATAGTTATCAGTAATATTCAGAGCATAATATCAATTAACTTACATAAACATTGTAGATCCTTAGGACAATACAAATAGGTTACAGCTTTCTCCTCTTTGTAATCTTGGTTCAATAATAGGACGTTTACATGTAAACTTTATTCTACACACATGGAATACATATCCAATAAGAATATAACACTCTGGGTACAGATCCAGATATTACTCGTATTATCTAGTTAACTCGTAGAATAGTAAGTTGCAGCGTAACTACCCTGAATTGGCGGTAACATTTGCTTTTATAACCGCCAATTCATACTTATTACATCAACGATTCCCGCCAATGGCAATGGTCAAACATTATAGCCAAATAACTAATAACACATACAATAATTAGCTAATCTTAATTAGTGGAACTATTTTAAAACTCCATTAGGTAATTTAGCAATTTAGTATGTATTTATTTGTAATCTTTACATTTATTCGGATAAAATATGAACATCAATAGATAGTTCCGGGAATAGATAGAAACAACTGGATACATTGAAATTGCAAGATAAAATCTAGGAAACATTATAAGTATCATATAATAATTACTACTTAATTTATTGGCAGTATAAAGTAAATAAACAAGAACAATAATTATAGAAGTATTTAATTTGATTTAACTATTTAAATACCACAAAGCTATCTTCGGTTCGGAAACCAAGTCTTTTAAGCCACAATAATAACTACTTCTATAAAATACTTCGGGCTATAAAATATTATTAGGACAATGTAGGTTTATTCGGAATAAGAACCTTACTGTTCTCAAGATATTTATTTACGATGATTATTAATTTGATGCTATATTCTTATATACATAAGGCTATTCTATCATGCGCGTGTGCGCGTGTGCGCGTGTGCGCGTGTGCGCGACACGCTGGAATAGCAATTAACTAAATACGTTTTAATGTTGCCCGTACAGGCGTACACTCGTACAGTACATTGTACGTGTTGTTACTTTTTATGTTTCAACAAAATGGAAAGCTGTTCACTTGATTATTTTCGTGATATTATTTTGTTCCACTTACAATGCGATAGCTGATAACAATAACCTGGGGTTGCACGACATTGGTCAAGTCTGATATTCGTCAAATCAGCAATTCGTCAAATTTGATATCGGTCAAAGCTGTAGTTCGTCGAATCGTCTGTTTGTCCAATTATGAAATTTGCCACATACGCTATTGGTCAAGTCCAAGTACAGTCGATGAAACCATGCGTTTGGAATTCACATAATTTACTTGTAGGAACTTACAAAAAGAAAAGCCGCCTGCTGTAGGTTCCCATTTACATAATTAAAATGTAGTAAATAGTAATTAAGTATTCTGAGGTTTAATTTGTTACGATTGTTACCTCCTTTGTATCTGTAAGAATAGGATGTAGGCGAAAAATGCTGGCTAAATAGAATAGCTTAAAATGCCGTCATTTGTTTTCCCGTCAATTATGTGACATTTCATTATTTGTAAATGACAACAATTACATTCTTTATTTTCGTGTCTCCGGTTTGGTGAAATATACTCGTATATAATGGCTTCTACTAGTAAAGGCAGCCATTCTGTGTTTACATTTACAGACACTGAAAAAGGCAAAAAGAAACTATTACGTGCAGGATATCAATTCCATTCTAACTCGACAAACAAAAACGGTACTACAATCTGGCGTTGCGTAAATAGAAGCGAATGCAATGGATCCATAACTTTAAGCAGTGATTCTGGGTCAATTTTGAGGGAAAGCGGACATACCTGTAAGCCTAACTTCGATAAGAATTTGATTGACGTTAAGATGAATAAATGCAAAGAAAGAGTAAAGAAGGAATGGAAATCGTTAAGTAAAATTTTTGAAGAAACTATGGGTGAGCTTGAGGAAGAAGATGATTTTATAGACATACCAAGTTTGAAATCAAAACGTGATGGTCTATACACGTGACACTAGCGGGGGAGGCTCTAAATAGAGTTACTAAATTTGTGTACCTAGGTCATGTAGTAAATGAGGACCTGACCGATGAAGCAGACATAGAGAGGGAACGCAGGGCGCTGACGATTCGTTGTAATATGCTGGCACGCAGATTTTCCCGATGTTCTTTTGCGGTAAAGAAGACATTATTTAGGGCATACTGCCAGTCTTTTTATACGTGTAGTTTGTGGACTAGCTACACGCAGCGAACCGTCAGTGCCCTGCGGGTCCAATATAACAATGCTTTCAGGTTGCTGATGGGATTGCCTCGCTACTGCAGTGCGTCAGCGATGTTTGCTGAAGCTCAAGTGGATGGCTTTCACGCCATAATACGTAAGAGAGCAGCATCGCTGATGCGGAGGGTGAGGGGCAGTCCCAACAGTTACCTGAGTGGGATTGCAGACTACATCCATAGTCCTATTTGGAGGCATTGGATTGGTCTGCATATATTGTAAGCTGACTGGCGTGTTTTATTTTTTATCTTCTTGTTGTATTTTGTGAATCACTAACATAGCTATAAGTCACCTTGTTGTACTACTAACACTTTATGGACCGAAAAGTCTGAATTAAATGTTTTGAATTTGAATTTGAATTTATACAAAATGCGAAAGAAAGCAATTGGCGTACAAACATGTCAGTTCCCAACGGTAGATACGGTCAAATTTCCAGACATACTTTCAAATGATTTTTTGGTTTATGAAAGTAAAGACGATCTACCGAAATTCTTCATCTTTGCTACAGCTGAGGGTATAGAAATATCATTAAATACGGATTTGATTTTTGTAGATGGCACTTTTAAAACCGTACCGCGACCCTTTTTTCAACTTTTATCAATACACGTAGACGTGGGCAGTACAAGAGCAAGCACCAATATTATTCCGATATTTTTTTGCCTCTTGCCTAATAAAACTCAGCAAACATATGAGAGAGTATTCTCGGTTTTGCGTTCTCAATTTAAGCTTGATATTCATTTTCTAAAATGTGATTACGAAATGGGAATAATTAACGCTGTTAAAAGCATTTTTCCTGATGTTTTAGTCAAAGGCTGCTTTTTCCACTTTAATCAAGCCATTTATAAAAAAGCACAAGCACTTGGAATGATGACTGACGACAATTTGAAAAAAGTTGTTAGACTTACCACAAATCTAGCGTTACTGCCCTATCAGTATATTCCTGAAGGATGGTCAGCAATACTTAAGATGATGCCAGAAAATGATAGTAGGGCGGAAAATTTTCAAAAATATTTTTTCTGAGCAATGGCATAAAAGAATATCTCAGGATATGTGGTGTTGTGCAAATGAACGCCATCGTACCACCAACGCAGTCGAGGCTTGGCATCGGAGATTAGGTATTAAAGTACAAGAAAGACATAATATTTTCATGTACATTAGTATTTTAAAAAAAGAAGCAAAATATTATTTAAATAAAGTTAGAAGAGAAGATGAGAAGCAGAGGAAAACATCCGACGTCATAAAAGAGGCTAAAATAGAAAAAATAATAGAAAAATTATTGAGTGGAAAATTAGACGCGTTAAAGTGTCTAAAGCAGTTATGTTGGTTGTGAATTCTTTGTACTTAAATAACATATAATTATGAATTGAATAAATGAGTTAGAAAAAAATATCTTGAGGTACTTTCATTTTTACAGTTGATTGTACTTATATTACTTGACCAATAGCGTATTTGGCAAATTTCATAATTGGACAAACAGACGATTCGACGAACTACAGCTTTGACCAATATCAAATTTGACGAATTGCCGATTTGGCGAATATCAGACTTGACCAATGTCGTGCAACCCGCCCGTAGCACGTTTTGTGGCCGCTCGTAGCGGCTCGTAGCAACTCGTAGCGACTCGTAGTGGGCGCGTAGCAGTTCGTAGCGACTCGTAGTGGCTCGTAGCGGGCACGTAGCGCAGAATTCAATTACAATAATATTATCTGCACAACCGTTAGAAAGAAGGCATTACTTTTATTGTTTGTACAATGTACGGCGCTATTTGTACTGCTATGGTGCATAGTTTTATTTCAAGTGCTAACATATTAATGGCTACAGGAACATGTGTTTAATGTTAGCTTTGTGTTTCGTAGCACATTGTAGCACTATTTAAATACGTTTCATGTACTCTAATGCTAAATTTTTTCAGCTCTTGCTGGAATTACTTAATGTACGTAAGAAGTGAAATAAGTTCTTAGTTTTGCACATAACAATACATTGCTACACACGCCTACATTATAATTGGTGTAAGATATTTAAAACCTAATGTTTTTAAGTATTTTTATTATAATAGTGGGCTTAAAACAGAGGTAATATTTTTGAGTCGGCTTTTGTTAAGGAAATAAATATAATTATATAAAATCAATTTCACTAAATCCATCTACATAATGAAAGACGTGAGATATGTTTGCGGGAGCTCTCCCTCTCCCTCTCCCTTCACTCACATCCATGCATCACTCGTTGAGTCGCATGACTTGATACTTAATGAGGTCTTAAACACCTTCCACCAAAATCTTTATTCGTGTTGGTCGGTCCGTGCGATCTTGAACTATTCATTACTTTATATCCTTCATAATCCAGATGTTTGAGAATGTTTCGTGCAAAGTGACAATCGAACAATAAAGTTTATTTATTTCTTTGAGGAAAGCTCCTGCAACGTAAGCGTGTGATAAGTAAGAGCAAGTCGTAAAAGCGAGCACGAGCCCGTACAGCCCCCCCCCCTCCCCCACCACCCCGCACTCGTGTTAAGTTCCCTACAACATAACACGAGCCTGCACTCTTACAGCGGTGCAGTATCAAGTGAAGAGACATTCAATATTCGTTACAGTAAGGAACCAGTTGCAACAGTTCACTTAATACATCAACTAATCGAAGTACCTGAGCAGACAACCAGCAACTTTATAGAACAACCGACCGAGTGCGAACCAGACTCGCATACGAACGGTTCCGTTGCCGTACCACCGTACACTAACACAACATTATCTTTTAGTGTAGATAACGACGAGTTTATTTTATTTTATTGAGACCACTAGTCTAATCAATAAGGGATTTTTATGTACTTTCTTAAATAAAAGCGAGCCAGGCAAGAGCCGCTTGCAAAAAAGGTAAAAGTTCGATTAAAAAAATTGCTACATGCTGTTCCGAGTCGAATGACACCTCGTTCATATTTATATCGGAGGCGGAGAAAAAAATTGAACCACAAAACACTTGTTGACTAGACTACACCAATTTAATTTTATTTGTTATCATAGTGACTATAGTAATAAATAGACCGTGACAGTTCCATATTTGTACCTTACAGTCATGTGGCAGACAAGCGGACATACTCACAACGAAGCCTTAGTAATGCTAACCCTTGGAATGTTAATAACCCAATGATTGTTAATAATTATATTATATTTTTCTTAAAATCCTAACTAATATTATAAATGCGAAAGTAACTCTGTCTGTCTGTCTGTCTGTCTGTCTGTCTGTTACTCTTTCACGCCTAAACGGCTGAACGGATTTTGATGAAATTTGGTATGGTGATAGATGATAACCTAGAAATGGTCATAGGCTATAAATAATCACGCCATCGTTCTTAGGGGGTAGGCAGTAGGCAGATAACTAAATTGAGTTAGTGATTTTTAGTCGTTTTTGTTGGGACTTTTGCTCTTTCACGTCTAAACGGCTGAACGGATTTTGATGAAATTTGGTATGGTGATAGATGATAACCTAGAAATGGTCATAGGCTATAAATAATCACGCCATCGTTCTTAGGGATACTCATTTTAGACAAAGAAACGGATAGGTAATCAGTTCATCACCGAAATTATAACACCTACACTTAGTTTGTTTACTATTCAACGAGGGAAAATCCTAACTTCCTAACTAATATTATAAATGCGAAAGTAACTCTGTCTGTCTGTCTGTCTGTCTGTCTGTCTGTTACTCTTTCACGCCTAAACGGCTGAACGGATTTTGATGAAATTTGGTATGGTGATAGATGATAACCTAGAAATGGTCATAGGCTATAAATAATCACGCCATCGTTCTTAGGGGGTAGGCAGTAGGCAGATAACTAAATTGAGTTAGTGATTTTTAGTCGTTTTTGTTGGGACTTTTGCTCTTTCACGTCTAAACGGCTGAACGGATTTTGATGAAATTTGGTATGGTGATAGATGATAACCTAGAAATGGTCATAGGCTATAAATAATCACGCCATCGTTCTTAGGGGGTAGGCAGTAGGCAGATAACTAAATTGAGTTAGTGATTTTTAGTCGTTTTTGTTGGGACTTTTGCTCTTTCACGTCTAAACGGCTGAACGGATTTTGATGAAATTTGGTATGGTGATAGATGATAACCTAGAAATGGTCATAGGCTATAAATAATCACGCCATCGTTCTTAGGGGGTAGGCAGTAGGCAGATAACTAAATTGAGTTAGTGATTTTTAGTCGTTTTTGTTGGGACTTTTGCTCTTTCACGTCTAAACGGCTGAACGGATTTTGATGAAATTTGGTATGGTGATAGATGATAACCTAGAAATGGTCATAGGCTATAAATAATCACGCCATCGTTCTTAGGGGGTAGGCAGTAGGCAGATAACTAAATTGAGTTAGTGATTTTTATTCGTTTTTGTCAGGACTTTTGCTCTTTCACGACTAAACGGCTGAACGGATTTTGATGAAATTTAGTATGGTGATAGATGATAATCTAGAAATGGTCATAGGCTATAAATAATCACGCCATCGTTCTTAGGGGGTAGGCAGTAGGCAGATAACTAAATTGAGTTAGTGATTTTTAGTCGTTTTTGTTGGGACTTTTGCTCTTTCACGTCTAAACGGCTGAACGGATTTTGATGAAATTTAGTATGGTGATAGATGATAACCTAAAAATGGCTCATCCATACTATATACTATATATACTATCCATATCCATACTTCCATATACTATAATAATATTATAAATACGAAAGTAACTCTGTCTGTCTGTCTGTCTGTCTGTTACTCTTTCACGCCTAAACGGCTGAACGGATTTTGATGAAATTTGGTATGGTGATAGATGATAACCTAGAAATGGTCATAGACTATAAATAATCACGCCATCGTTCTTAGGGGGTAGGCAGTAGGCAGATAACTAAATTGAGTTAGTGATTTTTTGTCGTTTTTGTTGGGACTTTTGCTCTTTCGTCTAAACGGCTGAACGGATTTTGATGAAATTTGGTATGGTGATAGATGATAACCTAGAAATGGTCATAGGCTATAAATAATCACGCCATCGTTCTTAGGGATACTCATTTTAGACAAAGAAACGGATAGGTAATCAGTTCATCACCGAAATTATAACACCTACACTTAGTTTGTTTACTATTCAACGAGGGAAAATCCTAACTTCCTAACTAATATTATAAATGCGAAAGTAACCCTGTCTGTCTGTCTTTCTGTCTGTCTGTCTTTGCTTCACGCCTAAACTACTGAACCGATTTGTGTGAAATTTGGTACAGACATAGTTTGGAACTTGAGAAAGGACGTAGGATAGTTTTTTTTTTTTGCGATATAAACCAAAAATCTGCCGGAAGTCACTATTCCACGCGAACGAAGTCGCGGGCAAAAGCTAGTATGTTATAATAGGGGATCGGACAGGGTCAAAATATTATGATTCTGTTTAGTCCGTAAGTTAGATTATCGAAAAATATTGAATACGTCGTGTTTTTTGTTTTATCAAATCATTAAAAAATGACGAAGATAAAACGCGTCAAAGATCTTGGAGTGGGGCTTGAAACGTCACTTGTGTCGTCAAAATGTACTATCATATGACGTCACACGAGTTTTTGAAGCACTGTATCGTCTTCATTTTAAGTTTACGTGAAAGAAGAAAAAATACGTGTCCAATAATTTTTGGAAATCTATCTGACGGACTAATTAGTTTTTTTTTGTCCGATCCCCTATTATGTAACAAAGTAATACCTAAATTACGAGTCCTAGGTGTTTTAATTTAATTTTAAGTTTGCATGCTGAATTAAGTAAGCGAAATATGTGAAACCTTTTGTGGAGTCCTACCGCGGAGGTGCAATGTGCGCCGGGATTTCTTATGTGTAATGTGGAAGAAAAGACCCGACATGTGTAGTCACCAAGCGGCTTTATTGAACTAACTATAATTACAGTAATGCGCATGCAATAATGTATAAATGTAAGTACATGACGTGATCGCGGGCGTCAGCATAAATTGTAGAGTGAGCTCGTACATGCTCCCAAATCACAAAAATAAACAAAATGTAAAAATAATGTAAACACAGTAAATTAAACGTAAAAGTAAACAGTAAATCAAACAATGTAAAATAAAGAATATAAAGTCCAAAGCTTATATATTATTATGTAACTCTAACAACAGACTCTCCGATCGAATGCGCAACACCTTAATACGGTCTAAGACAGGCATCACCGATGTTGGCCTTAAATCTGCCATGTTAAAATGGGACTGGGCGGGTCACGTTTCAAGGATGAACGGACAGATGGGCGAAGATAGTAACACAGTGGGTGCCTGAAGACGGCCGACGTAACCGAGGCAGGCCCAAAAAACGCTGGCGTGAGGATCTGGACTCATTCTCAACGGATTGGACGGAGAAGGCAATGTGTAAAAAATCTTGGAAAGCCATGGGGGAGGCCTTTGCCCAGCAGTGGGACAGTGTAGGCTAAGGAAAAAAAAAAAAAAAAAAAACTCTAACAGCTTGCCGGCGAGGTTGCCCTGTCGACCTTGTGCGCGCGGCTAGTGTCCTGGCTCATCCGTGGTGGCGGCTCGCTGATCGTTTGCTCCCGCTCCGGGTTATCAGGTCTGTAGGTAACTCGAAGAACTGCACCATAGCGTTTCCTCAGTTTGAGACTGATCCATAGACAAGCCCCAACAACAACGATAAGCATAAAGCTATACAGTATATAGCGATGTGTGTCGTGGGACGTTGCCACTTCGTTTAGAATTTATTGGTGCATCTTCACCTTTTCTATTTTGGCTTTCAATGTCTTCATCATCACTTCATGATGCTCAGTTTCAAAAGTATAGTTGTTGTCTGCTATGAAGTGATTTAAAGTCGATTCTTTCAAGTAAAGCTCGTCTTCAGTCACGCTTATCTCACTGTGAAAGTTGTTATGAGAGCGTAGTATAATGTTATCTCCTTTCAACATGCATCCAGGGTCAAGTGAGATAATACCAGTAGCACTTAATTGTTTCGATAATGTGCCGGATGGACAGAAAATGCGAGTCAAGCATTGTTTACAACATGTGTAGAGCCACGCGCCATCATTGTGTAACTGTGTCCACTTATCACTGCAACTTGATACAGTCGTATGGCACGCCGGCAAGTTCTTATTGTTTACTATAATTTGTGCCTCGCACATCGTTGTGGCTTGCTTTATGTCATAAATCGGTAAACTCACTGCACATAGTAACTTGTGTTTTCTCAGTTGTATACATGTGCATAGGTCGTCGTATGTTAGAGGCATCATCACGTCCTTCTTAAGGTTTATTGCCAAATAATCAGATGTAGGCATGATTTGCTTCTCTGTCTGTCCTTGTATCGAAGGTATAGGTATCACTCGGTTTAGCTCGTACTGTTCGTTGTTCACCAAAGGCAACTTAACTTCAAAAAGGAAGAAGTCTCTTGTCAGCTTGACGTGTACTCTTGACAATTTATACATCTGTCGAATGCACTGATGGCTGTTTGTGCATGGTAGCGATAGTTCACTTGGCAATTGTCCAGATATTATGTTTAATTGGTCTTGTAACTGATCTGGCTTCAATAAGTGTACATCGACGTGTCCGCCCTTTACATCAGTCACTAAGTCGAGCAGTAATTGTTGAACTCTCCTTATGTTGGAGATTATTAAGTTGGCAGCTAAGGCAGATGATATCACGTTGAGTGCATTGCTACGTTCTATGTGTATGCGCTCGTTGGTTTCTTGGAGCCGTTTGTTTATTAGCGTGAATTGCTTGTTCATGATATCCTCGTTTCTCTTCAAAATATTGTACTCGCCTTCCACAATCGATGTTTGTTCCTTATAGAGGTTGAGTAAGTGGTTTTCGTTTGTCTGTATGAGGTTGATATCACTATCGTATTTTTTGGCAAAGTTTTCGTCAAGGACTCCAAATAGATAATTTGTTTTTTGTTTTTGTTTTGTTTTTTTTTTGTCGCAGAACCCATGTAATTCAACTGGGGTGTGTTTGGCTCCCATCCATCGAGGAATAGCGATCTGACCTATGTATTTGAGGTCGTTCCTAAACTCTTCCCATTGCTTCTGTACATGTTGTGGTACGGGATCGTCCCAGTTGAGGTTTGTAGTCCACATATGTTGGAAAATAAGTTTGGCCTTTATTGTGGCAGGTGAAAGCCATCCTAGTGGATCGTATAGCTTCGACAGTTGAGATAGCAACGATCTTTTCGTAATGTTAGCGCACGTGTTTGATGTTTCCACTGTGTGATGAAATGTAAATTGATCTGTAGAGGTATTCCACATAACTCCCAGTGTCTTGTTCGTTTCAGCGTGCTTGAAGTCTATCATGTTTTGACTAATTTGATCGGGTGTAAGATCTTTTAATATGCGTTCGTCGTTGCTCGCCCACTTGCGTAAGTTGAAGCCACCTCGTTTGAGTAGGTCTATTAATTGTTGTTGAGTGGTTTTGGCTTGTTGGATGTCATTGCTTCCGCCGAGAAGGTCGTCGACGTACAGCTGACTGTCCAATGTTTCAGCAGCAAGCGGGTATTGATCACCATCGTCGTGAATTAGTTGTTTTATTGTTCGCATCGCTAAAAAGGGAGCAGATTTAGTGCCGTACGTTACGGTGCACAGCTGGTACTCTTTGATCTTGTCTTCCTTGTTTTCTCTCCACAGTATCTTCTGTAGATGTTGATCTTGTTCCTGTATTCCGACTTGTCTGTAAAACTTTTCAATGTCGGCGGAATAAACAAATTGGAACCCCCTCCACCGTAGGATTAATGCCTGTAGGTCCTGTTGAAGGTTTGGCCCACACTCCATTAGCTCATTAAGACTGTTGCCCGAAGTTGTTTTGTTTGAGGCATTAAACACAACTCGGAGTTTTGTAGTAGTAGAGTCCAATTTCATAACACCGTGGTGTGGTAGATAGCAACTTGGTTCCAGTGGAATTAAACTTTGTTTCATGTGATTGAGACATAAATAGTCCGCCATGAATGCCTTGTAACTGTCAGCAATAGACTGGTCTCTGGCTAACCGTTTCTCCATTTGTCGAAATTGTGCCAATGCCTGCGGTTTTGAAGAACCTAACTGTCTCTCGAATCCCTGTTTCATGGGTATTCTGACCTCATATCTGCCGTCAGACTTCCTGATAGTTGTAGTTGCGTTTAAGTTTTCGCAATATTGTTCGTCAGACGTCAGCGTTGTAGACTGTTCAGTTATTTCTTCTACTTCCCAGAACCGCGAAATGTCTTCCAGGTTGTTAAGCACTGCATGGCATTGAAATGTTGTGGTGTTGCCAAATAGAACCCATCCGACCTTTGTCTGTTGAGCTATTGGCGCATGTATAGGTCCTCGCAGAATCCCATCCATGATTATTTGTGCGTAAACTCCTGCGTCCAGTAAAATGTCAACTGGCCTGGAAATGTTGTAGTTAGGGTCCGCGAGACTGATGTTTTCTAAATGTGTCCACTGTTGTCGCTCAAACGTGTAATTGGGTAAATTGTTCAGCATTCTTGTCATGACAAGCGCCTCAAAAGTAAAGGTGTAGTTTTGGTATATGGAGTTGCAAGTAAGTACTACAGTTCCATGGCTTTTGTTGTTCGTGATGCCAACTCCTGAGACGATTGCATCTTGTTTGCGCCTGTGAAGTCCCAATCGCTGAGCAGCTGATTCCGTAATCAAGTTGATTTGGGAACCTTGGTCAGGTATAGCCCTAAGTTTAGTAGGCACTCCATTTTCAGCCATAACATACAGTTCAACTGTGGCTAGTAGAACTTCGTTCACATTCCCACTAACATGATGTGATTTATGTTGTTGCGATTCTGTCGGAACGCTTTTAGGTATCATGTTATTAGCAGGAATCGTATGTTGAGCCTTTTGTTGTATAGCATCATGTAACGTCGTATGATGCTTGTTATTGCACACCTTACATGTTTTCGCGGAATTGCATTGTTTTCCATTATGACAGTACAAACAATTCTCACAGACTTTCAACTGTGCAATTGTATTTATTTTATCTTCTGGCGCCATATCTTGGAATGTTTTACAAGAAACCAATATGTGGTCCAACTTGCATAATGGACATTTTCTTTCAAATCGAGCATGATAGGTCTTTGCCCTGTTGTTGAACTTCTTAGGAAAGTATTTTGAAAAAAATTCTTTGCCCTCACTGTTGTCCGTGTTCTTGGCCTCATGCTTCGTGGATTCTGTCTTGTTATTTTTCCTGTTGACTGGCTCGAGAGCTGTAAACTTGCTCTCCAGAAATGCCATAAGTTCGTCGAATGAAGGCAGATTTCGTGGTGCCCTTCGGCACTCCATGTACGAACTGTAGGTATCTGCATCCATTTTTCCTGTAATTATGTGCACCAAAAACGGGTCCCACGTAGTGGTGTCGACTCCGAGATTGCGTATGGCGTGAATCGTTTCCAAGGTCGTGTCGTGGAGGTTTTTCAGTTCTTGAGCAGAATGTTTGTGTGCAGTCGGCTGGCTTAAGAATATTTGGATTTGCTTTGTAAATAGCAGCTGTATGTTGTTGTACCTTCGGGTGAGTATATCCCAGCATGCGTCGTAATTTTCAGCTGAGACGTTAAGATGCTGCACTAGTCGCTCTGCCTCACCTTTCAGTTTGCCCTTGAGATGCTGCATTTTTTGTGTTTTGCTCAGCGTTGGATTGATGTGGATGGCTTCTGAGTAGAGGTCCTTAAAAGTTGGCCATTGAGCATAGTTGCCATTAAATGCCGGAATCTCCAATTTCGGCATGGTTTGTTGTTGGTGAGATGTATGGCTAAGTTTTTGGTTTAGTTGTCTCTTGATGGCTTCGTAAATATTTTCATGCTCTGCGTACTCTTGTTCATAATCCAGTTCCGTGCCGATTAATAGATTATCTATTTGCCAGTGTTGATCGTCAATAGTTTTCCAGCGCGCCTGTATCATCTGCAGTTTGTCTTGTAGTTCCCATTTTTCTGAGATAGTGTTAATGTCAATACCTCGTACGACTCTTGAAAAAGCTCGAAAGTTTGTTCGTTGTTGACTAATCAGCTCATCAGTTTTGGATAACATACCTCTCTCTTCCGTGCTGAAATTGTGTTGTTCGTCACCTTGACTACTTGTACCTTGTTTAGCCATGGCTTCGGTCTGTTTCATGTCTATCAGCAGAGCACATGTAGCTGTGTAGAGCTCTTTCACGGAGAGGTAAGCACCAGACTGAATGTACTCGTGTTTGTCATCACAAAGCACTGTTAGTTTTATGTGATTGTTGTCGAATTCATCCCACAATTCTTCAAGTGTCACTAGCCGTTTTTTTGTGTACTCGGCAGTTTTCCGAATTGCAGAATCTTTCTTGATGTTTGTAGAAATCTTCTGTACAGTTTCAGCAATGATTTGTTGACGTTGTAGTAGCCCTTCCATTGTAGATGTGTTGAAGAAACTAGTTGTATGTCGTAATCACTGTCACTGATAGAAGAATACGTTGTGGACTTGTGTGTCACTGTCAACTGGTTCTGTTAGTTCCGCGTGAGCAGATGCCCCTCACCAATATGTGCGCATTCTCAACTTGACTGGTGAGACCCGCTTGTGGGAGGCCAGTCGAGCCGATTCGCTATTGATGAAGACACTTTTACTCACACTTCACTTATAGGTTCAAAGGACCAAAAATATGTGGAGTCCTACCGCGGAGGTGCAATGTGCGCCGGGATTTCTTATGTGTGTAATGTGGAAGAAAAGGCCCGACATGTGTAGTCACCAAGCGGCTTTATTGAACTAACTATAATTACAGTAATGCGCATGCAATAATGTATAAATGTAAGTACATGACGTGATCGCGGGCGTCAGCATAAATTGTAGAGTGAGCTCGTACACCTTTTATATTTAAGACCATATTATTGTACCATATTTCATGCAAATAAAGAATCTTGAATCTTGAATCACTGGAAATGCTTTCATAGTCCACCAACATTCAATCCACGCGACCCGCTCGTCCACGAGTGCCCAAATATAAATATAGCCTTATCAGTGGCTTCACCCACGTGGAGGTGGAACATTACACCACAGGAACGTACGAGTACTAGCAGGACAACCGTATCCTATCTCCAAACACATCATGCATATCGTCTGACACTGTCCGTGTGCTTTTCATTCAAATCTGTTCAGCCGTTAGGCCGTGAATCAGAAGTAAGAGCTACTTTACTTACAAGTTTATAATATAAGTTTGCACAACAGTAAAGATGTGCGCCAAAAAGATTTCACTATGAAGGTTGTAAAATTATCACAAGAACGTCATATACACATAATAGTATAAATAATAAATGATATATATATATAGTACAAATCACATAAACAAAACGCCTGTGTTACATATTATAGTAAAGTTTACGACATGTTTGTTTAGTGCGCCAGTAAAACACGAACTCACAACAAATAGATGTTTGTTCAAAGAAATAAGTGCGTGTAACGACACAAGTTGTCTCACAACTTGAACTGTTCGGTGCGGAACTGCTTAGTTAGTCGGGCTTATAGCGTTAACACTTTTATTTGGCACAAGTACTGAATACAAGAAACACATTTTAAAACATAAATAACATTAAAGGCAAAAGTCAACCAACAATGACAAGTTTTGAGTTCACCTCACGGCACCTCACTAACTGCATGTCCAGGAGTTACCGTCGTTCTGTCACTCGTCAGACGCAGCCACATGTATCGTGGCGTGACTTATCCGTTAACACTTTATTGTAATTTTATAATCGACCTGTTACGTTAAACTAACGTAATATTGTAGGGTTAACTTGCTAAATTATAGCTAAATTAACAGCGTTCATTTGGCTACATTAAATTCCCTTAGTTAGGTGATTGTAGCAACGAAACTGTAAATGTTCATTGTTCAGTGAACGTTACAACGTTACAGACGAGTGCGCGAGGAGCACCTACTCTGCATAATGTAGTCGTTGCGCCAAGCAATGCTCGCGATAATGTTGCTGATAATATCCCGCACTAACAGATAATGAACTGTTCGCTGGAGATAATCCGCGTTACTCTTACCGTCACTTGTGCTTGAGAATCTCCGACGAATAGAATTCCCGCGTGTCTCGGTAGTTCGGTTATTTAGTCCGGTCCCGGACTTTTCGTCTCATCAGTTCGGTGATACAATACGACCGGACTACAGAGCCTGATAGTTCGGTATCGATAACGGACCTGCACTACTATCCTTATGATTTGGTACATTACTCGATACCAACATATTATTATTTGATGGCAGTATTTGATGGCAGGTGGAGGCGCAAGCAGTTGGTACATGGACTTCACCTTACTTCAGGACTGCCGTTTTGCCTTTCAGACTAAACTGGGATGTTAATTGCGTTATATACCCATTAAAGTTCATAACTTATAAGTTCAAGTTCATCAGATCAGCAGACAAACGCTTGCTCTTAACTTCTTGGAATGGACGTACTTACGTAGAGTGTAGTTTAGTTCTTTAAGAACGCTTTTATAAAACGTTATTCTTTCCCTGTACAAAACCGAGCGGCGAACTTTGACATTTTAATTCTAAGATGACAAGAAAATATATTGTTTAAGAAAAATGTGATAGAACAAGTCATTACTCATCTCTGCGTGCTAACAAGAAGACAACGTTGACAGACACGACTACATAGCGTCCGAGGCAGCGAGGCAGCGAGGCAGCGAGGCGAGGCAGCGAGGCGACGCGCTCGTGTTTACTTCATTTAAACATCGCAAGTCGCCTCGACGCGCACTGATAGCTACTGCGTCGACAGCGTGCGACACTATTTGTATGCAAGTCAGTTAAGCTCCACAAAAAGCGCGGTAAGTACGAACTGCCCAGCGGAGGATTAGCGTTCACATCGCTTAAACTGTAGCGGCAGTTAACGCAGGTGAAATGTTTTGCAAGATCATTTACTGAAGTGATAAGAGAGACCACAAGCTATTAGGAATAGTACGGGTGTCCGGGGCGCGGTGACCGCTCGCTGGGGTAAGGGGTTACACCGCAGATTTGTTCTCGGATACAGAGCATGTTCTTCACGGGTGTTATGTCGGCTCTTGTGGTTTGTCCATACAATAAATAAGTTCAATTGCATGACACATGTTTATCTATCTAGATTGCTAATAAATATAGAGATTTATAAAATTTTAAATGAAGAAAAATCTCTTTGTAGTGGAACCTGCTAGGTTAATCCAGCAATACGTAGTTGTATTGCGTTACATACGGCAACTACTCATCTATCACGTGGTTCACGCCTCGTATGCGGGCGACACTCACTCGCTTCATTCGTGTAATTATGTTATACGATCGACCGAGTGAACGATTGCCCGATGAACTGCTGAAGTAAAGAACAATTGATCGCACAGCGCGGCACCTCACCGGAGCGGATGGCCGTCGCCAGCAGATATATAGGCGAGTCGGCACAACTGCACATTTGTCACCGTAATATATCGGCGGTGCACAACGATACCAGCGCACATGTAACTCCCCTCATATACAGCGGACATCCGATGTAGCCCGCATCCCGCACCGCACCGCATCCCACCGCACCGCGCGGCTGCTCGCTCTGTTTGTGTACACTGTACCGTCATACCGCGCACTGCGCACTGTGTGCATCGCCGCGGCTGCAACTAGTTGCTCGGCTACTTTACTTACTCGCTGCTGAACTAGCACTGCACAGATAAACTTTCTGTCACAAACTAAATTGTTGCTAATATGACTTTCAGGAACTTAAAACCTAAAGAACACAAATAAATAGAAGACAATTTTGTCATTTAGTCCATAAATATGTGTCACAATAAATCGTCGACAGTACACAGTAGAGCGAATAGTGTCGATGTGTACAGACCACATGATCTCACGGCTGAGCGCACTCGGGGACTATTTAATGTGTTTTGTTTATGTTATGTGGGAAGTAGAGCGGTAAGCCGCGCGGGAGCTCCGGAAACCGGCCGTTACAGCGGCCCGCCTGCCCCGGCCTGCCCCGGCCTTCCCCGGCCCGGCCCGACCCGGCCCGGCAGGCGTCGCCGACACACTACATTAACCCAACAACTGTATTTGGAAGAAAATGTTATCGTTCTAACATGTGAGATAATTATTCTCTTTTGTTGAGTATTAGTAAAAACCGAATATCGAGGAGACAGGAAATAGTGTCGAGCTCGCTCTGACGCGACAACATCCGGCCATTTGACGTCACAGCCGGGAACACGTGACTGATAACTGTTATCGTGTCTCGATCGCGACTCAAAGCTTCACTGACGGCTACTAAGCTCTGCGTTGTAGCGCACATGTATATGTTTATCTGCAGCGATTGTGGAAGAGTGTCGAGTACGCAGCGCTCATCACTAATAGAGTGATGCAGCTCTGTCAACGTAAAGAGACGATTAATCTTTTCTTGTCTGTTGTCGATAGCACTTACTTTATAGATTTAATTAAGATAAGCGTTATCTATTGTTTCTGGAACAAAGCGGGTCAAGCGCTGCCTGGCCCTGCCCCCCTCCCCCCCTACCCCGCAGCGCCGCTCACCGGGACAGGACTGTTTGATATGATAATAAACTATTAATTTATGTCTAACTAACGTGAATAATCAATCGAAGTTCATCGAAGTGTGGAAACTATTCTGCAAACATCATTAATGAGACAGGAAGAAAGGACCAACCACTGCGAGTATTGTGGAGGGGGGGTGGGGGGGGAGTGTCGACTGTTGAGTTTAATATTGCTAGCTTGTTACAACAAACCCAATTCGTTACGTATAGTCGTTTAGTCGATAAGCGCGTGAAGGTAATTAAGTGCGCGCGTGTTGATCTAGGACCGAAACAAAAACACGCGCTGAGTAATTTAAACATTGTTTCACATAAACTGCTTGTTCAGAACGAGCTCTAAAGTAATGAGTTTGTGTTGTGTTAGCGACTAGTGTGTGTGTGTGTCAACGCTCAACACTCAGCAGTACATGACATCAGACGCGTCTGGTTACAGCGCGCACAGAGCGAGTCGTGCGCGTTACGAGTTTAAGAACGGGAACATGCATGATTTACATAATGCTAATAAATAGTGTCGTTAGTCGGGAGCGCGTGTGTACCCCCCCCCCCCCCCCAACCCCCCCGCCCTGCCCGTGCCCCCCGTCCCCTGTGCCCGCACAGCAGCCCGGGACACGCAGAATGTACAGTCAGGCTAAGGTAGGTATGGTTCTGGTCGCAGGTACATCAAAGTATTATCCACAACCGTACACATTGCAGTGTACGATGCTGACATAGGTTTGTGCCGACAAGACCTCGCGTTATCGAATGGAGCAACCACTGCTGCCACAAGCCAACACACAATCAGGTCTGCTTGTATACATCAGATAACAACCGAACAGTAATGCTTACAGTGCGTAGTTTTGTGTACAATACTGGTACTTCTGTATGTTCCTGTGGCACACACTAACTCGCACACAGTGAGGTACGCTGTCATAAATCCCAGCTCCGCGCGGAGCAGGCTCGCTCTGAATTATATCCGTGAAGCCAATTTATCTGACCCGCGAGCTCCGCCATCCGCCATCCGGCTCGACCCTCGAGTATAATATGAACCAGTAGCTCTGCGGGCGCGACACACAGACGTACCGCATACAGTAATGAGGCGCAGATCGAGAGGTTTCATTAAGAACCAAGCAATCTAAAGTTTGCGAAGTAATCACGAGTTGGCGCACTTCTTTGTGTGCAGCCGATGATTGCACGCGCCTCGCTGTCATACCCTGCGCCTCGTCTCGTGCTTATGCTACGTCGTCTCACCATATCATATTGTGATGATAGAAGTGATATTGTCTGAGCTACCAGATCGAACGAGGAACATGGCGACGTCTCACAAAGGGTCCGATTCCACCTTAGGTACAGTATTTACAGGGTTCACCACTACTGGTGAGGAAGCTGACACCAAGTACTGTACCTAGACCACCAATAGTTATATATTAATTTAAAACAAAATGTAACCGTTGAATTAAACAACATTTCAATCACATTATTTTGTCACTTGTCATAACTATCCGTATAATTATGTCTACTACATTCTTTTGAGTCCCGATATACGAAAACCTTCGAAAACCGAAATAAATTTTAATATCTTGTTTATAATTTTTTGTGTATTTTTATCGTAGTCGAGCTTAAATTGTTTCATACCTGGTAGTTATTGGAAAACAGTGTTCAACGATACTCAATCTTAGGTATAGTAGTCGCCTAGAGTCATATATAAGAGTCGGCCCAGACGAACTAAATGAACTTGTTTAATAAACTGTTGTGTAAATGAACACATTACCGCATATCTATGCGCTACAGGACTCTCAATACAGCTCGTTTGCAAAGGGAAGTCGCGCGGGTGACAACAGCCAAGTTGTGCGACCTTTTGTATTGTGCGCGTCGGTGTCGCGATGTCGCGGTCGCAAGGTCGCGCGTGCACTTGGACGCGCGCCAAGCTCACAGCGCTGTACCAGACCACTTGAGGGATGCTACTGAAGCAACAGAAGATTATAATGCAACAGAGTTATATAAACTCTATATAAATATCTCAGTATCAGAATAGTACTTATTTCAAATTGATGTTAACACTTCTTCTAATCTGTACTTACTGTAAATTCACGAGCACTTGGAAAACTGAAATATACCTCTTTTTTTTAAGGATGGGAAATTATCAAATGACGGAGAGTGGGAGGCGGTCTGGGAGAAGCAGGCGGGAGTGTCAAACTCTTACTGACTGAAACCTATCGCTGATCCTTCTAATGTCCTCAGCGTTCCAGAGCCGCGGTAGCGGTAACTCTTTCGAATAAGTTCCGCAACCCTGGTAGAAAGTTATACCCTGAGTGAACCATGTTCACCAGACACGCGGAGATTTTTAACGATTTGTACACGACGTACAGAGAAGTTCCCGCGTGTCCCGCACCTGCCACCTGCCGGAAGTAGCGACCGGTCCCGCGCTCCCGCACCCACACACTTCCACACGTTAGACAACATTATAAATAATTAATACACACGAGTGTATGTGGCACATCAGTTATAAAGACGTCTCTGAAACACACTTAAAGTAACACAAGATAGCTCAAATTATCGTGCTGCGTGTTGCGGGTTTGATTCCTGTACGGAATATATATTTGTATGGCCTGCAGATAGTTGTTAAGGATCTGACTGTTTGTGAATGTGACTTGTCATGTTTGTTTTCTTTTCTTTCAAACAAAAACAAGCACACAATGAATGAAAACACGATACAGCCATACAGGAGAAATTCCTAGTGACAAACATTTAGTACATCGCGCTGTATTCGAACGCTACAGTAATTGATCGCTCACTGAGCTGCACGCTAACTTGAGGAAATGCCGCACAACAAAAATAATAAAGTATAATAAAGTCTTTATTGACAAATAATTACATATACTTTTTACGTTTTATTAACCAGTTGATTGTGAAGAACACTCCGATGTGTATCACTTGCCTGCAGTGTACGTGTACACTACACCACTCTGGTGGAGGTCATCGCAGAGTACGTGTGCATCAGAATACCAAGTACTTGGCGAGAATGCAGCTGCTGGAGTCGCGCCGCAATGTACGTAAGTTAATTGTAGTGCGAGCACCAACGTGCTTGCTGCACCTGGTCTGGGAAGAGGACTTTAGGTGGTGTGGTCCGTCGCTTCCACGGTCAAGTGCCACCTGAGGGTGCAGTGAAGTGTTACTAACATAGCTTGTGCTCCTATTTACTATAGTGGAGCGCTGGGGATTATGATTACTAACACATATTGTATTTTACATATTATTATGTATGGTCTGCAGACCTAGATATATCTAATTCATTAAATTGGCTTTAAACAAATTGATGTTGTGTTGTTATATTATGAATGTTGATAGTTGTACAAACACGTTGTAGCACAAATCCGGGCAGTGTCGTGGGGTTGCCACAACTTGTCGACGAGTAACTAGCGGTGTTGCCAACCTGTCCGTGGTGTTGACAGTTAATCAAGAGTTGAAGGTCGCCTGTCGATCAAACTTCGTTCCGGGAACGCCTCGGTGTGTGCCGCTAGCTATACGTCACTGTGTCAGTCTCTCTTGTAACTTCTTGTTTATTACGCATTCCGGATTATACGGTAACATCGTTATGTATGATGTTACAAGCTCACGACATCGTATAGTTGTCTATGTCTGCTATCTGCTCGGCTGGTCGCCACACACTTGATTGTCGTCACATAAAAACGTCGTCACGTTGACACACACGATAAATATTCATCACCGCGCGAAATCAAACGCGGGCAGTGTGATGTGTTCATACGATATGGGAGATCATATTGTGAGCTTATTATCTGACCCCGTCTGAAGGAATCACTGAACGAAGACAAATAGAGAACATAATAACCTTGAGTACAGCTCCACGTCTGACGAAGACTTACGACTTACTCGCCCTCGGGATAATTAATAGGTATTGTTGAACGCCGCGCGCCGCCGCCGGCCTATAAGATGACATCAGAGCAGTCGGGCGCGGCGGGAGCTCGGCGGCGATATTAGCCGACATCGCGGCCTGCGCCGGAATTCGCTCGCCGTTCGTCCTTCGACGTCAAACGACGGCCAGCGCCGACACAATGGAAGAATTTCTCATTACATCGATCTCAGCAGATAAACAAAATGCCATCCCTTTGACTTTCTCATGTTTTATTAAAACAACGCGATAGCCGTGAACAAGCAGCTCCCTTGTTGTTCAGAGCTAAGAGTGTATTATGTAAGTTCCTGAGCGACATACTTCATTAATTAATAAGATGCATGTGATGTGTGCGGGTCAGCTACATGTAGGCGCTGTGTGCCGCAGGACGCGCGCGGACTCGTCCGGCTGTCGACGACCGACGCGACGCCACAACAAAGCGCCGCAAACGTGTCTTTGCTTTTGTTAAACACACCTACTCGGTTACATTAATTAACGTCAGTTCATCACAGGACACAAGTGCACGCTATTCTGACCTCTATGCTCTCGGGGTAAGGTTAGTCATAGCGTGCACGGGCCGAGCGATAGAACGCTGGTGACGTAACCGCCTGGCAACAAAGGGTTCCTACTAAATACCTGCGCGCTCGGCGCTCGGTACAAATATTTACAGGCGCCAGGTATGCGGAGCGCCGGCGGATCGCCAAGCTATGCGTGTAGTGTACTGTGTACGTCGTACTACTCCCCGGCTCCGGAATTGTTCCGGAGTGAGTATTTATTTACGTGCTATCTCAAATTAGGGATTACATTCATCCTCTCCGTGGAGAAGTGGCGAGTGTTGCTCACGTTCCGGTGTATTGTGTCGAGAGCTCCGAGGAGTAGTTCACAGGAAACGAAAGAACGAATAATTTATTGTTATTTACTTTACGTATAATGAATTCCGAGTCGTACTGTTACTAAGCTAAGTAAAGCGTGAAATCACTCGCGTTACATAGCATGCATAATGCGCGACACTTGAGACCGCGACATTAATTTGTATCTCAGCAAAAGATTATGAAGTCTGTCTGTAATGTGAAGAAGGGGGGGGCTGTAGCGGGTGGGGGGCGGGGAACGCTGCGAGGGTGGGGAGCGGGGGGGTGCTCGTCAACCGACGACAAACGTATGCTAATGAGGGCTCTGATGAGTATCGGTGACAGACGCCGCAACACAAATACACACACATACATACATAATTTTGTAAATTGGCTCAAACACCACAACATAATATGATACAGTCAGTCAGTCATTAGTTACAATAAACAATACATAACAGTTAACCAAAATCTGCAGAATTGCGTCGACTAGCATCCAAGACTCACTCGAAGTACCCACACGAGAGCTAGTTCAAGCGGCACGTCAAACAACACGAGTGACGCAACTAAACATTGCCGCCATAACACCATGACGCCATGACGCCGGCTGTCAGCGACTCGCGGCTCGCGAACTATTTATATTATTACTTGCTACTCTCAAGTTGCCGCTGTCCGCTTTGTGTCTCGACTACCCGCGACTAAGGAGCGACATCTCCACACAACTCAGTTGTCGCACGGGCGACACTCTGCGAGCCCATAGACATAAACATAGAGCACAAAATATTATTTTAACAACGTAGAAACAAAATGTATAAAATATAGCTCGGTCATTGAATTCTAAAAACAAAATCCATTAATTGAGAGCAAAAAAAGCAAATGTCCGCGAGTAAATGGAATCATAGGGTAGTCGACAAAAAAAAACTAATTAGTCCGTCAGATAGATTTCCAAAAAATATTGAACACGTATTTTTTCTTTTTTCACGTAAACAAAAAATGAAGACGATACAGTGCTTCGAAAAGTCGTGAAACGTCACAGCTTGGTCCAATTTTACCTAACTATGACGTCAAACGCCCCCTCTCCATGGTCTTTGACAAGCTTTATTTTCGTCAATTTTTATTAATTTGATAAAACAAAAAACACGTATCCAATATTTTTCAATAATCTGACTGACGGACTAAACAGAATCATATTTTTTTTAGTCGGTCTACTACCCTATTGTTCCATTCGGTCGCCGCGCGCCGGTCCCAGCAGTCGCCGGTCCCATCAGTCCCCGGTCCCAGCAGTCCCCGGTCCCAGCAGTCGCCGGTCCCAGTCAGTTATACAATCAGCGCGGGATGAATTAACAGTTGAGTAAAGTTTACGAGATTGAGGCATTCACCGTCCCACACAGCTCTAGCTCACAATCAAACAAATTAGTGACCAACTTCCTTTGCTTGCTCAACCACAAGTATTTTTAGAATTCTGCGCAAATCTTACCAAGCGGTCTATTGTTTTAACGTTTGTACCAAATATTGATTAACTGTCATAATTTAAGACTCTTTTATGCTAAATAGCAACGTGCTACGGCGTAGCTAGAACATCGACTACGGCGTAGCAACTCGTTATATTATGAGTTATCCTTACTCGCAGTCAATGTTACTACGAACTTGTATTTATTATAAATAGTCGAAGCGAGTACAAGTACTCGTAATGACGAAGGCAGGTATATTGTGCTCGAATTACACGTAAAAGTGATTTGCTTAAACCGTGTAACGTGAGACGGTTAGCAAGTAGCGAGTAGCGAGTAGCGAGTAGCGAGTAGCGAGTAGCGAGTGGCGAGTGGCGCCGGGCAATTTGTCACTCGCGAGCAATATTCAATCATCAGACGTCGACCTCGTTCCGCTCTAGTTCACATCGAGGTGACGAGCTGCGCGAGCGTTTAACTTTGACTTTTGACGAGTTATTCGTTTTCGAAAGAAACATCTTAGACATACCAATACATACGTTTACTTAACGAAATATAGATGGCATTTCATTACATTAAGTCGTATGTTTGTAAGATCATAAATTCTCCAAAGCCAGTAAAATCTACATCACCAGAGATTTCTCTGCATTATTAATATTTACCTTATACTTTCCAAGTTGAGATTTTAAACTTTGGTCTGTTGACTTACTAAGCTGTTGACATGCTGAAGTGTTGAGATTTTGAATCATTGGGCTTACGGTGTTGATGTTTTAACTACTGGTATTACGGCTGTTGATCTTAAGTATCAAACTCCTCAAAAACTACTCACTATATCTCGTTCCAATTATCTCGTTCATTGCGGTCTACAGCATATATTTTTCTAGATTTTTCACTGTGTTAGTTTAAAAGCTAAAGGAGGGGGAAAATATTATTACCACATTGGAAGTGTCTGTCACTCAAACGAATGACTTTGAGAAAAAATAGTATTAGAAACCTCAATTTCACGGAACCCTAAAAATGTAAAGTTCATGTAACGTTTAGACGAGTGTCCGAACACAACACATAATTATGAAATCTCAGCGTCAGCACACTCTTACTTTAAGGTAAGACAGACAGACCGTACAGACCCCTGTACGTGCCACGACGAACTGCAACAGTTTACAGTACAGTTACTTGTAGCCCAGTGAGCCAGTACTGGTGTACTAGTGAGCCAGTACTGGTGTACCAGTGAGCCAGTACTGGTGTGCCAGTGAGCCAGTATTGGTCCGCCACTGTAAGCAATTTACAATACTTCCTTCATGATTCTGGGCTCCTGGTTGCTCTCCTTCTTGCTAATCTCCTATTTTTGTCCTTGCCAATCTCGATATAGGCATTTTATTTCACAAAATACCAGGAGGCCAGAATTATGAAGAAGTATTTAAGCCGTTGACTGCACATCAAAATGTAATATTATTATTAAACTTGACGTAAAGTGAATAGAAACTGGGTAAAAAAACTCGACATGGTAAAAGATGCGAAGGTTCTAGGTTCGACGTAAAGGGAACCAATCGTTAAAACGCGGGCCATCTGATTCTCGCCCTATGACTGCGCTTTCACACACACACACAAAAACAAACGCAATCGTTAATATTTGATTATTTCTTACACAACGGCTGAGTTTTTTCTGAAATACTGTTTAATTTTTAACAACTAAAAAACTGCGTATGTATACCGTAACATAAATGGATTATTTTTGTATTTCACGAAAATCTCCTGAATTTAGACTGACTGCGTGCCGGGAGAAGATAAACTCGTCACACGTCCGTCACGCCACCGCCACGCCACCGCCACGCTACACCGCACCGCGGGAAACAGTAGCCACTGATTGATGGACACATCGGTTTGCTGCGACGTGACTTTATCATAACCGTACTTTACGTCACTAGCGTTCAAATAATATTTAATTAAATATGTACAACAAATATTATGCTAATAGCGGATCCGAACCATTGTTCGAGTGAAATTATAAAAAAAATATGAATTTTGACTAAAACTGAATTTTGTTAAAAATTGCAATGGTTTTAATTGTTGTACACGGGATGTTTTAATAAAAAGAGGAATTCCGTTACTCCTTACGACATCAGTGTATCATACAGATCTGGATTTTATGTGACGATGGAGACGGAAGACAGTTGGAAAAGATCTTCAACGATATACAGCTGTAGCTACATCGTGTTTGGGCTCATTTCATGCACTTCCAGCTGAAGTGTGATTGCCATCAAAAGCCTGACGATGGAGACGGAAGGCAGTTGCAAGAGCTTCGCAAATCGCACCACACTTACTTTACAACAGTAAGGATGAACATATCATGCTGCCAAGGAAAGAGCTTCCTTCGACAGTCTGACGTTACTCCTTGACTTATTTGATAAACGCAAATATTTCTGAGAAATTAAATGTTACCGACTTGAATATATCGATACAGGGGTAGAGTGAATACTAGTGAGTAGATCTCTTACTCTCTGTATTTGAGCTAGTGCTCGCTCATCACGCGGGTGGTTGCTTCTGAATCTGATAATGCAATGCTATCGAGTGTTTTAACTTTGCTCAGTAATGCCATCCCAACAGCAGAAGTTTCTTTCTTAGGTCGATTACTGTTTTTCCGAGGGTCGGTCGTCCCTTACAGTTCATGTACCGAGCCGGCCCAGCATACTCGTAGAATTAGGGTAACATGCTGCGTTAAATGTCCCCTTGACTCGTGCTTACTTGGTAAGTTAAATTAATTGGAGGCGGTCTTTCAGTCTACTTTCTATGCTTTCACCGTCAAATTTCACTAAAATGCAATTCGATAATTCAACGTAGGGGCACCATCATGGCCATTTAATATTTGTTACTATAGCAACACCGCAGACGGGCCTCAGATTCTGATATGTTACGTTTCAGCTTGTCACAGGATTTGGTAGCTAACTTATCTCAGATAAGCGGGCACCACAGTTGTTCACATCTTTAGGTAGTACACTGTGCAATGTAGCTACTATGTGAGATCATCGATCGAACATATTGCTTAAACTGGATTGTGTTTCCAATTCATGAAATCACCTTAATTACTAGTGTGGGTGGGGTAAGTATAACAACACAACACCATCCTCGACTGGCCCGATGGTGTAGTGGACGCAACCGCTACTGAACATGAGCTCTTGGGTTCGATTCCCTGGTCGGCCAAAGTGTTATTGGGTTTTACCATCAGGCATTTCTCAGCCGGAGTACGGATTCATGCCCGATTGATGGCAATAGGATCGCCCTCTCTTACATTGAACTTAAACATAACTGATTAAATGTACTGCACTAATGTGTAAACCTCTGTCTAACCCCTCAAGGATTACAGCCATGATGTTACATAATTTGTAACACCTTCCTTGAATTATTTACCTAACACCACCCTTCACCTATCAAAGAACTTTTAAATATCAGTAACAACCAAGGCACAAAGTAGGTATGTTTTAGCAAAAAATAAAACAAGAATAAGAAAAACAAGAAATAAATAAATAATAATAAATGGAACCTTGTAATCTAGCTAAGCTCCAAAGTTAAAGTAAGTAATTAATTGTAAGTCGGCGCCAACAAATAAGTACTAAGCGAAAATCAATCAAGTTACCATTATTTGGGGCTGAGGGTTGTTCCAAAGAGATACCACGGCCTCGACACAAAGAGTTAAGAAGTAGCATGGGTGATTTTTAGTCAGTAGATGTCTGACACTCCCTACCGCTCTGCCCAGAGCGGGAATCACTTTGATTTTACAAATAGTTTTAAGCCCAGAGCGGGAATCACTTTGATTTTACAAATAGTTTTAAGCCCAGAGCGGGAATCACTTTGATTTTACAAATAGTTTTATGTTTTTTAACCCTTAAATTGGCAGAGTACTCCACAAAAGACATACACTTTGAAAACATCAATTGTGGTAGTAATCTAAAAAAAAATACCTGTTATTATCATTTTTAGCTTGCAATAATTGTGTATTTTAGTAGATAAAATATTAGGATGTGATAAAATCAATAATTATCCGTCAAATTCAAAATATCTTCGAGGCGGTCTGACGTCTCAGTGTCACATGAAACCTTTTTAAGTTTTTCTGCGCTTTTTTGGTTAGGACTTGTGGTTATTAGGCTTTACATTGCACAGGGACATTATAAACAACATCAATCGTCCATAATTTTATGTGTAAATTACGTAATTGCAATTTTATGAGTTTGAAACTTTGTGTGTACTCCCTGAATACCGTTGCCAAGTACGCGCAAAATAGACTTCGGTATACACAAAGTATATTGCCAAGTATACAAAGAAATACAAAAGGGGTTTTTTTGTTTGTTTTTGATATATAATGATATCGATTTTATCTCGTATAGCATGTTATTTTCTCTTTTCCTGCAGCACTTGAACCTGACACAATCATATAGATTCAAGCTTTGATCCCGAAAGAAAATGCATGATCCGATGACAGTTCTTGTTTTGATGATGAATCACACTTCCTCCACCAAGCTCAATTCTCACCCACTATGAATGTTCAGTCTTTTAAAGTCAAATACACATACAACGTTGTAACGTACTCCTTACACCAATGCTTCTAGAGGTTTTTCCGTATTCATCCATCAATATTATAATGCCATGCCAACATGGAATTAAATTCAACCATTATCTACTCCATCTGTAGAACTTCTACTGTCACCAGTTCCATAGCACATTGGAATCTTCACCTGTGCCGATCTCTAGATCTAAACGCAAGTAGCTTTCAATCTTCACTTTTTGCTCCATGTAGTACAAATACATGAAAACATATTTCACACTATAGTTGGCAATGTACTCCCGGTAGTACATCAAGTTTCGCGAAAACTGTAATATTCAGATTTTTTTCACAATTTTTTTCAGTCTTCTGGTATTATAATAAACCAGGAAATAACAAAAA
Source organism: Diarsia mendica (assembly GCA_949316265.1). Taxonomy (NCBI): domain Eukaryota; kingdom Metazoa; phylum Arthropoda; class Insecta; order Lepidoptera; family Noctuidae; genus Diarsia; species Diarsia mendica. Next base: position 23,468,882 of record OX438902.1, on the reverse strand, counting down.
ACCGGCCAAGTGCGAGTCGGACTCGCGCACCGAGGGTTCCGTAAAAAAAATATATTTTGTGATGTAACTAAAAATTTATGCTTTTCGCAATTTTTCCTTTATCTGTGTTATAAGACGTTGCTTCGTACCAAATTTCAAGATTCTGAGTTCACGGGAAGTACCCTGTAGGTTTTGATTCCCTTGCGAGTGTCGAAAATTTGCGGCATAAACGGGAGTATCTTTTGATCGCGTTGACTTAGAAGTTTGATTTTTTCACAGCTCCAAGAGACCATAGACTTGAGTATTTGATATGAATTTCAGCTTGATACCTCCACGCGTTCCTGAGAAAAAAGGTCTTGACAGACAGACAGACAGACAGACAGACGGACAACAAAGTGATCCTATAAGGGTTCCGTTTTTACCTTTTGAGGTACGGAACCCTAAAAACATTAAATTTTAGAAATAATTTCATTTGCCAATTTAAGGGTTAAAAATGTACCATTATTTCACACTTTGCCATATTCAATTCCTTGATTGTTTGCTTGTCGCCGACTAAAAATTAATTACTTACTTTAACTGTGGAGCTTAGCTTGACCTAAAAGGTTTTTTTATTAGTTATCGCTTTCCACTCCATGTTTTCGTCGGTTACATTTTTTGTTAATAAGTTTTCATTGTCCTATTAATAAAACCACACAAAACAACATTGTCAAAATTCTTGAAAAACAATTAATATTGTTTTAATTTAATTACTTGTTGGCAGTGAAAGCCGTGCAAATTAACTTCGTTTAGTGAACAAATCGCACGAGCGCGTTAACCAAGCGACTGTTGTTCCCGGCGCCATTAAAATCCTATTCCTCGCAATCGACTCGCTATTAGCACGCAATGCTCACACACAAGAAACCACGCGGCACCTCCCCCCCCCCCCCCCCCCCCACGTACACCCCGCAGCCATTCATTAGACGCGTTGTTGGCGGCACCTGAACGAAGGCGACAGTTTCAATGTACAGTTGTGATCGGACAAACAGCTGGAGCAGTCGACGGAACAGCGGATGGCGCCTTAATTACGCAATTAAACTACCTCCATGAAAGTAAATGGCGGCAAATTACCGCCGCGCGCCGTGCCAAGGTTAGCGCGGGAGACAATTGCTTTGCTATTTAATAACAGTGATAGGTATCCCCGCGCTGTCGTTACAAGTTGGAATTGTTTCGGCAACTTTCATAAAAGGTACCTCATTTAGCCGTAAAATAGATTGTGGTTAGGTAGCGCGTGCGAGCGGCTCCGTGCACCACACTACAAGCGCTGTAAATTAACTCTGTTAATACACACGCGGCCGAGCTCAGGTAAACGAACGTCAGGGAGTTTCCGTTCCCCATAAACAAACTCTATTCTCCTTTATAACATCCAATTAAAATGCTAATTTATTTATTTAGTCGGCTTCGGCGCGGCAGACGCGTGGCTCCGCGGGGATGCGCGAGCCTGCCATCACACGAGCTCAGACAGGCTGACTTACTGCTCGTCACACTTTTGTCATGTGAAATTTCATATTCTTCCTTTACACGAGCGAAGAAAAATAGCAGATCTTGCTTTTCTATTCAGCATAATGAACGGATCTACTGACGTTCCTGAACTGGTAGCCAAGATTGGACTTAGAGTACCGTCTGTGTTTCTTCGGAGACCTCATCTCCTTCATGTACCTATTGTGAAAACTGTCTATAGACAAAATTCATTTATTTTAAGAGCTTGTCGAAAGTTCAATATGGTGTGCCGGGATATGGAGCTTGATTTGTTTACAAGTAGTGTCCGGAACTTAAAAACAATGATGAGTAATTTCTTCTTTGAAGCGTAATTGTCATAATGTGTCTTTTGTTTTGTTAGTTGTACTTCTTAGTTGTGTATATGTTTAGCTCTCACTCGTGAGTATTTTTTATTTATTTTAATGCAAATTCTATCTAGATGTGTTGATATGAATTGTCACGCTGAGTATTATTATTTGTATATTTACTTCAGTTGTGTTTATACTAATTCTCGCGCTGTGTATTTTCATTTTTAATATTCGCTTTAGTTGTGTCTACGTACCTATATATTAATTCTAAAGCTGTGTATTTTTGTGTAACTCTCATGTTGTTTATATATTACCGTATCTTTTTAATTTTAGTTTTAAGTTTATGTGTGGAAACTTGTAATTGGCCTTCCTCTACATGGTAACTTGACTATAAATGTTTTAGCTGTAAGTTTCCTTAAAATAAATAAAAAATACAGGCCTCTTTTTCTTTCACTAACAAACAAAAAAATGGTATAATTCTATTCACGAACAGTCGGGGGAAATATCTGTTAATACCTTTAATGTAAAATATTTGGATTAAATGTGATATTTTACCTCAATGCGTTTCCCTAATCAGTCTATATGGTTGACTCTGTTTCAATTTTAGTTCCGACGTAACATTATATAATAAAGAAAGGTAACGTTATTTAGTTATTTTTCGAAGTATTTCAGTACCCACGTCAACAGCCGTCGCCAGTTCGTCCGAAACTAGATTTCTTCGTAAAGAGATGATTGCAAACACTCGCGATGTCACATGACAGACTGTCGATAACAGTTGTCAACGTTTCGTGGTTTTGTCTCTCTCGCGCGTATGGAGTAGTAGTGTGGGCAATTAATAGTGACAAACATGAATGAAGGTCATAGTTATTGGCAGTAACGCCACAGTGTCACAGTAACACAGTAACGGCGCCACAGTGTCACAGTAACGCCACAGTGTCACAGTAACGCCACAGGGACATAGTAACGACGCAGTGACATAGAAACAGCACAGTGATACAGTAATAATAATAATATTCCACAACTATCACACAACGCCATCTAGTCCCAAGCTAAGCAGAGCTTATTATGGGTACTAGACAACTGATAAACATACTTATTTATTTCTAAATACATACATATTATAGATAAATTACACCCAGACACAGAACAAATGATCGTGCTCATCACACAAACATTTGTCCTGGGTGGGAATCGAACCCACGACCTCCGGCATAGCAGTTAGGGTCACTAACCACTAGACCAACAGGCCAGTCAAGACAGTAACGGCATAGTGATACAGTAACGACGCAGTGATATAGTAACAGCACAGTGATACAGTAACGGCATAGTGATATAGTAACAGCACAGTGATACAGTAACAGCACAGTGGTACGAATCAGTGATATAGTAACAGCACAGTGATACAGTAACAGCACAGTGATACAGTAACGGCATAGTGATATAGTAATGGTACAGTGACATAGTAACGGTTTATGTTTAGAGTATGAGCTGGCGGCTTATTAGCGTGTAAATGAGGTCAAAATATTAGTGCGAACATTTGGGGCGAGCGCGAATAGCCGGGCGATAGGTTGTAACGCAATCCCCGGTGAACTAACGTTTATATTTTATGAGCTATTAGTGTATTATATAGGATGTCGCTGAGCGCCGCTCTGTGTCGTCATTATCGTTTCCGGGATTAGATTTACAGACTTAGTACCTGCGAGTTCGTGTTTACATAATAAGTAACGATGCCACATTGCAGAATAAAGGTCCATTTATATTAAATAAGAAAAAAAGTAAGTACATAACATATGAAGAAAGGCAAGGGTCGAACCTATTGCCATACAACAGGTCCATATTCAGACTCTGTTGGAATTCCAGAAGGAAAAACTCAACAGCAGGCCCGACACTAGACATGACCTTACGCTCAGCAGGCGATTCACCGTGACAGTAAGTGGTCGTCCCAGCGACGTATGATATTATAATAACTTCTCATAACTAGTCGAGCTGAAGCTTGTCTCTGTCAGCGCTAAGTACAAGTAAACTACAAACACGGCGCGAGTACACAAACACAATAGCAGTACATTTACAACAGTGAACAGAATCATCTCGCGCTGACGGCGATGGCTGGCTTCTTGCTAACTTTATATATCTACAGCGCGTTTCATCTCTGTTGTGTAACTTGCTCGATTGGCTCGTTTGCGAGGCTTTCTGCTCAAAGCTCACTAATTACAAGTAAATGGCGATAAAACATCAGTTCACCGGTTTTGTCTCAGCGCTCAGTGCTCGGTTACTGCTCCTTACTTGCCTGATTCGAAATTCATGAGGAGCAGATAGCGCACGTTTCTGCGACAAGTTTGAATTTGCACGCCGAAATTAAAGGCAGAATAAGAGAGCAATTATATATATCTACCAACCTTCTGTACTTTATTTACGCAAATAAATGATTTTGAATTTTGAATTTGAATTTGAAGTCCTAATGAGGAGGAACCTCGCCGTCCGCGCCTTCCACAACTGGGAATCACGCATATTTGCATAAGTAATGCGCCCGAGCGAGCACGCCGTGCAACGCGCTACACGCCGCGTGCCACTCGCCACGCTTGCATTTGCACTTCAAGTCTAACTCAAAAAACAAAGACTGAATCTGGATCACATGACTTTGAAAGCAAAAACTTATAACTTTAGAGTTATATCATCACTCGCATCGCTTCACGATTATCCTCCTCCCACCCTCGCCCCGATCTATTTGGGGTCGACGCATCAATCTCTTAGTGGCGCTTTCAAACTTTAACTGCCAGTTAATAGAAATGGTTTTTTTCCGGCTCCAGCTTTATTGTTTCATTGACTTCCCAGAAATATAAACCAATTCCCACACAGTTGGAAATGTACCTTATACGGTGTAAGGAGATCTTGTTGAGTAATCCTACGTGTCCATGAAATAAGCAATAAACTCACATGTCTGAGATGAGTGTGGAGGCGGATATCGTCGGCACATCGCACACCGGGCGACGTATACATGTGTGCGCGCGCGGCTCCGCTCCGATGACTCGGGCGGTTTCCTGCGGCGATGATATATTCCGTCACCGCGCTACTAACGCTACTATTGAACTCATAAATTGGCAACTTTCTCCCTCTTACTTAGAGATCGTTACTTCGCTCTAAATTATTGCTTATTTGCTTTTTCCTGCTTCGTAACTTTTGTGAAAAGAAATGTTTTTCTTCGACATTTTCCCTGAATTCCAAATGAAATTATATAAATCTTCATCGTTAAATATTGGTGTCATAACAAGCTGTACCAAATAATAGAGTCCCGCAGACTGTAGAGTTAATACTACGTCAGCTAACGTGACGATCAACATACATCATGTTTGTGGCGACAACTAATGCATGTCATTTGTCTTGTAACAGTGCTTGTTTTCAAATACGGGCTACGAGAATCAAGGACCACTCACCTCACACGCACATATAGGTATCAACGTGATAAGATTAATAATACTGTAGTATGAACTTGTTTGTTTTCCAAATAAGATTCGATAAGTTGCGGTAATTAAAATTGATAATGAAGAGGTAAAAATGTTCGGCGTGGTGTCAGCTCGCGTTAAAATAACGAAGTAACGCGAGTGATCAAATGTTCCAGAGAGGTACACGTCGCCTAAAGTTAATTAATTAGTTATCTAATAAGTTGAGCAGATAATTAGCCGAATTTAATAAGATACAGTTTGTTAGGACGCTTTGTTACGGTGAGCAGGAGCACGCGACAGCTGCTAGTGTACAAAGATGGGCGCCGCCACCGGGCTGGGACTGTTCTACAGCAACGTTCTGCCAATAAAACAAGTAAGTAAAACAACATGAAAGCTGAGTGACGAAGTAAAACCACCTGACACCTCCATTCACAGCAATGTACCCACTGCCACAGAATAGTACCTACCACTGCGCAGTTAAGGGTTTAGAAACATATCTCGTGGGAATTGCGCTATGTCTAATGAGTGTAGCATTATTAATTGGTTTCCTAAAGTTACTAATTATTGTAGGTGGCATAAACGCTGTTACGCCACTACATAACGTTTTCAAAAGCTAAGAAAGTTGCGCCCATAGTATAAGTATTCTACTCTTAGGACGCGTCTCTACGCAGAATCATTTTATTTTCGGGCTCATCGCCAATCTTTACATAAAACCCCTTGTTTAGGGTAAGTACGAGTTCCGTCGGGGATGATATCCCACCCACCAAAAAAGAAAAAAAAAGAAGTGTAAGTACGAGTACTTTATAGGGCGTGTTTTCATATTGAGTTTATGTCCTGGTAGCAACGTCCCATCTTTTGTAATTAGACGTGACTACCGGCAATGTACATTCTCAGTAATATAAGCAATTAGCAATATTGTATAATAAAATGTACATATTTTTTGATTTGCACGGTGTGTATTCTATTCCACTATTCACGTTGGGATAGAAATTCGCAACATACCAAAACAAAATGGAGAAACCAAGGATACTCTTGTTAGTGAAATTTCTAAATTGGGAAAAATATTAAGTGTGGATATTAACACTACTAATATTAAGGACATATACAGGTTAAAATCAAAAGATAGTTCAGACCCCATTGTAGTCGATTTTACGGGTCTGTCTCCACCGATCCCGGGATCCGATTTGACGTATCACGGATCCGCGCGATTTGTCTCCACGGATCCCGGGATCCGTTTCTAAAGAAAAGAAAAAAAAAATGTCTCCACGGATCCCGGGATCCGTTTCTACAAAAAAGAAAAAAAAAAGTTGTTTCCACGGATCCCGGGATCCGTGGCTACAAGAAATAAAAAATAAAAAATGTAGAAACGGATCCCGCGTACAGAATTAAGAAGTTAAGCATTACCACCGTACTCTTGAAAGAAAAGGTCCTCAAATGTGTAAAAACTTTCAATAATATTAAACAAAAGGGCACAAAGTTAAACACGATCCATCTAAACCCAAGTTATAGTCAAAAACCGATATACATATCTGAGGCCCTCACTCATAAAACCCAGAGACTGTATTATTTAGCCCGACAATTCCGGAAAAGTCATGGGTACAGTTTCTGCTGGACAGCAAACGGTATTGTTTACCTAAAAAACAACGAAGACGCCTCACATATTCGGATAAATAATGACGCTGATTTCGGTTTAAAGACATTTATTTCTCAAAGAACATTTACAGTTCACTTATAAGAGAAACTTAACTAAAATTAACAATAGGTAGGTTTACATTACATACGACGTTCAAGCCATCCAAGAGACTAAACGGTTAAACACCAAGGTTTATCTATATAAAATAACATATGGTTTATGAACATATTCCATATCAAGAACTACTAATAATTCACTTTCTGGTATACTAAAAAATAACATAATCTGAAGGTACAGAAATTTAAGTTCATAGTAAAAAATAACAAAATATGAGGGTAAGCGATCACAATTTACAAAACAAACAAGTCCAGCTGCCAAACACCTACCAAGCAAACATGGAAACAAACTTAAAGTGCTAGATGTGACAAGATAATATTATGGCATCACACAATTTTTTTTTTTTTTTTTGGGTACCTAGGCAGGTAGGTAGAAGTAGGTAGGTAGGTGGTAGATAGGTTGTAGGTAGGTAGTAGGTAGGTAGGTAGGTAGTAGGTAGGTAGGTAGGTAGTAGGTAGGTAGGTAGTAGGTAGGTAGTAGGTAGGTAGTAGGTAGGTAGTAGGTAGGTAGTAGGTAGGTAGTAGGTAGGTAGTAGGTAGGTAGTAGGTAGGTAGTAGGTATGTAGTAGGTAGGTAGGTAGGTAGGTAGGTAGGTAGGTAGGTAGTAGGTAGGTAGGTAGTAGGTAGGTAGGTAGTAGGTAGGTAGGAGGCAGGTAGGTAGTAGGTAGGTAGGTTAAAGAGCGTTACAACGCCGATATAAAAAGCTAAACTTATGTGTCTAATATAAAATTTCTTAGGCCTTTTTTAAATGTTGGTATGCTTGTACACTCTCTGATTTTTTTGGGTAATTTATTGTATAGCCGAACCCCCTCGTACTGTATAGTTTTTCTGCCACACAGGGTTCTCACTCTTGGTACTTCTAGGTCATCTTGATTACGGGTATTATATCTACGAGTCTTTTGTGTGAATGAAATATTTGTGTGTATGTTGGTCTTAAGGATCTTTCGGATAGTCATGCATGTATGGTATGTATATAATTGTTGTAGGTTAAATAATTTGGTTTTTTTGTAGAGTAATTCTGTAGGAGTAGAGTAGTTATAATTGAAGAGGGCTTTGATGATTTTATTTTGTGTTCGTTGTAGGTGTTGTTGATTTGTTTTTGCAGCTTGTCCCCATACTTGGATTAGATATTCCAGATGTGGTTTGACTAGCGTGTTGTAAATAGTATGTCTTAGCTTGTAGGGTACACATTTTGCAATGTTACGTATGGCTCCGGTTAGTGGGAGTATTCGAGATTTTATGTAGTCAATATGCGGTCTGAATGTCAACTTACTGTCCACTATTAGGCCCAAATACTTTTCATGCGTTGACTTTCGTAACGGTTGATTATTTATTATAAGATTTGGAAATGATGGTATTTTTTTATTCTTTGCTGAAAAAATTATGTAGGCAGTTTTACTAACATTCATAGTCAGGAGGTTTTGACTAAGCCATACATTCAAAATATCAAGATCTTTCTGTGCATCTGAGATGACATCAGTGATGGAATCGCCAAAGTAAAAAAGACAAGTGTCATCTGCATACAGTGACACATGTCCAGTCAGTCCAGCTGTACTAATGTCATTAATAAATATGAGGAAAAGCAATGGTCCTAGGACCGATCCCTGAGGTACTCCGCACTGTACATTGGCCGGGTCACTTGTAAATTTATCTAATTTGACGATCTGTTGCCGATTAGCAAGATAAGATTCAAACATTTTGTAGGCTGTAGAAGTAATTCCAATGATTTTTAGCTTTTTCAGAAGGATAATATGGCTAACAGTATCGAATGCTTTCTTCAGATCAATGAAGACACCTAGAGCTAATTGTTTCTTGTCTATGTTTTCTTTTATTTTAGTAATTAAATCAACAGCAGCTGAAAGTGTATTGGAGTGTGGACGAAAACCATATTGGTGCGAGTAAAGAAAGTTAGTATCAATTAAATGTTTAGATAAGCGTGTATATAAAACTTTTTCAAATATCTTGGATATAACAGGCAGCACTGAGATTGGCCGGTAGTTTCCGGGGTCAGTTTTAGTTCCCGACTTGTATATAGGGGTAACTTTAGCTATTTTAAGACTGTCCGGAAACACGCCACTATCAAAGCAAACGTTTATGCAATTAGTTAGGTCAGTTAAGATTAGGTTCTTAATACATTTTATAGATTTTGTTGTGATTCCATCAATCCCACTGCTGGTATCATTATCCAAATTATCTATTATTTTTGATATCTCATCTTCAGTACAATGTTTCAAAGTGGTGAGTTGAAGGTCTATATCTGGCGTATTTAATGTAATTTGTGGGTTAGTATTAGTTTGTGTTATATTCTGGGCCAACAGAGAGCCAATAGTAGCAAAATAGTTATTAAACGCGTTACAGATTTCTTTACCGTTTGTTATGTCTTTGCCGTCAACTGTCAGTTTAGGAAGAGTACAGACATCGTTTGTCTTATTTTTAGCTAGGGTGTTAATCAATTTCCACATTTTTTTGGGGTTCTTCCTACAGTTTGAAAAAGCGTCATAATAGAATTTCTTTTTATCTTCTTTTATTTTACATTCTACTCTTTTTTTAGCAGTTTTATATTTAGATTGCAGTTGAACATTTTCTTGATCCATCAAACAACCACGCCATAATTGATTTCGTTCATTAATATAGTTTATTACTGTTTTATTGATCCAGTCCTTTTGTGGTAGGTTTAATATTTTGTATTTTTTTAATTTTGATTCATTTATATTCTTTATTATATATTGTTCAAGAATGGCATAGCGGTTTATTTCTTCTGTCGAGACATATTTTAGCATGTTCTCACACAGAGCTTTGTAATCTATTGCATCATATTGGACTTTTCGTATTAGGGTCTGTTTGTATTGTTTGAGTTCTAGGTAGATTTGTTTGTGGTCTGATAGTGTTGATTCAATTATTGCCATGTGTACCTTAGCGTTCCATATATTAGTACATGCATGGTCTATTATGGTTTTTGTGTTCTTAGTTTGTCGTGTACAGTAATTTTCGTGTATATTGTTTATTATATAGTATCCTGATTCTTGTATAGCATCTGTGTAGTCGGTTGTTTTGCGCTCACTACTTAGTGTTAGAGGAACTCAGAAATTAAAGTCATTATTAGATCATATCGCGTATAATCAGGATTATCACATTATTAAAGTATTGCACTCGCGAGAGGGACCGTCGGGATCGAAAACGGACGTGCTCTTGACACAATTAGCTATTTGCGACTGCCGCGCCGGAAGGGGTTGCGTTGCGCAGCCGCACGCTAGCAGGGGCGCCGCCCCTCACCCCTCGCCCCGCGCGCCCGCGCATAGGTAGACGTTCCCTTCGCTCTTACAGTCGGCCTTTCCTGATGAAGCTGCCCGCCCCGGGTAGCCTATCCTGGAACTAATAATACCGACCCTCGCTCGAGGTCACCTGGTTAAGGTGAGTTCTTAATCTCACGAACAAAAGAATTGAAAAGCGTAAGTGTATCTATACGTATGTTAGACTTGGTCAGAGTCAGACCATGAGACACTGTCGTGACACTTCTGAATGTGTCTGGCACTATAAAATAATGAGGACACTTATGAATGTGTCTGTCAGACGACGACGAGCTGAGCATCTATCGTGGTTATATCAGACGACACCTTATGAATGTGTCTATCAGATGATGACACTGGAAGTGCCGACCCTGTTGTCTATCATCTGCGGATGACACTTTACCAATGTGTCTATCGACGGTGACGACACTGCGTATCTGTTGCAAGTGACTGGCATTTTGTAAATGCGCCCATCGACAGGAACGACACTCTGTATCTACCACCAGTCTAAGAAGGCCTTCGTTTAAACGACGACACCAATGCGGTATCTGTCTTTCATGCATGTTCAATTTAGCGCTTAATATTTAGTAGGGTACCCTTGTGTCTTAACCACATCATCAATTGCAGCGGCCACAGTTTAGTGACTCACAATTAATAACAACATTCACATTAAACAAATGGATATATTATATTAAGTGGACAGTTGCAGCGGCCACAGAGTAGTGACTCACAACATTAACAGTATTTACATTAAGTAAATGAATATATTGTAATAAGTAAACAGTTGCAGCGGCCACAGAGTAGTGGCTCACAACATTACGACATCCTCCACCAACTGTGAGTACACATTGTAAAAATACATACACATGCATTTAATAATAACAATTAATCAACCACCCGTTATAGTGACGTTAAGGCAAGCATAATAACACGTTTAACGTGCAACCCGGTATGTAGGTTATTATTTAACGTCAATTAATAATGGTACATAATTATGTTAGTCTTATAATGATAGTTGAAACGATTAATTACAACATCTAACAAAAAAATAAAACATAATATAATCTAAACAACTTCCATCCTGTTATCAATCAGTATCGGAAGTTGACTCGTTAGGATATTGTAAAGGCTTAAGCTTATCTCTGGCAAGAACGTTTTCGTACGGACGACCACGAGAGGTGGTACTTTTGATTAAATAACGATCATGAGGTAAAACCTTACGCACGGCAAAGGGACCATCGAAACGAGGCATAAGCTTGCCGCTGCGTAACCCTTTCTTAAATACCTTACGTTCAGCCAGGACAAGATCGCCTTCCTTAAATGGAGCACCCTCACGTCTTTTTTTATCAAAATTGATTTTTGATCTCCGGGCAGCCTCCTGAGAGCGAGTAATAGCGCCAGCCCGAAGAGAGCTGATATTAGACCTCGTAGGTACAACGATGTCTCCCGACAGTCGTGGTCGGAAACCGTATAGTAGTTCCAGTGGTGACTTCCCTGTACTATTATTTGTATTGGAATTAATCCCAAGTTGTACCTTAGGTAAATATTCTTCCCAACGATTCTGATCCTCTTCTCCGAGGTAGGCGACTAGAGCATCTAATATCGTACGATTGAACCGCTCAATTTGCCCATTGGCCCTTGGACTTGCCACCGCGGTTAGTACGTGTTTGATTTGCCTATCGCGACAATACCTTTTGAACTCATGGCAGTCAAAGGCTTTACCACGATCGCTGATTATACGGCTCGGCAATCCGAACGTTTTAATGTACTGATCAAATGTCTTTAATACGTTTTCACAACCAGCATCGCGTACCGCCTCAATCCAGATGAAACGCGTGAACGCGTCTATAATGGCGAGTATGTACATTTTACCTGACGGACTTTTACAGAAAGGACCGAGGTGATCCACGTGGACGGTGTGAAACGGTACAGCTACCTTGTCTATAGGATGTAATAATCCTACTTTACGACCCGTCGGTTTCTTTGCGTACTGACATGATATGCAACCACCGACGTACTTCTGCACAAACCGTCTCATACCACTAAACCAATACTTTTCCTTTATGGCGTCATAGGTTTTATTATAGTTGGCATGACCGTTGTTATCGTGAAAAGTTTGCATGATTGACCAGCGAGACTGACGTGGTACTACAACTTTGTTTTGACCGTTCACTTTTCTAAATAAAATGTTATTTTCTACAACGTAGTCCCGTTCTAAGCCGTTTTTATTACTCACGGACGTTTCGTCCTTCAACTGCTCTATAGTGGATCGGATTGAGTCGTCAGCGTGCTGCATGCTTTCAATAAGATCTCCGTCTGTGCAACGCATAACGGATTCAATTGGGTTACGACTCAATGCATCCACATGAGCCATGGCCTTGCCCGGTCGATATTCTACGTCAAAGTTAAGTCCCTGAACTTCGAGCCACCATCTAGCGATGCGCGGGTTCAGGTCCCGCTTTGACCACGTCCACCGCAGAGCATTGCAATCAGTAACAATAGTGAATTTTAAACCCGTTAAGTAGACCTTGAATTTCTGTAATGACATGACAACAGCTAATGTCTCAAGTTCGAAACTATGGTAACGTTGCTCCGCGGTGGTCGTCTGGCGGCTAGCGTAAGCGACTGGTTGGTAAGTACCATTAGGCGGTTTTTGAAGCAGAATACCTCCCAGACCAATTTTAGAGGCATCGGTGTGTACTTGTGTTTCATACTCCGGATGAAATAATAACAGTACCGGACGACTTACGAGTATGTTCTTAATACTATCAAAGGCCTGCTGTTGTGCAGCGCCCCAGAGCCATGGTTGGTCCTTTTTTGTCAATAGCGTGATAGGTCGAGCTAGCGAAGCAAAGTTACGTACGTACTTACGAAAGTAGTTCGCTAGGCCCATGAACTGTCTTGCGTGGTGTACGTTCTCGGGTCGCTTAAAATCCTGCACGGCGTTAAGTTTATGTTGAGCCGGTTTTACTTCGCCATTACACACTTCGTGGCCTAAGTACTCGACACGAGACACTAAAAATGAGCACTTATCGAGTCTCAGCGTAACGTTGGCGTCTCGGATCCGCTCTAAAATTGCCCTTAAATGGTCTAACGCGTCAATTTCCGAGTTTGAATAGATTAAAATATCGTCTAAGTAAGCCGTGCTAAATTTAAATTTTAACGGCCCGAGGATTTCGTCTATAGCGCGTTGAAACACCGCTGGTGCATTTACTAACCCGAAACTCATGCGAGTGTACTGATAGAGACCGTCCGGTGTGATGAACGCGGTAAAGTGTTTACTCTCGTCATCGATTTGAATGCAATGGTAAGCCGATAAAATGTCTAAGCACGAGAAAACACGCGCCTTTGAAAGTCGATCTAGTTGGTCCTGTATTAACGGTAAAGGGTAGCGCTCCTTTTTAGTAATTTTGTTTAGCGCGCGATAATCGACAACCATGCGCGGTTCTCCCGTCTTTTTGGTCACAAGAATGACAGGACTCGCGTATGTTGAAGTGGACTCCTCCACGATACCTTTACTCCTTAAATCACTAACGATATTGCGGACCTTGTCACGATCACTCGCCGACATGCGATATGGTCGGTAATATACGACCTTTTCTTTATCCGTCAACTCGATATGCATCTTAACAGAACATTTGCCTATTCTACTGTCGTCTACTCCCGAGAAACATACCGAATATTCTTGTAAAATCGACTCGAGTTTCGTTAACACGTCCGGTTCAAGATCGTCACCTATTTTGTACGTATTTACGCTATCGTTTATCGCGGCTCGTGCTACGCATCGATTAGCAGGTAAGTCAAATGAACTATTACTGGTGTTTATTATATTCATTACTGCCTTTCCGTCAATAAACTCGATATCGCTCTGTGGAATAACGCACTCAGCCCTCGGAGCTTGATGTTCGGTGTGACGCAAGGACGCATGTCCGAATAGTAATTGGTCGCATGAAACTATTATTTTGTTTAGTCCTGGCGACAACGCGACTGAACTATCCGTGACCAACTTCACATGTTCGACATCCTCACAAACGGCGGGTAGCTCGCGTAAATTATTAGCGTTATACATTCTTAAACACGTAGGTGTCTTAATGACGTACACGTCTGGATAATCCGTAAACGGTTGACCTATAATCACACCGATGTCTTGTGCGCTGTCTGGCACAATATAAGCGCTCGCGTTGCACGAGGCTTCGTCTGCACACACCTTTACATACGCTTCACCAATAGGTATTATCTTCGAACCACCAAAACCACTAATAACGCTATTCGATCGACAGGGCTGCACCTCGAGATTTAATTTTTGTGACGTAGAGTTAGTAATAGTTATACACGAACTACCGAAGTCAATAAAAGCTTTCACGGGGCGATCATTAACTCTTGCGTTTAAATAATATTTCGAGCTTGATGACTGGTCTTTTATAGCATGTACCGACTGGGGTGCGCCAGCGTTCGAATTATTATTATTACTATTGATGTGTGACTTTCGAGCCTTAAGTTTCAAACATTCATCCTTACTATGACCCGATTTACTACAATACGTACATTTTTTAGCTTTGCGGAAACATTTATCTTCCGTATGACCCGATTTACGGCAAAAAGCGCAAATAATTGCTTTATCACGCGCCTTGTAATTGCAATTCGTTGCAATATGACCGCGCCTTTTACAAAGATTGCATCTTATCTTTTTAAGACTTGTTCCTTCGGCGGTACGAAGTGCGGATAGGTATTTCAACAACTTAGTGGGGTCATTACAAGCCGCGGAAACCGCGCCGACCTCAACGATCTGACTACCAATCGTGCCAATTATAATTTCCGTGGTGAGCGATGGCGGAAGGCCACAAGCATTTCCCAAAGCCAGTTTATCATAGTAAAATTGCATGTAGTCATCGTCGGGTTTCCGTACGACATTAACTAAGTCACGTAACATATTCAGTTTACTTTTCTGAGACGGAAAAGCCACCATTAACTTAGACTTGAAATCCGACCAAGTCACATTCACGTCTATTAAGTTATCAAACCACTGACGAGCGTAGCCCCTTAATTTTGACGAAGTATTGAAAATAGTGGTCTTTTCGTCCCAGCCATACATGTTAGAAATACCTTCGATTTTACGAATCCAAAGTTCCATTGTAATTAAAGTTTTCTGGGGGTCGAATTCCGGTATAGGGTCGCTGCGACCTACATACCGCAGTGATGATGAAGATGCAACATACCCGGTATTTGTAGGCGTCAAAGTCGAGTAATTCAGTTGCGACGGCGTACCGGCGGCGGCAGGCAACCTGGCGCGCGTGGCTGGTAACCCGCACTCGCCGACCGTGTTATGGACGCCAAGCGACGGGGCGCCCGGCATCGCTAACTGAGAAATACCTGAATCCAGCTGTGGGGCTGACATATTCGGTGTCTGCTCCGCCGGCGATGACGCGACTGGTCCAGCGGTTTGCAAAACCACCCGGTGATCGTTACCGGTAGTGGCACTGGCACTACTGGCAGGCATCCACGAACTCGTGAAGTAGCCATGTTGACACGTCGTGGCAGGAACAGTGGTACAGGCTTCACTCCCATGCGCTGCTTGATGACCACAGCCTAGCCCGGCCGGTGTCACATGTCCGACGGTCAATGATGTAGGTATCGGTGGTGTCAAGGAGCCCTCTTCATCGGTATCACGCGAAATCGGCGCGCCGTAAACTTCCGTTTCCAGTTTACGCACGCGATGTTTTAATTGTTCTTCTAAATTAGATAAAAGCTCGCTTCGAATGCGGCTAATTTCTTTTTTGATTGTGTTATCCGCACTCATTTTCGCGGACACGCACGGTTACACAATTCACACTAAACACTCACGTAATAATATACCTACGACACAAAATTATATTTAACGTCGTAGCGTTGCTAACACAACTAACTAACACACACCACTTTATACTTGTATCGTTCGATTCGCGGAGAACGGATGAAAACTATAGGTATAATTATTCGAGTTCACATTTACTACTTAGTGGACGTTTATAGTATCTAATCCCACTTACTGAGCTGTTAGAGGAACTCAGAAATTAAAGTCATTATTAGATCATATCGCGTATAATCAGGATTATCACATTATTAAAGTATTGCACTCGCGAGAGGGACCGTCGGGATCGAAAACGGACGTGCTCTTGACACAATTAGCTATTTGCGACTGCCGCGCCGGAAGGGGTTGCGTTGCGCAGCCGCACGCTAGCAGGGGCGCCGCCCCTCACCCCTCGCCCCGCGCGCCCGCGCATAGGTAGACGTTCCCTTCGCTCTTACATTAGTAAGTCGATATTAAAGTCCCCAAAAATAATTGTCTTGCATTTGATTCTATCCAATCTTTGTGTGTAGGTAAATGTTAAGAAAGTCGCTCAGGTTCGTATTTGGGGGTTTATAAATTAGACCAATGGTAAGAGAGTGTTTTACTAAGTTTACCCATAAAAAATTGTTACCGCTTTCATATTTCTCCTCTTTTATATCAAATTTTAAACTTTTGTGTATGTACATAGAAATACCCCCACCTATACAATCTTTCCTTAAATTAAATATATGTGTGTAGTTGGGTATATCCAGCATATCGGCATCAAGTTTAGACTTGATCCATGTTTCTGTTAACAACACAATGTGTATGGTATGATTAAAGCCGCGTAGGATACATTTTAACTCATCAAGCTTCCCTGGTTTTACCAAACTACGCACATTAGCATAAAACATTCTTAACGAGGCTGGGGATGTACATATATTTTGGTAGGTATCTACGTATTGATAAGTCACGTTATCTAAATCGGAAGTGTCGTAGTTGCATTGTTGAGGTATTTGTTTTGTGAGTAGTTTTTTGCTGGATTTTTTATTATTTTTGGTATTCCATTTATGTACCTTATCGTGAGATCTGATTCACCACTTTCCGTTCGTCGTTTCAATTCCGCACGTTGATCTTTCATATGTTTTATTTGCATTGGCGTTTGATCCGGTAATATGCGAACGTTCTCATTGTTGAGATTCGATTTGTTACGCAGAATATGCATAACTGTTTCTTGCTGTTGGAAGGTAACCTTAAGATATCTAGTTTTTTCCGAGCTATACTTGCCAAGACGCATGCATCTCATAGGGGAGGGACATTCCTTGTAAATTGTTTGAATTAAGCTAAGCACTTGATTAGTGTCGTATTCACGCCTTGTTGTTGAGTTTTTGTCACTTATTTCACATATACCTCCAATAATAATATTATACTGGCGCTTTGCGCGGTCTTGAATTTCTAAGGCCATGTACTCACAATCGAACTGTGGCTGATTTTTGTTTCCTTCGCGCGATGTTTTATCATATTTATCGGAAGATAATTCGGTTTTGAGAAGGGTTATCTCATCTTGGAAAGTACAGTTTTGGATTTTCAGCTTTTTCAATTCTTCCTTAATGTCAGTCTGCTCAGATGTAAGAATACTGGTCGCGTTTTTCATGTTTTTTATTTCATTTTTAACCTCAACCATTTCTTGACATAGATTGCTTGAGATTTCGTTTAGTTTTTCGCTGAAGGCTTGGAAATAGTTCTTCATTTCAGATCGTAAGTCGGACATTTCTTGCATGACTTCGCCCTCAAAGTTCTGCTTCCTTTTTCGCAGCGAGATTTTGCCATCTTCTTTTACCAACGTACGTAGATCAGTAAGTGATCCACTTCCTTTGTTGCATAAGTTCATATTTATTTCGGCCGTAGATTGTTGTGCACTCATCTTTATAATATGGCAGTGACGTAGCACGCACTCACAGGGTCCGTGGTCAGTGTGCGAACGAGTTAAGAAATGCGTGCGTTATGGTTTCGTCTCCTTTCCCCGAGGTGGTGAAGAGAGGTTACGGCAACTGTCGCGCACTGCACGTTGTAAGTTCAATACAATTCGTTTGTAGCACTGTCACTCTAGTTCACGCTATTTTGTACGTAGGTGTTATTGTTTTTAGTATCACTTTTGTTTGTACTTTAGATAGTATAAATCAGTAGTAAGTTAAAATACGGTGTACACGTCTGTTCTCCTCGACAGTCGAACGCCGAAAAATTTAGAAAAGTTACGCATTAATGTTAAACCGCTGTGACTAATTGTTGCTCTTAGATTCATGTTTTATTTCATTATTTTTTTAACTATAAGATTGCATGCTAATTTTAAGTTTAAAACTATTGATTATTGTTACACTCACAAAGTACACAAGATACTACAATTACACAACTCACTCACTCATCAAATTACAACCTCAAATACTCAAAACTATTGATTATTGTTACACTCACAAAGTACACAAGATACTACAATTACACAACTCACTCACTCATCAAATTGCACACTCTCAAACACTGTATCACTATTTCCATACAAATTCTTTCTATAATCGGTTTACTTACATTGACCACAACTCTTGTCTATACCTACCCTATTTATAATCATTCGATGACATAGCTAATTTATCCGAAAATATTGACCAGTTATCCGTATCTCACTCACAAACCGCGGACCTAGAGGAGTGCCAAAATATTATTACTTCTTCCACGGATAACCTAATTATATTGACACAAAATATAAGAAGCATAAACCGAAATCTCCCCGGATTAGAGGTTTTGCTACATAGACTTAAACTTAAATGCGATATACTGATTTTAACAGAATGTTGGCTAAAAAGTGTAACGATAATCCCTCATATAACTGGCTATTCTCATGTAGCAACCAATATAAATCCCATTCAAAATGACGGAGTAATTATCTACTACAAAGAGAACATTAATGTAACTATAATAGAACCTGAATTTAATTAATGTAATTGCCTACTAGCCACTGTTGGAAAACAAGTTGCTATGGTTGCCATATACAGATCGCCTTCCTACACTAAAGTGGATTCGTTCATCTTGTCGTTGGATAGTGTGTTACAGTCAGTATCTTCTTTCGAGCACATCGTTGTTATAGGTGACATGAATCTAGCAATAAACCCTAATAAAATAAAATCTGAAGGGGAACGCTATCTAACCCTAGCTGCTTCGCACGGCCTACTACCAGCACACACCTTAGTTACACGTAGCGCTCGCCAAACATGCATAGACCATGTCCTTATAAAATCTAAAGCCTCTTCCATCACTATAGTCCCTAATGCAACATTAACCGACCATCATCCCGTTTTATTTTGTTTAAATTTAAGAAAACCAAGGCAACATGCAACTACAACAAAGGCCATAATTAATGATAAATCATTAGCACAAGACATTTTAAATATTAATTTTGATCCCATTTACCAAATAGAAAACCCTAACACTAGTCTAAATTATCTAACAGAATGCTTACAAAAAGTAATAGAAAAAAATACAAAAATCGTAACACTTCCTAGACGCCAAAAGATCATTAAGCCCTGGATAACTCCAGGACTACTACGTTGCATGTTAAACAGAGATCATCTACACAAAAAGGCAACCATAGAGCCGGATAACGAAGTCTTGAAAATTACCTACAAAAGATACAGAAATTTTTGTAATAATCTTTTACGAAGGTTAAAAAGAGCATACGAAAAAACCAAAATCCTGGAAGCACAGAATGATAACAAAAAATTATGGAAAGTCATTAAAAACATCACACACACATCAAAAACTACACAACATCATAAAGAGCTACTAACTCTCTCGTCTTCTCCTGAACAATCTCTTCACGAAGCAAACAACTACTTTATTAATGTGGGCAGCTCACTGGCAGATAAAATCTGTCAACTGAATAATAATTCCCGGAATCTACCTTTACTGAGAAATACCCAAGATAAAGTACGAAATGTCCCCAACTCTTTCGTTTTAACTGAGACAGACACATACGAGATTGGACATCTTATCATGGGTCTGAAAACAGATAGTGCACCAGGATGTAATAATATCAGCAGTAGATTCCTAAAACAACATAAAAATGTTCTCGTCCATCCCCTCGAAAAAATCTTCAATGAGTGTTTAAAAACAGGTGTGTTTCCCTGTTCCCTAAAACGATCTGAAGTATGCCCAATCTTTAAGAATGGAGACAGAAATCGTATTACAACTATAGACCGATATCCATACTACCCGCAATATCCAAAATTCTGGAAAAAATTATAAACCTCCGTCTAGTAAAATATCTTGAGAAAAATAAACTACTTTCAGTAAACCAATTCGGGTTTAGGCAGGGAAAATCTACAGAACAGGCAGTAAATAAACTCACAGAATTTATTAGTTCTAATCTGGACAAAGGAAAAAAATGTCTTTCTATTTTTCTTGACTTGGCAAAGGCATTTGATACGATTTCTGTCTCGCTCTTACTCAACAAATTGGAGGCACTGGGAATTAGGGGCACCCAGCTCGATCTTTTCAAGAGCTATCTCTCTGGGCGAACTCAGTGTGTCCGAGTGGGTAATCACAAAAGTGCATACCTTCCAATTACACATGGGGTACCTCAGGGAAGTGTACTGGGGCCCACCTTATTTCTTGTATACATAGATGAGCTTACTTGTCTCAAACTTACCAAAGGTCAAATTATATCTTTTGCGGATGACACCGCGTTGGTGTTTGCGGGTGATAGTTGGGAGGAGGTCTTCAGTGTCGCACAAAAGGGCTTTGATACGACTAAGGGATGGCTGCAGAAAAATATACTTACGTTAAACGTTGATAAGACTAAATATATTTGTTTCAGTATTAGACAGGTGGTGGGTATTCGCAGCAACCTACAAGTTGTGTCACATGAATGCAATTCTGTGGATGGCTGCGCATGTTCACCTCTGGAACGTGTTAACACTCTAAAGTATCTTGGTATTACTTTAGACAATAAGCTCAACTTTAAAGAACATGTCAAAACTCTTTGTAATAGAGTACGCAAATTAATTTATGTTTTTAAAAACATACGTCATGTCGCGGACCCTCCACTGCTGAAACGAATTTAACAGGCCCTGTGCCAGTCGCTCCTTACATACTGCATCTTATCCTGGGGAGGTATCTGCAAAACCACGCTAAAGGCAGTTGAGGTCGCTCAGAGAGCCATACTGAAGGTTAGCACGTTTAAACCGATGCGTTTTCCCACTATTACACTGTTCCAGTTGTGCCAGGTTTTGACAGTGAGACAGTTATTTATACTTAAAAGTATCCTGCACGAACATAAAAAACAGCCCTACAACCCTATATTATTACAAAGGCGTCGTAAGCACCATGTATGTGACTATCCAACCACATTTAGAACAACCTTTGGCAAAACATTTGTAAGTTTTCTAGGCCCGTACCTTTATAATAAGATTAACAAAGCAATTCATATATACCCCTTGACTGGAAAACATTGCAAATTAAAAGTATGCCAATATTTGCAGAGATTAAGCTATGAGGAAACTGAACAACTCTTATTCATACCACACTAAAAATACAGCTACGACCACAGTAAACAATAGATGCACTTTCTGAATAGCTCACCTACACACACATACACTCCCGCATACTCACACCCACAAACACATTCATACACCTCAATATACTCATAGACACACCACACACACATACACACGAACACACATACACACATACACACGAACACACACACACACAGCCCATTTAATAAATAGATTAAGATATGTACTTACCTATTTTCATTTTTTATGTAATAAGTATTAACTTTTTTGCTTAATTTATAATAGTCTCTATTACTTGGCACCTATTCTTGTATTTTAAATACTCGAGGGGAATGGTGCTGATAGCTGAAATACAGGCTATGCCTAGTTCGGCTACAGACGCTAATCTCTTTGCTCTCACTGAAATTGTTGCCACATTGCATTGTAAAATAGTATTAAGTTGTTGGAAAATAAACTATTATTATTATTATTCATAACATACTTCTTGTTGAATCGTGGTAGCACATGTATAATGAGGACCCCTACGGTGCAAAGCCACGATAAAGCGTTGCGTTTGATAAAACCTTCACCTGAAATTCTGTACTCGTGCTCTGAAGCTAATAAATGTGTTTTCAAGTGGGTTCGAGTTTAAATAATATTTGTAATGAACCAACTCACAAATTGGCAAAAGCACTTCGTCACGTGAGCAGCACTTTACGTGCGCACAGCGTTAATTGTGCGCTTTGTGTTGTATTGTGTTGCGGTGATAATATGTCTCTTGTGTTCGCTGAGAGAACTCATCGCTTACATTATTGTACTAACTTACCGCGCAATATTCATAATGCTCTCGTAAGGAAAATTGTCGTTACCGAGTAATCTGTATTACTGTATATAACAACTGACGCTCATTCTTGACACGTTCCCATCCACTGATCACTAACTCGATGACTAAAACAGACACAAAATACGATATTTCAATATATTATTATTATTTCGCTTCCCTTTGTCGTACCTTAGATGTATGTGTGTCGTCCCGTGTCTGCAAGCTCACACCACACTCCGCAAATTACACTCAGTAGTGGCTGACGTTTATGCTGACGCTAATAACGAACATTAGGTGCAATATGACGTCACTGCTGTGTGACAACGTGTGTTCGATATCACATTATATACTCGTATTACTGCAGTGGTTTTACAAACGCTGCGTATATGTTACGCTGTGGTTTGGTCGGTAATTACTCGGTAACCACTGACTGGCTAATAACATGCTAATCATTCGCTATTACCTACTGATATTTCGTATGCAGACATACTTACATACACATATTATTAAAGACTCTTAAAAAATTAATGAATGTTATTATTAAGTGATAGATCTCTTACGAGCTTTGGAAATTATGAACATATTAGACTGGCCTGTTGGTCTAGTGGTTAGTGACCCTCACTGCTATGCCGGAGTTCGTGGGTTCGATTCCCACCCAGGACAAATGTTTGTGTGATGAGCACGATCATTTGTTCTGTGTCTGGGTGTAATTTATCTATAATATGTATGTATTTAGAAATATATAAGTATGTTTATCAGTTGTCTAGTACCCATAACACAAGCTCTGCTTAGCTTGGGACTAGATGGCGTTGTGTGATAGTTGTGAATACTAAAGTCATACAGTACAGTAAAATGCATACTAAAGTCTTGGCATATTCACAAACGTAACCTAAGTAAAGAAAATTTAGATTTATTTAAAAAACACCTTCAATGTCTGTCTTTTTCCGAAGTATTCGAAACAGACAACCCTAATGAGGCATACGATAAGTTTATTGACATATTTCGTTTATTTTATGATTTGTGCTTTCCAAAACAATTAATTAATATAAAATCTGAAAAAAAAGTAAAATGGATTTCGCGTGGAATAAGGATTTCTAGCAGGAAACAAAGAAACCTACTTTGGAAATATAGAAAAGCACCTTCCAGTGAAAGTAAAAATACATTTAAAAATTATTCCCGGAAACTAAAACAAATAATAAATCTCACTCAAAAAGCTCAGAATAATTACCTTATTAATTGTTCTCAAAATAAATCGAAGGTTTCTTGGCAGATAATTAATGATCACAATCGATTAAAAGAACCTATTTTACAAATAAATAAAGATAATAAGCCAGTGAAAAACCCTCAGAAAATTGCGGAGTCATTTAACAATTTCTTCGTTGATCAGGTGCAGACTAGGAAGCGTTTGGGTAAAACAAGTAGCAATACTAATATTAGGAATTCGCTTTTCATGCCCCCAGTAGTTCCTCAAGATATTATACGCGTAATAAAACATTCGAAAAATAAAAAAAGTTTTGGTTACGACGAAGTTTCTACCGCGGCAGTAAAATATGTTTCTGATATTATAGCTAAACCGTTGAGTCATATAATAAATGAATGTATAAGCTCAGGCATATTTCCAGATCAGTTGAAAACTGTGGTCATAAAACCATTACATAAAAGAAACAATAAGGAAGATATGTCAAACTACAGACCAATTGCTTTGATTTCAGTATTTTCAAAGATTTTCGAAAAAATTCTATATGAATCTATTTACTCATTCGTAATCAAGAATAATATTCTATGCGAAGAGCAAAAGGGCTTTCGAAAAAATAAAAATATTAACATGGCAATATTTGATCTTTTAAAAGTAATCATGAATAATGTGGATAAAAAAAACCCTGTATGTGCAATTTTCACTGACATGACAAAGGCGTTCGATTTTGTAGAACATGACACCTTGTTGAATAAACTTGAAGATTATGGCATAAGAGGCAACGTACTAAACCTGATAAAGTCTTACCTCACTGATCGAAAACAGTACACAGAAATATCAAGAATATGCACTAAAACTAAGCGTGAACTCAAATATTTATCCTCTGGTAGGATAACTAAGTTTGGGGTTCCGCAAGGTAGTGTACTTGGGCCATTGTTATTCCTGCTGTACATTAACGATCTACCGAGTCAAATTCATCATCCAATGACATTATTTGCAGATGACAGCACAGCTTTAATTGAATGCACAGATAAAACGAAGTACGAAAGAGATATAAATAATACCCTTAAAACTATAATTCATTGGCTTAACAGGAATAATTTAGTAATAAATCTCAAAAAAACACAAGTCATGCACTTCTATCAACGGCTAGAGCCTGATAATAAGAGTATTGAATATAACGACCAAAACGTTGATACTACTACAGTAACAAAATTCTTAGGAGTTCACATACCATCGGTGGCCAAATTAATAGGGACAGTAATAAGATTTTTGAATTTTCGAGTTTAAGTTGATTTGTGTATTATATAATTGGTTGTAGGTCTCTTATGTATTTTTTATTAGTATTTATGTTCTATTGGGATCACAAAAAATCCAAAATGTATACAAAACTGTTTATTATTAATCAGGTAAAAAAAAAAAAAAATTGGTGAAGCTCTTATTTCAGCAAAGGGTGGTATCACCCTTTGCTGAAATAAGAGCTTCTATATGTCGGGGCATGCTCCTAATATAATGTTTTGCATTTTCCTTTAGTTGGGCATTATGATGCCATTCTCAGGTGACTAGGGTTTCTATAAGTTGCCTTTCGGTGGTACACACTTCTTTGGCAATGGCCCTTTTTGGTGAGTTTTCATTTTTCCAATGGGATTCATGTCAGTTGTCTTCTCTGGCCAAGGCAAAACAGTGTCATTCTTTCAGCCAAAAATGCTGTAACGCTTCTGACTTTGTGGCTGCGTACTGAGTCATGCATAAAAATGTATTCGACATCCTCGGGGAACCATTCATTGACCTGCG
This sequence comes from Diarsia mendica, assembly GCA_949316265.1. Lineage (NCBI taxonomy): Eukaryota > Metazoa > Arthropoda > Insecta > Lepidoptera > Noctuidae > Diarsia > Diarsia mendica. The sequence goes on along the minus strand of OX438902.1, from coordinate 23,443,440 downwards.
TCAATACCTGGGTTTCTAATACTCGCTTGTATTGGTCTTGTTTCATCGTTCCTCTTACGCTGTATAGGCGCCCCATGCCTTTGGCTGAGATGACAGACCAAACCGTATCACAAACCGGATGTTTAACCGTCTCTATGATGCAATCGGTGTGGAATCGTTGACCAGGGCGTCGTCATACAAAAGAACTTTTGTCGACCAAAATTTGAAAAGTTGATTCGTCAGAAAGGCATACCTGTAAATTAACAGAATGAATAGTAGAAAATAGTAGAAAAGTTATTGACTAATAGCATTAATAAAACAAGTTATTTTTCCTCGACTCCAACCTGCGACAGTCATATTTCGATGTTGTCTGGCCCATTGGAGTCGTTTCTTTTTCATACTGTCACAAGGCGTGGTTTTTTTGAAGGCCGCCGTCCCATCAAGTTCTATTCGACCAACCACCTACGCATTGATCTTTCCGAAATCCTTACACCCTCGTCGTTCATCATCGTGGTCAAATGAGCAACACTCTCTTTATGAGTTTCGAGGCAGATGCTCCTAACTCCTCGATCGGTACGAAGTGTGGTGGTCCTTTTTCTGCCACATTTGCCAACCCGAATTGCCTCAAGAGGCTTTTTATTGTCAATTTTAATTTTTATTCGATTTACGACAGATTTTGAAACCTCAGTCATAGCAGCTATGGCTCTCTGGGAATGAGTGGAGTGCAGTAACAATGTTAGTATCTCTCTACATTTTCTTGGAGAGGTGTCCAAAGCCTTGTCTATCCTAAAAAAACGAAATTTGAGGATATTGCGTTTAACTATTAATAAAATGTAAATTCATAGACAAAACATAGCAAAACTATTTGACTACTGGGCATTACTTACCTTTTGATTATTTTAGACAAAAAAAGTCGGTAAAATCAAATGAAAAACAGTTTCTTGAAAATTCAAAAATATATACTGCGAACCGCGCTTTTGAACAGACAATGACCGAATTAGAAGAAACGTCCCAAAATTGACAAATGATGCACGGATTCACTGTGTTGCCACTTGGCAAAAACAGTAATAGTAGCAGTAGCTATATCAGATAAAATAACCCTTAAAATTCAACATAGTTTTTCAAATAAACTTAATAAACTATAAACCCCATAAAATCAAGCACTGTCCCTATTAATTTGGCCACCTACTGTAGATAATAAACTGACATGGAAGCATCATGCTGAATACGTATGCAATAAATTAAGTACAACGGCATATGCACTCTATAGCTTATCAAAAAAAGTTAATTTGAATACATTAGTGACAGCATATCACGGTCTAGTGGCTTCCACACTAAGATTCGGTGTCATATTTTGGGGAAACTGCAGTGAAAGGGAAAGGATATTTAGAGCCCAAAAACGCTGTATGCGATCAATGACAGGTCTCAAAACGACAGAAAGCTGTCAACCTGTTTTTAAATCGCTAAAGATTCTGACATTGCCTTCGTTGTATGTTCTGGAAGTTGCCATGTTTGTCAAAACGAACAAGCACCTGTTTACGTCAGTAGCGGATAAACGTCAACGCTCAGGACCACTAAGGTCACAATATAAAAACCAACTTTACACAGGTGGTTACCAAACGTCTTTACTAAAAAACAATATTTTAATCATGGGTCCCATAATATATAATAAACTACCACTACATTTAAAAGATTTACCCACCAACGTTTTTAAAAAAAGTTGACAAGACTGCTACTAGACAAGTGTTACTACACAATTAAAGACTTCATTAATGACACTTTCGGATAACGATGTTTATACTGCTATAATAGACCTAAATTGTTGACATTTACAATAGAAATTTCTGTAATTGTTAAACCTAATTTGTTGACATTGTTAGCTTGTTATTGAGATTTTTGTTTTTAAATTATACTTAAAATTAACTTATTGACATTTGGAATTATTATTATTATTATTTTTTGTATTTTATTGACATTTTGTTTTAATTCTCAATTTGATCTGACATTTGGATTTTGGAACTTTTTGACATTTATATGTTTTTTGTTTCTACAATAATCGGTTGATATAGGATTAGCTTGTTGAAATTTGTAGTTTAATGTTTTGATTTTATTTTAATTATTTTTAATCCTGCCTAATAATTATATATTAACTAATGAATGTTACTAAAAGAATGGAACGCTTTCTATGTTTGTTTAAATTTCTTGTTTGTTTAGTATAATAATTATGTTTTTTATGTTAAATAATTTTTGCATGCCGTAAGGCAAAATGTATCGGGACACTTACCAAAATACCATCATATCTGTATACCTACATTATTGGCAAATAAATGATTCTATTCTATTCTATTCTATTGAAATATATATATATATATATATATATTCAGCAAGTTCAGTTCTGTGCCACAACATACCCTTCTTTGACCTCTTTAGCACTTGCCTTGCAATGAGGTTCACCTTCATGCAATAAACTCGCAGCTAAGCAATTATCTCGTGTGTGTCGGTACAGGAGGGCCCCGCGTGCACACCTGGGCCGGCGGGCCCCCGGGCCCCGCGCGCAATGTTCAGCATACAAAGAGTCGTTGAATAGTAAAGCGATGCAGAGCGGCTCCACGGCACAGCGCGGCGCGGTGCGAGCACTCTCGTGCTCCACGCTATATCGAACACGTGCCACTTACCGCGACACCTTTTATTTTCTTTTTGTAGGGTAGAAACTCATCAGTGTCCGAGGCCGCGGTATCTCTTTCGAACAACCCGCAGCCCCGACGCGGCGACGGTTACCACTGAAAATGATCATCAGATGGTGCTCTCCTCTCTACTGTTTCAAGTGAAGTATGGAATGCACGAAGGTCCCCCGAACTACCCGCGTGGCTGCTGATGCTGTATATCTACAAGGAAAGTACTTCACACCTCCATTCCTATATAATTACTATCAGCATCAAGTTATGGAATCAGGCGTTACTTTGCGGAAATCCATGACATTAAATGCTATGAAATATATTTAGTTTTAATACCGCGAGACATATATCCAGGTCTGAAAGCAGGACACAAATCCCACCGTCATGCATATGCACATGCACATAAGGGCCCACCCTCCCGCCCTCATGCATATGCACACATACAAAACAAGTGAGAAATAATTAACATGCCATGCAACCAAACCTATACTCGACACGTGTTTCGCCCCTCCACGGGGCATCCTCAGGAGTTGTTGACTCGTCGAGCGTTCGAGCTCGAATGAGCTAGTCGCACCGCTGTCGGCCCTTTATATACCGTTTTGATGACGCTCGATACAACGTCACAAAGACATCTGTGCCGAATTACCTGCAATCATACTTAGTAGTGGTGATGGAATTAAATTTGTTTGGTCATTCAACAGTGTATATGCATTATCATTGTTATGTTTTGATATTTCTAACTGTTCCAACACACTCAACCGGAAACCCTTATCGCAAACATGCAAAATGTTGTAGGTATTGTTGTCGCTCAAAGAGTGGCCGGTGTCGATTAAATGTTTTGCGAAATGTGATTTATCTGGATGGCCATTCCTGTAAGCGGCAACATGTTCCCTGTACCTAATATCGAAACCACGGCCTGTTTGACCTACGTAGACCCCGGTGCAATCATTGCACACTAACTTGTATACTCCGGATTTTTTTGAATTCTCTAATTTATCTTTACCGTTACATAGTTTACGCAAGTTATGATCCGAACGAAAAGCTACGTGAACATTGTGTTTTCTAAGAATATTCGCAATTCTATCTGAAATTGGGCCTATGTAAGTGAGACTTCCGATATTTTTGTTAATTATTTCGGGGGGACATGCATAAAGTGCTGAGCGTGCCCGGTCTTTCTGCTTTTTCTTAATTATATTATCAATTACTTGTTTGGTGTATCCGTTCGAAGTCGCGATTTGATACAATATTTTGAGTTCTTTGTCGTAACTATCTGTGGACAGTGGGAGCGTCATTAAACGGTGGACATAGCTGCGGAAGGCTGCTAGTTTATGCTGTAGTGGGTGACAGGATGATGCGGGAATCGTTGTGTCCGTGTGCGTGGGCTTCCGATAAATTTGGAAATCGAGTTTGTTATTGACCCTTGTGATTGTTAGATCCAAAAAATTAAGGGACTGATTTGATTCTAATTCTAATTTGAATTTAATTTTGGGGTGGCGAGTGAATAGAATAGAATAGAATAGAATAGAATAGAATAGAATCTTTATTTGCTTAGAATGTAGGTACATAAAAATAAGTTGTTGACATTATACAATAGAATCCATGTACATTCTGCCTTAATATAGCATGCAAATGTAATACATAACACTAGGATTATAAGGATATTACAAAGAATTATCATTCAAAAAGTCCTGCACAGAGTAATAACATTTGTCTACAAGTAAGAGTGAGTGAGTGTTGAGCTTATTTACGAAAATATCTAATTGACGATTAGTACCTGTCCAACAGATAAGTATGTCAAACTCAAAAACTCAAACTCAAATATTTTATTTCAATTAAGCCATTACAGGCACTTTTGAATGTCAGAAGGACGGAAGAAAAACGAAACTACGAGTGCAATACGTCATTCCGAAAGCCACCACGCCGAACCACACGCCACCGAATGCCCGCAACAACGAACACTGCGAGCACGAAAGCACGCAGCGACGCAAACCGCAACAACGAATGCTCGAGACCCCGAAACACGGAACAACGAATGCACGACGCAACGTGCAACCGCCGCCCCGCGACCCGAAGCCCCGCACACCCGCCGCCACGGCACGCGCCGCCGCGCGCCCCCGCACCCACAGCAATCGCCGCCGGTAACATCCGGCGCCGCGCAGCCCGACGCAGCAACTCCCGAAACGACGCATTGCACTCCTACGCTACAGTCACAATCACAAGGCATAATAACTTGTGAAAGTACTGCAGTTGCCAGTTCCCTAACGTAGATCTCATGAAGAAGAACGGGCAAGAAACTCCATGGACACTCTTTTAAATCAGTATTTGTTACAAAATCTTGGTACATTACATCATTCATGTTAAGATGGTATATTATGTGAGAACTATGTAGCAAGACGTGCAAGTTAAGAGCGTCCAGAGTAAAAAGATATAAAAAACAAATCAAAGAAAAATATCTAAACCATGGCAGCTAAGAAATGACCAGTCTCCACTGACAGCGCCCGTTCACGAACATGACGCATGGATCAGCACCATCTAACTCAACCATTTTGAAGGGAATCAAATGATCCGACACACCCGCCACCATCAGCGAGACATTTGAGTGAGCATGACATTCTCCCAGCCACCAGGGCAACGTCACTAAAATATAACTAAATGTAAAATGTAAAAAGTGGCTTTATAGTACATAGTACTCACACATGTGCCATGCAATTATACATCATTCATCTACATATCTATAATAAAACAGAATGTTGGGCTCGCCCACCACATATTTACACTCGAAGTAGTCCATAAATATTTCCGCCATTAATGGACTTAAAGGTGATCCCATTGCTAGACCCTCTTTCTGGCGGTAATATTCGTTATTGAACCGAAAGTAATTTTGTTCCATGCAAATACGTGTGAGGTTAAGTAGGTCATATATTTCTCCTGGATGTAAACGTTGCCTCTCCAAAAGGTTCCCCAAAATACGTAGGCACTCTTCAAATGGAATATTTGTAAATAAACTATTTACATCTAGTGATAATAATTTCGAATTGAGGGGGATGTTTAGATTTTGTATTTTTTTAGTTAAATCTAAACTATTTTTTAAACTGTACTGTGGTTTAAAAGATGCCTTAGCCTTTAATAAATTGTTGAGATGTTTAGCCAAATCGTATGTTGGGGCACCAATGTAAGAGACAACGGGGCGTATTGGGATATTGTCTTTATGGGTTTTTGGTAAACCATACAACAAAGGAGATCGTGGGTTCATTGGAATTTTATATTTTAACTGGCCTGGAGGAATGTATGACGTGTTATTAATTGCATTCTTTATGTCTAGAGTGAATTTTTTGGTTGGGTCGGTAGTAAGACGTTCAAAATCTTCCCCCAGGATAACGTCGTTAACCTTTTGGTGGTATGCAGTTTTATCCAAAATGACTACTGTATTGCCTTTGTCGGCTTTAGTAATTATTAAATCATTTTGAGTAATTGTGTTTTGTAATGTCCGATGTACTTGTATTTCGGAATAGTTTTGGGTGTAGGTGGCTGATGACGCTGCCTTTATCTGAACTGCCACCTGATGTTTAACGGCGCTACCCATTTTACTTCTAACACAAGCCATTTCTGAATCCACTATCATAGTTTCGAGCGATTTCTGGGATAACCGTGGTTTGATGTTATATTTAAGGCCTTTCTCCAGCAATGAAATCTCTGTATTGGAAAATTGGGTATTTGTATAATTTTTAACGCGTGGATAGAAAGAATGAATTGCTTCTGAGCCATTATTTTCTTGGTTGGTGATATTATTATTTTGGTTATTCCGAGTTAATCGCTCCAACTTCCTACGCTGTGTTAAATATTTTTCATGCGCTACTTGGGAGGCGAAGTCCCGGGCTTTGTTATCTAAAATATCAAACTCCACACTATGCAGTTTGTAACTTAACTCTGAGTACAGAACTTTGAGGTGGAGCTTGATATTGTCCCTACACAGAACCACAGTACAGTTTAAAAAATAGTTTAGATTTAACTAAAAAAATACAAAATCTAAACATCCCCCTCAATTCGAAATTATTATCACTAGATGTAAATAGTTTATTTACAAATATTCCATTTGAAGAGTGCCTACGTATTTTGGGGAACCTTTTGTCAAAGTCAAAGTCAAAGTCAAAAATATTTATTTCAAGTAGGCCAGTAACAGGCACTTTTGAATAGTCGAATTAAACTAACTGCGGCACTCAGAGATATCCAACGATTGCTCAAGCCGCCACCCAGCAAAGGCCTGACATAGTTTTGTATGACAAAACTGCCAAAAACCCTTACCAAGCGACGGCCCAAGCAACCACTGAAGCTCTCCGAGTGCGGCAGTAAACTACTGAAGCTAAATAAACTAAGCTACAGTCCCAGTCACAAGGCATAATAACTCGTGAGTGTACTGTAGTTGCCAATTCCAAAGCGTTGGTCTCATGAGAAGAATGGCAAGAAACTTCATGGACACTCTTTTAAAATCGTTTGGGTTTACAATATGTTCAAGGTACAAACATAATCTTGGTATAATACACACATGAAGACTATGCAGATTAGTGTTTGAGATGGTCTTTTGAAGAAAGCACCACACAGATTTGAGTGGACCCGTCCAGTCAGTGCAAGCATTTGTCAGTTATCGTGGAGCTCGACTTATAACTCAAGGAGCTCAACGTCACGACGAACAATACCAAAGAAAGGACATTTGGGTGGGTCGCTTAAAATACTCAAACTGCCAAACAATCGTTAAAATTAAATAAAAACCCACACGGTCCTCACATTCACAATATGAAAATAATAATAAAATACATGAAGATCATGCAGATTAGTGTCTGAGATGGTCTTTTGAATAAAGCACCACACAGATTTGAGTGGACCCGTCCAGTCAGTGCAAGCATTTGTCAGTTATCGTGGAGCTCGACTTATAACTCAAGGAGCTCAACGTCACGACGAACAATACCAAAGAAAGGACATTTGGGTGGGTCGCTTATAGTACTCAAACTGCCAGACAATAGTTAAAATTAGAGAAAGACCCACATGGTCCTCACATTCACAATATAAAAATAATAAAAAATTTTCATATTAAATAATCATGTCAAGTTATTAAATGTCAATATACACAAAACTAAATGAAAAATAAAATATTTAACAAGTAAATATTGATCAAAAAAGCAAAAAATAATATCATACTTAAAAAAGTAAATAATGTCATTGTGTATAAAGAAAAATCATAAAATGTCAAATTGTAAAAGGATTGTAAATAATGTATAAATAATTAAAATGTCAAAGTGTAAGAAATAAAAAGGTACAATTAATAAAAAGATATAAAATCAATTCACCTTCAATTCAAATTGGAGCAGCTCAATCCCAAGCTTTTTTGTCCTCTATATAATCTTTAACAGTATAAAAAGCTTTCTGGCAAAGTTTACGTTTTATAAAAGATTTGAATTTATTAATGCTTAAATTTTGAATGTCGCTTGGAAGTTTATTATAAAAGCGAATACATTGGCATCTAAATGATCCACCTATTTTCTTGAGCCTTGTTGTGGGTACAATAAATTTATGTTTATTTCTTGTATTTATATTGTGAATATCACTATATTTCTTAAAAAGCTTAATATTTTTGTGAGCATACAAAAGATTTTCATAAATATATTGAGAAGGAACAGTCATTACATTAATTTCCTTAAACTTTTCTCTAAGAGAGTGTCTCGGACTCAATTTATAAATTGATCTAACCGCCCGCTTTTGCAAGACAAAGATGGTCTGAATATCGGCAGCATTCCCCCACAACAGAATGCCGTACGACATTACGCTATGAAAATAACTGAAGTAAACTAATCGGGCTGTCTCTACATCGGTTAAATTACGAATTTTCCTAACTGCGTATGCCGCGGAGCTCAGTTTCTTCGACAATTTATCTATATGGGGTCCCCACTGAAGTTTAGCGTCTAAAGTTAAACCCAAGAACACCGTGCTATCTTCCGGATTCAACTCTTCGCCCTTCACCAACACACAAGTTTTCACCTGCCTAACGTGAGGTAGTGTAAACCTTATGCATTTAGTTTTTTTTTCATTGAGGAGTAAATTATTAGCGTTAAACCAGTCCACTATTTTTGAAATCGCGCTATTCACATCGTCAATAACTGGCTGCTGACGTTTAAGTTTAAACAAAAGCGAAGTGTCATCTGCAAACAACACAATATCGTGGTTATCCTTTATGAGGTAAGGCAAGTCATTAATATAAATGAGAAACAAGAAAGGGCCAAGAATTGAGCCCTGCGGGACTCCCATTTTTACAAAAGATCCGGGAGATCTTTTCCCGTTGACGTCAACTCTTTGGATCCTATTACTCAGGTATGAGGCAAGAAGATCCAGAGCGCTGTTCCGAATTCCGTAGTGGCGGAGTTTCCTGATTAACGTTTCATGAAGAACGCAATCAAATGCCTTGGATAAATCGCAAAAAATGCCTAAAGCATCGTATTTATCCTCCCATGCACTATAAATATGTCCTAAAAGTTCGACACCGGCATCAGCAGTTGATCGACCCTTCGTAAAACCGAACTGTTTGTTATGTAATAATTTATGTCTATTAAAAAATCTTTGCAATTGGTCTAAAATCAATTTCTCAAAAACTTTACTAAAAGTAGGCAGCACTGAAATAGGTCTATAATTTGTGGGGTCTGATGTACTACCTGCCTTGAATAAAGGAATAATTTTGCTATTTTTCATAAGGTCAGGAAACTCCCCACAATCAATACAATGATTAAAAATACACACATCAACACGGTCTAGGGATATTTTTAAAAAAGCGTATTACTATCAATGTGTTAATTAATTATATGACATGTATATATTTAAAATATACGTTATTTAATATTCTACCATTTTTTAATAATGGTTAAGGTACTGATTAAAATTTCAGGATTTTATGAAAAAAAAATGAACCATAGACGGAAACCGTATATGAATTAACTTTTAATTTGTGAGTAAAAACTGAAAAAAATAGAAAAATCATTTAATTTGTGTTTATAAACTTGAAGTTAGTAGTCTGAGAAAGCGCCCATGATGTTCATAACACATCGGCAACGATTCGGCATGCTCAGAACAATGTTGTCAATGTCTTGCTGCGGAATATTGTCCCATGTCCTTCTGAGGTGCGCAAAAAGTTGATCTTCTGTAGCCAAATTTTCAGGAACTTCCTTCAGAGCTCTTCTTTGCAGCATATCCCACGCATGCTCAATGGGATTTAGATCTGGCGATTGAGCAGGCCAGTCTAAGGCCCTAACATTATGTGTATGTAACCAAGCTGCTACCGTTCTCGCCGTGTGTGCCCGGGCATTGTCGTGCATGAGCAGGAAATCTTGCCCCATTTGTGTTATGTGGGGCAAGATTACGGGCCCCAGCACCTGTTGGACGTATCGTTCTGCCGTCATATTGCCCCGCACCCAAACGAGATCCGTCCGTCCTCCAAGACGAATTCCTGCCCAAACCATAATTGTTCCTCCTTGGTATGGGGGAACTTCCTGAGGGTTCTGGAGACGGCTCCATCGTCCAGGAACTCGCCAAACACGCGTCCTTCGTGAATCTGGATGGAAGCCGAACCTGGATTCATCCGTGAACAGCACATTGGACCATTGCTCACGGCCCCAGTCCACGTGGTTCCGAACCCATTCTAATCGTCGTCCACGATTGCCTCTCCGTAAAGGTGGGACCCGGAGTGGTCTACGAGAGCGTAGATTGCTTTCATGCAGTCGCCTTCTTACAGTTTGGTCACTCACAAGCACTTGGTGTTCCACTCGCAGCCTTTGGACCAATTGAGTCGCCGTTGCATTTGGTTGAGCTCGCGCAGTAATTTGCAAAAATTGGTCTTGTCTGGGGGTAGTGATGCGACTTGGCCCCCGGTGCCTCTCCGCTACTTCACCTGTGGCACGATAGCGTGTCCACAATCTTGAAATTACATTTTGATGGGTCCCTATGGCCTCAGCAACATTACGCTGAACAGATCCAGCTTTCAGCATTCCCACAGCTCGTAACATCTCCGCCCTCGTCAAATGTCGGCGTTGCATGGCTACAATACCTCAATTTTAACTTTATCTTTCGTTTAAAAATGAAAAAAAACTGTAACTAAACGTAATTCGTATTGTTTTTTAAATTTCACACAAATGAAAATTCCCTCTCCTATACATCAAGACATTTTTAAGCCACCGAAACAAAAGAATTTTCAAAAATTTGAATTTGGAATTAGTCTGAGATAAATTACAAACAAATCGGTGTATTAAAGATTCCAATGCGGCCAGTACTTTTCGAGTTATTTAATTGAGTATGAAATATCCCTAGACCGTGTTGATGTGTGTAGAAGCCAAGGTAGGTGCCACAATCTCAATAATAGACTTGGCAACTTCTACAGAATTACCCCACAGATCTGCAGTCTTCTTAACATTTAAGGTGTGAAAGGTTTTCACTATATCTCCACATGAGATATGTTCAAAATGAAATTCCGAGTCACAAGCTTTAACATTTTCCTGTAACAAAGATTCGGCAACAGAAGGTGACGAGTTTAGGGATTTTGTCGTTGAAACGGGAATGTCAGAAAAGAAACTTTCGAAAGCTGCGGCAACGTCCGAATCGGATTTAATTACTCTATCATTAATAGTTAAGCAGTAGTCACTGTTACGGTTACTAGACCTTCCCGTTTCATTATTAATAATATTCCATGTCGTTTTAATTACATTATTACTGTTTCTAATTTTCGAGCTCAAATAATGTGACTTAGCAATACAACACACTTTTTTAAATAGCTTTGAATAGTTTTTAACATATAAATTAAATTCAACAGTATTTACAAACACTCTTTCATTGTACAGCTCATAAAGCCGCTTTCTACTCTTGTGAATACCAATGGTAGCCCAATCACTGAAAGACGCGTTACAATTTACTGAAATAGTCTTGGGAATGAAAGTAGAATCAAATTGCTTACAATACATATAAAAAAAGTCATCATATTGATGATGAGTATTGTCAGTAGACAATAGCGGTAAGTTATTCATAAGTTTACTTTTAAATGTTTCCAAGCGTCCTGCAGTCTTAGGGTTAACAGTGATATTTTTTTTAACCATTTTAATTTTTTGGTTTTCAATGGTAATCATTTGACCGCAATGGTCTGAGTCTAGAACATTTATGATTTCCTTATGAATTGGACTGACATCGGTATAAATATTGTCTAGACAAGTGGCACAAGTAGGCGTTATTCTTGTGGGCTCCAAAAATAGGTTCATGAGATTGTAGGACTGAAATAGACTTATTATTTTACTACATGAACTTGACTTTTCTAATAAATTTACATTAAAATCACCGCAAGTGATAATGGACTTGTTTGTGTTACAAATCTTGTGTAAAACTTCATCCATTACTTTCTCAAAGCAGTCATACAATCCCGAGGGGGGCCTGTACACACTTAATATAATGAACTGCTCCAATTCTATACAGGCTATTTCAATATTGCGTTCAACAGATAGGCTCACAATGTCCTTTCGGTCTTTAAATTTTATCTGATTATTTACTAAAATTAGTGATCCACCATGAATGGCATTAACTCTGTTGAATGTGCTACCAACCTGGTGATTACTAAAACTAATCATGATCTGGTGGCTTTGAAGCCAATGTTCTGTAATACAAATTATATCAATATTATTTAAATTCAAAAATAGTTCCAATTCTAAGTCTTTGTTCCTCAGTCCCTGAATATTCTGATGCACCAGGTTGATATTATTTGATTTTAAGCTCTTTTCATTAGGCAAAGTTTTTTGACATTGTACATTATTGCTAGAGTTTGCCTCTATTGTCCTATTCTCTAATTTAAATGATTTACAATGTCAATATTATGCACTAAATTTCTTACTGGATTAGTCAACATGTCATGGTGCTCAATAGAAGCAATCTCTTTCGCTAAATTCTTGGCTGTTATACAAAAATAATAAGACAGTGACACCGCTATCTGTCGTTTACAATACCTAGAAAGATAGTACCTATCTACTAGGAATCTATCTTTTGTCAAATATAAATTATTACCAACAATTTTGGAGAGGCAACGTTTACATCCAGGAGAAATATATGACCTACTTAACCTCACACGTATTTGCATGGAACAAAATTACTTTCGGTTCAATAACGAATATTACCGCCAGAAAGAGGGTCTAGCAATGGGATCACCTTTAAGTCCATTAATGGCGGAAATATTTATGGACTACTTCGAGTGTAAATATGTGGTGGGCGAGCCCAACATTCTGTTTTATTATAGATATGTAGATGACATACTTATCTGTTGGACAGGTACTAATCGTCAATTAGATATTTTCGTAAATAAGCTCAACACTCGCCACCCCAAAATTAAATTCAAATTAGAATTAGAATCAAATCAGTCCCTTAATTTTTTGGATCTAACAATCACAAGGGTCAATAACAAACTCGATTTCCAAATTTATCGGAAGCCCACGCACACGGACACAACGATTCCCGCATCATCCTGTCACCCACTACAGCATAAACTAGCAGCCTTCCGCAGCTATGTCCACCGTTTAATGACACTCCCACTGTCCACAGATAGTTACGACAAAGAACTCAAAATATTGTATCAAATCGCGACTTCGAACGGATACACCAAACAAGTAATTGATAATATAATTAAGAAAAAGCAGAAAGACCGGGCACGCTCAGCACTTTATGCATGTCCCCCCGAAATAATTAACAAAAATATCGGAAGTCTCACTTACATAGGCCCAATTTCAGATAGAATTGCGAATATTCTTAGAAATATAATATTCTTCACGTAGCTTTTCGTTCGGATCATAACTTGCGTAAACTATGTAACGGTAAAGATAAATTAGAGAATTCAAAAAAATTCGGAGTATACAAGTTAGTGTGCAATGATTGCACCGGGGTCTACGTAGGTCAAACAGGCCGTGGTTTCGATATTAGGTACAGGGAACATGTTGCCGCTTACAGGAATGGCCATCCAGATAAATCACATTTCGCAAAACATTTAATCGACACCGGCCACTCTTTGAGCGACAACAATACCTACAACATTTTGCATGTTTGCGATAAGGGTTTCCGGTTGAGTGTGTTGGAACAGTTAGAAATATCAAAACATAACAATGATAATGCATATACACTGTTGAATGACCAAACAAATTTAATTCCATCACCACTACTAAGTATGATTGCAGGTAATTCGGCACAGATGTCTTTGTGACGTTGTATCGAGCGTCATCAAAACGGTATATAAAGGGCCGACAGCGGTGCGACTAGCTCATTCGAGCTCGAACGCTCGACGAGTCAACAACTCCTGAGGATGCCCCGTGGAGGGGCGAAACACGTGTCGAGTATAGGTTTGGTTGCATGGCATGTTAATTATTTCTCACTTGTTTTGTATGTGTGCATATGCATGAGGGCGGGAGGGTGGGCCCTTATGTGCATGTGCATATGCATGACGGTGGGATTTGTGTCCTGCTTTCAGACCTGGATATATGTCTCTCGGTATTAAAACTAAATATATTTCATAGCATTTAATATCAGCATCAACTTGACTAAAATGACTCCCTGAGTGTCGACGCCGTAGTGCTAACAACGTGAATTGAATTAATTAAATTACTCTCCTATCCGTTGACCTTTTATTATATACTTACGTAAAGTTCGAGTATTTAAATATCGTCTTCCGGTAGAAACGTCAGAGCTGACACGAAGAGTCAGCGGAAAGCTGTGTCTGTGGGTAACTCTTTGAAAGTTTAATGAACTTATGTCTCAGTTGAATGCAGTTACTTTGTTGGTAACAGAAACTCGGCGGTGACCGACTGACCGACGGTCCCGCAGCACTCCACATAATGTTACTAACGTACACCACCATCGTTAGTGTACCCTATGTGTGGCGGCACATCACTAATTGCTACGCCCATCCTTATTTGCCGGAGCGAGGTGTCAAAAGCGACACAAGTCTGACGCATGGATTTTTCTCTGCGGCTCTCGGTTTTTGTCTGAGCTATTAAATGTGTTTCTAGTGGAAGAGTCGTTTACTTTATTACACACGATTCTCGTGGACATCATCCCCACAATTGGTGACCCCGACGTGATCCGTCATGACGGACAAACACGCACCTAGATTGGACGAAGCCGACGGTTTTTTCTATGTATAGTTTATACTTCTATATTACAAACTACTATTATAAATGTCAAAATTCGAATGGATGATTGTTACTAAATGACTCCGGAAAGGCTGAACAGACGTTAATGAAGTTTGGCATGATGATAAACCTAGAGTTCTGGAATACATAAGCTACTTTCTTTTGTCACATACAGATAAACATAAAAAATCCAAGCGAACGAAGTCACGGGCAACAGCTAGCTTTATACATATGATAATCAAAACATATCACAAATATTTATTCCCATTAGCGACCAGACATAGCTGCATATTTTAAAAAAAATTGGACGTGGAAATGAACTCTACAGATTCTTCTGTAAAATAGTAAATAGCAGCGAGCTACGGAGTAGCAGTGAGCTACGTCGTAGCAGCGATCTACGGCGTAGCAGTGAGGTATGGCGTAGCAGTGAGCTACGGCGTAGCAGTGAGCTACGGCGTAGCAGCGATCTACGGCGTAGCAGTGAGCTACGGCGTAGCAGCGATCTACGGCGTAGCAGCGCGGTTAGGCGTTGCAGCTAGCTACGGCGTAGCAGCGCGGTAAGGCGTTACAGCTAGCTACGGCGTAGTTGCGAGCTATGGCAAATAATAAATTTTGTATTTAAAACAAAATTGAGAGAAATTAGCATTAGAAGTAAACATAGCAAATAAAACTAATCAAGTCATTCACTAAATAATCTTCGCCGCCACCACAAGACAACATAGATATAAAATTGTCAGGTTTATGACGAGCGAAAACATACGCATAGTATACAGATCGAGGTAGATACAGGTGTAGGTATGTCGGTACAGGTGGAAGTATGTAGGTACAGGGGAAGCGCCCGCCGACAACACAGACTTGGCGCTTCACTCTGGCGCGAGTTCCCGATGTTTTAGCATATCTGTGCGAATCATATTTACCCACTCGTTTGGCGCACAGCTCCTCCACGAATACATTACAATACATTTACTTACGTCTGTATCGGATACTCGTCGCTACTGAGATATCACTGGATTTTTGTGAACTTTCCAATTCTTTGTTCTGTAAAACTTCTGGGTTTGGTCACTGAGTTAGCTATAGTTAGTTCGATTGAATCTCTCAGCTAGCCAAGCAAAGTTTGCACAGCATGGCTGTACGACTAGCGTTGAACAGCAGTCAACTCTAGGGTAATATATGAGTGTCACCAGCGCTAGAACCATGGTACAGGTTGGTAGTCTCAATCGGTAGTTGCCCGGGATAAAGTGCAGCGAAACACTCAGTGGGAGGGGATCGAGCATGGTAGCAGTGAGACCCACCGTGGCTCTCCCTTTTGAGTACCAACGCACACTGGTAAGGAAACGTCCCAGAGAGCAACACCACAAACTGTGACATGGTGATTGCAAGCAGGTGGTACAGCTGCGCACAGTTACAGCCGCCATCACTGGACAGTGGACGCGGCTCGTTTGATCCTTCATAGTTAGCAGTCGTAGACGTGGAGTTGCGCACACCAGCCTGTTATATAATACAATAGTGATCGCTCCAACTGTGTCAACTAATATAATAGTAATAACTTTCTGGTGTGTGGGGTCGCTAGACCATACTGCCCACACAATAAGAAGGAATAACTTTCTAAATCAATGTGACACATTATTTCTGTGTGTTCTCGTCTGGACAACGCACAGTACTTGCACACCCACACACCTTCACAACATCTGAGGAAGGTCTCGCTTGGTTCAATCAAGTGCTTTATTCAGAAAGTGGTAATATAAAAATTACCAAAAGATTTGTCTATCAAGAGCCGGGGGTCTAAAACGGCCACTTTGGCAGAATCGTCTAAGGAATCGGAATAGGAATCACATTCAAATTCGTAAAATGGTCACAATATGGCAATTCCTAATATTACTCGCTGAGGATTCATATCACGCAATTCCTCTATCTGACAATTTTGTATGGAGATTCGTAAAATGGCCACATTTGATGAAAGGCGCCAATGCTGCGCTAATGTCAATTAGCAGATTCTTACTATGTTAGTAAATACCAACATCTTACGAGTCATATTATAGATTTAGTGAATAAATAAATAAATTATGGCCGATTTAGCGCTTTAGACAATTTTTTTAGAGCACGCGCGTGTTTTTTATTCCATAATAACTCGCGGACGAAACAAAACTCTTCGGAATCTGAAAATACCGAAATGCTGGACAAGAGTTTGTTGGGTGTATATAGATCAACAAAAAGTGTTGCTCGGGGTCTCATCCAGGAGCTGGAGCCGTACCTACTTAAGTGCCCGCCAGGATAACATAAATACCACCTCCAAGGCAAGTAAAAGGATTGTGATATTAATAATTAAAGTTATGTATATTAATTAAGCAGATACACACTTTTATTTAGTAATAGTGACCCGCCCCGGCTTCGCACGGCAGAAACGCGCACAAAAAACCTTCCTCTTGAATCACTCTATCTATTAAAAAAACCCGCATCAAAATCCGTTGCGTAGTTTTAAAGATCTAAGCATACATAGGGACAGTCAGCGGGAAGCGACTTTGTTTTATACTACCTATGTAGTGATGATGATGATAGTGATTGTAGAGGTTTACCCGGTACCCCCTTCAATAAATATACCTACCGATATACTTAGGAAATAAGTTAATAACTTACTACAATCTTCTATTTACATTTTAGGTGCTGATCACCCTCAGCTTTAATGCATCTGGGTCATAATATAGGTTTATAGGAACTACACTATAAGATGCACCAGGTTAGTGTATCTACCTGTGAGCTGTGACCCGTACTGCTACTGGCAAATACTAAGAGCTAACCTCTGCTTTACCCTTCAGCATTAAAAAGGTTGAATATTGTTATTTTTCTTGACTTTTCAACATAATCATCATCCACAGCCCGACTCCACCCACTGCTGGGCATAGGTCTCTTTGATTGTGCCAAGCTCAACTTTATTAATCTTCTTCTTCATCGTGAAAAGAAGAAGAAGAGACTTTATTAATACTTATTAGGGACTAAAATAAAACAATAGTGATACATAACATATTATATTTACTCATCTTATTTATTTAACATAACAAAAAATGTTGCAATAATCAGATAATGAAACTTACAGAAACATAATAAAATAATTAATCAGTCTCATGATTCTCATCATGAATAACTTAGAAATCTTTCAATAATCAAACACGGTAATATAATATAACAGAAACATTTAATAAATCAGTTTTTTTTTCTTTTCATTCAGGTTCATCATTCATCGACTGATTTGAATATTAAAAGTGTTGATGCTAGCCACAGAGGGGCAAACCATGACTCCTTCTTCATTATGGAAACCCCATCCACTGAAGACTAGTTTGGATCATCTCCAGGCTGAAAAAAAAATTGAAAAATTTAGGTAAGTAAAATCATCAGACAATAATTAACATAATTTTTAAATAAAATTACATCATTGTTTAATCTATAACAATAAAAAATAATGTTTCAGGTGACTCCGCCCACAGACTCCGCCCGTTTGTCCCCGAATACCAACACTACTGACTCTAATAGTGGATACTTCGCAACAATATTATACAGAAAAAAACATTGTCTTGTACACAGCAACAGTATATTGGAACTGCATCAAGAAGAGGCCACTTTGATGTGGATTTTTTATTTAAAACACATTGATTTTCTGTTTTATGTTAGAATATAGTTCTCCTTGCTGTTATTTATAATTGTATTACATGAATGTTGTTAATGATGAACTTGATAGTTTTATTGCTTAGACAAAAGATTGATACTTTACCTCTATGGGACGCCAATATGGGATAAATATCTTTCAACAGTATCAGTAATCCTGCCCGGGTTCTGTGCTATAAAGTTGTTTGTTCAAGCATTAACCATCTCGGCTGCAGCCTGTTGCATTTCCACCTGGGATAAAACTCTTCAGACTCATCTATGTGTGGGCCAAAGGGCGACCTAAAAACAATAATTATAGATAAGTAATAGTTTTGTATAGTCATCATCGTGAGTCTGGGCTTAAGCTAGGACTGCAATCGACAGTAATTTCTACATGGCGCTCATCATTGACGAGGCTCGAGCGGGAGGGATTCTAATAAGGTTAAGAAGTTGTGATGAGAAAAATATTCATCATAGACCAATCTTTTGGCGTTTTAGTTTAGCCTTTTGTGACCACTGGCGAAAAGATTTGCTTGACCTCAGGCAGAATTATTATAACACCGAGCTCTAGCGTAACTTCAACCTGGGTTTCGCTACAAGAAGTCTAGCAGAATCTCAAACTGTGTCCTAGACACTCGAGCTGCAAGTCAAGTCAAAGTCAAAGTCAAAGTCAAAAGTCAAAATTCATTTATTCAAACTAGGCTGATAATCAGCACTTTTCGAAGGTCAAAATTTACTTTACTTTACTTTACTACAGTGAAATTTGGCTAACTGGGACTTGGATAAGTGAGAAACTTCTATAACTTTACTGGAACTCATACTGAGACATGAGACAGATTTGGACATCTGAGACACATTTAACCAGGTTTCACTGTATTTACATTTATATAAGACAGTCCCCCAAAAACGCCCACCCATCGACACTTCCTAGTGTTTAGCTGGAAAGAAGAAGTGGCGGAACAAACTCCCCAGCACACATCTGTCTGTTAGGTTGGTTAGAAGAACCAGACTCGATACAATAGCAAGGTGTCAGTTAAATTTAAGATTTACTACAGACACAATCATTATTAAACAAAAGTATATAACAATAAACAGTGTAAAAATAAAATAATAAATACATAACATAACAGTAAACTAATTTTGGAGAAAGAACACAAATAACAAACATTGTCTTGTGTTCAACTCAGCGACCAACTATTCTTATCATCTAAGTAGTCGTTAATAGAATAGTAAGCTTTTAAACAAAGATTAGATTTAACTTTGGCTTTAAACTCATTAAATGGCAAGTCCAGAAAAGAAGATGGCAGTTTATTATAAAATGTAATCCCGAGCCCTACGAATGAATTGTGAACTTTGTGAAGCCGGTGAAAAGGAGCGCGTAGTTTATGCTTATTTCTAGTGTTAAAATTGTGGATATCACTGTTTTTAGTGTACAGGTGGATATTTTGTCTAATATATAAAATGTTGGCAAAGATGTACTGAGAAGCAACAGTGAGAATACCAATCTCCTTAAAAAAATCTCTAAGGGAAACTCGGGCACCCAGCTGATAAATTGCACGAACCGCTCGCTTCTGCAGTACAAATATATTTTGAATATCAGCAGCTTTGCCCCACAGCAGAATACCGTAGGACATAACGCTGTGAAAATAACTAAAGTAGACTAACCGTGCTGTATCAACGTCAGTGAATTGTCTTACTTTTCTGACGGCGTATGCGGCTGAACTAAGCCTTCCCGCTAGGCTTGATATGTGTAAACCCCATTGTAATTTTGAATCTACTGTTATGCCCAGAAATATAGCAGAGTCGGCAGTTTCCAGCTCCTGATTGGCGAGGATAATACTGGGACCTAGATTTCTAACATTGGGTAAAGCGAACTTAATTATTTTAGTTTTCTTGGCATTAAGAACAAGGTTGTTTGTTGTGAACCAATCCGTGACCATTGATAGCGCGCTATTTACGTCGTCAAAATCGTGTCTATTCCTATCTACTTTAAAGATAAGAGAGGTATCATCTGCAAATAGTACAACGTCACAAAAACCCTTCAAATAATATGGCAGATCATTAATATAAACCAAGAATAAAAACGGACCCAGTATTGAACCTTGAGGTACACCTAGCCGAACCGGTAGCCCGGAAGATTTCGCGCCATTTACGTCTACACATTGGAATCTATTTTGTAAATACGAATCTATCACATTAAGGGCCTCATTTTGAACACCGTAATGACGCAGTTTCCGTAAAAGCGTGTCGTGATGTACGCAATCAAAAGCTTTAGAAAGATCGCAGAAAACACCGATTGCATTTTGCGCTTTCTCCCATGCGTTAAATATGTGTTTTAGCAAAGCAACACCTGCATCCGTAGTCGAACGACCCTTTGTAAAGCCATATTGATCATTATGAAGGAGTTTATTTAAATTAAAATGTACTAACAACTGTTTGAGAATTAATTTTTCAAAAATTTTGCTAAAAGCAGGTAAAATAGAAATTGGTCTAAAGTTACCAATATCATTTTTACTGCCGGATTTAAATAGAGGGATGACTTTACTGCTCTTCATAAGATCAGGGAAAGTACCCAAATCAACGCATTTGTTGAAAGTAACAGCAAGACAGGGGGCTACGACGTCGATTATGTTACTTAAAAGTTTAATAGAAATGCCCCAGTAATCACCTGTGTTTTTAGACTTAAGTGAATTAAAAACGTTAACTACATCACGAGGTGTTACATGTTCGAAACAAAATACGTTACCACATTTAGACACGCTGCTATGCAAAAGATCTTCGGCCTTAGACGGCGACGAACTCAGGTAACGAGTCGTCGCTATAGGTATGCTGGCAAAATACTCATTAAAAGCCTCGGCTACGTCGGCTGCTTTATTAACTAATTTGTTACCCACCATGATCTCAAGGTGATTATCTTGTTTAACAGATTTACCTGTTTCATTGTTAATGATTTTCCAAGTGGCTTTAACTTTATTATTAGATTTTTTAATGGTCTCGCTTAAGAATTTAGATTTTGCAATAATACAAATCTTTTTAAATAATTTGGAATAATTCTTAACATACTCTAGAAAAGTTGTATCAAACCTGTATTGTTTAAGACCATACAACTCGTATAATCGGGCTCGACTTTTGTAAATACCTGGTGTAGCCCATTGGTTGAAGCCAACAGAAGGTCCCTTAATGTTAATAGTTTTAGACTTAAAAATAGATTGGTATTCATTCTGCACAACATCAAAAAGGGCTTTATAAATTTCATTAGGAGTCTCATGATCTACTATTGACGGTGTTACTTTAAGTGCTACATTATTTTTAAATTTATTGCAACGACTAGCTGTATGAGGCCTGCATTCTACTGTGCGCGGCTTTCTTTTTAATGGCATAGGGAAGCTAGCTATTAAGCCACAGTGATCAGACGATAAGTCACTTAACACTAATTTGTCCTCGGCAACACAATCACTAAACATATTATCAAGGCAAGTTGATGAAGAAGGCGTGATCCTTGTTGGTTCAAAAAACAGGTTAACTAAATTAAATGATCTAAACAGATTGAGAAATCTAATACTTAATGGAGTAACATCTAAAATATTAACATTAAAATCTCCACATAAAATTATAGATTTATTACTTGATTTTAACTTATTGAGTGAATCCTCCATTACAGATTCGAAACGAGTAAAGTCTCCAGATGGGGGTCTATAAACACAAATTACTAAGTATCGCTCGAGTTCAACGCAAGACAACTCAATAGTGCGCTCAATTGAAAGGTTAACTAAATCTAAACGTTGTTTACATTTTAATTTGTTTGAAACAAGAATTAAAGATCCACCGCGAATAGCTGATTTTCTCACAAATGCACTCTGTACGGTATAGAAATCATCATTGATAAATGCTACTTCATGTTCCTTCAACCAATGTTCAGTTAAACATAAAACCTGAACATCATAATTCTCCATAAACAAACTTAACTCTAATTCTTTGCCAGATAAACCCTGCATATTTTGATGAACAACATTCAACATATGCAGCCTACCTGTTGTCGCACCTAACAGTTTAAACTACAAGGTGTATCAATAAAAGTGTTAGAATCTGTATAAGTGTTAGTAATAAAAGCAGTATTAGTATCACTACTAACAGAAAACGTTGGTAAACACATACCAGTGTCGCTGTGTATATTGTATGCTAAAAGGTTAGCAATACGTCGCTTAGAACTAGGTGGTAAAAACATTGAGAAGTTAGTGAGTCTGTAATCAGAAATAAATTGATTACAGTCAAAATACAAAATAGCGTCACTGTGACGACATGTCCTATTATAAATTAACAAATTTAAATCATAAATGTATCTATTTTGCTCAATGGACAAGTATTGAGAATATGGCAAGGCACAGAAAATGAATCTACAATTAATGGTCTCATTGAGATGTAACATCAAATGGACACATTCAATGATGTCCTTTTTACATACATTTAAACTATTCCCATATAATAAAATAACAGTAGAATTGGGATTTATTTTAGTCAGTTTAATCTTACTAATTAATTGGCTAACACTGGCACCGGGTAAACAATTATTTATAACATAGTGTGGTGAACATTGATTAAATAAGGTACCAAAACCTTGACCAAACTTATCAGAAAATAAATAAGTAGTATC
Organism: Diarsia mendica; assembly: GCA_949316265.1. NCBI lineage: Eukaryota > Metazoa > Arthropoda > Insecta > Lepidoptera > Noctuidae > Diarsia > Diarsia mendica. Next base: position 23,420,317 of record OX438902.1, on the reverse strand, counting down.
TGTTACAATATTATTATCCATACTTCTATTATTATCAATACTACAAACTGGCTGAGCCACTGAGGGTGTAGGTGACTTGTGCTGAGGCTGTGGAATAACTGTGCACGCACAGCTACAAGAAAGGTTATTCGTCAGAGACTCATACCTCTCCGCATTGTACGTGACCAGGTCCACCAGCTCATTGGCCTCCTGCATGCGCTTACTCAGGTCTTGTTGAGAAGCCTCATATTTACTAAAGATATCCTTTAGTGCATGTTCCCTAACAAACAGCTCATCCTGAAGGTTTTGAGTGTCGGTCACATACATTGACCTACATAATTCTAATTCACTCTCACACTTCTTAAGATCTAGAATTAAATTTACATTTTTTCGCCTTAGTTTTGTGTTTTGTTTGTGAACTTTTAGGCGTTTCAAGGATTTTTTAATATTTCTAATTTGTTTATTAATTTTAATGATTTTTTTAATCTTATTATGACTAGTAAATATATTATTTTTACAGATAGTTTCATTTGTTAAGTCTATGGTCACAATTGGCTCAACACATACAGGTCCTGACCGGCTACCGACCAACTCATCATAAAGACTGCAGGTGTTCGCAGACTCTTCACGGTCTCTAAGCGATTCTAAGTGAGTTATTGAGTGTTGGGCCCTACTTAGTTCTTGTTCCAGTTCAGAAATGCGACTCAACGCCTGATCGTAGGTGTCACTACAATGCTGGAAATTTGCAACAAGATCACGGAGGTGCTGGTGCTGGTCAAGTATGTCCACATGCTGTGTGTGTAGTTCTGCAAGCTCGTTCTTGAGTTGGGTATTTTTGTTCACCACTAACTCAAGTCTTTCCATTCCTACAAAAAATTACACACTGTTTACGAATACTTTTACACAGCGATAGAATGTAATGTAATATTGATCCAGATAAACAAATTTGTACTTACTTTGTATTGTAAATAATCCAACTCGCACAAAATAATAATTGTATCAAATCAAAGAGTAAAATTTTTCAACTAACGCATTTCGTTCGCGCCTGTCAGGCTGTCAGTTTGTTGACATAACTTTTTTAACTAGTTCAGAACTAGTTGCCAGCGTATGAGGATATTAATTATTATTTCTAATTACCCTTTTCAGGGTTTATTTATAGTCTTTTAGCAGTTATGAGTTTAATATAATGAAATAACGATTAAAATATAGAAGTATTTAAATATAGCACTAATTTCAATAATAAAATCTTCAATGAAAAAATTACCGGCTATAATACGGTCTTTATTTTTTTCACGTGGCCACATTTCCAAGAAAACGAATTCAGATAAGAATTGAATTCAGTATGACTCACTTAGTAAGTGGTACCATTTTACGAAAATTAGCAACATCACCAAGGATTTGCTGGGAATGCGGCAATGGAATTGCGTTTGGTGATATTGCCTAAAGTGGCCGTTTTAGACCCCCTGACCACCGGTAACTCGGACCCTGTTCGCGATGCTGGTAATTTCTTTTTAATCCGTTTTTAGGGTTTCGTAGTCAACCTTTATAGTTTCGCCATGTCTGTCTGTCCGTCTGTCCGTCCTCGCTTAATCTCTGAGACCGTTAGCACTAGAAAGCTGAAATTTAGTACCAATATGTGTATCAATCACGCCGACAAAGTGGTAAAATAAAAATTAGATAAAAATGTTTTATTAGTGTAGCCCCCCTTTATGTAAAGTGGGAAGTGATTTTTTTTTTATTTCAACCCTAACGTGTGATATATTGTTGGAAAGGTATTTAAAAATGAATAGGGGTTTACTCAAATCATTTTTTGATAATGTCAATAATTTCGGAAAGAATCGCTCCAAAAGTTAAAAAAATTGTCCCCCCCCCCCCCCCCCTCTTACTTTTGAACCATAAGTTTAGAAAATATGGAAAAAATCTGAAAAGGAGAACTTTAGGACTTTCTAGGAAAATCATTTTGAACTTGGATGGAAACGGTTTTTGTACAAAAAAGACAAAAAGTTGTACAAAATAATTTCTGGACTAAGTTTGTAGTATAATCGTATCTTTTTTAACTTCGTTTACATATTTTATTTTCCTGAACGTATATTTTTTCAAACAAAAAAAGAATTATCACTACGGAACCCTACACTGAGCGTAGCCCGACACGCTCTTGGCCGGTTTTTACGTTTCAGTAAGAAATAGAATAAAATGAGAAGAAGTTCTGACTGACTGACTCATCAACGCCCAAACCCTTGAACCTAGAAAGCTGAAATTTTGCACAGAGTTTCACTTTATAATGTAGACAAAGAGTATTAAGGCAGGATTTTTTGATAAGGGAGTTAAATAGGGGATGAAACTTTTTAGGGATAAAGGTCATTTTCACGCGGGCAAAGCCGCGGACGAAAGCTGGTTAAGAAATAAATAAATGTAAAATGTGTAACAATGACTAAAAGAAATAAATTTCTAAAATCAACCGAAACGTGAAACGTTAGCAGTGAAACATCTGTGCGTAACAACGCAGTACAGACATACGAGTATACAGCGACCCCCACACAACATACTGATGTTCATACGTGGTTGTACGCGAATGAACTTAATTCAGAATACTAATGATTCCTGGCATGAGAACAAAAAGGAAAATGAAAAATTCCATTTGACTTAACTGTGTAAAGTAAAAACTGCGCTCAACATGCCCCACGTGTCTCAAAGCGCGAGCGCGGGGAGCGAGCGGAGCGCCCCGAGGCGAGCGAACGGAGCAGCCACGCGACTATTAAACAATAACAAGAGATAATTACAACATTTGTTATAAAAAGCGGAATGTTCGTTTGCGTTCGTACGCAGCCGCAGACCGCACTAATAAATGTTTTCACAAAGAAAATTAATTATTCGTAATGCCGGAGCGAAAGTTTTTGCGATTCTAAGAATCGATTTAAGACGCCCCCAAACGAAAAAATGTGGAAACTTCGGCTATTAGTGAAATAGAGTTGAAAGTTAAAATGTCCGGCGAGAACCTCGCGTTCATTTGTTTTATGAAATGATAAATGTTTCAATGTTCATCGACGTACTATGTACTTGAGAAATATCGTATTTGTTCTTGAAACATCTTAATTCTTTTAGTAGGTACGCTCATGGTTTTTCATTGCAATGATTCAAATATTATTTTGAAATTGTTTACTTTGTATTATTTTGGAATGATGTAATTATGTCTTCGAAAACTTATTATAAGAAGTGGTTGAAGTGTTTATATACTTAATGATTAGGTATCACTAAAATATGATACGAATATTTAGTTAAATCCTAACAGAAACGCAAACTCACACACACAAATTAATTATACCCATTAGTTCGTAGCAACTCGTCGTCAATTAATAATAAACATCTGCAGTACGAGTGTGTACTCTGTTCCGTGTGGTGAACTCGAGGCGAGGACTGAGGAGCTCTCAGTGCAGCGGTAGGTACGATATGTAACTTGTAGCAATCACAGTGGATATGGGAAACGAAGGGAACGTGTGCCGGGGCCGCGGCTACTCGGTGCTAATGTACAGGTACATCGTTGGCCGTGCTCTGGTCGGCTCAAACCCATTAAAATATATGAACAAATAGAAAATCAAATCCAAGAGGAATAAAAGTTCCACTCACGGTAACAGAGTGGTAAATAAAGAAATAGAGAGGGAAGGGGGGTGTGGGGAGGAGGGCGCGGGGTGGTAGGACGACGAGGGCTAAAAGTAAACGACGATACAAGGCAGCCCGGGGGCTCGTGGGCCCGGGGCCCCGGGCGGCGCGCGGCCTACACTGAACAAACGTTTGTTTCTTTTTAATTAAGCGAGTGCGCTCCAGCCGCGCGGCGCCGCCACCTGCCGCGACACGCGACGTGCGACGTGCGACACGCGACGTGCGACGTGCGACACGCGACGTGCGACGTGCGACACATCAGCACGCGTGGGTAACTTTATTCATAAATAAGTCAATTTAAATGATGGTCCACACATTTTTAGTAGAATTTTTAACTTATCGAAAATGTAAAATAGGCACACAAAGCAAACAAGAATGTTTTCAATAAAAAATAGGCTTTCTAGTAATTGTGTTGCCACTACTGGGCAGTAGTAAGTTAATCCTAACAATGATTTCCATTCATATCTCCGATCAAAGATTCGCACGTAACAGGTTGCATTCTGTAGTTTCTCCCGACCTTCGTGACAAAACGGTGTGAGTCTGGGCATGTATGTTTGTAAAGTTCTTTAAATTGCCCTCAAAAGATATCGTAATTATATTAATAACTTGTTAACGTACGTATAAGCAAAAAACAACCCAAAGTCACTTGGAACGCCATCAAGACTATCACTAACTTTCATTTAACTGTCATTTCATTAGACACCTCCTGTGTCTGTTGAAATAATAAGTAATAGAAAAGTATGGTAAAAGAAGACAAATAAACAAATCATAATAATTATCCTTCTTCAATTTCATACACTTCGAGATATTATAACTCTTCATCACTGAACTAAAACCATGTAACGTAACAGTTCCCAAATTCGCTTGGTCCAGTGGAGAGCAGGAGACGCACACAGCGGCACGGCACGGCACACAAGCGGCACACCACGGCACACAGGCGGCACGCTCCGGCACAAGTGTGCCCTCATTGCGGCGCGATTAATTCCCGCACAGCGCTCCGTGCTCGCCGCAAACAGTTTACTTCAGACATTGAATTTGTGAACAATTACGACAAACTAGAACTGTACCGCCTCCTACACTGATGTGGGATCTCGGATCCGGGCGGGGGCTGACGGCAACACACAATTATCTCAGCGCAACAAAAACACAAGTCTTGTCAAACGACATAACTTATTTAATTTCAAAGAACACAACGCTGCAACATTATTATTATATCAGAAACATGAAAGTGCGGTGTGTGTTGAAAGAGCGAGAACATAGTACGCGTGACTCACGAGCACGACATTCAATAAACGCTTTGTAAGAAGAATCAAACGATTTCCTTCCTGCAGCGAGATGCGCTGTCAGCTCTAGAGGAGGATCGGATCAGTTCATGAACGCTACGTACTAGCAGCACATACCATGTAACAAAATCATAATAAATACTCACGCTCACCCGCGCCTTGATATACTACTCCACGGAGACTTCTCCACTGAACGTACGACACGATGCTGCTGTAATAACAATATAGCCTGCCGTCCTACACTACACACACTACACACCCGCGCGCCTCCATCTCCTGTATCTAGGTCATTTCACGTGGAATAGAAAACTTCTCTGATTTAGGAATCAATTCAGCTTTATATCTTACCTATTGAGGATGATTTGGTTCGGAGTGCGCAGTAATCCGGTCGAAGTTGTCTCTACAAACGAAATAGATTACCTAACGATAAGTAAATAGAGAACAGATTACGAAGGATTGAACCCATTTCATCTGAGTGCTTCCGCTATAATAGTTATCTAACGAGGTTAAACGAGCAGTACGCGTGTAGTAACTAGACCGGGCGAAACTCGGAACATATTCAAAGTTGTGAGTTCAGTTAGTCAAGATCGAGCGAACCAACACAAAACTACGCGCATTCCAGAAACACGTCAGTAACTCCATCTGTTCGCCGCAATAAAGTTAATCAGAAGAAAATAGGCGAAGAGGGAAGCCATGTGGCCTAGAGAAACAATATCACAAGTTATATTAGTGCAAGCTCGGCCGCTACAACACTTATAAGTTACAAATGACGTCTGTGGGCGGTCGCCCGGCGCCGGGGGCATGCGGCGGCACGCCACGGCGGACAGAAAGCTCACTCGGCGCAGACAACAGCGACCCACACGAAATCATCCATGGCATATCGCATGGCTGTGTTTATCTCGTCCTTATTGATAAAGATTTTTTGAATGGCAAAAAAATATATATATGGAGTGTATGTTTTCAACTTAGTGAGGTGTTCGTTAGTACACAACGCCGTACCTCCCAGCGAGCGGCAGACCTTCTGTAACAGTTTATCGTGACACATCTCATAAACACTAATGACGAGATGTCTCAGCACGCGGTTAAAGCCGCATTCACATTTGTCTGACGTGTTGTGTCGTGTTGCTTTCTGTCGTGATGGCTACTGTTCACATCTATATGACGCGTTATGACGATTTTTTAATCAGTTCCGTCCTCGTTCTCGTCGTCCATTCTTGCTGACGCGCATCTGACGCGTCACAACACGTTACTGGCGCGTGCACACTAGTTCGACCCGTTGTGACGTGTCGCTGCACCGCCCCCTGCACCTCACCTATTCTGACGCAGACCGGGATCGCTTCTGATGCGACACAACACAAGCCATCACAGCACACTGAGTCAGAGAAATGTGAACGCAACCATATTAATTGTATGAAACCGATACCTTTCTGATGCATCACAACACAACACGTCAGACAAATGTGAATGCGGCTTAGGGCGCACGCGGAGCGCACGCTCACTCATTGACTTCTTATAGCACCATCGCTTGCGTGGAAACTATTCTGTGTCGCAGCCTCCGGTGTACTCTGTGTCTCGACATGCCGATGCTGGTCACCCGTGTGGGCACTCTGCGCGGAGAGTATACTCTATGTCACATTAGTATGCCAGACGTACAACGTGCGTTTTTTGTAAGAACAAGAAAGTTTATTACTCTGTGTAAGTGTGTATATTTGCATTGGTAATGAAACAATTTGCTACGACGAAAACTTCGCAAATATGTCAGCTGTTGTAACCTGATTGAATATAATTTTAATGAGCGTGTTGCAAATTACATTTATACTTCGTATCTCTCCCAAAGATGATTACAGTTTACATGCAGTACGAGAGTTGATGCTGTCCTTATCACACTTTTTAGAGAATTTATTTTTAAATAAATTAAAAAATAGGATAAAAAGTAGTGTATTGACTATTTCCCCTGTACTGTAGTGCAAGCCGCCATTGCGCTGCAACGACAATCCTTGACTCATTACGTGATTTCGTGTTGTCCGACTCACACAAAACTTTGTTTCGTCCGGAAATAAGTAATTTCGTTACACGATGGAAAAAATAAAGCGATCTTGTCGGGACGATAGTGACAGTGTCGAAAATTTACTAACAAAAGTGAAAAAACGAAGAAGAATCTCCTCATCGTCATCGGAAAGTGAACCAGCGGTATCTCCTTCGCATTCTCTGTCGGAGGTTTTAACTATTTAGTGATCTAGAACCACAACGTAAGTAAATGGAGAAATACCCACAAATGTTGATTTAATTTCCCGCCTTTAAGATTGTTCTCAAAAAATAAATTCATTGTGTTATGCCGACGTTTATCGTGTGTGCATTGTATGTATGACCATTATGTGTCTAACTACCTACCAATTTTAATATCCCGACGTATTTATATCGTGTGTGGATGCCTAATGCCAAGTTGCAAGTGCCTTATTATGATTTTATTATTTGTGTTACGACGACGTCTATCGTGTGTGGATACTATGGCCGCCGAATGTGTTGATACCTGCACCCACCAACTTATATATCCCTACGTATATCGTGTGTGGATGCATGCCAAAGTTACAAATGCCATAAAATGATTTTATTCATTGTGATATCCCGACGTTTATCGTGTGTGGATACTATGGCCGCCGAATGTGTTGATACCGGCACCCACCAACTAATATATCCCGACGTATATCGTGTGTGGATACTATGGCTGCCGAATGTGGTGATACCTGCACCCACCAACTTATATATCCCTACGTATATCGTGTGTGGATGCATGCCAAAGTTACAAATGCCATAAAATGATTTTATTCATTGTGATATCCCGACGTTTATCGTGTGTGGATACTATGGCCGCCGAATGTGGTGATACCGGCACCCACCAACTTATATATCCCTACGTATATCGTGTGTGGATGCATGCCAAAGTTACAAATGCCATAAAATGATTTTATTCATTGTGATATCCCGACGTATATCGTGTGTGGATACTATGGCTGCGCGAATGTGGTGATACCTGCACCCACCAACTTATATATCCCTACGTATATCGTGTGTGGATGCATGCCAAAGTTACAAATGCCATAAAATGATTTTATTCATTGTGATATCCCGACGTTTATCGTGTGTGGATACTATGGCCGCCGAATGTGTTGATACCGGCACCCACCAACTTATATATCCCGACGTATATCGTGTGTGGATACTATGGCCGCTGAATGTGTTGATACCGGCACCCACCAACTTATGTATCCCGACGTATATCGTGTGTGGATACTATGGCTGCCGAATGTGGTGATACCTGCACCCAGCAACTTATATATCCCTACGTATATCGTGTGTGGATACATGCCAAAGTTACAAATGCCATAAAATGATTTTATTCATTGTGATATCCCGACGTTTATCGTGTGTGGATACTATGGCCGCCGAATGTGTTGATACCGGCACCCACCAACTTAAATATCCCGACGTATATCGTGTGTGGATACTATGGCTGCCGAATGTGGTGATACCTGCACCCACCAACTTATATATCCCTACGTATATCGTGTGTGGATGCATGCCAAAGTTACAAATGCCATAAAATGATTTTATTCATTGTGATATCCCGACGTTTATCGTGTGTGGATACTATGGCCGCCGAATGTGTTGATACCTGCACCCACCAACTTATATATCCCGACGCAAAGCGTGTGTGGATAAAGTTAAGTACCTACCTACCTACCTATTTATGGCGGGTGACTTATGATTATATTTTACTCCTTGGTAGTTGAGATCCCAAATAATGAGGCACCATAAGAAGGAAAATAAACGGTTGGTGAAAATCCTGATGAACTAGACCCGGATATTTTACAATTGTTGTTGGGCTCAGACCCTACACTAAATAAAGCATTTGGAGACAATTCAATCAGCAGCGCAATCTGTCGAGTACTACGTATCGTCTAAGCGGTCCTTTAAACGCATGGGGGGTGCCGCGTACGGGCACCAGCCGCAGAGTCGCGAGCCGCCTCCATCGCCGCGGGATCACCGCCGCCGCCGCACCGCGCACAGACGGCCACGCGTGCACGGGTGGCCCACCACGCAGCCTGACGCCGTTAATCACCTCGGCACAGGTAGACAACAATATTCCAATAGCTGGCTGGTTACAGCATTACTTTAATGAATACATACTCATTACAAAGGATAAAACTATCCTTTCTTGAATTAAAGGATATAAAATACCTTTTATTTGTGAACCACATCAGCCTGACATACCAAAAAGGTTATTCATGGTCACAGAAAATAACATAATTGATAATTGTAATTCTGAGCTATAATCAGGTTTTATTTCTCAATGACTAGCTGTTGCCAGCGGCTTCGCCACCTACAACTCAAAAATTATCCCACGGGAAGATAAAATCGGGATTAAAACTATCTTATGTGTTAACTCAGGTTATAAACTATCTGTGTACCAAATTTTATCGAAATGCATTCAGTAATTGTTTGCGTGAGGAAGTAACAAACACACTTGCAAACTTTCGCCTTTATAATATTAGTCTGATAGTGTGATGTATTTCACCTTCACCTTTATTTACAGTACCTAAGCTTAACGGGAAACATTTTCTTAATTTAAAAGGATTAACTAAATCCGTTCATGTTGACCAGTTTAAAATGGAAGACTACCGCACAGTTATAAATCAAAAGTGTTTTATGGCAAATATAGACTTAAAAGACGCGTATATTTTTTGGTTACAGTTGCCCAAAGCGAGATTATTTAGGTACCTAAGTCTTACTTGGAACTTAAAAAGATTTACCTACTAATCAATTATTTGAGCTTAACGTTAAGCTTAACGTTTTACCGCTTGGACTCTGTACCGCACCCGTACCCTACAAAGTATTATAATATCTGTGCCTACGTATTCACTAAATTAACAAAAACCTGTACTGAATTATTTACGTTCACTGGGGTTTTTATCAGTAAACTACCTATAATATGATTTTTTATGCATCGGTTAACCTGTCATAATAACGTCGAAGCGACAAAAGAATTATTATAAAGATTAGGATTTTTAATCAACACTGACAAAAGTAAAATTTACCCAAGTAAAAAGTGCCTGTTCTGTGCAAGCAACATGCCCAAAACATTACCGAAAAGGGAACCTGATAGACTTATAGGTCTGTTAACATCAGCATGTTCCGCCATTCAATACGGCTGGGTATACACAAAGGTTCTAGGAAGAGCAAAATCTCTGGCACTAAACTATTCTAATAATTACAATAAACATATTTGAGTTACTGGCAACTTTTTATGGTCTAAAAATCTTTACTTCACACAATGGTGTGAAGATACTCAGAACAAACAATACTATAGCAATTGCTAATATAGATCATACAGAATCGGAATAGCAGATTACGCATTTAATAAAGTAACACTTTCACACGGTATTCCATAGTTCGACTTATTTGAAAATAGCCAGAATCATAAATGTTACAGATGTACTTCCTGGAAATTGGATCCAAATTCCGAAATTATTGTTATTATTTATTGTTGTTGGAGGAGCTCGTGGCTTAATAAGAACTGCCACTCGGGTCGATCTTTAGGTAAAGCTGTGCTTGCCTAGGTCGGTCTGTGGATGGGTGACCGCCCGACATACCGAGTTTCCTCCGTGCCTCGGAAAGCACGTTAAGCTGTTGGTCCCGGCTGTCATATATAGATCTTTAGCAGTCGTTACAGGTAGTCAGTGACCTGAAATTCTGACATCCAGTCTTACCAAAGGGTATCGTATTACCTAGTATTAACTGGGTTGTGGAGGTCAGATAGGCAGTCGCTCCATGTAAAATACTGGTATTCAGCTGCATCCGGTTAGACTGGAAGCCGACCCCAATATAGTTGGGAAAAGGCTAGGCAGATGATATTTATTGTTGATTAGTATATTTTTTATGCTTTTACTCCTTTTAGTCTTATCTCAAAAGTTTTCATAAAATTAAAAATGACAAGCAGAAGGGATTATAGTACTACCATATTGACCAATACAGCCTTGGCACCTAGTGCGGTTAAAATTACATAATTCGAAAGTACTTTATTTTAATCCTGACAAAAATCTAATGTGTTTTACTTTCAAGGGGGAGTATCCTCTCCACTCGGATCTTACTCTGATGGCAGGGAATTTATCCGGCAGTCACTATTAATGCGCGGAACCCAAAGCATCTCTCAATATATTGATGGCCTCTCTCTCCACTGAAGCAATATAATACTGCACTAAACTCATATAGTGGCTATATTGTAATGGTAAAGGTTTAGATTACTGTGATTCCCACACTATTCAATTAATAGAATTCTTGACTTAGCTAGTTAATTCGGGTGTTGCAGCACACTTAATAGTTCTGCAAAATCAATATTGTTAGGTCAGGAAATTTAAAAAGGTTTTTCAAAGAGGTCAATTGTTTAAACCAAAATTCCACACCTGGAATCACAATCTTGTATTAAGTTATTAAACCAATTAAGTACTTTCCTAATGATTCAATTAGGTACACTAAAAGATTTTATTAAAAACTGTAATTCTTTTAGCACTAGCATCTGCACAGAGAAATCAAACTTTAAGCCTAATAAAAATAAAAATATTACTTTTGATTCAGACAAAATTATAATTAAAATCGAAGTTTTAATATAAACCGGCCAGGTACCATTGATTCTGTTGCCATATATTAGAAAAAACCCTAACGTTTGCCCAGCTTTTTAACATTTAAACACTATATAGATAAAACTGTTTGCTTACGTGTCATGTGTCAAGAAGATTCTTTATTTTGAAGTTATCAAACCACATAAGAAAGTGGGTTCTCAAACTTTTTCTCACTGGGTAAAACAAGTTCTAAAAAAAAAAAAAAAAAAAAAAAAAAAAAAGTGGCATAGATGTAAAATTGTATGGGACACACAGTACAAGGCACGCATCTGCGTCTGCTCTCAGAGCAGGTGTCAACCTGGAAGTTATTCGAAAGGCCGCAGGCTGGAGTGAATCTTCCCAATTCCCATGTATTCCAAAAATACTATAATAAGAATGTACCTCCCCATAACTAAACTGAATTTGTAGATGCACTCTTTAGATGATTATTTATTATTGTTGTACCTTAGTTTTATGATTATTACAAACAAATATAATTAGCATTACGTTTCCGTAATTAAAACGTATTAAATAGCATAATATTTTATCGATCGCTTTAATGTCAATTTTTTTTCGATGCTCTAAACATCTGCATGTAAACTGTAATCATCTTCGGGAGAGATACGAAGTATAATTGAGAATCAAACGAACTTACCTAGTGAAGTTTGATATCTAATTATACGAGTGTCTCGACCGAAGATGATTACACTCCCTCCCTCCCTGATAATCCCGAAACCTATCGAAAAAATCGAACTCTAAAAAATGAGTCAAGGATTGTCGTTGCAGCGCAATGGCGGCTTGCACTACAGTGGGGGAAATAGTCAATACACTACTTTTTATCCTATTTTTTAATTTATTTAAAAATAAATTCTCTAAAAAGTGTGATAAGGACAGCATCAACTCTCGTACTGCATGTAAACTGTAATCATCTTCGGTCGAGACACTCGTATAATTAGATATCAAACTTCACTAGGTAAGTTCGTTTGATTCTCAATTAGAGAGCAAAGAGAATGCGTGACTTGCTAATTACCAATCTATCTAAAAAAGAGTATTCGGCGAGCGATTCGGCGTTATACTCTGCTCTATGAATTTCTTAAAACTCACTCTTAAGATCTTCAGAAATCGGCCATTCTCCGATTACCTAAGATAAGATAAGATAATATTTATTTGCATAAACATGTTGTCCTACATACAAGAAAAATAAATGCATGCAAGGTGGTAGGTAATAACAGTATTGAGTACACATGATGTGACTAATTACCATAACCTTTTTTATTTTTCACTAATTTGACTTAAACACATTAAAATATGAAAGTTATTCCTTCATATTTTAATGTGTTTAAGTCAAATTACTTATACACATTTAAATATGAAAGAATTCTAAAAAGGTTACGGTAATTAAGAAGGGACAGAACAATTGGTTCATAAACGACGAAGTTATTCGCGAACACACATAAAAAAACGAACGAAAAATGTTCATAAATTTAAAAAAAATGGTCATAAAATGAAAAGTACTGGGCCAAACCATGCCAAATTTTTATGGGACCAAATGGCAACTATTCCGCATCAAACTAAAAAAGAATCACGTAAATCGGATCATAAATCGCAGCGTAAATGGTGTACATACAGAGAAAAAAAAAAAAACATACCGATCGAATTGAGAACCTCCTCCTTTTTGGGAAGTCGGTTAAAAATCGGAGAATGACCGAAATCAGTCCAAACAGTGACACTCTTCAAGTACATCATCGCAGTGGCTTCAGCACGATCAACAACACAACGTGCAATACAGTGACAGCGACTAGAACGTTGGTAATATAATGTAGTTTTCCTGACCAGCTCAGCAGTTACGCTTGTGAGCACACCAACGTGCTAGTGTCTTTTGATCTTCAATAAAATGCAGAATCTCTCTTGACATGAGTTTTAATTACTTTAGTTAGTTTTTACACAGGTACAATGTTGTCACAGAAAAATGCTAGATAATCATGGCGGATACAGTCGACCAGGGTTGTCAGACGTGAGACGAATCTTAGTGAATTTATATTACAGGCAACACCTGTGTCGCATCGCTCGGAACTATTTAGAACATACTCCCGCCTTGAAACAGTGAAAATAATCTACTTAGGTGGTACTTACTTTAAAATTGAAACTGTTTCAAATCTAGGAAAAAATTATACAATGTTAAAATGTAATAATTATTAACAAGTTGAGTTTAAACATAAATGAAAAAACAAACTAAGGTCTAGTTACTTAGGTTGCATAAAAAGTTTCGAGAAAATTAAATTTAAAAATTGTCATCTATCGGTAATGGACAGATGTTATTAAAAGAGCGCTTGATAGTCGTTCCCTTGCTGGTCTTTAGGGTAGCCACACGCACGATGCCGTCGCGTCCAGGGTGCACGGCGATGACCCTGGCGAGGGCCCATTGGCAGGGCGGCAGACGCTGGTCCTTGACCACGACGATGGTACCTTCCGCAAGGCGAGCTCCCTTCGCGCTGCGCCATTTGGTGCGCTCCTGCAGCAGGCTGATATAGTCTCGAGACCATCTCTTCCAGAATCCTTGCTGTATCTGCTGGAGTTGTTGGTAGTGGCTTAGTCGGTTGGCCGGGACATCATCATAGTCGTAGTCTGGCAACGAAACTGTAGGTCTTCCGATGAGGAAGTGGGCTGGTGTTAGGACATGGATAGAGTCGGGTTTGTCGGAAGTAGGTAGAGGACAAAGGGGGCGGGAATTCAGGATCGACTCCACTTGTACTAGGATTGTCGAGAATTCTTCGTAAATAAGCAAACTTTGCCCTAACACCCGTTTTAAGTGTAGTTTACAACTCTTGACAGCGGCTTCAGCTAGCCCTGCCATATGTGGAGTGTATACTGGAATGAATTTCCAATCTATACCTTGGTTGGAACAAGAAGTTGTTAAATCTGCCGTATAATTTTGTATGAACTCATGAAGCTCTCTCAAATCGTTGTTAGCACCAACAAATGTAGTACCATTGTCACTTACGATTTCTTTAGGTTTACCCCGCCTCGCGGTGAATCGTCTGAGCGCGGATAAAAAAGCCTCGGTATGTAAGCCTGTAATTAACTCAAAATGAACTGCCTTCGTAGCAAAACACACAAATATGCCTATATAGCACTTATAGGTTTTGTACCCACGACCTCTCCTATCGCGTAAAAGAGAAGGACCTGCATAATCCAGACCTACAGTATTAAATGGCGGAGCTGGATTGACTCTGCTACCAGGTAAGCTGCCCATAATAGGTATAGTAGTATCAGGTTTGGCTCTGAAGCATTTTACACACTCCCTAACGACCCTATTGACAAGTACCTTACCCTTAATAGGCCAAAAGCGTTCGCGTATAGATGAAAGTAAATGCTGAGGTCCCGCATGCAGCAGACGTAGGTGTTCTTGAGTTATTACTAATTTCGTAAGTGTATGTTCGTTATGTAATACAATAGGGTGTTTTTTATTATAGTTGTACTGTGATAAGCCAATTCTACCACCTACTCGTATTACCCCATTGTCATAAAATGGATTTAAGCTAATAAGCTTTGAATTTTTTGGTAAATCTTGTTTGTTTCGTAAGAGTTCGTACTCTTTAGGAAAAGAATCTATCTGAGCACATTTAGCTAGTGATTCCATGGATTTATTAATTTCGTTTGTTGTAAGCCAGCCACTATGTTTATTATGTTTATGTTTACAGTTGTGTATGTATCTATGTAGATATGCTAAGGTACGTACTATTTTTGTAATATCTGAACATTGAGATACTAATTGTTGTACTATAGAGTGACTAGGTTGTGTGTGTGATAGGTGACAGTGTGTAGTGTTTTTGGGTGAATGTTTGAGCTCTGGTATTATATTACTGTCATTCCTATCATTATTGAATTTTGGCCAATGATCAGAAGTTTGGCAGAGCCACAACGGACCCTCCCACCACAGATTAAAATGAATAAGCTTTTCAGCAGTTGTACCTCGCGACAGTACATCGGCTGGATTTTCGGAAGAAGGTACCCAATTCCAGTCGTTTACCTCAGATAATTTTTGAATTTTTGCAACTCTGTTTGCTACAAAAGAATTTAATTTATATGGTTCTGTTCTTATCCAAGCCAAGACTATACTTGAATCAGACCAGTATTTTACAGCATTAATTTGGCATTTTAAAGCAGATTTTACTTTGACCATAATTTCCACTAGGAGGTGAGCTGCACACAGCTCCAATCGTGGAATGGTCCTCTGTTTTATAGGAGCTACTCTAGATTTTGCCATGAGTAAACGACATTGGAATTGACCTTGTGTGTTCATGGAACGTACGTAGATGGCAGCACCGTATGCAATAACTGAAGTGTCTGCAAATCCATGTAATTCGACTATTAGAAAGTCTGGAATTCTAATGTGTCTTGGTATATGTATAGTATTAAGCTTCTGCAGACCATTATAAAATGATTCCCATTGCTGTTTTAGGTCAACAGGTAATGTTTGATCCCAATCAGCCTTGTCTAGCCATAACTTTTGAATTAGGCACTTAGCGACCACTAGAACTGGGCCTATAAGACCAAGTGGGTCGAAAACACTTGATATTTGAGATAAAATGTTACGTTTTGTTACTTTGTATTGTTTCGACTGTGTTTTAATTGTAAACATTAAATTATCGGTGTGACTAGACCATTCTAGTCCTAATATTTTGTGTGAATCATCACCTAATCGTGTGTTTGATGTTTGTGTATTTTGTGAGTGTTGACAGGACTCTTGAGTATTGGCATTATTTTTTGAAAATGTACCTTGTATTTCTGGTGAGTTGGATTTCCATTTACGGAGTATAAAGTTAGCTCCCTTCAAAATCCTATCAATCTCTAGGGCAATTTTGGTCACCTCCTCGGTGTCGTCTCCGCCGGTGATAAGATCATCTAAATAGAAGTCAGATGCTATCGCGTTGGCTGCTGCAGCAGTTACAGGTGAAACTATGGATTGTGTTAGTAAAGAAGCATGAGTATCCTGCGACAGTTGCAATAAGCATCGTGTGGCGATGTGTGGAGCTGACTTTAACCCAAAGCTGAGAGTGCTTAAAGCATAGGTTTGTATATCTTGGCTTGTTTCGTATCGCCAAAGAATACATTGTAGATGGCGTTGCTGAGCTGATAGGTATATGTTACAAAACATTTTTTCCACATCGGCATTAACCACAAACTTGTGCATGCGAAATCGTAGTAAAATATCAATAAGTTGTTCCTGCTTAATTGTACCCTTATATTGTAAATCATTGAGAGATACACCTGTAGAAGTAGGCATAGAGGCATTGAAAACAACCCTTAGAGGTGTGGAAACCTTTTGAGGTAAATAGTTGCAAAGCTCGGTAGAATTAGAATCTAATTGTATCATGCGACCCTTTTTTTCGAAGTCCCTCATGAAATCTGAATATAATTGTTTGTACTGTGCATCACTGTAGAACCTTTTTTCGAGTTGCTTGAACCTACGCAGTGCTATGCCCTTCGATTGACCTAGCAAGCTGGTAGGCGCCTTAAGTGGCAAGTTAACCACGAAGTTGCCATCAGAAGTACGGGTGTGAGTCATGAATATCCTCTCGCATTGTGTTTCATCATCTGACAACTCGTGATAACTTTCAGCTAAATTGTCCCCCGTGCACTCTTCGATTTCCCAAAATTTGCACAACTGAGATTTTAAAGTAAAATTGCACCGTACCTGGTTTTGAGTTGGTTTAGGGCTTGGTGAAAATGAACCAGCTACAACCCATCCTAATTTTGTTTTTTGCAATATTGGTAGGCCGTCCCCCAAATTGTGACGACCGATGCACATTAGGTCGTAAAACAATTCTACTCCCAGCAACATATCTATATCACCAGCCAAATGGAAGTTTTCATCTGCCAATTGGTAATTTCCTGGAATATGCAAGGATTTTAAATTAATAGGATATTTTGGTAAATTGCAAATAGTGGGCACTATTAAGCAGGTTATTGTATTAGAGTAACTCTTACTTTTCGATTGTAATGTCACCTCACAATAATAATCGATTTTAGAAGAATTTTCATTGAAACCAATGACTTCCATATCTATTTTATTTTTAGGTATGTTTAAAAGCCTAAATGCTTTTTGTGTAATAAAATTGGATTGTGAACCAGAGTCCAACAAGACGCGTAAAGTATGTCGCTTGTTTACACTATCGGTAACATGCACTATGGCAGTAGATAAAATAATAACTTTGTCACAAACCAGTCTCGAAGCAACTGTATTTGTGTGTGTATTTTGAGTAGGTATAGTTTGTTCGCTTGGTCGCGAGGTGCTAGGGACAGCATTTGTCCTGGATCTAGCCTGTTCGGATGTCTCAACAGTATGTGAGTTTAAAAGTGTTGTAGGAGTAGCAGTGGATGTGTCATGCAACTGTTTTTCCATGTGAAGCAATGAGTGGTGCTTACCCTTGCAATGTTTACAAACACTAGCTTTGCAATTCGGTACTGCATGGTTAGAACTGAGGCAGTTAGTACATAACTTATGTCGTTTGACCGTGTGCAATCGTTGCACAGGCTCCAGAGCCAAAAACTTGGTACATTGATTGATATAATGTTTATCTTTACAAAGTGGACAGCTTACCGTTCGGTTGGCAGGGTTTTTTTACTATTACTGTTGTTGTTGTTGGAGGTCGTAGTTACCAAAGCCTTGTTAGATGTGCTTGACTCCGGTGGCCGCTTAGCCATCAAACTTTCATTATAGTCTGCTCGGGCACGGATGAAATTAATGAAAACCTGCAAAGAAGCCAGTTCTCTTGTGTTATTTCGCTCTACCCACTTATCTTGTAGATGAAGGGGAAGTCTCATAGACATAAAATGAATAATAATAGGACCCCAATCAGCATTAGGAACCTCTAAAGCTCGCAGACCTCGTAAGTGACGGGTTATGTTATCCATCAACGATCTGAGAGCGCTTGCTGTGTCCTCAATTGGACTCAAATCAAAGAGACATTTAATATGGTTTGTGGCAAGCAGATTTGGATTGCTATACCGCTCACATAGTACCTTCCAAGCAATAGTATAATTGTCAGCGGAGTACTCGAGAGAGTTGACAACTTCTAGCGCTCCATCCTGTAAACAACTTTTTAAGTATTTATACTTCTGAATTGGCTTGATTGAACTCTGGTGAATTAGGGCATCGAATGTTTCCTTAAACTCAAGCCAGTCTTTAAAATCCCCACTAAATTTAGGTAAAGAGATTTCAGGAAATTTTACACAATCGTTACTATCAGATGGAACATCATTTTTAGGTACAACAACTACTGGTTTATTTGTTTGGATAGTATTTGTTGCTTTAGATATCAAATCAAAATAAGAGGTCTCGAATGACTCTCTTTCTTTTTCTTGCTCCCCTAAATCAGTGCACAACAACTCAATCTTATCTTGAATTTGTTCAAAGGATTTGAAAACCTCAGCCATAGACTGGGTTCGTATTTCTAATTGAATGAGCTGTTCACCAGAAATAGTAGGTAGGGGCAAAGTTGTGACAAATTTTTTAAACAAAGTTAATTTACATTTGAAAGTGCCTCTTCTTTTAATCAAGTCTTTGATATCCTCGCAATCCGAGTATACACTCATGGTTAAAAAAAATAAGTGGAGAATAGATACCTGGTAAAGGAAGGGAAATTGGGGGATGCACCAGCCTACTTACGTGTCGTACAATTCGTTTGTAGGCGTCCAATAGTCCCAATTTTCCACTAGGGCTCCGAAGACGGCCTCGGGGAAACTCGATCGCGTCGTGTCGCGTCGTTCCCGCCGAAAACTACGCAGATTTTTCACTCGGGCTCCGATGACGGCCTCGGGGGAACTCGATCGCGTCGTGTCGCGTCGTTCCCGCCGAAAACTCCGTAGATTTTTCACTCGGGCTCCGATGACGGCCTCGGGGGAGCTCGATCGCGTCGCGTCGCGACGTGCCCGCCGAAAACTCCGTCGTTCTGCACTCGGGCTTTGCTGGCGGCCTCGGGGGTCGCGTAGATCGCGTGGCGTCGTGTCGATACCCGCCGAAAAATCCGCAATTTCTGCACTCGGGCTCCGCTGGCGGCCTCGGGGGTCGCGTCGCTTGCGTTTTTTCGCGCCGAAATAAACCGCAGCTGTCAACTCGGGCGCCGTAGGCGGCTCGGGGGTCGCTTGCTTGCGTGGCGTGGCGTCGTGTCGACGACTCGACGTTCCCCGCCGAAAAAACCGCAGCACGCGTAGGAAGCGTGTTGTTTTGCTCGGGGTCACCAAAATGTCTTTTGATCTTCAATAAAATGCAGAATCTCTCTTGACATGAGTTTTAATTACTTTAGTTAGTTTTTACACAGGTACAATGTTGTCACAGAAAAATGCTAGATAATCATGGCGGATACAGTCGACCAGGGTTGTCAGACGTGAGACGAATCTTAGTGAATTTATATTACAGGCAACACCTGTGTCGCATCGCTCGGAACTATTTAGAACAGCTAGTCAAAACACACTGTGATCGGTCATCTAATTGAGCTGTCTCCTCGACATTGGGACTACACTCAGCTCATCAAGTCACAAAAATTTTCATAACAAAGCCAACTTACAAGAAATAGCAAAACATTTAAGTAATAGTTACGACTGTTCGAATACGAGTCTGAAAATTGTGAACGTTTCATATAATATTGTACCGTTTATCTTAAAAGACCTTTTATATTTACTTGTCTTCCCCAAGGGAGGGTAATGTTTTCTTTATGAAATGAGATACCTAACTCTATTTTTAAGATTTCATTTCGCAGAAGTGCTCAAACAATAAGTTTCCGACTCAAATAATGTAGCTACACCGGCTGCTGTGCAAACTGCTCGCTCGGAAACTTAGAAAAGAAAGAGTTATGGTCTAAGCCAGTTATACCAGCGTGGCGCGCGGCGGCTCCGCAAATAAATAAAGCTGACAATATCGCGCGCCGCTGCAGCGCTGCAGCTGTCGACCTCACCGCTAACCGCTCATCGCTCACGTGGGTTGGCGCGCCGCCATGTTGCCCGCATTTTTTATTCCGTCATTTGTCAAATTTACGCGCGCGTCAGGAGCATTAAACCGAGCTTCCTCTACCGGGCGCCGCGAGCCGACGCGCACCAGATTGCCGCCATGCCGCACCGAACGCGCACATTCCGCCGAGCGTAAAACTGAAATATTCCGCTCGTTGAGTGTAGCCGGCTGCGCTCACGACTCACGGCCAATACCTCATAACCGTATCGTAACTCTACGCTACGAGCCGGCTCCGCGGGGAATGCGCAAATTATTCATATTTACCGTTGTCTAAGATTGGGAAGGGTATAATAACGTGTGCTATAGCCTGTACGTAGTATACGTGTCACGTGCCCGGGGAGCTTCGGTTTACGTCCATATTGTCACAATTTCAATTCGTCACGAACCTCTGGCGCTCCCTCGGCGATGTGTTCCAGTATGTGAACAGGTAAATTCACACATTTTCGTTCATTCAGTCCGTTATGAATCACATATATAACGCGAAGACTTGGAATACAATAGATTGGTGTGTAATGTTGTAGTACACCACTTCAGTTTTATGTGTGGGAAAGAGCAAAGATGATTCGTGCACATACTTAGGAGGATGCAATATTTTTCCTTATAATTATTAATAGGTCCGTTCATGTAAAATCTGCACTCATATGATAGAGCTACAGTCACGCACGCAGCCAACTGCACCTCGAGGTCACTTTGAGAGCCAGTGTTACGCTGCGGTTGGTTGTGCTGGTTGTGCAATAGGTCACAGTTTGACCACGCAGTCAGAACCGAATGTGAGTAGGAGGAGAAAACGGTAGGCACAGTTGTATTATCCTTAAAACTGTCATGCATAACGTAGCACGTATTATTTTAGACACTTATTGTACGGTGCAACCGCCATTCTGCAATTCAGCAGTTTACGCCACGCTCATTTCAAGTCACTATACTTAGTTCAGTTCGCGTTGCACTTTCAAGACAGCCAGCCGTTCTCGTTAAAGCCAACAAGGGCTGCGTTCACTCACTTTATTTCCACACCATCAGTCCAATAAGCTCGTTTTACTTTTAATACCTTTCGGACAATACAGAAGTGTATCAGTACTTTACTTTCTATCATTCAATTCACCCAATATCTAAAAGTAATATAATGGTCCAGCAAGGGATCATACACTTATCGTAATATCGCTACACTTACAACACACAAATTACTTACAGGCAAAGTACTGCCTAACTAATATAGAATTAAACGTTAATGAGCTAATCAAAACATGTAATTGTAAAGTTCCGCCCTGCCGTTCGCCGCTCTCTCGCGCGTAACGTATGAGTTACATTAACAAGCGTCCCGTCGCCGCCACGCCACCGTCCTGCCACCCGCCGCGCTCCGGCGCAGATTGGATTAGCTCAACTTTGACGTACTAATAAATTACATGCTCCGTGTAAAACACTGAAATCCGTGTAAGTGAGTAATGAAGAAATCCGGGCGTAATGAGGCGCGCGCGATAAGGTTCGCACACGGGCGCGGTGCGGGGCGGGGCGCGGGGCGCGGGGGATGGGTGTGCGCGCTAATTGTTCCACATGTTAATACATCTCCCGGCCGGCAGGAGCCCGCGTGCTACGCTCGCCTGTATCAGCTGGGTATACTGTATCGTCCGGTATGACATTTCCCTCGGTCAACCGTCACGCTATCAATCGATCCATATTTTCTTTAGTCTTCGTCTCCCTCTCCATCTATCAACATTTATCCTCATTACTCTTTTAATCACATGCGATTCGTCCTCGCCAAATGCCCATGGATACCACGATAGTCGATTCCCTTTCAATGTTTCTGCAACTGGTACAACTTTCAGACTTCCTCTAACATACTCATTTCTAATTTTATCTATTCTTGTCACACCACACATCGACCTCAACATTGTCATCTCCGCTATATGCAATCGTTTGTTAGGGTTCCGTAGCCGAATGGCAAAAAACAGACCAGACAGTAGTAAGATGTACTTTGCGAAAAGAAAAAAAAATAAAGAATAAGGGGGTTCTCCCAATTATCATCATCATCAGCCATAATACGTCCACTGCTGGACAAAGGCCTCCCCCATAGAACGCCATACAGAACGGCAGCCTGTCGTTTGCATCCACCGGTTGCCCGCGACTCTCACAATGTCGTCGGTCCACCTGGTGGAAGGCCTACCAACGCTGCGTCTAACGGTTCGTGGTCGCTCCTCGAGACCCTTTCTTCCCCGTCGGTTCTCGGTTCTTCGGGCGATGTGGCCTTCCCATTGCCACTTCAACTTGCATATTCTGAGAGATATGTCGGTGACCCTGGTTCTTCGGCAGGCTCCCAATACTGCAAGTTAAATAAAAATCAGCAAACCTATTTGTGTGGGACACCCCATAGACAGGATATTAAAATGACATTGTGGTTTTTAAAATGTTTGAAACATAGAAACTTCCAAAAAGAAAGAATGTGTCCCCCTATAACTTTTAAACGAAAAGAGTGAAAATATATAAAAAAAATATAAGTATGCTGTAAATCGCAATGAAGTTCAAAAGTCGTCCAATTAGGCACTAAGGCACGTGTCAGCGCTGAATATCCAATCAAGCCGCTCATTTATTATTTATTCACGACTAATCTAGTTACGCTCCAATTAAAAAACATGGCTTTCAAAAATATGAAGCGTCGCGCGTCGGTGGCAAACAATCTCTAGCATATTTATTGGTGCCACGCGCCACATGCTGGGGACACCAGCAGGACAGCGGGAACTGATCTCAGAGCATGAGAACGTTAGTACATGAGGACCTGCAGCAGACACACGACTGTCCAGAGAATTACACAAACTTTTTTTTTTGGTAGGTGGAAAATCATTCAATAACCCCCTCCCCCCCCCCCCCCGCTCTTGGGAACGGAAGGGAGTGTCAGACTTCTACTGACTAAAAACCAACCAACCTATGTTCCTTCTTCGCCCTTGTGCCGAGGTCGCGTTATGCCTTTCGATAATCCGCAAACCCGACGGGCGTCGGCCCTTGCATGTTGCTGACATCTCTTTGAGGCGCGCGTGGAATACGAACGCGCCGTTGACATGGTCTGTTACCGTCATAAGATGGCCGGACGGCGAGTTAGCCCATTACTCACCGTCCACAGGCCCGCGTCTACGGTGGCCGGAAGTCATCACGTGGCCCCCGACGCCCGCAGCGTCTCCCGCGGCGATCAATAATTAAGCCTCACGTGCAAGTTTACGTATTTATTTGACGACAACTGCGCTGGGCATCGTTGATAGTGGGCCTTCTACTTGTTACTTGTGTTTTGTGGCGATTTAGGCAAAAAACGTGCGTTTGACAAACTGCCAGACATTGTACAAACGAGCTATTCATCAATCAACACAACGCGTGCGGCTTTTAATTATTTATTGTGATGGAGCCGCGGGCGTTGATGTCCTATTATTTAGTAATGTTTACATTACACCGCGCAGAATGCCCAATTCCGAACAAAATGGAATACACTGCGAATACACAGATCGTCGCCGTCATCGTCATAATGGTCATGCGACACTATCATTATTTTATATACCGCGTCGATACAATCGATGGAAATCTACAAATATAGGTATTATCCCCATAATTTAGCTATGCGAACTCCGCTCGCTGACGCAGTCATAAGATCCTTAAGTGCGTAGGTGTTAGGGTTTGCAGCGAGATGGCAGGTGGCATTGTCTGTGGACACCGCATGTTACACACTTGAGATCTGAACTCATTGGAGCTTATTTACAGATTTCCAAGTCGGACATGCGTACCATACCTGGAAGGCTTTCAGATGGCTCGATGAAGCCGTCAAGGGCTTAAGCATCTCCCACCAGACATCTCATCTTGCTGTGGAGACATAGCTGGGTGAATATTTGAAGATAGACATATTCAGGATTCGTAAATTAAGGTCAAATAATGCTTCCAATTAGAACTTTTATGGATTTAACCTAAAGTTTATAGTGTAGCTTAACCAAATACATCAAACGCACAGTATTTGAACTGCTCTATAGGTCTGAATTTACAGCTGAAAACTTTCGTCGAACGGTGATGAGATATGAAACGTACGGTAATTAGCATTTAAAAAATGGTAATTATGCTTCGTGATTGGTAATTAGAAATAAAATGAACAATATACTTGAATCACATATTTATTAATGATTTAGGTGACATTATATGACATCAAACTTAGCTATTTAGCGACGTGATTGAATAAAAACAAAATAACTCAAAAATCAACCGGTTTTCCAAAACATCAATAACATTATCTATCTAGTAATTCAAATAAAATCAAACTCAGTGTAAATAGAGCTTAAACCTTTTAAGTTCCATCTAAGATATTTCTTCAACTCGATGAGATCTTATATAAAAACTTAAAAATATTTATGTCTCACTTTCATGACCAGAAACTGCCTATGTACAATATGTACATACGCCAGAACATCAAGCTACAGCAATCTGTCAAATTTCTTTAATAGATTTTCAACTTTATCGCTAAAGCATTAGGTTCAAAGTTGATTGAGAAAATTTGACAGTTTCGGGTAGCACGATGTGCTGGCGTCTGTACTAAATCATAAAATAATTTGTTCGAAGATCTGCAAAATCATCAATCGGCAAATGATAAACAGAAGAATACAAAAGATTTGCTGTTTCTATAAAAGAAATTTATAAAATTTAAATTTTAAATAATAATATTTTTTTAAATTTCTATTTTTTTTTCTATCTGTTTTTATATATTTTTTTTTCTAGGTATGTAGGTTTATTTTGTTGCGGAAGTGCCAGTTCACACCGAACGCTCAACAATCGATCAGGCGTTGGTAGTAACAATTCGATCTTGGGCTGGCCTAGCGAAGTAAGGAGTTTCAATATAATAAGAGGTCCGCTTAAACTGGTACTAATTACCATTTCAAATTGCTCATTACCGTTCGCCAAAATACGAACGGGAAAAATGGTAATTATATAAATGGTAATTAGGTATTTGTACACTTTTTCACATTATACGTTCTTTGTTGAACTTAAAAAATTGGGAACATAATCAAACCAAAGAGTCTCCTATGGCGACTATTACAATACATAAAAATGATAAATAAAAATGTTAGACAAGCCAGGGGAAACCCGAACGGTAAGGAGATTTTTGTTTGCCAAACACGATTTCTGGGCGATTAAGGTAGGCTAGAGTTGACGCCAAAACACTTTTTGACGTGTGACCCGCACGAGTCGAGACGCAGAACTGAGCGCGACCGCCGAGTTACTCTTACAGATAGCAATACACTACGCAGAAAAAAGTAACCCTGCGACTGTGTGAACAAATGGTAGTGAGTATAAAGTGTTGGGACAATTTTCAAAGTCATTACAAATTACCTAAAAGTGTTCTTTAATGTGTATATTTTTGCTAATTAGTAAAGCATGTTGTGTACTATCTAAATTACTTCTTAAAAATACGATCTTTAGGGTATTTTTATAACTTTTAGAGCATGAACTGCTAACATTTGGAAATTGGGACACGAATGGTGATGAGATTTGAGAAACGTTTATGAACATAACTTAGTTGTTTAAAACCATAGGAATATATTATGTACATCTGTATATAGTGCTCGAACTATGTTTTACGTGAAATAAAAAAAAACATAACTTTATATCTAACTAAGTAGTTATTCGGGGAGGGCCGCGTGATATGCACATGTTCAAATAATCACCCAGCTATTAGCTGGACTGGCTGGGCCAACGTCAAGTAACCAATGTGAAGTTGGAAAGGGATGCGGGGAGTTACACACGCACGGGGGGATAAGCTTAAGTTAAGGGGCTAAGCCCGCCATCACACGGCTAATGCAACCGGACCACGTTGGGTTATGGATGTAATGCGGTCACTTACTGCTCTATGTCCGTGTATGAGCCTATTACGTCCACATGATTCCTCGATAGAATTATTTATTTACTGTTACAAGAATATAATGCAGCACTTGCGGAGAAAATAAATAATAAATGATAGCGGCTGACCCAGAAAGTGTATCTTGGAATAGGTGTTTATTTGGTCGCGCGGCGCGGGTGGCGCGGGCAGGTGACCTTTAGCGTTATTTCAGTGCCGGCGAGCAGACACTGCATCGAACTTCAGCTGTGACCTACTCTCACTAACCGATATTTAGTGGAAATTATGTTTTTTCCTACTCCTCCGCTATATTCGGGTATTTGTGTATGTGACTTTCTATGTTTGTGAACGCACCCACGATACAGGAGAAATTCCTAGTGTGGGGCAACGTTTTTAAAAAAAATATATGTATATTAAAAAAAACTTTTCTGATTACTATATAAGGTCCCATTAAAATAGGTGGACAAAATTTCGGAAATCATTCGGACCACCAAAATAAGGACGATGGAAAAAATAATAATAAGAAAAACGCATTTAAGTACCTAATAATAGTGACCGACCCGTGGTACAACTGCGATGTCCAACTGGTTGTACTACGGAGAAGTAAATTTACCCATGGTTCAACTGGGTTCAACTGGTTGTTCTATGGGGAAATATCTTTACCAATGGTTCAATTACAGTGAGTTGTTCTTTCCTTGGTCCAACTAGTTGTACTTCTGGGAATTGAATGTATGATCTATGGAACAACTACTGGTAATAAACAGGAAAAGGTTATCTATTAATGCTGAAGTGCAATGCAATTACTACCTCCTCTTTTAACCAAAATTATAATACGACCGTCTCGCGACAGTATCCTTTATGGGCGGCATGGGCACCGGGCCGTAGGCCGACGAAGGAGGCCGGCGGAGGCCCGGCACTTCGGGGACAGAAGACAATAGTGTTATGTAATATGCGAGCGAAGCGAGCGCGCGTCATGGAGTACAACATGCGTTGCATGTATGAGTGACGTCATTATTATTATTATTTCACATCTTTATTGCACCAATCACTTGCACCCATTTTTTAACCGACTTAAAAAAGAAGGAGGTTATTACAAGTTGTCAGATCACTTAACGATAGTCATTTGTTTTAGACGTTCATTTGTTTTACACGATCATCCTATCCCCGTGGTCCAACCAGTTGGACATAATTCCACAGTTGTACCACGAATGTTTTTTTTTTTGTTCAGATTATTTAAGTTTGGTTAGACCCTGAACGCTGTGTTAAAATTTGTCCACCTATTTTAATGGGACCTTATATATTCATTTCGTTGCGGGATCCAAGACAAATAAATCATTTCTCTGGGCCTTCGTCGAGTTTCATTGTTTCGGCGCTTTTCCGATGGTCGCCAGTGTTGATTCTGGCTTACAGGAGTTATAGTGGTTTGGGAATAGTGTGGCCCGCGTGGTAGATTATAGCCAATGCCCTCTCACAGAGAAGAGGCCTAGGTCCCAGCAGGGGGAACATCATGGGCTGATGATGATGATGAACAGAGAACGATTCCGCTGCACGCAACAGTTTTACCGGTGATAATAATGATTGCAGATGAAACGGCACGTTAGTTGTCAAGCTGAAGTAAGTCGAACACAATCAACCTTTCTGTTTGCAATTACATTATAATAAGAAAACCATTGTCATGGAAACTGGTGTAGTGCTCGCATTCGCGACTGCTGAACATGAGGTCCTGGGTTCGATAGTCAAATCGAGCAAAGTGATATTGATTATTTCATCAGAATTTTCTCACAGTCACGGAGTCTTGTGCCCGGCGGCAATAGGTTCGCCCCCTATTACAATCATGAATATTTTATAATTACATACTTTAAAAAATAAACCTTTTACAAACTGTATTATACGTGTGCGGTTTGATCGTGAGAGTTCATGCTTGTTAATTCAGAGGTCCAACATTATAATCTGCTTTGCAAATGAGCGTTGCAACCGCCATCATCGGCCGCGAATAGCCGGTAGTGGCCGCCACCGGCCGCCGCCAATTACAAATAAATTGCCCGTATTATACCGCTCCCCGCTCCCCGCTCCCCGCTACCCGCTACCCGCTCCTCGCACACCCGCCACCTGGCAACACCACGGAATTCAAATTCAGTAATTGTTTATCACAGGTAGTATATCATAAAGAATTGCTGTTACATACCTATAAGCTGTGCAATATTTGAAGTAAATTTTAATGTAACATTAAAATCATAATTCGTCCCTAAGTCAACGTACATCATTCATCATGTATTCAAGGGCGGATCCAGCTTTGGTGCCAGGGGGGGGTCACAAAGAGTCGTGGTCAAGTCACAAAAAGTTATAGGTAATTTAATTTTTATAATCATGGATACAAGTAAAAAATAGGTGTTTTATTAATTTATGTACGTGGTACTTAAAAATACCTATATTTCAATAACAAAATCAATTTTTCTTTTACGTCTTCTCCCGAAACGCGTTACCACTTCATCTACCTACTTCAATGGGTACGTTTTTTAGTGTGGAGGAGTGCCAGTCTGGTTAGACGTTCTTCAACCATTGAAGCTCTTAGCCACGATTTGATTCTTCGAAGTGCTATAACCCTTACCCAGGGGGATAAAGCGTTGAACAATTTTCGGTGGATGGACGACTTAAAATTAGAAATGAGAATTGAAGTAGATGAGCGTCTCAAGCGAGACAGGATGGAGGCGCGAGCGAAGCGAGCACGAAATTTTTTTTAAAGATTTTGGGAGGTGGCAAAGATATTGTCATTGGGAGGAAAGAGAATAAAATACTGTTTTACTTAATTCGAGAAGAGATCCGCTAACTCTTATCTTGGTAGACATCAATCAATCCTCCACTTCCTGAACCAAGCGCCTAAGACAGAGGTTCGGAAGATGTGACTGACTCGACTCGATTAACACTACGATACGTAAAGATTTACTTAACTGTAAAACGTAAAATATGTTAGTATGTACTCAGTTTTTTCATTGCCTCGGGAACAGCCAGAGCCCGAAAGTCTGACAACCAGTCATACTAAAGGATATCTCGTTGTACCCAGTACTAACTAGGCTGTGCAGTGTGTGCACTGTGTGCAGGCCAAGAAAGCAGTCGTTCCATGTAAAATTCCGGTTTTTACCTGGAGTTAGTACCTATCAAAATCGGTTCAGGCGTTTAGAAGATAAGGAGGATTATAGAAACTCACAAATAACCATACATGAACCCTAAAAACACTCTATTTTTTGAGCTGTTGTGTAAAATATATAATAAAAACATTACGTTTAACAGTTTTAATTAGTGGTCCACCTAGGTCCTGGACCCAGCCCAGGGGGGGGTCATGACCCCCCTGACCCCCCCCCCTGGATCCGCGCTTGCATGTATTATTATGGTTGCTCATTCATTTAGTTTTTAACATATTAAATAACTAGCGACCCGCCCCCGCTTCGCACTGGTGGAATGTGCTACTTGTAAACCTTCCTCTTGAATCACTCTATCTATTAAAAAATTAAAAATTTTGAAAAAACCCACGACTGTTAAAAATTCATTGAAAAAAGGATAAAATAACATAAAACACCCACCTTAGAAACACCCAAGAATGTCCGTCGGGGGCTGCCATTAAATGAACTAGTTTTGCAATGTTCAGCTCCCGACGGGCATTCTTGGGTGTTTTTAAGGTGGGTGTTTTATGTTATTTTATCCTTTTTTCAATTAATTTTTAACAGTCGTGGGTTTTTTCAAAAATTTTAATTTTGCTTTTTATTTTAAACTTTTTACTTTTATTTTTTTTTCTAAGAACATGCACCAATTAAACCTAAACCCATAACTGAAAACTAATTCAAAAACGGACTTGTAGTTTTGGAGAAAAATGGCAACTTTGATTTGCACAAAAAATGTTTGCTGCAGCGCCCCCTGGTGAGTTGTCACCGTAACACCTATCTAAGAACATGCACCAATCAAACCTGAACCGATAACTGAAAACTGCATCAAAATCGGACTAGTAGTTTTGGAGAAAAATGGCAATATGTATTTGCACAAACACACAAACACACAAACAAACAAACAAACACACAAACAACCTCTCACCCCAAACGCATATACCGTCTCCGTTCCGTCGTGGGTAAAAAAAAAGTCAAAAAAAAATAAATCAGTTTCTGAAGTCGGTGACTTTTGTTTGTTTGATTTCATTTTTTTGCCACCGACTTCAGAAACTGATTTTTTTTTTACTTTTTTTTTTGAAGTCTGTTTTATTTTTTGTTAAAAAGTTTTCACTTTTTAGTGGTTCACATGTTCATGGGTAATGTGGACAATGTAGTAATTTTTTTGAGTTTTGTTGATTTTTCAAAAACCGCTTGTCCGATTTCGATAAAAAAATTATGGGACCATTTGGGAAGTATACCCTTTCTAACAAAAAAAGAATTTTTCAAATCGGTTAGCAAGTGACGGAGTTATGCCCGAACAAACATAAAAAAAAACAAACATCCGAATTGAGAACCTCCTTCTTTTTTTAGAAGTCGGTTAAAAACCCGCATCAAAATACGTTGCGCAGTTTTAAAGATCTAAGCCTAAGCATACATAGGGACAGACAGCGGGAAGCGACTTTGTTTTATACTATGTAGTGATAGTGATAAATTGATTTCATACAAATTCAATTACCTACTCATTCATTATCTAAAGGTCAATCAAAATCACCAGTAAAAGTGATTGATTGAATAGTAGATTATAGCCATAGCTATAGCTATAGCCATAGTAGTACTGCTTTTTACATAATTTGCAAATGTACTCGTTTTAAACTTTATGAAATTACGAAATCCTACATTAGTCCAAAGCCACTCTTTGTTTGTGTGTCTACATTCATAATTAAGTACTAAAAAAATATTTGATCCTGGACCGGTCAATGCGGCGAAACTTGGGAGAGGCCTATGTCCAGCAATGACCGTCTCTTGGCATTTTGGCTGAAAATGATGATGATAATTTGATCGTTTTTTATTCGACCTTATTCTAGAACTGCAGCCGCGGTGTTTGTTTTCAACATTGTTCGTGGCTAGGTTCGACTACAGCTACCACATACCTTCACGAGCTATACACAGACATTACTTCGCCCAATCCCCCCCCCCCCCCCCTCCCTGTAAGCTCTCCTAAAATAATAAAACCATTTTCAACACATTTGCTCGAAAAATGCATTTACGGAGCCTGTATACATTGTTCGAAAGTTAAAAATTACGCACTATACACGGAACGTGCGGTAAAATATGTACTCTCACCCCTGTTCTGTGCTCTCACCTAGGTACCGTGCGGTAAAATAGGTACTCTCACCTAAGTACCTATTTTACCGCACGGGTCCATACCCCGTTGTATAGCACCGTTCGTATTCTTTACGTTTTTTTTTTAATTTCCATAAAAAGTAATACAAGAATTCCACCAAGGAGTTTCACATTACTAGAATAAATAAGCTGACTGAACGAACCTCCTTGGAAGCGCTTTTGTTCAATACGTTTGTCTCACTTTAATACTAAAGAGTAAATGAGATGAAAGTTGTAGTTCTAATTTTCACCACGTGCATGTGGCGCCATTTGCAAATGCGCGGCATCGGCAATAAAATATTAAAACGTCAAAGATTGTTGCGACTTTCCGACTGATATTTAAAAACAAAATAATATGACTTCAAGCGAATCCGATATTAATATGGAATCTACTCCATCTGATATTTTAAATGAGGCGCAAATTGCAGAAAACGGTCTCTTGCCGCCAAAATCGCGAGTGCGCTATTTATCTACAATAATTTTACAGACGACTCGAATAAATACTCAATCATTCTCTGAAAATGTTTTGATGGCTTACTTCAATGAACTTCGTGTGAAGTATAAACCGTCCTCAATGTGGTCAATATATTCAATGTTAAAAACCACTCTAAAAACCAATAATGACATAAATAATACTACTGTTTTCTCGCAAATGTGTTGAAAAATGTTGTATGATACACGTGCAGGAATTGGTTTTTACAAACTCGTGACTATGGTAACCCCTCGACTTCGTCTCGGGCTTACATTCGTCTACTCGTTTGTAAAAACCAACTTACCGCACTAGTATCATAATAGTTATTTATGATACTAGTGCGGTAAGTTGGTTTTTACTTCACACGAAGTTCATTGAAGTAAGCCATCAAAACATTTTCAGAGAATGATTGAGTATTTATTCGAGTCGTCTGTAAAATTATTGTAGATAAATAGCGCACTCGCGATTTTGGCGGCAAGAGACCGTTTTCTGCAATTTGCGCCTCATTTAAAATATCAGATGGAGTAGATTCCATATTAATATCGGATTCGCTTGAAGTCATATTATTTTGTTTTTAAATATCAGTCGGAAAGTCGCAACAATCTTTGACGTTTTAATATTTTATTGCCGATGCCGCGCATTTGCAAATGGCGCCACATGCACGTGGTGAAAATTAGAACTACAACTTTCATCTCATTTACTCTTTAGTATTAAAGTGAGACAAACGTATTGAACAAAAGCGCTTCCAAGGAGGTTCGTTCAGTCAGCTTATTTATTCTAGTAATGTGAAACTCCTTGGTGGAATTCTTGTATTACTTTTTATGGAAATTAAAAAAAAAACGTAAAGAATACGAACGGTGCTATACAACGGGGTATGGACCCGTGCGGTAAAATAGGTACTTAGGTGAGAGTACCTATTTTACCGCACGGTACCTAGGTGAGAGCACAGAACAGGGGTGAGAGTACATATTTTACCGCACGTTCCGTGTATAGTGCGTAATTTTTAACTTTCGAACAATGTATACAGGCTCCGTAAATGCATTTTTCGAGCAAATGTGTTGAAAATAACTATTTCAATACACTTCCTCGAAAACTAGCTCTTATTGCACTACGATTAGGTTCGACATGCATCATATTTCGCACGCGTGCGCTATTAAGAATACAGCGTGCTGTAATATTATTACCGCACGCTGTAATCATAGAGCAGCGGTAATTCGATTAAAACTTATGAAATTAAAAAAAAAACCGGCCAAGTGCGAGTCGGACTCGCGCACCGAGGGTTCCGTAAAAAAAATATATTATGTGATGTAACTAAAAATTTATGGTTTTCGTAATTATTCCTTTATCTATGCTATAAGACGTTGCTTCGTACCAAATTTCAAGATTCTGAGTTCACGGGAAGTACCCTGTAGGTTTTGATTCCCTTGCGAGTGTCGAAAATTTGCGGCATAAACGGGAGTATCTTGATGTAACTAAAAATTTATGGTTTTCGTAATTATTCCTTTATCTATGCTATAAGACGTTGCTTCGTACCAAATTTCAAGATTCTGAGTTCACGGGAAGTACCCTGTAGGTTTTGATTCCCTTGTGAGTGTCGAAAATTTGCGGCATAAACGGGAGTATCTTTTGATCGCGTTGACTTAGAAGTTTGATTTTTTCACAGCTCCAAGAGACCATAGACTTGAGTATTTGATATGAATTTCAGCTTGATACCTCCACGCGTTCCTGAGAAAAAAGGTCTTGACAGACAGACAGACGGACAACAAAGTGATCCTATAAGGGTTCCTGTTATCGTTTTATCCCTTCGAAATGACTGTAAACCCACCGGTAAAATAGCCTAAAAACAAGGGGAAAGAAGGAATACAAGATGGGTACTCACGTGGCCGTGGAGCTGTTGTTCTTATTCACTTCACCCCGTTTTAGTGTTTATTTCG
Organism: Diarsia mendica; assembly: GCA_949316265.1. NCBI lineage: Eukaryota > Metazoa > Arthropoda > Insecta > Lepidoptera > Noctuidae > Diarsia > Diarsia mendica. The sequence goes on along the minus strand of OX438902.1, from coordinate 23,386,175 downwards.
CAGTGCACTACGTTAATGATAGTCTGGGACGTCCCTTGATTGATAATTATCACTTTCTTGAATGTTTCTGGAGGTTTTCACGGAGCCGGCTCGAGCCGTCGTTTTGATTCGAAGTTTTTAGCGGAAGAGTGACGATATGCGTGTTGGGCGCGCTAGTGAGCCTGCGCAGGATCCGGAAATAGAGACGGGAAGGGAAATAGGGATGTGGTAACTGGTGCAAAAAGACTAAGTTACCGGTTTTGTGATGATGTGTTTTTAATACTTTAACATTATTCCCCCCCGCTGGCGAAATTTATTGAGACTGAAGAAAAAATACCAAGACTAGGTCCACCTAATGTTAAAGTTGATGTGTAAGAATGTGATGGAATAGATAAATATTATGTTTTACATATATGTTACAAAAATATAAAGACGAAATGATAATGAACATTTACCTAAATGAAAAATTTTGAAATTAGTTACCACCATCCGGGATGGGGCACAATTTAACAAGAGGTCTATTAATTACGCCTTGTCCAGTTTCGACAGTCGCAGAACGTGGTATACCATCACGACCGTGATAAAGATTCATAATTTTTCCGAAACGCCAACGCAACGGAGGTTGTTGTTCGTCCTTTATTATGACAACTTGACCAAGGCGAGCTTGATCAGTTGACCTAGTCCACTTCAGTCTTTGTGAAAGACTAGTTAAATATTCTGTATGCCATCTGGCCCAGAAGTCCTGATGCATACGTTGAACGAGTTGCCAACGCTGAAGTCTGTTAAGTTTAATGTTTGAATAATCTGGCGTTGGCAACGCTGTTAAGGGTGCTTGCGTTAAAAAATGTCCTGGTGTCAGAACTGATACATCATTAGGATCAGTGCTCAGTGAGCATAACGGCCTTGAATTGAGTACTGCTTCAACCTGTGTAAGTAAGGTGTTTAATTCCTCATATGTGAGAATTTGAGTACCTATGACTCTATACAAATGTGTCTTTACGGACTTTACACCGGCCTCCCAAAGTCCACCGAAATGTGGTGCCCCTGGAGGGTTGAATTTAAATTGAATGTATTCAGACTCACAGGCTGATTTCATCACATTGGCCAATTGTGACTCCGCACCCTTAAAGTTCGTACCACAATCAGAATGAATTACGTTGCACCTGCCACGGCGGGCGATAAATCTGCGTAATGCCGCTAAAAATGCGTCGGTGGACATATCGGAAGCTAACTCTAAATGTAGCGCTTTTGTAGCAAAGCATACAAAGAGACACAAATATGCTTTTGTAGTACGTGTGCCACGATATCTTTGCAAGGTTATATTAAATGGACCTGCGTAATCGCAACCGACGGCTTGGAATGCTTTTAATTGAGTAATACGTGCTTTTGGTAAATCTGCCATTTTAGGCTCAAATGCAATTGGCCTTGTGCGAAAACATTTATAGCAATCCGATAGGACTTGATGAATTGCTCGCCGAGGAGACAATATCCAAAAATTTTGCAATAATAAAAACTGTAATGCTTGTAAACCAGGGTGAAGATTATCATTATGTACTGATTGTATAATTAATTTAGTTAAGCGATGTTTACGTGGAAGTAGAGCTGGGTGTTTTGTTTCGATAAGACTCTTGTTCGTCTTGAGCCAGTTGATGCATAGTGCGGATGGCCAGAAATGGTGCCGATGAGACTCCGAAGGTCACGCGATTGATCCTAAACTCTTGAATAGGTTCCTCAGGTGAAAACCTGAAGAGAATACGCTGATAATCCCTATGCTCTTGGGTAACGATAATCCGGCTCGAAGGACCAAATAATGTTATCGTTTTATCCCTTCGAAATGACTGTAAACCCACCGGTAAAATAGCCTAAAAACAAGGGGAAAGAAGGAATACAAGATGGGTACTCACGTGGCCGTGGAGCTGTTGTTCTTATTCACTTCACCCCGTTTTAGTGTTTATTTCGCAGTGCACTACGTTAATGATAGTCTGGGACGTCCCTTGATTGATAATTATCACTTTCTTGAATGTTTCTGGAGGTTTTCACGGAGCCGGCTCGAGCCGTCGTTTTGATTCGAAGTTTTTAGCGGAAGAGTGACGATATGCGTGTTGGGCGCGCTAGTGAGCCTGCGCAGGATCCGGAAATAGAGACGGGAAGGGAAATAGGGATGTGGTAACTGGTGCAAAAAGACTAAGTTACCGGTTTTGTGATGATGTGTTTTTAATACTTTAACAGTTCCGTTTTTTCCTTTTGAGGTACGGAACCCTAAAAAACACCACTGACTATTTATAGAGCAGGCGTGTTTTTTTTTTAATCTCGCCATTTTGATCTGCGTCTTTACAGCGTAAATATTTTTTGAATATTTAAATTGTGTTTGTAAAAAGAATACTACTAATAAACGTAAATATTTTAAACAATTATTTACTTTTATGAACAAGTAAGCATTTTTTTGTGTTCTTAATTAAAAAATATTTAAATTTTATATTTTTCCTGTGAGGCTGTTTGGCGGCTTTATACCTTTGCTTCTTTTTCAACCTGGCGAAATCAAACCGCGGAAAAAAAGTAAATTAAATCATAGTCTCATCAAATTTGTTGACAAAAACACATAACGTTTTTAGTTAATTTCTTCGAAAGTGTATTGAAAAACGTCGTTTGATACACGTGGGAATTTGTTATTGCATTTCTCGACCCCATGAACACCCTCGCCATACGGCTCGGGTGTTCAATCTGCCTCGAATGCAATAACAAACTTTCCGCACTTGTATCAAAATGTACTATATATTCCTCCACATGTCGCCAATAACGATACAGCTGCTAGTTTGTCACATTACCCCGCACCCCGCACACCCGCACCCCGCACCCCGCACACCACACAAAGTATTCAATCAATTCAAAGGAACATTTAGGAGGTTTTTAGTCAGTAGAAGTCTGACACTCCCTTCCGCTCTGCCCAAGAACGGGGGAGGGTTATTTGATGATTTTCCACCTACCAAAAAAAAAGGCCCATATAATAGGGCGAGCGTATTGCCACCAACTGAGCACAAGTCCAGACTCTGTGGCTGCTACTGACAAATTTGTGATAGAAAACCCTATAACACCTTGACCGATCTGGCAATCGAACACAAGACCATAATTACGTTCAACAATACCCAGCTCTTACGACGACTACACCAATTTCTTCTGTGGCGAATAAACTCTAGTAGTGAATGTATCAATGATCCTCATGTTACCCCCCCGCCCGGCCACCACCACACCGCGCCACATTAGTCCAGCTCTTTACACATTTAAATAATTCCACGCGAGGGATTACCATATCCAACGCTTACCCGCAGTGGAACTCACTGACCGGCAACTCTTTATGTTCTTCACAGCGATGCCGTGACCACGTGACAGCTCATGTACTGGTGCGTACTGCTGCGCTACGTGACTGCAGCGCCAATGCGTCACGCCGTATGCTGTATCACACACATGACACGATTTTATTCGACAAACAAAGATGAATATGTAAATGAATATTTGACGTGATATCGTACAACACGTAGCGGTCACGTTCCGCGCGCGGTACGTTGTCGCGCGGCTTTGTAACCACATTTACAACATTATGATTTGCAAAATTACCCCTTTCCGTGCCCCTGATCGTGGGGTCCTTTGTTTGATTCCCACCCTACGCTTGCTGTATCTCCAACCACGTCAGATAGCTGTACCTACCACTGGAGTGAGACAGTAGGGGTAGAGAGAGTGCAGCTGTGTCTGCGAACACACTTGTTCCGTACGATAGCTATCTGTGCTGAGTCTAGCCGACATCACCGAAATTCGGTCTCGAGTACATAAGCCATGCCAAATGATGTAATTTTGTAGTCATAAAGAGTATGTATTTCATCAAAATTCAAATATTTTATTCCACATAGGCCTACATGGGCACAAAACGTCGAGATATAAGATTGGCCGCGTCCTATGAAGAACTAGCAATTTGGAATGAAAAGATAGAATGTCTTTGCGTGTATCAATGTTTATTTTAATACTAGCTTTTGCCCGCGACTTCGTTCGCGTGGAATAGTGACTTCCGGAAGATTTTTGGTTTATCTCGCGAAAAAAAAAAACTATCCTATGTCCTTTCTCAAGTTCCAAACTATGTCTGTACCAAATTTCATCAAAATCCGTTCAGCCGTTTAGGCGTGAAAGAGTAACAGACAGACAGACAGAGTTACTTTCGCATTTATAATATTATATATATAGTATATAGTATGGATAGTATATAGTATGGAATATGGATTATTAACCTTCTATAAGACCATAGCCTTTTTGATTCAGGCCGTTTAGCATCATATATTTCCTAGAACACTGCTACATGAGGATGTATTACGATGCACTCATTATTATATTTGGCAACATATTTTCCCCCAAGTTGTATACTGTTATTGACCTTGCAAGTGATGTTTGACCTTTAAGAACAGATATAAGGCAGATGGAGCTAGATCTGTATAATACGGGACATGAGGTAACAATTCGTAGCCACAATGATGGATGTCTGCCATAGTTCCGACTGACTGACGTGTGAAACTAAAGTTTTCTTCGTAACAATTCAAGACGTTTTTCTTTTATTAGTTCATGTAAACGTCGCAAGACGTTACTGTAATAATTATGTCGAGTTTATTGTTGGCCCTTTTTAAATATTCCAACATGATTACACTGTTTGCAGTTTACCGCCACACAAAACCACTTTAACTTTTTTTGGAGCTGGAGATCCCGGAATCTTCTAGTGTTTAGATTATTTTTTTCTATCTGAATGCATGGTGGTGCACCCAGTTTATACATTGTCACAAAGCTCTCAACAACATTAGTTCGACTGAAAGCAGTCCCTCTCAGATTTTGGCACTTGATTATTTGATCAAATTCAGTTTCAATATGAAACAGTGTCTAACGAGCTGTGGACAGCACAGCCGGGCGCCGCCTGCGGGTCAACAATACTCGCGCACATTTGCATTGTTTCCGTAATTACAATTGTCCAACAACAGGACAAACTCATTTCATATCGAGAAACAACGACAGTTGATCACTGTTGTGACTACTTGTGACCTCAGATCATATACACTTGTATTGGAGCACGATTCTCCACGATGTTGGCGTTAGAACAACTTAAAATTCGTAGAAACTTTCAGCACAAACTACCTGCACTTCATACACTTTCAGCTTCTACCTGCAACTTTTAGGATTTGATTGCGACGAATGCCGGACGTGTTCAGAGAGCAACTGACTGTAAGTTGCTACCTGGACAAGTCTGTCATTCGCTGTTCATCATCATCATTGTTACCCCCTCGTCATCACAACTTTCTATGCATTCAGAGTCATTACCGGGCGGTACGACTACCTTCGGATACGTTTACATGCTCCTACAAGAACATATACGAGTGCTCGTCTGATTGGATAACCGCGCCCTTCGCGTCGCAGTCACTGTTCACACAACAACCCGACGAATTAAAAAGAAACTTGGAGAAATCCTACCGATCTGTAACATAATAAGAGTACCGTACTCACGAACAGAAAGTAAATTACAAGCAGCAGTTTATAGCTGACATGTTTTACTAGAAACTGTAGCTACAGCAGGTTCTCCGTAGTTTACTTACCTAACGTATCGCCGGCCACACCACACCACGCAACATGTAACAATTTGATATATTGAGTTATACAACTAACTGTTATAAGCACAAAACAATAACTGCATTACTGAGAGAGTACGGTTAGCGGTATACCTATGCAAGTTGCAACAAACTGAAATGAGAACCGGTTTACGAAAATGGTCTCGTTTCAAAACTGTACCTGTAGACTCCATAAAAAGTAAATTGTTATCGTGAGCGGAATGTAACTGATCAGTTGATATCGGTCCCCGGTGCGGTGTACGGGTTGGTCCCGTCGTTGGACGTTGGTCCCGGGAGGCGCTCGTCTGTCGAAGCAGGGTCGTGTCGGGCGCCGGCGCCGGAGGAGGCCTGTCGAGCTTAATAAATGTCTCAACTCAGAGCAACAGGAACTCACACGATCACTGACAAAATTGATATTTCATAGACCGAGCATGCAGCAGTCTTCTGCCCAGTTTATAAAACATTTCCGTTAGATTACCCAATCGAATGACCATTAAACAAAAGAAAGTCACATAAGAAGCGTTTCACGGCTACTCAGTCCTGCCTACAGTGGCCATACACAGAGCCACAATGACTGTTATTCTGTGATAGTCTCCGAAGCACCCATAACTCGTTTGATAGACAATAGCTCACGTGAGCGCTCGTATAGGCACAGTTACGACAGTCGTAGCGCGTTATCTTTATGTTTTGAAGCGAACTTATCGCGCGCTCATCTGCGCAATAACAATAACAACTAGCACTCACTACACAAATCCTAAACCAAGACAGCTCACTTTATGACAGGCTTTATAATTTGTGTGGTTGTGTTGTGAATAACAATGAATGTTGAATCACATGAGAGGCCTAGGGCTGTCGCACAGTGCACGCGCTTCATTCACAGCCTGCGTGGCGACCTGCACCAACCACTCACACTAGAACAAACAGATCCAACTTTCTCTTCTGGTCTGAATTTATAAAGATTATAAAGAAAGATTTATAAAGATTAAAAAAAAAAAAAAAACTTTATCTTAAAAATAAATATCGCAAATCTGTCCTATGCATATGTAGAGAATAAAGATCTATGAGAATCGAGTAGCTTTACATTTTCAATGAGCTTTTGAACACATCTGTGATGGTCTCGTGTCATCATCATTTATTCGTGTGTTTGATCCGAGTGGCGTCGTGCCTGCCTGTGGTTCACGAGTAATCTGTCATTAATTGAACGTTATCCTTGCGTTTTAACAGTCGCGGTCGGCGGTAAACAATATATTAAATGTAAACAAATTCGCCGTCGAGGGATAATCCCTGTTCTCGAAAAAAGGATTAATTTTAATGTGTTGCTCACCGGACCCGGTTAAACCACGCGTTTGTTCAGCGGTAAGCAACGAGCGCAGCGGCCCGCGCCCTGCTCCAGCTATGGGCCCCCCAGGGCCGGGCCGGGTGGGGCCTGACTGTTGAATTTATTAATTATGCAGGAAATACTGACGTTTTCCGGGTTGCTCCTACTAAATCACAACATCTGCCATTCAATAAATAAATAAATAAATAAAAAAAAAATAAAAAAAAAAATCAACGTTTATGAGCAGTTTCCTGCGCACAAAAATAAAATATGAATACATCCGGTAAACAGGTGAATACACACGTCGAGTGCTCGGCGGCGAGTGTGGGGCAAGTGCGGGGCAAGTGCGGGGCGAGTGCGGGGCGAGTGCGGGGCGAGTGCCGGCTCAAGCGATGCTATCGCCTTGTTTATGTAGCGCACCTCGCCATAACACCTACACCGCCTGCCCTTCGCCCGATACACCGCCCGGAGCCCGGAGCCCGGAGCCCGGAGCCCGGCGCGCGACGACCATGTAAATGAAATTTAGATAATAACTTACTGCGCACTCGTATAACGTATATAACACTCTGAAACTACACGAGACACAGCGGTCCCATCTGATTACAATGTTTATAATATTCGGGCTCAGTTTTAAACTGCTATTCAGCTCAAAGGATAAGATACTCAATATTTTTACAATGTTTCTTTTATTTTCAAAGGAGTCGTATTTGCTTTTGATATTATTTCTATTGTATTTTATAAAATGGTTTCTAAATTGTAAAGCTGAAACCTTCAAAAGGAATGCTTAAAGGGCAACAAAGTTTTGTATCGAACAACAATTTCACTTGAGTGTTGTTTCGATAAAGTTGCTCTCCTGAGGTGCTCGAATAACTGAGCATATTGGAACTGAATACAAGTGAACTCGTCAGATTCCAACATTCAACTGTTGTGAACACAAAGAGAGAATATTAAGTGAATCGTATTGTCAGCGGGCGCCATCAGGCGCCATCCATCGCACCACCACGCGCGAGTTACCCCGCGCCTCGCGCCTCCGCACCCCCGCACCGGGGAGCGCGTACGTCTAAATACAAAGGAACTTTCGTGTTCGGTATAATGATGTATGTGTAATGTAATGTGCTAGCTAGCCTGCACCGTGCTCGGGGTGCAGGGGGGGGGGGGGGGAGGGGGGGTGAAGTGACGACCTACACAACAATTAATGAATAAGCAATGCGCTGAGTGCATTGTGTCGCGCTCGACACCGGCTGCACACAGCACACGCCTCTCCCACACAGTTACCTACATACTTATACTTTACTGGCGCTCGTTAACATGAGCCGTTACATTTGATGGGCAATTCGCGCCGACTAATACCAAATTGTTTAGTCAATATAAAAGTTAGTTTTCGCTTCGGCACGAATCGTTCGGGGCCGAGTTCCCGTCGATACAAAGTTGTACAATTTGTTTTTATTATTATTTGCGCTCCCACCGGCCACGGCTCGTGCCTCCCAGCGGCTGCTTCACGCCGAGACCAAGCGGGGTGAGCAGACGTGCTGCTCCGCTGAGGTTCCTGTTACTTGTCATCAATTACTACGACTTGACACCTGTATTGATACACAATATAACACAGTATACAATTCAAAACTACAGCGTTCATATGAATTGAAAATAAAAAAAGCAAAATTAAAAAATTTGAAAAAACCCACGACGGTTAAAAATTAATTGAAAAAAGGTTTTTTTTTTTAATCTAAGAACATGCACCAATCAAACCCGAACCCATAACTGAAAACTGCATCAAAATCGGACTTGTAGTTTTGGAGAAAAATGGCAACATGTATTTGCACAAACACAAACAAACAACCTCTCACCCCATACGCATATACCGTCTCCGTTCCGTCGTGGGTAAAAATGAAAACAAATTAAAAAAAATACATTTTTGGTTTGTCTGTTTGTTCCGGTTCAAACGGCTGAAACGTTTTGGTCGAAAATTGTATTGGCCGTTATCTGATGTTATTAAGAGTAAACATAATCCCAACAAAAACATTCTGTAAAAAACTAGCCAAGTCTCGATGGAGCTGCTTGTTTATCTCTAAAAAGTAATGAAATCTAGACAAAGTCGTGCCAAGTCTAAGGTTCCTTATTGCGATTTCTTTATTATTATAGTTATTGTTGTGTGTCTTGGCCGTTGAACATTCTTTGTAAGTTAGTGGGTACAAGTCAATTTAGTTTATACGTAATGTTATATCTGTTGTAACTACCTATGATTGTTAAGCGAGATAATAACCCATACTGGTACCTATTGGTAATTGGACGCCAAGAAGAAAAATGACCGAACTAAACGAAACGAACAACGGCCAAGTCACACAACATTAACTATAATAATAAAGAAATCGCAATAACGAACCTTAGACTTCTAACTTCGGAACTAAATGACCTACAGACTTGAAACTTTTTATTTTAAGTGTGATTGTATAGCTTACTGGATGACGAAAACTTCAGCGTTCTGGTCTTATCCAGAGGTTCTTAAATAGGGGCCTGAAAATGCGGCGAAATGGTTCCAGTAAAGGATGGTACGGCAGTGTTTGCTTCGCGCTCGACTCGGCGGGGGCACTGCCGTGCCCCCAGATACTTTTATTTTAGTAAAAGGATTAGGGTTCCGTGCAAAACAAATGAAAGTAATAATTTTATAATAATTTCACGGGTAAAGGTCGTCGGACAGCTAGTCTCCATCGTGTAGTCTGGTAGGTACACTAGGTAAGCTTTCACAGAAAATGTTTACAGACACTATTTAAGGCGACATTAGCTGCCCGCGACCTTGAGCGCGCGTCTAACTCATCGCCTAAACAAATAAGGTTGCAAATGGCGATGCGTTTGATGCTCGTGACTGCCAAAATGAACGATAGTTCGCAGATTTAATTTATTTAAAAAAAAAATACGCTGTAATGTTAAAATATTTTTACATTTGTCTTTAGTTGGTTAAATTTCCTTTCTGATAGTAAAAAAAAAAAATAACAGTTGTCACTCAAAATATTGAGCATTTCGAGACGAAAAAGTTTTTTCGTGTGATTTTTTTGTGATTTTGTGATTTTTTTTTTCGAGGTTCTTGATTACTTTTAGAAAATATTTTTGCATAAGTCTTTTACCTATACATTTGACTATACACTGTATTTTTTTTGGAATTGTAATAAGTAGCAATACGGCTAACTCTGCGACGAAAAACAGGTCGTTTTTACGGTGCCCCTTTGACTGCGCCTTAATTAATAAAGGTTAATCAACGGCTTCTGTGTACCTGTCCATCATAAGTAACAATTACCTTAGGACTGAAATACTTAGCTAAAGTACCTACGGTCTAACAGTGACAGGCTGTCGTCACACCGAGCGCACACGTCACACGTCACGGTCCCGGCTGCTGTTAGTTTTACTGTAACAAGTTAAGTGCTCATTGTAACATTGTGGCAATGAGTGACACGCCTCCGAGAGGAACGTTATGAGAGTGACGTCACTCATGTCAGTGTAGACATATCTCTTACAAACACGTCAGCCGTAATACGTACATTTGTATCTCCTTGTCTTAACAAACTAAAACAGCTTACGATACAGTCAACCTCAAACGGCTGTTCTAGAAGATGAAGTCCTGGATCAGAACTGGACACGCTACGAAGAAGTAGAACAAATTAAACTCTAGGTTCTTATAACTCGACATTTTAAACAATGATTATGTTGTATTTTTAACCGACTTCAAAAAAGGAGGTTACTATGTTCGTGTGTATGTATTTTTTTTTTTTTTTTTTTTTTTTATGTATGTTACCTGATTTCTCCCCCATTTGTGGACCGATTATCAAAATTCTTTTTTTATTTGAAAGAGTATACTCCTGAGGTGGTCCCATTTTTTTTTGGTGAAGATCTGGTGCTGATCTTCGGAGATATACAATGGAACTCTTCAAAAATAGACGGCAAATCTGTCGTAATTGCTGGAATCGCTTGGATGTTTATTGAATATACATTATCATGACGTAACATCACGCTTGTATGCTCTGAGGGGGTATGCAGATGTGTACAATACACATTTTTTTTGTTGTTTTATGAATTTTCGTGCTTTTGCTGGCGCTATTCAAGTATTCGCATCTAGCAGTCATCACTTGTATTCATGTTGATTAGGTTTCTTGGTTGAATGTTAAATGCATAGTAAATATTTGTATAGGATATAATGAGTGAGGCCGGGCGGGTTATCAGCGGATAATATAGGTACTTATTACAACTAAAAATGAAAAAATAAAAAAAACTTTTTTGCAAAAAAAACAACCGACTTCAAAAACATCAAAAAGAGAAAAATAAACTTCAGAAGAAAAATCAGCTTCGGAAGTCGGTGGCAAAAAAATAAAATCAAACAAACAAATGTCACCGACTTCAGAAGCTGATTTTTCTTCTGAAGTTTATTTTTCTCTTTTTGATGTTTTTGAAGTCGGTTGTTTTTTTTGCAAAAAAGTTTTTTTTGTATACGCAGTGGATTTGTAACAAATTACTATTTTATTTATTTACAGCTATTTAAAATGAGTTACATTTCCGTGCACGGTAGCATCCCACATGTCCTCAGGAAGGACTCATCCTCACAGGCACATATAGCTAGTCAAGCGAGTCATCGCCTGCTCTGTGTCTGCTCTGTGTGCTGTGTGTCCGGGACTACGGCCCCACGCCGCGTCCCAATAACAAGTAAGTTTGCCCCTTTAGAGCAGATCGTCGATTACATAGTATCTCCGACCGTCCGGCGCGTCCGGACACGATTTGTGAACATTTTACGAACTTTATAATCAATGCGTTTTCATTAAACAGCTCGTATTTTTGCGACGCTTCGCTTTACGGTTTTTTAAGTCGGCCGCTACCGGCAATATTGTTGGGAATCTACTTTACATTAGGTTGGATCCTTATTTAAGTAGGGCCCGAAAAACTACCTGTAGTTATTTTGAATAAGAAGAGGCTGCTTTGTTATCGTTTTCTATACTCTCCGTATCGTACCTAGCAGTTCTTTTGTCCCTCAACTACACATAAGTATGCATCTCCAGAAACTCGCAGAAAACACTCCATCATGAGTCATGATCCTCATTACGTATACAAGAGCCTAGATCGAGTCGATAGAGCGCCGTTCAAGTGGTTCAACGAGCTTACACGGAGCCACTCTATTATGTAGTATGATAGGACGGGAGCGGCCGCCACACATATACACCCCAGATGTGTAGGACACGGCGCTGTGAGCTGTATAGGACAAGCCCGCGACGCTGTGAGCAGTATATACTGGGCGAACGAATGTCCTCGCATAAAGAGATGACCTGCCCGACATGTCCGCGATTTATTGGAACATTCTCCGCTTTACATGCGACATCACAAAGACGTCAGTGGCGGCGGACGGCGACATTACAAAAGGCTCAGCCGCTGTGAGCCGCGGGACGGCGCGGGCGGCACGGCAGACAAACGACTTGGGATGATGATAGCGGATCATCAAAGTGAAGCACATGTCGTTAGTTTAGCACGCGTGCGTCACTCGCGTCGCTGTGTATCATGTGTTACATAATGGCCATTTTGTGAGTAAACACAACGAGCTCACGCCGCGCGCCGCTGAGCTGCTGACGCTACAAACGTGAGCACGCGTGTTAAGGCCCTTATTACACGGAGCTACCGAAACGTTATTACAAAATGATTGTACTCTAGACTAATATTATGGAACCTATTATACCAATGTTAGTACTATATGTACTCAGAGCCCTTTCTGGCCTACATCAATTCATTTATACTACTGTAAATTACACAATCGTTTTTGAGAAATAGTAAAAATTTCTTATAAGTAACTAGAAGAGAATTCTTTAAAAGTTTTACTTGTAAAAAGTTAATGAAACAAACAAAGTCACAATCATCTTATCATTTTGTCCATTTCAGTTGATATCTTCCACAAATCCTTGTCATTACATTGTAATATTAGTGAGTTTTGAGTTCTTTATCTGCCTTATTTTTATATCCCCAGACGGCTGGCAGCATTGGCGTGTTGAATGGCAATTCTTTGGCTAGTCGTCTGGCCACGTGCAATGAACACGGGAACCAATCGCTTGGCGATATCAACAAATACTAGGTGGGAGTGTGGGACAAAAATACACTAAAAAGTGTTTAATATCATTACTGTCGGTTGTCAAATTCGAACCAAAAGTTATGGACCGTCATGTCATCAAAATAGGCCAAGAAGAAAAAAAGACGTATTAAAAGGCTTACTCAAAATGTACTCAAGCGAAGTTAATATGGAACCTCTGCGTGGGCTTCCTCTACCAAATGATAACAAATCAGTTCAGTAATCACGGAGTAGAAGATATAGAATAATATAAATTAACAAAAAGATACTGGTGGAATACATAACTTCCTCTTTGTTCGTCGAAGTAGTTTAAAAAGTAGTAAGTTAGGTATAGCTAGAAGATTTTACAAAAATCGAAGCGCTTTTAATAACAGGATTGATGATGCGAAGTGGCTGGCTCACTGGCTGGCACGTGGCGGTGACTCGACACAACACCGGCGCGGCTCGCTCCAGGGACGGACTGCACCCCCCGCACCCCCCGCACACCCCGCACCACCCGCAGACCATGCGAAACACTGGACTATCGATAATTATAATAAATGGTTTATTAATTAATAAACAACTAGCTGTGCCCCGTGACCTTCGTTCACAAGAAGTTATTAAGAAAAATATAATTTCCTCATTATTTTGATAGAATTTTGTTAAAAATATCGGTTCTTTTTTTTTGCACAAAACCATAGTCCTTTTTCTAGAATAAAGCCTATAAGTAGCCTATGTTAGACCTGACAGATAAGCCGGAACAAACAGAGAGACAGAAAAAAAAATGGTTGTACGTACCGTACTTACTTTAATATGCATTCAGTAAAAAGCTCTTATTTTGATGTTAAAAACATACATTTGAATTGTATTTATTTGTATAGATAGTTGTCTCCACTTAACCAGATCACAACGTCTGTTTCACTAACAAGCGTTTAATAATAAATTCAATATTGATAACGAACGGTTGTTTTGTAATAAATTCATTAATCATTGTTATTAAATTAAATTGACAAATATAATACCACCATATTGTAACAGCTACAAAATGGTGGTATTATATTTGTCAATTTTCACTATCATTCATCGTTGATTAGTTCCACGAAGAGTCGATGTCTGTAATCTAACTGTCTGCCTGTGTTGTACACTGTTGTACTTGACAACAGCAGCGAACAACACAAACTGTTTCATATTATATCTCCCGCTGATGAGATACACTGTCAGGTTGAACATAGAAATGAGTTACAAAACGACCGTATGGTTACGTTATATAAAGAAGTTGCGAGGCTGCAGCAATATAAAACGAATATATTGAAGACGGCGGCGGCCGGCCCTGACCGCTGTCAGCACTCCACAATACATTTTATAAATTGCCTCCAATGGAGCAAGCCTTGCCCTCTTCAATTTTATAATATTCCCGGTAGAAATAGGCCACACTGAGTAAAGGCACCGGAGCGGAGGTGAACAGTCAAACGTTTTGTTCATTTGTCACGCGTCGTGACTTAGAGAGCGTCTGATGACGTCACGACACGTGTCGGAGCTACGTCTGTACACAAGTACGACACTTAAATATATATCTGTGATACATATTGTGTGGGTACCTACGTACGTACCAAACGTCGCTTGTTGTGTTCAAACTTTCTGTTGACGTAACAGGCGTTTACGCAATAAGTAATGTGGGAGTATGTAATTACCGCCTGGCAGATATACGAACACTACTAACTAACGTAAACTGTCAAGTAAACTTGTAACTCGATGTGACGTTGATTGATTGGCAGCCAATCATACAACAACGCGTAACGCTGTTTACGTAGAAATGCCACAAAGTTCTGACACGCGCGCTACTCGGAATTGTCGTAATGAAAACCATTGTAATGATTGTAACTAAAGATCTCAAGAGGAACCTCTTAGGGGCTGGTGTGGTGATAGTCCGTTACACAACGCCGCCTTCCGCCGGCCGGGTATGAGTAGAGAGCAAGCCTTGCGTCACAGTTTGCGAACAAAGTATACCAGCAGTCGCCACAAGTAGTTTCACATGCACCCCACCATGTCCCTTGAGGAACTCACAACAAACCGTGTCATATTGTTAATGATACACAAATAAAGTAGAAAGTTAGTGCACGTGGCATCAGTGTTGTGTTGTGAGCACATTAGCAGGCGGCTAGCGGCGCTTCTGTTCAATTAGCGCGCGTCTGGCCAAGCTATTAGATCCAAGCGGTTCATTCGGATGAGATGAATAGGCGCTATTGCACCGAGCCTCCAGCGTCGATTCACGCCGACTCTAGTGACTAGCCCCGCTCATGGTAGCCATGAGACCCCGTCAACTGTAGCCACGTTGATCAGTTTTGTTTCAAGTTCAGTGTGCTAGGAAAGATTTCGTTTCGCTCAATAACTGAAACTAAAAATCAGACATCCGATGATATCCTTCTTACGTAACCACCGAATGGCTCACAGTTATTTATGAGCTGATGAAGCCAATATTATCGCACCACTTGTTGCATAATCAAAGCGAACGTGAGCACAAGTATGTATGGGCGAACATCGGCGACGCAACATTGCGCGGTGCGACTCGCTGACACACCAGTACCAGTGTGTTTGTGTGGTAGCGGCAGCGGTGGAGCAGTGCATTGTGCAGCCGATGATTTATCATTGTGACCCGGCGCGGACTACAAGACGGATAACTTGCCGGTGAGCGGCGGTAGGCGGGGGATGGGGGGGGGGCAGGGGTGGAGGGTACCTCATCAGCGGCCACATGCGACTGCCCCCGACACAATGACACAGTGCGGGTGTATGTACCCGAGCGAGCCCCCGACACCACTCGTAAGTTGTAACAGAAGGGCTACTCACCACAAAGCTTGAGTGACTGACTGGTTGGTGTTACCAGACGATATTGGTAGCATTGTTTACGTGCTTCTACATAACATTGCAAATTTAAAGATTGATGTAATTGCACCCGGTGTCATCCTCCTTGACGAATCACATACTTAGATCAAAAGTAGTAAGAGTAGTCCTCGTACGGACAGAACACTATCATATAAATTCTGTTAGTAACTCGCCAATGGGCTCAGCATTATTAACATAATACTGTAGCGAACCTTCTGGTGTATATTATGGCGCTATAGTGTGCGTCCTAATTACACCTGCTGGAGTCAGTTTACGGACTGTCATACATTAAATAATAATACGTATGTCCGGACACACTATCACACACACACACACAGACGCTCTCTAAGAACAGAGCATGTTTATGTTGAAACCAACGTGGCCAACAGTTTCTTCCTTCAAGAAGACTTGGCTTGCGAGGAGTCCATTCTTCTTCTTCTTCTTCTTCTTTTCGTTTCGATTATGTACTTCCGTGTTAAACGGTTTGGGCCCAGTAGGTAGCCACGTTTATTGCAGCGGCAGAGGCGCTATTCAGGTCGCCAAGGGTGCATGTATACGGACATCTGAGACACTCCAGCAGGTGAGGCATTGTTTGGTCCGGAGCGCCGCACTCGCACTCGGTGTTGGAGGAACCAATGATGTTCCACTTTGCCAGATTATGTTTGCAGCGGCCCACTTGGGTGCGCAATCTATTAAGGGCTTTCCAGATGGGCCACTGCAGTTCACTGCCGGGACCCAGGTGTTCTTGGGGCTTCAAGAAGTCGTGAGGTGGTGGGCATCTCTCTTGCCATAGCTTGCTGCGTACTTTAGGTGGCCTATCTTGAATTGCCTGGGTGGTCCGAAGGAAGCTTTTGCGGCTCTTTAGTCTGCTCGGGGTAGTAGTGTGGCCGTAGAGGGGATGTCGGGAATCGGATTCTTGGTACTTTTTTTCCAGCGCGCATGCGACATCTCTTCGTACAGCAGGTGGTGCGATACCTGCTAGGGGGTAGAGCTTGTTGAGAGGGGTCGGTTTTAAGCAGCCCGATATTATCCGGCACGTCTCATTTAGAGCAGTATCTACTTGCTTTGCGTGAGCGGATCGGTGCCACACTGGGCACGCAAATTCGCCAGCAGAAAAACATAGAGACATGCCGGTTGTTCGAAGAACATCGGGTGCTGCTCCCCAGCTAGTAGAAACTAGACGACGTAGCAAATTGTTTCGAGTCCCAACCTTCTGTTTTGTGCTATGACAGTGTGACTTATACGTCACGGAGGAGTCCATTGGCTTGTCCAGATAGTTTGTCTCTTCAATAGATAGAAAAAGAAAGCCAAATCTGTATGCTTAAAGTGAAACAAGTGAAATAACTAACTTAATCCAGATATTTGCCACACGCACAAGAGACCTAACTCTGCTGGACCACCGTTACGCCTGATAGGAGTAGTGCTGGCGACCTGACGCGTGACACGGCACCGGTACGGCACCGGCACGGCACGGGAGTCACGCGGTTAATTAGCGGCAAACTATCGGCGTGACCTGGCGCGGCGGGCCCCAGCGCTGACGAGGGTCACACGGGCCCCACTCGGGTGACATGTCCTTTGTTAACGAGATGCGTGCGCTTATTCTGTGCGAGAGGCTGAACGACGCGACATATCTTATTTGAGCTAAACGTGGGTCGCCGGAGCAAGATGTCGTTGTGACGTGATAGCACTATTGTTACCATTTGACAGTGTCGCCCTTATTACACTGAAGCAGATTTTATTATAAGATAACGATGCTAAAACGCTACACATTAATTTTTTTTCAATCAGTATGACAGTTAGTTAATCTCTGAATTCCGTGCCGCCAAACAATATCATCAATCAATATTTTAATGCCCAATCATGTATTCATGAACCTTTGTTTTACTCTACGACTCGTAAATTATTTCTACTCTTTCTTCTTCCTGCCCTTATCCCATTCTATTTGGGGTCGGTGTAACGTTTTAATATCATAGCAACTGCTACGAAATAAGTTACGCCGTAGCATGACTGGCCTGTTGGTCTAGTGGTTAGTGAACTGCTATGCCGGAGGTCGTGGGTTCGATTCCCACCCAGGACAAATGTTTGTGTGATGAGCACGATCATTTGTTCTGTGTCTGGGTGTAATTTATTTATAATATGTATGTATTTAGAAATATATAAGTATGTTTATCAGTTGTCTAGTACCCATAACACAAGCTCTGCTTAGCTTGGGACTAGATGGCGTTGTGTGATAGTTGTGGAATATTATTATTATTTACTACGAAATAAGTTACGTCGTAGAACTTGCTACGAAATAAGCTACGCCGTAGCACTTGCTACGAAATAAGCTACGCCGTAGCACTTGCTACGAAATAAGCTACGCCGTAGCCGGCCTGCGCTACGATCTATACGTTACGGCGTAAGTTGTGCTACACGTTCATAATGAAGCACTATCGTCACGTCGTAGCTATAAGTAACACGTTAGTGAGCGACCACTTTGTAGCAACAAATGTCCATTGTAAGTACGTGTTCGCTACGGTTACGTCGTAACTAGTCGCCGCGCCGTAATGCCGTAATGTCTTCACCGTAATTTATTCGCCTTCGCTCGACACTCGTACAATTCGTTCGCCACGTACTCGCTTCATACGAGCGTATGGAAATTGTATTGCCTTGTAGAGTGTGAAGGGGCGGCTCGAATACTTTTTAGTTTGCAGTGATCGTCTTAG
The DNA here is from genome assembly GCA_949316265.1 of Diarsia mendica. Taxonomy (NCBI): domain Eukaryota; kingdom Metazoa; phylum Arthropoda; class Insecta; order Lepidoptera; family Noctuidae; genus Diarsia; species Diarsia mendica. Next base: position 23,367,596 of record OX438902.1, on the reverse strand, counting down.
TATATTAAAGTCGTTGCTAGGCCGCATCAAAATATGTGTCGTGTTTAAAATTATGGTACAGATTATGAAACAGACTAACATCGTAATCCAGACATAGTTGTTTAATCTTCAAATATTTTTTACGGGCCTAGAGGTGTTTATATTATATGTGTTTTAATGTTTGTTCACCATACAGGATACAGGAGAAATTCCTAGAGTGGGGTAACGATTTTTTTTTCTTTTCTAATGAAAACACTCAAAAAGAAAAGTAGCAGTAGTAGTGGTAGGTAGCGCAGTAGTTAGTCGTCCAACCCAAAACTTTGAAACCATTTCCTGATCCTCGGCTTTACACCTCAACCAAACATGTTGCCAACTTAGGAATACCTAGTTTAAAAATAGACATAAGAACAAATAGCACTCGATTCGCTTCGATCCGATAAATCTGACAGTTATTCTCGATAAAATGAGCTTTTATCGAATCGAATCGATGTCGCAAGTACGTAAATAATATTTTAACGATCGGTAGATAACTCTAAAATTTAAACGATTTTATCGAAAATGCAAGTACGAAACGACATTTTGACAGGTGTCGAACGAAATCTTGTCGACGCGTGTTACGTACTTCCAAATTCGATAACAAGCTCGATAAAACTGACAACGATAACGATCTCGATGTCTTATCGATGCAAAGTTCGTACTTGCACTGCTTATTCTATAAAATTGTGTTGTGGCAGCACGCGACCCGCGACGGGTCGTATTGTCCGCGGGCGGGTCGTGTTGTCTCGCGGGCGCGGACGACGGGTCGTGTTGTACTGTTGTCCCGCGGCTTAAGGCCCATCATTAATGTAAAGCCAATCAACATGTTCCGTTCTGTTGAATATTAACGGATTTGTCTCGAACCTCTTCGCGAGGAGGCTTGCGGCCGGAGGGCTCACTGCCCCTCACCCGATACCGTGGACGATATATTCACGGAATATCTCGCGACTTTATCTCCGCTGAGTAATGGCGATCACGCGGCGCCACTTGTTCGTGTCGACCACACCCACTGACACCGCTAATCTCCGCATTATCAGCTCACAGCCACCGCAGCCATGACCAGCGACTCCTGGACCATCCCAGGGAACTGTCTAGTTACGAAGATATTGGAGGTCGAAGTTTTTTTTTAAATGCTATGTTTTCAGGTAATAACTTTACTCAAATTAACTCCACGACCCGTTAACTATTCAAAGGGTCCATCAGCACAATGTTCGACAGTGCAGTGTTTCCAGCAATAATGTTTGCGTAGAGGTACATAGTTTGATGTACATAATAATGTTTGCGTAGAGGTACATAGTTTGATGTACATAATAATGTTTGCGTAGAAGTACATAGTTTGATGTACATAATAATGTTTGCGTAGAGGTACATAGTTTGATGTACATAATAATGTTTGCGTAGAGGTACTATAATAAATTACCAAAATGTATAAGGAGTGAAGATAATGTCCGCAAATTTAAAAGTAAATTGCATTCATTTCTAATAGATAAGACGTATTACTCTATCGAAGAATTTTTAAATGATAAAATATGACATTACCAGCCCTTTATTATAATTTATTTTTAATTATAATTTATTTTTAATTGATTTATAAATGATTAATATTTAATTGACATTATTTACAGTATTATAAAATTTGACATTAATAGCCTTTTAAATTAATTACCGTTGACATGACTGAAAAATAAATTATAATTGATTAATTAATGATTTATATTACATTGAATTCTCATTATTTACTCGAACTTGACTTTGTATTCTTTAAAATTATTCTACGAGACTTTTTACTAAAAATCCAATGTTTGTACATGTTCGACTTGCTCGTGGTGGTAAATGAAAAATAGCGGACTGTATAAAAAGCTTGGTATATTGCCGATTAAGATTACAATAATAACTGCCCGGACAAACATATAATAAATTAAATAAACGTTTTAAAAGGTCGTCCGTCTTGGGTGGGTCCGAAGAAGCGAGTGTCCGGCAGTCGCGCAGCGCCCCGCACCTCAGCTCGGTTGCCACGCGCGCGCGCATGTTGATCACGCAGCCTGCGCGTGCCGTCGCCGTGTGACTGTTGGGTTCGATTCCCAACATGCTGCCCGGGTTGAAGGGAAGACTTCAAAAATCTGGAAGGGGGCAAATGTTATTGGAAGCTCTGTATAAGTTGCCCCGGTTTGTCTTTGCCTCTGCCTCTCTTGCTAGTGCTCTTGAAGTGGTGGATGATGATTGTGTTCAATTTCTTGAACCGTTCCAGGCGGATAACATTGCATTCAGAGACCTGTGGATGAGGTATGACACTAAGTGGCCGTCCAATTAGGAAATGAGAAGGTGTCAGAGTGGGAAAGTCATGAGGTTCTGAGGAAAGAGGAGTTATAGGATGGGAGTTTAGCACAGCTTCAACTTGAGTGAGGCATGTAGCCATTTCCTCGTAGGTGAGATGAGTGGATTGTAAGAACCTTTTAAGATGGTGGTGATTGTACAAGAAACTTTGATAGCTCATTGTAGGTTCCGACAAAGTTAGTGCCGTTATCGGACCTAATACTTTGCGGTTTCCCCCGACGTGACACAGAAAAGAGTGGCTAGATAAGCTTCACTAGATAAGCTTCACTAGATAGTGCCGCAACGAGCTCGATGTGACAGGCCTTTGTCGAGTTACAGATGAAGATTGCCAAAAATGATTTCATAAGTCTGCAACCTCTGCCTATTTCCTGTCTGCTATCATCACTGGCTATGCGTTATAACACTACAGTGTAAGAAAGGAAGAACTAGAAATGGGGATAAGGAACTATATATAAGTTAACTAAGATCTACCTACTGTTAGTTAAACTACTTATAGGATCTATGTATATTAGAAAGACTACTATTTACTACTACAGAATAAGAAACTAATTCTGGTAGATCGTGTCTCTCGTTATGATTGGGCATTTTTGGCCGTTCACGTTTATGTTTCTTTAAGAAAGTGGTACCAGACCACCACAAGGATGAACCACTGATGGAATCAGCCTTCAGCCCACGAGAAACAAGGTCCGCCGGATTGTCTTTCGACGGTACGTAGCCCCACACGTGACCCTCTGTACTATGTGACATGAACGGACACTTTGCCTTTGAAAAGTAATCGCCTAAGACTGAAGGATCTTTCTTCAGTGGCATTGTTACGACAAAGCGTCCATCGTCTTTACGATAGGTATATTTCTTAAAACTATGCTCACAGGCACGCTCAGGAGATAAAGAATGCTTGGCTGCAATGGTATTTAATTCACGACAACGAGATAAGTCTGGGTCGGCGTCCACGTTTAAAAAATTACAAACGGGAGAAGAAGAGTGTGACTTATGACGGGCAACGTACCCTGACACTAACCAACCCAGTTTCGTTTCATATAACTTAGGCTGATTTTTACCTAAGTCTATGGAATTATTACATAAGATGGACCAAAATACTTCGGCCCCAAGTAAGATGTCTATAGCTGCCGGTATATTAAATGATGGGTCAGCTAGACTTATTCCCAATGGAAGAGGAATGTTATCAATGTTTATAAATGAAGACGGTAAAGCTCTAGTGATCTGAGGTAAAATATGACAGTCTACAGTAAGACTACAATCGTCATCATAGTGAGGCATAATAGTAAGGCTGCAAGACTGTGTACAATTATAAGTATTATTATTTATACCTGTCACGGTGGCGCTCGCACTACGTCGCGACAAACCCAGCTTACCGCAAAGTGACTCATCAACGAAGTTGCCCGTACTACCGTTGTCGAGGAGGACTCGGGCATTGTGCACGTCGCCCTTGCTGTCAACCACCCTCACGATCGCTGTGGAAAGCAAAACATTCGGAGGAGTAGTAAACTGCTGAACATTAGCGGAAGCGGCAAAGTTATTTACGGGAATAACTGGTTCAGACAAAGTTGCCTCTGCCTCATGTAGATGAAGCAGAGTGCTGTGCCTTTTCTTGCAGTACTTGCAAGGTACAAGATTACACCTTGATTCGGTGTGCCCTGGTCGCAGACAATTAAGGCAGACCTTTGTCTCTTTGGCCTTTTGTATACGAGACTCAACAGACAAAGCTCTAAAGGCATCACAATTGAATAAATAGTGAGTCTGATTGCACATTGGACACGTTAATTTTCTTTTATAATTATTTTCAAAAATTTTATCTTTATTGTTGCTTTCATGTGTTTTTTGATCTGATTTTGTAGCTGTAAGTAAATTAGAATTATGTTTGGAAGTGTCTGCCTGTTGTAATTTATTGATGTTTCCTTTGTGTTCTTGCAAAGTTTCTAATAAGTCAGCTCTGTTGCTGAGGAACTTTAAAAAAAAATCTAATGAGGGTGGATCATCAATTGTGTTTCGATGTTCTTCCCATTCCCTACGTGTGACACTGTCAAGTTTTTCGGACATCATGTGAATTATGAGGGTATCTCGTAAGTTAAATTCAGTGTCCTGACCTAACGTTGTCAAAGCACGGAGATTTTTATTCGTGACATCAATAAGGTTACGAATAGAAGTACATGATTCACTTTGCATAAATTCAACGCTAAATAACGCCCGAACATGATTATTAACGAGCAATCTTTTGTTGTCGTATCTGTTACACAATAAATTCCAAGCGGACTCGTAATTCTGAGCTTTAAAATCTAAATTATCTATAACTAGCAACGCACTGCCTTTAAGAGAAGCTCGCAGGTAGTGCAGTTTATTAATGTTATCCATGTCCTTTCGTGAATGAATGAGTGAAATGTAAGTGTCTCTAAACTCAAGCCAGTGTTGATAGTGTCCGTGAAAAACGGGTAGATTAATTTTTGGCAACCTAACATAATTGGATTTAAAGCCACCTGCCTGCACATCCTCGTCACCCGTTACGTAACCATCCAGTTGACTGCTAGACTGGGGCGGACGAGCACCGAGCAGACTCCGCGCCGTCGCCACCAGCTTATAATAATGGTTCTCAAACTGCTCGCGCTCCTTGCTCTCGTCATCGGGATTCTCCAACGACATCTCGATGTCAGTCTGTAATTTGTCGAAATCCACATATAAGCTACCAAATTTATTGAACCTAGTTTCCAAGTCTAAAAGCTGTAAACTACTAAGTTCATCGCAACTTTCTAACATGTGAAGGTAATTTCCAAAAATAGTGAGTTTCGATTTCATACAGCTGCGTTTTTTAACGAGTTTCTCAACTTTTTCGTCAGCCATAACTTTAATTTAACAAGCGCTAACGCTAAATCACAAGAAAAGTAAGGAGAAATAAGAAACCGGTTTATAAAATGCGAAGGTACAAATAACGTACAACGTTGTAGCTAGCTAATGAATGCGTCAGTGCGAACGAAGGAACACCTGACGCGCTCGCGCAGGTGTGTCGCCGAGCGATCAGCTGTTATAAGTGAGAAGCGAAGTAAACAGATACCGGGTTTTATTTAAAAAGGTTATGCAGTAGCTTTGTAAGCAGAATAATTGAGTTTTGAGAAATGCAAGGCTATGAATAAGAATGATTATTGCTAAACGACATAAAGTGAAAGTATTTGATAGCACTCACTCAAGTTATTGCTATTTTAAACATGAAATATGAGAAAGAATAGGAAAAGATATAAGGGACAAATTGGAACGAACTCACTCAGTGTTTTACCCATTCATAGGATAACTGATGATGTTGCAAATTCTTCTTTGTCCTTGACGATGACTCGAACTTTCGACGGGTCCAAAGTCCGTTGTACGGTTGACCTCTTGATGACTTCTTCTCTGGGCGTGTGCGGCAGCCGTGCGTAGTTCTTGATCAGGAAATTGATGACTCCTGCAGGAATGTCGCCGCTGAAGACCGCAACCGAAGAGCTTCGAGTTTGAAGTTTTTTGTTTTTCTTCCAAGACCGTTACTTTTTGTAAAATAACCGGCGAGATCCTAGAAGGACCAATGTTCGACTTGCTCGTGGTGGTAAATGAAAAATAGCGGACTGTATAAAAAGCTTGGTATATTGCCGATTAAGATTACAATAATAACTGCCCGGACAAACATATAATAAATTAAATAAACGTTTTAAAAGGTCGTCCGTCTTGGGTGGGTCCGAAGAAGCGAGTGTCCGGCAGTCGCGCAGCGCCCCGCACCTCAGCTCGGTTGCCACGCGCGCGCGCATGTTGATCACGCAGCCTGCGCGTGCCGTCGCCGTGTGACTGTTGGGTTCGATTCCCAACAGTACACCAATTTTATTGGTAGGACATAGAGAGACTAAAATGTATGAATAACACCTTTATTTCAATACCTGTGTTCACAAATAAAGATAATTTGAATTTGAATTTGAGAGGTACATAGTTTGATGTACATAATAATGTTTGCGTAGAGGTACATAGTTTGATGTACATAATAATATAATAATAATAATAATATTCCACAACTATCACACAACGCCGTCTAGTCCCAAGCTAAGCAGAGCTTGTGTTATGGGTACTAGACAACTGATAAACATACTTATATATTTCTAAATACATACATATTATAGATAAATTACACCCAGACACAGAACAAATGATCGTGCTCATCACACAAACATTTGTCCTGGGTGGGAATCGAACCCACGACCTCCGGCATAGCAGTTAGGGTCACTAACCACTAGACCATCAGGCCAGTCGAAAATGTTTGCTTATAATAATAATGTTTGCTTAGAGGTACATAGTTTGATGTACATAATAATGCTTGGTTGACAGCTTCGTGAAGAGTTCGGTTACAATCTGTATATTAGAACTCCGTTTTCTTACAATTTAAGCCCCATCTCACTCGGATCATTATACTCATAATATATTATTATGAACACAATACACAATACTTGGAACATGGAATGGTCACAATAACGTAAACAACGATGTCTGTACGTTTGAATCAAACGGAGCGTGTGTTCTGCCTGAAGGGAATACGTCACATTCGGTTATGTAACTCAAGTATCTAAAATACGTCTCAGTAGGTAACTGTATTATTCGCATCATTTATAATATTACAATAAATATATTTGTATGGTTCGCATTCACGACGGCTGAATGAGAAGTTAAATTTCCAGATTCTTTTAAGCGTAGTTTGGCGCTTGTGCTCCTTAGATATTATACATAATATTAGATAATCATTAAATGTGAATTCGGGCGAGGTGAGGTGAGGTGTGCTACTAAGCGAAGTGTACTGAGTGTGTGATGAAGGCGGTGCGCGGAGTTCTCACGAGTGCAAACAGAGTGTAATATTGATGTTGTTAATTAATCCATCCATACTAATATTATAAATGCGAAAGTAACTCTGTCTGTCTGTCTGTCTGTTACTCTTTCACGCCTAAACGGCTGAACGGATTTTGATGAAATTTGGTACAGACATAGTTTGGAACTTGAGAAAGGACATAAGATAGTTTTTTTTCGCGAGATAAACCAAAAATCTTCCGGAAGTCACTATTCCACGCGAACGAAGTCGCGGGCAAAAGCTAGTGTGTATATAATCCTGTGCGGCCGGCTGCCGGCTGTCGGCGCTAATCCATTGACATCGCACAATCCACTCCAGAGAAGACCCTCCTCCCCTCCCCCGCAGCCTCACAGTCAGGGGTGAGTGAGGAGGACTGGCACAGGATCAAAGGGCTCACCGCGACGGACGAACCATTCTCCCCGTCACCAGTTTTTTTAACCCAAGCAGAATTATTCAAACGTTATTATATAAGTTATAACCTCGGGTAATACACACATAAGACAACAATTACAAATTCCCTTTTGATACACGAAGAGCTACTAGGAGCTCGCGCTACATTGGTGAATGTGCACTACTTATGTACCTATAAACAAAGTGCAAACTTACGATGCTTTTCTATAAAACTTTATAAATGAAATTCTTTGACACATCGCTATGAATGCCTGCCGCCTGGCGCCTGCCGCGCGGCTACTACGCTCATCACATTACTTACTCGAGCTCGAGGACTCTCTCTGCACCTGGCTATATTATTGAGCCTTTTGTATATTTCGCTCTTCACGTTACAGATGTTGTTGATTAATCTTTTAATCTAAACCATCGTAGTAGTGGTTGAATGTTGCAAGAATTCTCTTGAGGAAATCCTAGTTCAAGTAACTATAATACTGAAACAAATTACTCAATGAACTCTCGGGTAAATCGGAAACTTTCACCGGCTTCGAAGAGGTTATGAAGTGCTAGACGACCGCGGAGGGCGTGGGGGGGGCGCGGGTGGGGGAGCAGAGATCCCACCACTTGAAGAAAATGCCTTTAAAATATTCTCGAGTGGCCGAAGTTGGTAATCCTCACTCCGAATGCTTGCGCATGATCCGCGGCTCCAGCGCGGAGGGCGCACCGGTCACTGACACGGAACACGCTATTTGTATAAAGTACTACAAAGCGTATAGTGTTTATAAGTTTTTAAACTGACATGGTCACTGACACTACTATTAATATCATAAACGGGATATTTACCATGTTTGATTTTTGTTTCGAGTTCCCGATATTTCGGCGCTGTTACAAGCACCATGATCACGGATAAACTGAAGTCATTGCGGGTGGATGTTTATGAGCAGACAAAACGGTCTACCCTCTTTCTCGTTCGTTTTTTGCGTTCGGCACCACTACCATTGTCACTCACTACACGATTCTGTTCCCGACACACAAAACTCACTGTATCCACTCGCGAACTTTTTTCGGCACTTTTTCGGTTTTTACACAGTTGAACCACTGGATTCCAGGCTCTCGACAGTTGAAACCCATCCTCCCGGTTAGAGTTGTCATATTTGGTAATTTCAATGGCCTCTCTGACCAGACGAGGTATATAGTGGCGTTCTGTCGAGATGACCTGAGGGTTATGCAACTCAATCCAGTGGTTTGATCCCGATTCAAACATGAAATTAAACATGGTAAATATCCCGTTTATGATATTAATAGTCGTATAGTGTTTGTTAATCACTATAATCAAACTAAACAACCAAAACTTGAAACCTAAAAAGCAGAATAGGATAGCAACACAGCGCGTGTCGGGAGCACTCGGTCAGCACTCGGCAGCCAGAACGCGTTAGCTGTTATTAATAAATTAATTACATAGGTTTATGCATTTTTTAAAAGCACCGCGTTCGCAAATTGTTCGTCGAAACTTCGTTTAGTCATTTTGCAAATTGACATGATATGTTGTTGCACAGACAGACGGACGGACAGACATGGCGAAATTGTTGATTTCGGAACCCTAACAATCATAGATGGTTTACTTGATTGTAGACGCTTCAAGTTCTAGAGAGATTATGATATTCTCTCGTGTACAACAAAATAACGTTCACCCCGCATTATTTGTGACTGGCCTGTTGGTCTAGTGGTTAGTGACCCTAACTGCTATGCCGGAGGTCGTGGGTTCGATCCCAGGACAAATGTTTGTGTGATGAGCACGATCATTTGTTCTGTGTCTGGGTGTAATTTATCTATAATATGTATGTATTTAGAAATATATAAGTATGTTTATCAGTTGTCTAGTACCCATAACACAAGCTCTGCTTAGCTTGGGACTAGATGGCGTTGTGTGATAGTTGTGGAATATTATTATTATTATTCTTATAAAAAAAATGATTGCGTCCGTTTAGCGTGTTACCTATTGGATAAAATGACGTATTGTAATAACAGCCGCTCGGGTCGGTATTCAGATAAAGCCATGTTGGAACTGTTGCAAGTCGCACGTAGCGCCGTGACGCCGTGACAGATGTTTGCTGGGGAGTTTGATCCGCCACTTCTTCTTTCCAGCTAAACACTAGGAAGTGTCGATGGGGGACTGTCTTTAATAATTTTAAATAGGTAAAGTAAATTTTAGCGTTCGAAAAGTGCTGATTATCAGAATAGTTTGAAAAAAATAGAAAAATACTGCTGCTGTTCCGATCTCTCTCGAATCCCTAAACACCATCCATTGTATCGTAAGCAAAATTATGAAATAACAACTAACGTTTTAATTTTTGCTGTACAAATTTCCCAAGGGCATACCTGATCGTTCACACACCCAAAAACCACGTATTATTTAGTTTGTAGCAAATTATTTGTTACAGTTATCAGAAACATTAACAAAACAGGCGTTTTACGTGGTTGTAATTGAAAATAAACAATATCCTTCAACCTACAATACAGACCTAACTAATACGGGAGATTGTACACACGTGTGTGGTTACCGTTAAGCAGATTACGAGATTAAGTACGAGTACCCACACACACATAACATATCAACATAGAGGTTACATGTAGGCGTTTAACCCAATCCATCGACTAAATGCTATCACAACTAAAGAACGTCAGGTGAGCGAGGCGCGGGGTGCAGGGTGCGGGGCGCGGGGAGCCGGCAGCAGGGAGCAGAGGAACCACTCATCCCGGATTTTACAAATTGGCTCGAGTCAAATCCGCTGCCACCGGACCGGGACCTCCGGGCTTTTCCTAGGATTTCCGGCACAGCTTCAAAAAAAACATTCTCAACAAATATGAATGGTCCCTGCGGACACCGGGAAGACCCAGTCCGCGGCAGACAATGTCGATTGTTTTGAGTAAACTCACCTCGGCGACTTATCAGCAACTTATTTTTAAAAGTTCGTTGAAAGGATACTCTCAACGTCCAAGTGCTAGTTTCTTAATTAAAGTGTTCTCAACAATGGCGTCGAAAAATCAAATAAAATGTCAGAACTAATTATCAGAAAATGCATAATAGAGTTGTCGCGTGCAGCGAATGGATTAAGTTTCCAGGCATTAGCATTGCAGAATTTAATTTATAATTAAGTTCAGTTATTGTAGCGCGCCCGGGACGCTTGATCTCCTCCCCGTTTTTAATTAAGAGCACCGATTTATAAATAAATCCTCGCTTCCTCTTTGTTTAATCGCTTCGAGGAAATATTGGTTGTCTTTTTAATTTCCATTCCATTGACTTTAATAAATCTTATTTCTTGAAAAGAGCACCTTTTTTCCACCCTCGGGCCCCGCGACCCCACCTCGAGCCCCACGACCTCCCGCGACCGAGCCCCACTTGTCCGCACAAGATTCGCGCGATTTATTGAATAGACTTTGGCACAATGGACACCATTCACTTACTCAATACTTTCAGGCTGTTTATTCGTTGTGTTTATCACAATACATCAGCTAACTCATTGTGTAGAATACTCGTCTTCACTATCTGAACGTTTTATCTAGAGGAGGCAGTAGAGTGCTCCACCGCCCGCCGTCGGTGACTTATATTTCTGTGCTGCCGATATACTGAAATATGCATAGGAAATATGTAATGTTTTCGAAAATCTATACTTTGTGGAAGGCGGTCACATTCACAAGTATATACTGAGCAAGATCACGCAAGCATATCGTAGTATACCTACATTGAACGCAATACCTAACAGTGTATTTCTTTAATGAGTAATAAATACCGTAGATACGTATGTAAACATATTTTTACAAAAGTGCCGGCCATTTAAGGTGAATCCTTCAACCAGCCCGCGAAATTCAAATTTTCTTAAGTTTTTTGCAATTTGCAGGCCAGTGATAGGTTGTATGTTGATAAACATTTGATTCGCGGCTGTAAGACATATGTAGTTACAGAATTATAATCATCAAAATCATTAATACAACCCTCCGAGGTCATACAGGTTCCGGAATGACTTTTTACAAGGTCAAAGTCATTCCGGAACCTTTATGAGCTATAAATGATTAATAAAATAATAATGATGATTATAATTCTGTAACTATATACGTTTTACAGCCGCGAATCAAATGTTCATCAACATACAACCTATCACTTGCCTGCAAATTGCAAAAAACTTAAGAAAATTTGAATTTCGCGGGCTACCCTGGAACATCAACCTTTACCAAACTCTACCAAATTATTCCACGTTTCGCAAATAAAGCCCTGAGTAATTAGTGGGGAAATGTCAACGGGACACTCAAAATAATGCCCTTAACGAAAGATCAACACAATAAACTATGTTATTTATCGTTAGCAGTATTTTGAAGCGAGCCAACAAACTGTAAGTTACTCGGCAGTAAAGTGAACTGTCTCACAAACAAGCGGCGCGCGGCCACTCGTTTCATAGACTCACTCCGCTCATGGTGGATGTAACTCAACGAAACTTTTTTGTTTTCCACGTCGATCAATTTGTATGTTAATGTTCGCTTCTTACATCGCTAGCGAACGAGACGAGCCAACTTTGAGCGTGAAACTTTGTCACGCAATAAATCTGTCGATAAAACGACGGGAGAGAAAACACGTTGAGTGGTGGTCGCGCGTGACGGCGTGACGGGCGTGTTGGCGCGGCGTGACAGTGCGACTGTTAGCGACGTCTGTCGCGACGTAACGTGTCTATCGGTCAGACGAGAATCGAGGCGACGTACGACGTGTCGAGCGCGACAGTGTACCGAACAATACGACACGTGACCGATATCGCGTCTGTACACACTACCGCGTTATGTTTGCTGGAATCGCTATCTTTTGAAAGGAACCTCTTTGTTAGTACGTGAGTTCATCACCGCGCGGCGTGCTTGTCGATACAATATTATATAAACGACTGGCATTTACTTAAATAAACAGCGAACCCCATAAAGGTGCAGTGGTCATATTGCAGGCTTTGATTCAGAACATTAAACAGAACAACTTTCTCCATGGGACCACCATCGAAATCGACATTTAACAACAACAGGTTTTTTTTCGCGATTTCTAATTGTTTCATGTGTCTTAAGTGTAGCTCCACACAACTCCTAAGTTCGTCCTAGACGCTTTCAATTACATTCATGTCCGCCCTTGCAGGTCTATGTCTGTGTCAGTATATGTGATTGGTGCCAACGTCCTGAAGATATTCGTTTACAATTTGAGCTGTGTGTTGCCTGATGTTGCCATGCATGAATATCGAATTTTCACCCATTTTTAGAGTTCCGTACCTCAAAAGGAAAAAACGGAACCCATATAGGAACACTCGTGTGTCTGTCTGTCCAACCATTCCGCCCCCCCCCCCCCCCCCTTATCTCCGAAACTACTGAGTCTTAAATTCTGAAAAAAATACAGAAATTAGTTCAATACGTATAGATTACAGAAAAACCTTTATGTACGGAACCCTTCATGTGCAAGTCCGACTTGCACTTGGCCAGTTTTTAATAGATAAAGACTGACATGCTAGTTTAGAACTTCTTCCACATATCTGGGACTAGGATGCATATCAACAAATGCTTCCTCTCTCCTAACTCACTTGTGTTTGCTGTGCCCGACAGGGTCCATGTGATCTAATTTTAATTTTTACCACCTAAGTTTTTACATGTGGAATGCAATAGAGTATTGAGTATTGAGTATTCAGAAATCGCGGCAGGTCACGAGAACAATCTGCGACTCCCGCATTCCCCTTAAACTTAATGAGAAGATTTATAAAACAATGGTTAGAGCTGCTGTCTTGTATGGATTAGAATGTTGGGCCACAAAAAGGTTGAATGAAAGGTATTTGCATGTGGCTGAGATGAGAATGCTTAGAGGGATGTGTGGTGTTACGCGAATGGATAAACTAAGAAATGAGTACATAAGAGGAAGTCTGAAAGTAGTGCCGGTGGCTGAACAGCAGTTGTGTGGAAACCGGTTGCCGTAGTAGTGGCATGTGATGCGGAGGAATGAGGAGAATGTCGTGAGGAAGGTTTTGAATATGAATGTGGACGGGTGTAAGCGTAGAGGAAGACCTAAGAAACGATGGATGGACTGTGTGAAGAATGATATGGTAAGAAAGGAGGTGTCTCATGAGATGACGAGAAACAGAGAAGTATAGAGAGACCCAAAATGAATTCGGATATGGGCAAGAGAATGATGATCTGGCATTAGTATGTTTATAACAAAATATAATAAAACAAAGTCCTCAGCTGTATAGCCTGTATATCAAACACTGTCCAGTCAAATATTACAAGTGTTGTATAATAAGATCAGGTCCGTATCCGTCGTCAGCTCTTAAATGTCCTCACTAGCGGAGTTATATGGCGGGAGTGAGGTCGACTTGTAAATAAACATGTGCAGTGGAACTCATCCCGTGGCTGTAACCTACACTTCCATTGAACGCTCGACGGCCGACGTTACATAAAACATTCAGCTGCAGTTTTTCCCGCGAGTTATTGTGCGGTGGGTGGTGGGCTGGTGGCTGCACGTTCATTGTCGCCGCAACTCCTTGCTAATGGCCAATGTCGGCCGTGCTCTAATTAAAATTTCGCCGGCTCCGCTGAATACATACAAAGCGTTTCGCGTCACATATTTCACGCGTACATTGTGTTTGCGCGCCGCCCGCGCTCGCCCGTCCCGCGCACATACAGCGATGGAAATATTACACAATGCCTCGCACCACGCGGCTTACTTCGCATAGGTATTTACTTTCTAAATTATTCTGTCCGAACTATCCATAGCCATAATAAATTCAACTAAATATAAATTAAAAATAGGGGAAATATAAAACGAGCGAATAAAAAATAACTAAGCGACTGATGATGATATACTGTTTTTATAACTTGAGCGGTATTAATTTGAGTAAGCGAAAAATAAACTAAACTAACGACAAATATTGATTAATAATAAAATCCGGAACGAGCTTACAAAAAGTGGGTTGTGATAAATCCATTTCAGATATAAAAATTAATAACTGAGCGACAAAATTACTAAGTGAGCGACTAGAAATGCACAAAGGGTAACTTAAATATTAAGATAGAGACGATTTTTCCAATTGAGGTTATACATAAAATACTACTAAAAAGTTCAGATTGAGCAACGTTTTGTAAGCTGCTTTATTAATGATTAATGGTTAGAGCAGTGGTGGCCCAGTGGTGGCGGCCCCGACTTACGAACAATTGGTCGTGGGTTCGAACCCAGGCAGGCGCATTACTTTGTGTAATTTATTTCATCACCACTGCTCTCAAAACGGTGAAGGAAAACATCGTGAGGAAACCGGCATGTCTTAGAACCAAAAATTCGAAGATATGCGACATCTACCAATCCGCACTGGGCCCGCGTGGTGGATTATAGCCCATCCCTCTCCTAAAGAGGAGGCCTGAGTCCCTGCAGTGGGAACAATTATAGGCTGATGACGAATGGTTACTGATATTCTATTTGAGGTCTTATGTTTATTATTTTAATAACTTTTTTAAATGAAAACTACAGATTGTTTGTTGCTAGTCGTCCGCTAAGTGGATGAATCACCGTCTCGCGACAGTATCCTTTATGGGCGGCATGGGCACCGGGCCGTAGGCCGACGAAGGAGGCCGGCGGAGGCCCGGCACTTCGGGGACAGAAGATATTAGTGTTATATAATATGCGAGCGAAGCGAGCGCGCGTCATGGAGTACATGCGTTGCATGTATGAGTGACGTGACCAAAAGCTTTGTTATACTTTGTTCTAATAATATTATTATGATAAATAAACATTATGTTATTTTAATTTAGGACTTTAAAACGTTTAAAACGTTTTTATGTCTTTCGTATATTATTGATTGTAATATATAAGACAAATGGATTTAGGTCATATTATATTTAAGGATTTCAATTTTATGGCATGCGATATTATGTGATATTTAGTTCGGGTAAGTTATCATTCGGACAAATGATGATTAGGACAAAAAAAGTTATGGCATTTTAAATTATGGATAAAAAAGTTAGGTGACACAATAGAGAACCCTTCATTTGATTTAAGTAAATACATATTGCTTTATTTTTTCGGAACACATGCAACCTACCCTTAAATAATTAAATTTCTTAGCTAAAAGTGTTTCTTCAAATAGTTATTTCATACGAACATTTTCAAAAAAAAAGTGTGGTCATAGTACTCTACTCATTATAGTAATTTTCAAAGTGATTTTTCTAATCGAAACACTTCATTTAAGATAAAATGCCGTTCAGTATAAATACATCATTTGCCAAATATTGAAAAAAATGCAGGACGTAACGTTGTCACTCATACAAATATTGGGTCGCTCAAAAATTATGAAGCTACTCATTTTGTATTTTAAGTAGCTCAAATTAATGTTTGTAAATTGCCGTTCTGTTGATTTCTTGTCGCTCACAGTCAGTCGCTCACTTAGTAATTCTGTGACCTAAATTAATTATTTTTGTAACTTAAAATTTTCATTTACAGTCACTCGTTTAAATACTACCCTTAAAAATATAATGTATTATATTTCGAAAATTGAAGTAATCCTCTCATGTGACGAGTTAGATGTGATATCATTATCATGCAAACAGGTTAACGTCGAGGAATATACCTACACGGGCGCAGCGGGGTGGCCCGGCCGAGTGGAGGGTGGAGGGGCGAGAGAGCGGGGAGCGGGGACGGCGGGAAGTGACAAATCCCGTTGATCATGATCACCAGCTGTACGACGTCTTCGTAAAAAATACAACCTCGCAAATGTCCTGATATCAATAATGCAGGAAATAAGTCGCGCAAAAATGATACTTAACTTCAAAGCGCTCTCTCAGTGCGCGCTATTCACACCGTTATGTCTGGGGGATAAGCGTCACATTCACATAAGGTTGGAGATTTTTACAATTCAAAGAGATGGCAGGTCTCGCGGGCCATTTCGCGTTCGGCTCGAGGCAATACGTTTGGCGCCGTACGGGCAGGCGGCACACGTGTACCGCTCACGGCTCCATCTGTGAGTGAAGTGAGTGCATCAATCTCACGCTGGCGATGGCGCGGCTCGTGGGACCTAGGTTGTGTACTTTACCTGTGTTGACGCAAGGTTCAGAACGAGACACTGCATCGGCACTCGGCTCGGCCAGAAAGTATCGAGAAATACGCGCGTGCGGAGATTGAGAGGATAGGTTATCTTGAATTCAAAGAGTTTCAATGCTTAACTATGCATAAAGTTTATTGTATAAAATTCGTCCTTTACGTGATGTAGTAAACCGTCTTTTTTTTCATTTCGTTATTTTTTCCAGACGGTATAAAGACATATTCAGCAAAAAAAACTTAATCGAAGATGCATAAGCGTAAATATCTGTTTTGTGCACGTTCAGTCTGGGTGCCTACAGCTTAGTATCAGTCACACATTACCGATGTACACACCAAACCTATTAATTCTTGTAAGATGATGATTATTGATGTTAATGATGAATAAATAAGTTTTGAAGGTTCAATGTGGTTATTTCTGAGATACGAGTTCTATATTCCGAACTCATTGCACTTATGTGTTGGTACATCCTATATTAGATTAGATTAGATTTATTTATTTGCCTGAAATATGGTATTTTACAGATTTTATAACACAGGTACACATTAGTTCTTCATATTCCGCCTACTAAATAAGGCATGCAAATTTTGTGACATAAATGATTGAAATAATTATAAACAAATTAAACAAAATTATTAAATTGCAATGTCCAAAAAAAATTAAAAACAAAAGTACTACATCAATAATTGTCTCAATATCAAATTACTTATACATGTCAAATAATAATTAAATTACAAATGTCAAATAAAAATAAAATAATGGTTAAATTACAAATGTCCTATACCTAATAAGTACCTAAATCAATTACAAATTTCCAAAAATATAAACAACAACAAAAAGAAAAGAAAATAAATTACAAATGTCAATAGCGTCAAATAAAATAAAAAATGTCAAATTAAATTATCATGTCATGCAACTTTTACATTTGACTTAAATTTCATAAATTCCTTAACAGAATAAAAACAGTTTTCAATAAGCCAAGCTTTGAGATGCTTTTGAAATAAGTTGGTTCGGAGTTCTCTAATAATCTTCGGTATATGATTAACCTTCAAGAAGGCGCGCGGTGTCGAAAAGACCCCCCTAAACACATTTTCGTTAATAATATTAGTATTACTCGTCACATGCATTTCAAATCCTTAGTACCTTCTAATATTGTAACTGTGTGCGAAATAAATAGTTTACCTACACCCTCCGCGCTCTCCCCACCCCATAGATAGCTTTTGTTTTGGCGGCGGCGCAGGCGTCGAAAGCACGCCACGCGCCTGTCGTCGAATAGGTTACGCGCGACTTTCAACGCGGTCTATTACATCTTCGGCTGTCAACCAATTTTATTGAATTTTGTCATGTAACAGTGTTTCTTTTTTATAAATTGAGTCGTCGACCGCTAGCACAAAGTGCAATAAATGAGGTAATACAAAGAAAACATAAAGAAACTGAATCTAGGCTTAGTGACCGGTTCAGAAACATCCGACTACATCGTTCCAGAGGAAACTCAATCCTTCGAGGAATCGGGTAGCTCGGTTTCAGATGAAGGAGAATTTGCCACTTAGAAGTACACTCGGAATTAATCAGGTGTTATACGGGAAGTGATACATACGGTAAAAAAGTGGCAAAAATCAAATAACGTCCGGGAGGGGGGGGGGGGGGGGAGCATTGATGAAGAAGCTGATCCTGTAGAAAAATGTTTAGTTTTCATATTTTATTGTCTTTAGTAGTCTTAAGTACCTACTTACACTAATTGTAAATGACTGTTTAATCCAAAGAATGTCTGAGTTACGTTATTTGATTTTTAAATTGATTTTCTCTATTGTTGAGTAATAATTTTTGTATAATTTGAGTTTAAACATAAGGGTAATGCTTCCGAGTACAAAAAATAACGTAATTATTAATTAATTATTGTTTTATTCCTCTAATATATCCCATAGGTCTTTTCGATTACGCGCGACCGCTACTGCTACAAACAACCGCGCGCCTGCTTGAAGGTTAAATATGTCTATTGCCATTCTGCCAGTGTTTTTATGGCAGTACGCTGTTCTACATCTTGGCATTGCCAATTTTGTTGGATCCCTGGACATTTTGCCCACCTTGTAAACATTAACGCTATCGGCCGTAGTGAATAGGTGAGGATGTTTTTTCACAAATAATCCTATTTCTAGTATATATTATGCATGCTAAAGTTAATATTTTTTGGTTTTTAAAAATAGGTCTGCACGATTCTAAAGGATCTGCACCAAACACAGCACGTAAACACTTTTTTTGCACAATGAATGCCTTATTGCTGTCAGTAGAATTACCCCATATGATTAAGCCGTATCTCAGCACAGATGCGACATATCCATGATAAGCCAGTAGCGCGGCATTACGTCCAACAGTCTTCCTGAGATTTCTTAGTGCAAATGCAAAACTGTTTAGCTTATTACATAGTTTTTCAATATGTTTTTTCCAATTGCAATTTTTATCAATAACTATGCCTAAAAATTTTGTATGGTCAACTTCTTCAATTTTATTGTCACACAATGTATGTAGGATGTAATACCTATTGTACAGGAAATATGTGTCCAAAATGGTGTCGAATTATGTTACGTTTTCAAATACGTTGTCAAATGTGAGATCGTGAGCCGCTGCCTGAGGAGTGACGCAGCCTCCCTTTCTTAAGTAGTTAACACAACACACGCGACATCTAACACACTTAACGCACCCCACATCAGATTATGTTTGTTAAGCTCTGCCCGTCTGCCGGGCGCGGGGGCCCAGTGACCCACATCCCACATCCCTAACAGTATATGAGCCATATGTCTAAACGTCGTCGTCGGTAACATCGATGTCATGTGAGATCCACTGCGTCCGTAGAAACTAGCAATCGCTAACTAGTGAAATTAATATCAATTCAATGTAAAAATTTAAATATTAATGAAGTTCACTTTGATCTTTTATCTCATTAAAAACTAGACGCATTCAAGTTAACTTTGAACATTCCGTCTTTAGCTTTAATTTGAAAAAGCTGTTCGCATTTCTCGCTTCATTCTTCTCAAGGAAATGATCTTCACTATTCAGCTTGTAATGAAAAGCTGTACTTTAAGATTTTTAATGAATTTAATATAAACGAAACTTTAGGAGAAGCTCGTGGTTAATTAATATCAGCCGCACTGGTCGATCTTCAAGGTAAAGTAGTGCCTGCCTGAGTTAGGTTAGAGTGAGGTGAGATGTTAAAGATATTTAGACTTATAACTCATAATTGCCTTATTATAATTATGTGAACTTTTATGAAAGTTCTTATGAAGCCTACATAACTTCGTGCAACACTTGAACAGGTGAGACGACTGTCCTGTCCAGTTCACAAATATAACCCAGTACTTACACAAATATAACCGCAGTGAGACGACTCTACCATCGCAGTCCATCATCGCGAGGCAGACTCTGAATAATATAGTAATAATCGAGGAAACAAAGATCAGATGAGAACACACACGCACACCTACGACCGTACAACAAGCTCGGACACAGATCTACGAGTGTGTAGTTGTGTACCGACTGTGCATGTCAAGTGTACAGTACCTACACCTGAGGTAACCAACTGTCTGGCGGAGATTAAGTAATAGCCCCCGTAATAACCTAAGACGACTTGACTTTACTTAGGCACATAGTATTATTTAGTATTTTAAAGTGACAAGGTCACTATCATTATTGTAGACTTTACTTTGTAGTTGTTTTCTTTTTTTTATATCTAGTATGTTAACTTACATTGTATTCTTTAAATTTAATCAAATCACTGTAGGTAATTGGTCGACGCAAGTTATAACTTGTAACTAAATAATATATTTACACATGTGGAAGCTTGTAATTAGCAAATGAAACTACTTATGCATGATATTTATAATTATTATTAGTTTGTAAGCTTTCTTTAAAATTAAATAAATAAATAAATAATACATCTCAAGTGAGGTGAGAGCCACTCCAGTACGTCACTCCAGCGCAAAGCTAAACATGTGATCCGTCTTGTGTCTTGACCTACATCCGCTATGCTTTACAGACAACGTTACAAGGGCCTTGTTTTAGGGCACTTGAAAATTTCGTGATTTATTTTCATTCGGTCGATTGAAAAAATATTTTAATGAAAATGTGAGTTTTGTTTTACTTACTCGGTTCACATAATAGATCATACCTACCAACTGTGTAGTCTTAACAGTTTCCGAATAAAGTGACTGTGACATACTGACAGACAGACAGACATACGTTATGGTACCAACCTAAACACTTTAATACCGTGTGACTACGGCTTTTTGTTCTATCCTGAAAATCTTGTTTCATACTTTTTCAGCATCGTTTTTTTTACAATTTGAGGTGTTGCGTTGCTGTAAGTGCCAGTACATAATTTTCAATACACTTCCTCGAAAACTAGCTCTTATTGCACTACGATTAGGTTCGACATGCATCATATTTCGCACGCGTGCGGTAATAAGAATACAGCGTGCTGTAATATTATTACCGCACGCTGTAATCATAGAGCAGCGGTAATTCGATTAAAACTTATGAAATTAAAAAAAAAACACCACTGACTATTATAGAGCAGGCGTGTTTTTTTTTTAATCTCGCCATTTTGATCTGCGTCTTTACAGCGTAAATATTTTTTGAATATTTAAATTGTGTTTGTAAAAAGAATACTACTAATAAACGTAAATATTTTAAACAATTATTTACTTTTATGAACAAGTAAGCATTTTTTTGTGTTCTTAATTAAAAAATATTTAAATTTTATATTTTTCCTGTGAGGCTGTTTGGCGGCTTTATACCTTTGCTTCTTTTTCAACCTGGCGAAATCAAACCGCGGAAAAAAAGTAAATTAAATCATAGTCTCATCAAATTTGTTGACAAAAACACAACGTTTTTAGTTAATTTCTTCGAAAGTGTATTGAAAAACGTCGTTTGATACACGTGGGAATTTGTTATTGCATTTCTCGACCCCATGAACACCCTCGCCATACGGCTCGGGTGTTCAATCTGCCTCGAATGCAATAACAAACTTTCCGCACTTGTATCAAAATGTACTATTTGCAAATAGAAATTCATCTATCGAAAGACATCTACATAGTTGTATCAGACTCAATTAAAAGACCTACAGTTAACTCGAAGCAGTGAATGCACAATGAAGTGAAACGATGGTTGCAGAGGAGAACTTAATGATCAGGACTTCAGTAGACTGTACCGACGACCTGTAGTGACGTCACCGTTATGTAGCGTATCTGTATAAGTACTCCAAGTGTTGCATATTGTTGGCTGCTGGTAGAGATGGTAATCGACCCACCGTACCCACGCAAACCTTTTGAGCGCCACAGTCACGTATATCCAGCCACAGTAAATCGACTTAAGGTGCTTTTTAACCGACTTCAAAAAAAGGAGGAGGTTATCAATTCGACTGTATTTTTTTTATGTTTGTTAGCTCATAACTTGCGACTGGGTGAACTGATTTTCATGATTCTTTTTTCATTTGAAAGCTGGTGCTTCCCGAGTGGTCCCATTGTCACCATTTTAATATCTGATGATGGGATCTTATAGAAATCGGGGGAACTCTTCAATAAATAACAGCAGATTAACCGCGATTGTTGCTATAGCATATCTAAGCATTGTTTACGCCATCACACAACATAATATCACGCCTGTACTCACTACAAAGGTGATGAAGAACTTCGGAGATAGGCAACGGAACTCCTCAATAAATGATAGCAAATGGACTGGGATTGCTGAAATCTCATGACTGTCTATTGTTTACACCAGTTCATAACATAACATCACGCCGGTACGTTGTGAAGGGGTAAGCACATGTGAACCACTAAAAAGTGAAAAATAAAAACTTTTTTACAAAAAATAAAACCGACTTCGACAAAAATAAAACACAAAAAAGTGAAAAATAAAAAATCTGCTTCAGAAGTCGGTGGCAAAAACATGAAATCAAACAAACAAAAGTCACCGACTTCAGAAGCAGATTTTTTATTTTTCACTTTTTTGTGTTTTATTTTTGTCAAAGTCGGTTTTATTTTTTTGGCTTGTCGTCTTACTTGACTGTGGCGGTCAAAAGCTTAACACGCCACTCAGCACTCACTGGAGGATAACAGGAGCAGCTTATCATAAAAACACATATTTTTTATAATCTACGACTACGAGTATAAACCAATACAATGAATTTACATAGAGCGATGTCGCACAAACAAAACCGTTTCAATGGTTTATTGTTTTAAGTACTTATCTATTATAATCTGCTTACCAACTACAAGCTTCTAATTTTCTTTAAAAGATATAACTATAGCAGCACAGGAAGGATCATGGAACGATGGATTAGGTTGACCACTAAAACGGATGTAAATAATACTGAAGATATTTTATTTTGCTTGCTAATTAGTAACATGAGATAATTGGCAGCCACACGGAGTCCAGCCCGTCGCCCGCCGCGCGGGGTGGGTCGGCTCGGGTCTAGTCGGGTCGGGCCGCACTCTGCTACAAACATATCCAATTTCGCGGATTATAGTAACAGAACCGCGGCGGCAGCCATTTAAATAGGTACCCAGTTAAACGAAATTAAATACGCCTTTGTCTTCCACCGCTCCATGGAATGAGTAACCATCCAACGATGTTCCCAAAAACAAATATTACATTTAAATTACTTTGAAACGTGATTTAGTTAGTCAAGATTGAGGTTTTTTTTCTGAAAATTTTATTTTGTTTTCGCTCTGTGGGTAATTAAGATTTATTTTCAATTAAGGTTTTAAGCCGCGCCTTTTCACTATGGGATTAAATCTATACTAATATTATAAAGAGGTAAAGTTTGTGTGTTTGTATATTTGTTAAATTGTAAGGGGTAATCTCGGGATCTACTGAACCGATTTTAAAAATTCTTTCACCAATAGAAAGCCACATTATTGCTGAGTGTCATAGGTTATATAAAAAACCGAAAAATAAAAAGGCTTTTACGTGGTAGTCCGTTTTGCAAAGTGAATCGGAGAAAAAAGCAAAGCAGCGGCGGGCGCGGGATGGTTTCAGGTTTAATTCGTTGAGATTTAATATGTAATCGCTCGCCATACATTTTGTACGTGACCGTTCACACTGTGCTATACTTAATATAATTAAGTATTATCTTACAGTTAGACCGGGAGATGGTGACACTAAATATTACGTCACGCAATGACAAAACCGAAAATGATGGTAGCAAAAAAATATAATTTACTCATTGTGGAGGTATGGCGGCCATTGAGAACCATGGCCCCATGGGTAAAGTATGGCAAGGTGATTTTCGTGAAAAGGACTCGAAGAAGACCTCACTTTTTTAAGGAATCCCACGCTGAACGCGTAACGCGTCCTTCTGTTCATTATTTAATCATTATAGTGTTGAGTTGTTTACGATGTGGTGTTATTTAGTGCGCTGCGCCGCGATGCGTTAAATTAGTCACCGCGAGCCGAGAGCGTACCTACCAAATGTTCCGTGTAATTCTCTGTATTCCCTGGCTACAGCCCGCGAGCACTCTACCAGGAAACTTCTAAACGGGTTGTGAACGGAATATGTTGCGGTTAACGTGTAATATAACGAAATCTATGGCTTTGTCCTTCCGGGACATTGTTGTGCCTAGCGATCGGCGATTAAAGATGAAGCCATCTGAGCATAACTAATTCCTTTGTCTATTTCCCAAAGCTGACCAAATCAAGTGAGAACAATAGAAAGTAGGGAACAGTCTGAACCGGCTCCGAATATAAAGTGGCTCATTACGCTGTCATGTGTGCACAGATATGTCGAGCAGACGCAGCCGCTTATATCTCACGTAGGTATGACATATTATGTATGCCAAGAGTTTGATATAAGTTCCTAAACACGTCTACTTTCACTATTTCAAACCGCCCAACCCTTGCCCAGGCTCGTCGAGCCTGTACTGTTATTATATTATAACCCATATTACCCCATAACCCATAACCCATATTATTTATTGGTATCCTAGTGCGGGATTCAGTGTCATTCTTTTTTATTGTAAAACCTTTTTATGAACCAATAAACATTATTATTATTATTATTATTATTATTATTATTATTATTATAATAACAGTAACATGAGAAAATACAAAACACACCTGAAAAGCTAAAAGTCACACCAATATCAACGTGTTGACAAAATAATAACTCATGATTTTACAGAACAGAATACAGAGCCTTTTGTGATAGCTATATTTAATGTTTTACAAATAATTAAGTACTCGTAGGTACCTACAATTAATTGATTTCAATTCCATTAAATTATGATTCAACTAGCTTTTGACAGCGGCTTCGCCCGCGTGAAAATGACGATTTTTCATACAAACTTTCATCCCCTATTTAACTCCCTTAGGGGTTGAATTTCAAAAAATCCTTTCTTATTCCTTGTCTACATTACAAAGGGAACCTCTGTGCAAAATTTCAGCTTTCTAGGTCCAAAGGTTTGGGCTGGGCGTTGATGAGTCAGTCAGTCAGTCAGTCAGTCAGGACTTCTCTTTTTATTTATATAGATAGATAGATAGATAGACAAGCTGTTGCCAGCGGCTTTACCCGCTACAACTAGAAAATTATCCCACAGGAAGATAAAATCGGGATAAAAACAATCCTTTCTGTTAATCCAGGTTATAAATTATCTGTGTACCAAATTTTATCCAAATCCGTTCAGTATTTTTTGCGTGAAGAAGTAACAAACATACAAACTAACACACTCACAAACTTTCGCCTTTATAATATTAGTGTGATAATGTGATTCAGTTCAATATACTAGAATTCAAAATAATTAACTTCTGTATTAATACTGAAAACGGGTCCGAAGAGAGGGGGAGGACACGATAATCCTGAAATCCGGCAACCTGCTCTACTTCCGAGAGGGAGACCGGCAGTCACAGGGTGGTGTTGGGTTTAACGTCCACAAGTCTCTCGTGAATAACGTGGTGAAGATCGAGAGTGTGTCGAACAGGGTGGCGTACCTTATACTCAGAATATCCGCAAGATATTCGCTGAAGGTCATACAGGTCTACGCGCCGACCTCGGCATACCCCGACGATGAAGTAGAAACCTTGTATGAGGATATTTCTAAAGCCATGCATGGTTTCAGAACTTACGAAAAAAACACGATCTTGCTAGATAAAGACTGATTTATTAAACATGACGGTATGCGGTATTTACATTATTATGAGGCTACCCTCAATGTATGTTAATTACATACAACATCTTCCCCTTTTATGAAAAACAGTTAACTTGTAGAATTCCCACCACCATCCTTAAACACAACAATACATAATAGTACAATATCAGATATATACAGGCACAATATCACAGGTATCAATATCTTCCGTTTACAGGTCTAATTATTGTATAAGTAACGATTGTTCTTATAATTAACAAACTATTCTAACACTACTTGTCCTTATTATTAGCATACTATTCTAACACTACTTGTCCTTATTATTAGCATACTATTCTAACACATACATATATACACATACATATCTGGTCTTAATTACTTTTTAAAAAACATTGCAAGTTTTTCACGTGCCCTTCGCGAAGCAGCTCGGGTTGGCTGCACTACTACAGAATCAGGAGAAGAACTAGCCGACCTAGTCACAACCCTATCGTTGTCGCTCAGCCCCTCATTCATACTCTCTTCCGCATCACTATACGTACTCGTGCGCTCATTATCTTCACTGCTACTATCCCCCTTCCCTTGCGTGGAAGCAGAATGTGCCGTGGTATCCCCTGAGCTCGCACCCTTCATGATGTGCCGTCTGTTGCGGCGGTATCTCCGACCGCTGCTATCAGTGAGGAAGTATGATCGCGGCTGCGGCGCTGGTGCCTGCACTTGCATATATCGCCTGCGCTTGTCGTCGTCTGTTACAATTACGTTCTCGCCCGGCTGTAATACTGGTAACTCTCGGGAATGCATATCATAATATTTTTTTGTCTTGTCACGTTTTGTTTGTATATTTTTAAAGTCTTTAAGATTGTTACGTTCTGGTTGTAATCTTTCTGTGTGTACTGGTAAGCGAGTATTTAGTCGTCGACCCATCAGTAATTGCGATGGTGCACTAATTCCATCCCTAGGTGTTGTTCTAAAATTTAATAACCCTAGATAATAATCCGTACCAGTGCTTAATGATTTTTTTATTATTGTTTTGACTGTTCGCACAGCTCTTTCACTCAATCCGTTAGACTGTGCGTAATTGGGTGATGATGTTGTATGTGTGAAACACCAATCTTCAGTAAATTTTCTGAATTCCCTGGAACTAAAAGCTGGACCATTATCAGTAATTAGTTCCTTTGGAATCCCATGTCTTGCGAACTGATCTTTCATCGCAGCAATAACAGCTCGGGAGCCGATATTTGTTAAGGCACTTATCTCAATATAATTTGAAAAATAATCCACTATAATTAGAAAGTTCTTTCGGTCGCATGAGAATAAGTCAGCGCCAACCTTTCTCCAAGGTAGTTCCGGAATTGAATGCGGTATCATAGGCTCCCTTACATTTCGCGCTGCGTGCTCCGCGCAGGTGGCGCAGGTGCGCACTGCCTGCTCCACGTCACGTGACATCCCGCTCCAAAACATGACATCACGCGCTCGACGCTTGCAGCGGTCGATTCCTAGATGTCCTTCGTGAACGCGCGATATCATTTCACCTCTTAGGTCACGTGGTATGTACACTAAGTGATTTTTGAAGATCACCCCGTCGACTAGCTGTAATTCTTCTTTATATGCCCAATGCATTTTTATCATTTCGTTCAAATCCTTTTTATATCTTGGCCACCCATTTTGAATATAATATTTTAAAAGTTTGCATTCTTGATCCCCCTGTGTGACATCTCTGACCATACTGAGTTTACTATCGCTGAACGGTACGTTTGCTATGAGGAAACAAGCCTGATCCTCCACCTCACATGTCACTCTGTCATGCATGAGTTCCGGTAAGGCTGCTCTTGATAGTGCATCGGCTACATACATAAACTTCCCAGGTTTGTATACCACTGTAAACTCATAGCGTTGCACGCGCAACATCATTCTTTGCAACCGAACCGGCACTGCATCCAAACCTTTTTTAAATAAAGCCTCCAGCGGCTTGTGATCTGTTTCAACGACCACATCCTTCTTCCCATACATATATTGATGGTATTTTTCCATTGCAAATACGATCGCCAGCATTTCCTTTTCAATCTGCGCGTATCGCTTTTGGGTGTCTGTCATCGTGAGGGATGAAAACTCAACCGGGCGGCCGTCCTGTATTAATGCAGCGCCCAATGCCGTGGAGCTAGCATCCACTGTGACCACAACCGGCCGGTCGCTTGAGTACAGCGCCAACACCGGCGCGCTGCTCACCGCCTGCTTCAACTTGTGAACCGCAGACTCATGTACACTGTCCCAAACCCATTCATTGCCTTTCTTGAGCAAACTTCTAAGAGGGCTCGCAATTTGCGAATAATTTGGAATAAACTTTGATAGGTAGTTTATCATGCCGAGAAATCGCTCTAAAGATGGCCTATCTTTTGGTTCTGGCATGTCCATGATTGCTTTTATCTTGTTTGTGTCAATCTGCATACCTTTACTACTAAAAACATGCCCCAGATACGTAACCTGTTGTACACTAAACTCACACTTCTCCCTGTTAAATTTAATTCCTACTTCCCGAGCCCTATCTAGCAATTTGATCAGTCTATCATCGTGTTCTTCCTTAGTCCTACCCCAAATAATTATGTCATCTACAAATGAATCTACCCCATCGAGGTCTTCTAATAGCTGCCGTATTTTGCCGTGAAATACCTCACTCGCGCAGTTAATGCCGTAAGGTAATCGTAAAAATTGATACCTCCCAAATGGAGTTCCAAACGTACAAAGATCCGCACTGTCATCGTCTAATTCAATCATCCAAAATCCGGACCGAGCATCAAGTTTACTGAAATACTTGGCATTTGTTAGTTTAGCGGCAATCTCAGTAAGCGTAGGTAAGGGGTAGTGTGCGCGGCGCACCGCCCGGTTCAGTGGCCGCGGGTCGAGGCAAACTCGCAGACTGCCATCCTTCTTGGCTGGCAACACGATAGCATTCACCCACTCCGTCGGGTGCGATACCTTACGAATTATTCCCATGTGCTCCATACTATCGAGTTCCGCCTTTAACTTATCCCGTATCCCTAAAGGTATTTTTCTGACAGGGCAAACCGAAGGACTTGCATTGTTTTCCAAAATGATTCTGTATTTGCCTGGCAATTTGCCTATTCAACGAAATAAATCATTATATTTATCAACATTCACAGTGTAAACCCGCTTAACTAAACCTAATTCTTCACAGGTGTTTTTCCCCAATACACTTTGGCATCGGTCATTTGATATCACAAAGTCTATTAAGTAGTGTTTACCTTTATATGACCACAACATCTGACGTGAGCCTAGTATTGGAATATAATTCCCACAAAAAGACTGTGCTCTTATGCAACTTGGTGTGATATCATCTATTGTATACCCTAATTGTTTAAAAATAACCACTGATAAAACATTTAGATCCGAACCTGTATCAAGTTTAAACAATTCGCTCATTCCGTGCCCATTTTCGGCAAAATGTAATCGTTCAAACCACTTACTGTCTTTATGTTGTGAAGTTTGATCCAAAGTCGACACATAGAATAACTCATCGTCATTCGTCACCATCACCGCTTTCCTGTATTTGGTACACTCGCTTATTACCTCTGACCATACACATAGATGTGACATCTACCAATCGAGTGTCGAGTGACAGTATCGAAATATATCTCAAGTTCTTAAAAAAAAACAAGTACTTATTATACAGAAACTTTATTGTGAAAGTCTATAACATAGTGCAACTTACAAGTGACGCTATTATCTCGCAAATCAGTGCTGTGTACAATAAATAAAACACCAAAAACTCCATACCATTCTGGTACTTCTGAACTTCTACCCGATACATATAAACAATAACAGTCGTTTCGCTCAGTGTCTGATACTACTTAGTGACATAGCTTCAGTGTTTCCGTATCATAACATAGTTGATGTGTTACGTCTTGTGGTGTCACAACTTACCATAACACCATAGAAATTGCCGTAAACGCATACATTGAACACAACGCCATCTATCGTTTTAAAGGTAAACTGCTTGTAGACCGATCGAAGTAACAAGATCGAGTGTTTTTACGATGGTCAAGTGCGGAACCTGCGGTAAATTTCTCGCGTCGGCAGATGGCGCTAAATGCAATAAGTGCGTGTTGTGGTATCACCGTCAGTGCGCTGGATTGAACCAAATAGGTCCCATAGCATCACCCTGCCCGGCGAGCACGGCCTACAGTGACATGGCATGAGTCACACATTTTATCACAGTTTGGGCGATAAAACCGTTTTGTCTTAAATGCTAGCACGGCGGCGTAAGATAATTTCTTGATATGTGATACAACTTCTTGACGTCTAGTTGGGACTCCTATGTCTTATTTGCTACTATGGGCGCACCCATTTTGTAACAAATGTCACATTTTGACAGATGAATATGCTCGTTTATATCACGTTCGTTCGGAGGTGGTGATAAAAGTAAATTAAAAATATAAGTATATTTTTCTGCTTACTACTGCATCAAATGGCAGTAAATTATTATAATTATGTTCTTGCCCGAAGGCAAGAGGTCCAAAGTAGGAAAATATTCCGAAGAAACATTTGGGACTCCTCTAATCCGTTCGAGTTATTTCACTTCAAAAATTTCACAATATATTTCAAAACAAATCACATCAAACTTTTAAAGGAAAAACAGAACTTTTAGTCAGTAGCAAGTTATCAAATAATAAATAAAAAAAGAAAATGAAAGACGTGCCGCGTACGCAGTGTTGCCATCGAAGTTTCAAGCTCCCCACCAGAATCGACCTCTAAAACCACCAGAAATCCACTAAAAAAATCGCACCTTCTTAAAAAATCGCTAAATTTTCCACTAACTTTATTTCTGGCAGATTTTTGGTCTTTACTAAAGGAAATAATATTTTTTTGAAACGTTTATTAAAGCAATAACATGAAAATTACATATAATGTAACAAAATACTTCAACTTCAACTCTCTATTAATTCATGGCTTTTGTGGAAGAACAAAATACTTAATAAAACCTATTTTTTAAAAGAGGTCAATCAAATTATATTATTAAGTTATCTTCAGATGAGTCGTTTCCGTCCGTATCATCATCGTTAATCTCGGACTGATACGACTGTTTGGTACCAAATAATTCCACTAGAAAAATCCACTAGCCACTAAAACCGATATTTGTCCGCTAAAAGGTAAGTCAAAACCACCAGATTTAGTGGAAAATCCATTAAGTTGGCAACACTGCGCGTACGTGTCATGTCAAAAATGAATTAGTACCCAAGAAAATTAAAAAGTTGTTTAACTGTATGAACTGTGCTCTTATACACGTACTTTTTTATTTGGTCGCCTATTCAGATGGTCATAGACATTTTTATTTTTTTAATATACTAGGTCACACTATGAAGTCAGCAACAAGAAAGACAAGTCGCGTCTTAAATTATATCACATGTGGTACCCGTGCTAGCATTTAAGACAAATTCTAAGACATGACATAATTTATAACGTCTTGTCACCAACGTCTTGGGTACGCCCGTGCTCGCCCCGCTGGCACTGTCCGGAGTGTAAGAAGAACCTAGTGCGGGACAACCGATCCGAAACGCCAGTACGAGGGCATGCCAATTAACCGCTGGACGAGAGCATGGTTAATCTCATAGATAAGAGTTCAATTAACATCACTGTTCCGGATGCGACGACTGAACTCCCCATGGACTTCACCTCCGAGCCAGGTATCGTCGGATGTGCATAATTTAATTGCCCAATTGCGGAGCGACTTAAATGTTCGCGATCAGGAGCTACTAGCCACTGATATACAAATATCAAACCTGCCTGAGGCGAGTGGTGAAAACCCTGTCCATACGGCTATGTTGGTGGCGTCAAAGATGGGCGTAAATGTGGAGACTCGTGATATTGTGAGCGCCGAGCGACTAGGAGGGAGACGCATAAATACAACTCAGCCAGTGCCGGCGGAATCCCGCCCGCGCTTTCTCGTCGTGCGCCTTGCGCGCCGCGATCTACGCAACGAGTTGTTGGAGGCCGCACGAGTACGACGTGGCATGACTTCTGCTGATCTCGGTATGCCCGGCCCGCCAGCGCGATTTTACGTCAACGAACGTCTTACCAAGCAGAATCGAGAATTATTTCGGAAGGCGCGAGAGGCTGGGGGACGGCTCGGGTGGCAGTTTGTATGGTGTAAACGAGGCCGTATCCTTGCCCGTAACAAACCCGGAGAAGCCACTTTTCAAATCAGCTGCGAGGCAGATTTACAGCGCGTTTTTGAACCGACTCATCTGTCGGTTACCGACGGCCACTTGCTGTCCTAAATGTATCGATTTATTTGGTAAATGTTTTTATTTTTTACTTGTACTATAACTTTTTAAATTCCGTTTTTTTCTCAATGTTTTTTTGCTTTGTGTTTTTAGTTTGTAAGGTACCCGTGGCATCATTATTGTATGTCGCTAAATGTTCATGGCAAAACAATTATTATGATGTATTGTGTTTGATATTCGTCGCAGCTGCCTGTCACACGGCGGCGCTACTCAGTGAACTCAGTAACCGGTTTCAACATACACGTATTATATTATTTATTATTTACACCAACATACAAACATCACAAGCACGAATTTTAAACTTAATCGGGTTCTTGTATATAATTACACGTATCTACTTTTTAAAAATAATCTATCCTATATGTACCTATAAAATGTTTCTTTTTAAGCCATTAATGTTAGTATTAAACGCAACACAGGTCATAGCAAATCAAATGATACCTTTAGAAGCCTTTTTTCAATATTGTCATGATGCCTAAAAGTGGTAAATGTTTTAAAGTTGGCTTCCTCAACGCAGGGTCTCTGGGAACAGGCCATGACGATTTGATTTGTGCAATGGACAGGCATGGTTTTGATGTTATGGCAATAAACGAGACTTGGCTTCGGGCGGGCGAGGAGGGGCGCGCGCCTATTGTCCCCGGCTACCGCCTACGTCACGCTCCGCGACCTACAGCTGTTCGCGCGGGGCGTGGTGGGGGCGTTGGTTTTTACCTGCGCCGGGGCCTGAGCGCGCGTATCTGTTCTGGCACGGTTGATCCCAGGTTCGATTCCGTCGAACAGATGTGGCTGACAATCTCGCTGAGCGGGAAAAAGGTTGCCATCGGTACAGCGTACCGGCCACCCTGGCTTGACATTGACCTATTCTTGGATGCCATCACAAATACTTTAGCCACTCTGGGGAATTGCGATCATTTCATTTTGCTGGGCGATTTTAATGTCAATATGCTCAACGTAAGCGAGACTAAAACTAAAAAGGTGCAAGAATTTTTAAATTACATGAGTCTCGCTCAGCTGGTCTCGATGCCGACTCATTTTACAGATACGAGTGAAACTCTGATTGACCTACTGTGCACAGATCTAACACCTAGATATACGACAGTGGAATCCTTTGGTTCGATTACTGGCCACTCCATTTTAGTCAGCGAATTTCATTTAAAGCGGGACAAGTTTAAACCATACGTAATCAGATTTAGGCCAATTAAAGACATATGTTTGGATAGTTTCCTTTTGGATTTGACACAATCAAACATTGAGCGTGTTTCTGAGCAAGCCGATATTAATGACATGGTTGATACTTTTAATAACTGCTTAATATCTTTGTTTGATGTCCACGCACCACAAAAAACCTGCACTATTAAGGAATTATCGTTTCCTTGGATTACGGACACCATTAAACTTATGATGCAATTACGGGATAATGCACTAGGCAAGTATAGATGTACGAAATCAGAAATAAAAAAAAAATACTACAAAGAGCTAAAATCTTTAGTTGAAAGTTCCCTGTATCATGAAAAAATTGCATACTTCAGGCACAATATTAATAATAAAATTAATAATCCAAAATTACTGTGGAGGAACATTAAATCCACGTTTGCACCCTCCAAGCAAAAATTAGACATTCCCTCACATTTTAGAAACCCAGACCTTATAAATAAAGCTTTTCTGACTGTCCCTGGAAACCCAGTAGCTAGCACTTCGCTTATATCATTTTATGAGACTAACAGATATAGTGAAGCTACTTTCACACTTGGTCCAGTAGACCAAAATGATGTCTCTCGCATTATATCTGACCTAAAGTCTAATGCTGAAGGTTACGACAACATAACCTTGAGCATGCTTACCCTGACTATGCCGTACACCTTAGCAACTATCACTGACATGGTAAATTGCTCCTTATGGACAGCTAAGTTTCCCTACCAATGGAAAGTTGCAACAGTTAGACCCCTACCCAAGAATCCCAACCCTACAGAGGTTAAAGACTTGCGGCCTATCAGTGTTCTGCCCTGTCTTTCAAAGGTAATGGAGAGGGTAGTATGCCGTCAATTAACCACATTTTTAGAAGAGAATGAGATATTACCTGATCTACAATCTGGATTCAGGAAACAGCGCAGTACTTCTACGGCGTTGCTGGATGTTACCGATAACATTTTGTCCGCCCAAGATAAGGGCATGTGTACACTTATGGTGCTACTTGATTTTTCCCGTGCATTTGATTGCATAAATATCCCACTACTATTATCTAAGTTAAAATACTATGGTTTTGACAACAATGCAATCCAATGGTTCCATAGTTACCTCGGTGACAGAAAACAACTCGTAGAATTACGATTACCGGACGGTACTACCCTGACTTCGGCCCTTTCTTCAATAGAAAGAGGAGTTCCTCAGGGATCTATCTTAGGTCCGATTATTTTTATTTTATACTGCGCAGACATAATAAAGTGTCTGCAGAAATGCAAATATCACATTTATGCTGACGATGTGCAATTATATTTGTTCTTTAAACCTGACGACATTGACTCAGCTATTAAAGACCTAAATGACGATCTGGAAAGAATCGCCACCTGGTCAGACGAGAACTGTTTAGCTTTAAACCCATTGAAAACAAAGTATATGCTGTTTGGTACGAGGCAGCAGTTAAAGAAGTTACCTGTAAGCCTTAATTTGACTATAATGGGTGAACCTATTGACCGAGTTAATGAGGCGCGGAACCTAGGGTTGTGTATGGATAACAGCCTTAGGTTTGAGAAACACGTCGCTAACTCCGTGAAAAACTGTTTTTACCGCCTGAAACTTCTATATAAAATGAGGCCTTATTTGTCCGAAAAGCTTCGCGAACAGCTAGTCGAAACCCTTGTACTATCCAAACTAAATTACGCTGATACGGTTTACGGCCCACGTTTGCTGGCTCGTACGGATAGACTTATACAAAGAGTCCAAAATGCGTGTGCTCGATTCTGTTACTCGGTTCCCCCTAGAAGTCATGTCACCCCTTATTTAAACAAACACTGTATGTTAAAAATGAAGTCGAGGCGAAAGTTACACCTAGCGTGTCTCCTTTTTGGTGTTATTAGGACTACGAAGCCAAAGTATTTGTACGACAAGTTAAGTTGGATGGCTAGTAAACGAGAGTGCGCTCCTAGGCTGTGTGCGCAGCAATTATCGACACAATCTCATAGGACAGCAGCTTTCAGAGGTACCTTCCGATACGCTGCATCTAAAGTGTGGAATAATATTCCTCCACCATTACGGGTACTGGGCACTATTCACACATTCAGAACACGACTACGGCAGTATTTGATAGAAGCTCAGCAGAAACTGGATATGGTCATAATGAATGCTTCAATTATATAAACACTCAGCAACTACAGACTGCACCGTGTACACCTACGTGCCTACACTATGCTATGCATAAACGCGAACTATTGCGACACTTGTTTACGGTAGGTAACTAACTAATCACGAGCGAGACCCGTCCCGTGAGCTTCTTCTGCGCCGCCGCAACGTCCTTAGCTGGAGGGTTCTGTGGCGCCGCCGCGCGCCGCCGTAACGACATGTCGCATTTTGTGAGACCTACGGTATGAAAAATAGCACACTAAAATAACCGCGAAAACCGCGTAAATTCACAAAAATAAGCTTTGTAGCAACACATGCGCACGTACTTACCCGAAATGCCTGGCCCACTTGCGCGCGACGTGTAACAAACGGTGGAGCGGCGGGCGTCGCCGGTCGTGATGGTTTCCTCATCCGTCCTTTTTCGTTGTGGTACTTATGTCCTCCGTCACGACTCTTGTCATCTATAATAATTGCATAAATCGATTAAAGCTAACAATGGTTTTTTTTTTATTTTTTTAGTTTTTTCCTTTTTAGTATGGCATCTTCGCAATATTAGCTTTTAGACTAGGTAGCTTACCTTTTTTCATGTTTTGTGCGCCTCGTTATCCACGTTTGATTAATTTAGCTCCACTCCCGTCGAAATAAAATAGGTTTGCCGTATCTACGTGTGGAATGTACCCACACAATTACCTCGAATTATATCGAATCTAAATTCAGAAATACTTTCCGTTGACATTTAACAAATTGTTATGAGTCCATCTCGCTCGGCTGCTTGCAGCGTATTGAGCGACGAAATGCATGGATTCGTAATAGTGCGTTTGAAGGTCGGAAGTATGCGAAACAGGTTTAGGATTTAATGCGCCCGTTTCTTTTATTTGGATGCCTTATTTTAAATGGGTAGTTGTTTGTTTGATATTACTTTGTTACCTATATCTGTTATACCAATTTTATTTTCTTATAAAAATATTTATTCTGTCTTGGCTTATCTCTGTATTTATTTATTGTTACCAGTATTATTACTTTCTTACACAAAAATATATTTATTGCTTACTTTTTTTCCTTTTTTATCTGAACTCGTACCTACATACCTACACATTTTCTTATACTTACCTACTCGATATATATTTAGTGTAACCTTTTGTTTACTTTATTTACATAATCAAAATATGTTTGAAACTGTTTTCTGTCTGTCTGTCACTTACCCCCTCAAGGTTCATTGGAAGACCAGCGTCAGACAGCATCACCTGTCTGGCATGAATGCTGAAATGAACCTTTTTGGCGCAGCCGTGAGGCACACAGCACATAGGTACCTACTATGTTTTTTCCATTTTTGTAATTTTTTTTTAGTATTATTGTGTGTGTGCTTGATGTACTGACGTCAAATAAACATTTTTTCTTTCTTTCTTTCTTTTCTTTCTATATTTTTAAAATGACCTTTATTGTAGCACAAGAAACACTTTGCAAATCGTGCTGGACACCGCGCGTTATCATCGTGAACGCTACCACATGCACTACAACACTTTGACATCATATCACGATTTGGTACGGAATCGAACTCGCGACCCGACGTCGCTGCAGCACTCCCGGCCGCTGATCCATGTGGTTGCGCACGCCCAGCGTGTCGCGCCACTTGTGTCGATTACTCCACAAACAATACGATCTCGTATTAAACCGTCTTCTAAATGCTCAAACTCGCAATTAATGTTGGCATAATAATCTTAGTGCTGTTACATAAGCATATCTATGTTTTCGCCATCCATCTGGTTTCGCGTGAAAAATCTGAATCTCGCCATCGTTGCATTGCTTTTAGTTCCAAAGTGTTCATCGAATTTTTGGATCAACACATCGATGTCGTCATCTTGTCCTTCCACCTTTATTTTAAAAGTGGAATATATGTCATATCCATCAGCGCCTATTAGGTTAATAAGTAAGCTGGCTTGTACACCCTTGTCTTCTTTGTAGACTCCTGATGCCTTTAGGAAAACCCTAAACTGTTTTAGCCACTTTCGCCACGTGTCAGCGCGGTTCGCCGGACCACCTTCTAACACAAGTTCGGCCGGTGGTCTCGCGTGTTCCATATTTACACGTACTGTCTATCACCACTGCACACTAAAACTACGTTGATAATGTCTATTTATTACTTCCGAACGCGTAATTCGAATTTATCGCTGTCACCATGAAGTGAAACACGATCTTGCTAGATAAAGACTGATTTATTAAACATGACGGTATGCGGTATTTACATTATTATGAGGCTACCCTCAATGTATGATAATTACATACAACAGGGGACTTCAACGCGAAACTGGGCAAACGAAGCGATGATGAACTTCAGGTGGGGCAATTGGAATTGGAATTGGACAGCGGAATCGCCGGGGTCACCAACTGGCCAGTTTTATGGAGAAGGAGGGCCTCTTTATGATGAACTCCTTCTTCAAAAAACGTGAGCACAGGAAGTGGACCTGGCAGAGCCCCGATGGTGCGACTAAAAATGAGATTGACTTCATCATGTCTACCAACAAGCAAATGTTCAATGATGTCTCTGTGATCAATTCGGTGAAAACCGGAAGCGATCACCGAATGGTAAGAGGCACATTGAACATCAATATAAAGCTGGAAAGGTCACGACTGATGAAGTCTACGCTCCGTCCAGCACAGATCCAAATCCATAACTCCGAGAGCTTTCAGCTTGAACTTCAGAATCGCTTCAAATGCCTAGGAAGCTCAGTGGACGATTACAACGACGGGTTCGTGGAAACTGTCCATACGACTGGGTCTAAATTTTTTAAGATACGTCGTGCAAATAAGATCAAGAAACTCTCAGATCACACTCTCCAGCTCATGAAGGAGCGGCGTGAGATGATCCTGCAGTCTTCGGACGAGGCTCGGCAATGCCGGCAGCTCAATAGACGGATCTCCAAATCCTTGAAGAGCGACCTCCGCCGCTTTAATACCGAGCGTATTAAAGACGCAATTGAACGGAACAAAGGCTCCAAGGTATTTGCAAGAGATCTGGCTATTGGGCAGAGCCAGCTCACGAAACTGAAAACCGACGATGGCAGGATCGTGTCCGCCAAACCGGAGCTTCTGAGAGAGATCGAGAGTTTTTATGGGCAGCTGTACACGTCAACTAGTCAACCCGTCGAAAATCTAGCGAAAGACCCCAGAGCTAGACTGACCCGACACTATACCGAAGACATCCCGGATGTCAGCCTGTACGAGATTAGGATGGCTCTGAAACAGCTTAAGAACAACAAGGCGCCGGGTGATGACGGAATTACGGCCGAACTGCTGAAGGCGGGTGGCAAACCGGTCCTTAAGGCCCTTCAGAAGTTGTTTGATTCCGTCATACTCGAGGGGAAAACGCCGCAGGCTTGGTGCAGGGGTGTGGTGGTGCTCTTCTTCAAAAAGGGTGACAATGCCCGGTTGAAGAACTATAGGCCCATCTCACTTCTAAGCCATGTCTACAAGTTGTTTTCAAGAGTCATCACGAATCGTCTCGCACGCAGGTTCGACGATTTCCAGCCTCCCGAACAAGCCGGATTCCGAAAAGGCTTCAGTACCGTAGACCACATACATACGCTGCGGCAAGTTATACAGAAGACCGAAGATTATAACCTGCCTCTCTGTTTAGCGTTTGTGGACTACGAGAAAGCCTTCGATTCGATCGAGACTTGGGCTGTACTGCAGTCTCTCCAACGGTGCCAAATTGACTACCGGTACATCGAGGTGTTGAAGTGTTTGTACAAAAACGCCACCATGTCAGTCCGACTTCAGGACCAGACCACGGAACCTATCCTTCTGCAGCGCGGTGTGAGACAGGGAGACGTCATATCTCCGAAACTGTTCACCGCTGCATTGGAGGATGTCTTCAAGGTTCTGGATTGGAAAGGACTTGGCATCAATGTCAACGGCGAGTACATCACTCACCTTCGGTTTGCCGACGATATAGTGGTCATGGCTGAGACCATGGAAGACCTCAGTAAAATGCTCGATGACCTCAGTAGAGCTTCTGAAAGAGTGGGTCTTAAAATGAACATGGACAAAACCAAGGTTATGTCGAATGTTCATGTAACACCCACTCCTATCAAGATCGGAGACTCTACGCTCGAAGTTGTGGACGATTATGTCTACCTGGGACAAACGGTCCAGTTGGGTAGATCTAACTTCGAGAAAGAGGTCAATCGTCGAATCCGACTCGGCTGGGCAGCGTTCGGGAAGCTGCGCGGTATCTTCTCGTCCAACTTACCCCAGTGTCTCAAGACGAAAGTCTATGACCAGTGTGTGTTGCCAGTGATTACATACGGGACCGAAACGTGGTCGCTCACAATGGGCCTTATCAGAAAGCTCAAAGTCACCCAAAGCGCAATGGAGAGGGCTACGCTCGGAGTTTCCTTGCGTGATCGAATCAGAAATGAGGACATCCGCATGAGAACCAAGGTTACCGACGTAGCCCGAAGAATCGCCAGACTTAAGTGGCAATGGGCAGGGCACATTGCTCGCAGACAGAACGGATGGCTGATGGGGCCGAAAAGTTCTCGAATGGCGACCGCGAACCGGAAGACGTTGCGTTGGAAGGCCTCCCACTAGGTAAACCGATGACCTGGTCAAGGTTGCAGGAACCCGCTGGATGAGAGACGCACGGGACCGGTCAATGTGGCGACGCCTGGGGGAGGCCTATGTTCAGCAGTGGACGTCTTTTGGCTGAAATGATGATGATGATGACTGAAAACGGGATATTTACCATATTTACTTGTTACAAGTCTTTAGCTGTTACAAGCACCATGATCACGAATAAACTGAAGTCATTGCGTGTGGATGTTTATGAGCAGATAAATCGGTCTACCCCCTTTCTTGTTCGTTTTTTGCGTTCGGTACCACTACCATTGTCACTCACTACACGATTCTGTTCCCGACACACAAAACTCACTGTGTCCACTCGCGAAAATTTTACGACACTTTCGATTTTTGCACAGTTGAACCACTGGATTCCATGATATTTGGTGATTTCAATGGTCTCTCTAACCAGACGAGGTATAGCCTGAATAATGAACAGAAGGACGCGCGCGTTACGCGTTCAGCGTGGGATTCCTTAAAAAAGTTAGGTCTTCTTCGAGTAATTTATCGAAGAAGAAGTTTGAGGGCGGTCCGTTGTAGGGGCGAGGGCACAGTGCTGGCGCAGCAGCAGCAGGTTGTACTCCGACGTGGCGTTCTACACCGTCCTCTGCGTCACCTCCAGCTGCTCCTGCTGCAGTCACTCCACACTTGCGCCCAGGTACTGGTTCAGCTGCACACAACCGATAAGCGCTACCATGACATTGCAGTGCGAACTTATATCACAATGGTTCAGAGTCAGATTTGCGCCTACAGGGCGTGCGACACAAACAAACCTTTACTAACTAAGTACTATGACGTCACCCAGCTCTAACCCAGCTCATGGAATACCTGTGTGTCCAATTTCACGTAATTGTTGAGGCGTGATAAGAGAACAAACAGTCTGACGCAACGGACGGAGTTACTTTCACATTAATATTATTAACTATGGAGTTCGATGAAGCTCACCAAAATGACCTTTACTATTCTTCTTTCCATTAGCTTGCTCTGTATCCACTCGCACAGATATGTAGCCATCCCTAGGAGCAGTAACGTTACTGTCAGAAACCGATCAAGCGGTGGCAAGTGCACGGACGCGCTGTCGAACCACGCCAACGCGTCGGCCACGCTCTCGGGCTGC
Source organism: Diarsia mendica (assembly GCA_949316265.1). Lineage (NCBI taxonomy): Eukaryota > Metazoa > Arthropoda > Insecta > Lepidoptera > Noctuidae > Diarsia > Diarsia mendica. Next base: position 23,326,398 of record OX438902.1, on the reverse strand, counting down.
TCCGCCAGCGGGTGCTCCACAGCGTACAGCTCGGGCACGTAGTACTGCGCCGGCAGCAGCAGCAGCGCCACCACCGCCGTCACCACCAGCCCGCTCGAACATCCATTTAGCGCCATTAGTTACCCACATCCGTCCTATGATTGAGAATTTTATGTTTAGAACACTGCAGTGAACTCTAGTTTTAAACTTTATTAAATTACCCATTCGTTTAAATTGTGTTTTGTGTAGGTATTCCTATTATTGAGTCTATGACACATCCAAATTTTTCTTCAGGATTATAGGCGACATTTTATAACATTATTTTCTAATAAGTTACTCTCAGATCAAGAGAAGTTACTGAACTCATTTTATTTACTAAATGCGAAAATTAATAAATTAAAAAATACAAAAAATGGCGGTGGGTCGATATGCCAGCTCCCATACAAAAAAGTTCAAACCCCTTTGTAAAACCGAGCAGCAGTAAAATTGACGATTAGATTTTTATTATGATAATTTAAGTCGTTTTAAATGAGAATTTGAATTTCCCGGGCTATTTTAACACTTTCACCATAAATCAAACTTAGAAACGAATTGAATGTTGGTGAATAAGTGTACCAAAGCATATTTACAAAACGTAATTCCCATTTTCAATGTTCTTTCTGTTCTGTGTTCATGGAATAAAACATGATACAAGCTGTAAAATGATTGACGACCCATCACATATCCGCCATCTACATAATTGTACGTTAAACTAAGTACAGTGCTATCAGGATCTTTCAGCGCTTGATTTATATTAACAAGTCAAAAGCTCCCTTAGTAATGTCAATCAATAAACCACACTTATTAATGTGAAATATTGTATGAGGAAAATGTAGGTACAGAAAAACCAAATGGCCACCATTTGGTTTTTTCTAGTACTGATTTTATACACGGAACTAAACATCCCCCTAAATGTCACTTACAATATTTTGACAGCTAGAGTTCCAAGTTTAGACTTGCTTTACTTGTCCGATAAGACATCTCCAGGAGATTTAAAACACTCCTTTTGAGCTTCGCCGCAGTCGTGTAATAATGTACAGACGCCAGCACATCAAGCTACTACAATCTGTCAGATTTCTTTGATAGATTTTCGACTTTATTTCTAGAGCATTAGGTTCAAGGTTCATTGGGAAAATTTGACAGTTTCGGGTAGCTTGACATGCTGGCGTCTGTACCTAAGCTTAATTTGTAATTTGACATGGAACGCACAGACCTTCGAATGTTGTTGACTTTCCTAGGCCGCGTTCCGTATTACAAAATAATCGCTCCAAAGCGCTCACGTAGTCACGTCTATATTTTGCGTTCCGATTTAGATATCACGATTATGACAGCTAAGAGTTGTCATCAATTCGGAACGCTCGTAAACGCGTTTACAGTGCTCACTCGTCACTCGATAACAAAAACATAACCCCAAAACCAAAACCTTTTACAAGACCTAATTTTCACAGAGCATACAATGCATACATCGATATCGCACTCACAGAAATTCGGAACGGGTTTAAGGACGCTCAAATCGATTACTGCGTAACTCGGAACGCACCCCTAGTTTCCTTTCTGCAATGACATTTGCTTCAACATAAGTTTCAATTATCTATGGTTTCGATGACAGTTTTCGTAATAATAAAAAACAAATAAGTTTTATTAAATGATATTGGAAAAGGCGGGAAACTTCGGTTGCGCGCGGTTGTTTCAAATCCTTTAAATTTAATTTTTATTGTAAAACGGATCAGTTGAGTCTTATTTTTGTATATAATCTTGTTTATTAATTGTATATATTTGTAGTAGTGTTTGTAGGTGAATATTTGGTAAGTTTTTATTATTGTATGATTAGTCCCTAAGTCCGGGTCGTATGAACGACCCCCCTAATAACTTGCAGGGGGATTTAGGCGGCGGCCTAAATCCCCCCGAGGATGTCGCAAACTATGTGACTATCGTGTCACGAAATGATAATGTTTTAGATAAAAGTGGCATGGACACTGATGGTTCAGTGGCCACTGACAGTAGCGAAAAATCTTGTAGAAAACGTAGAAAAATCTGTAAAACTTGTAAAATACGCAAACGCAGCAGAAAAGGTCATGGCCAGAATGAACTAGGTATCACGGAGTGTAATTGTAATCCCCAAGAGGCTGTTCTTGAAAATACCCAAGGGAACCAAGCGTCGTCCCAACTTGAGTCACAGTCAAAGTCTGGTCAAGCAAGTTTTGAGCCGGTTGGTAGGAAGGAGTACATACATACCGATGTATCTCCTTATTTGATACAATATGTACAGCGCATCACCGACTTACCTAATAGTGGAACTGTATTACATCCCATTGCGTTTGGAAACTTTATGAAACGGGGAGGATTTAAAAATATAATAAATGGAAGCATTAAAAGGATAGGCCGCAATAAGTGTGCAGTTGCATTTTCGACTTTTCATGATGCAAATGATTTTATAAAATCTAACTTACTAGGTATTAATGGATTCAAAGCCTTTATCCCGACATTCAATGTAACTAGAATGGGTATTGTGCGTGGTGTTCCTTCAGAATGGTCATTTGATGAAATTGAAGCAAATATTTCTACACCTGTTGGGTGTGGAAAGGTCATTAAAATTCGGAGGTTAAATTATAAAGTGCAGATCAACGGTAGTCCAGTTTGGAAACCTTCAGAATCCATTGTTATAACTTTTGATGGACAGATTCTACCAAAGAGAATATTCATGTGCTTTATTGCATTAAATGTTGATACATATGTGTACCCCACAATTCAGTGTTTCAGATGCTGTAGGTACGGACATACAAAATTACAATGTAGGGCTGCAGAGCCAAGATGTTTTAAATGCGGACAAACGCATTCCGCTGAATCTTGTAGCATTGAGGAGGATTGTGCATCTTGTGTAAATTGTTCAGGTTTTCACTTTGCCATAAATAAAGCATGCCCTGAGTTTAAGAGACAAAGAGATATAAAAAACACTATGGCCCATGCATGTATCTCTTATTTGGAGGCTAGTAAGTTGCATCCATCTTCCTCTATGTCATATGCAGATAAAGTTGTTTCAGGTAGTAAAACTCAATCAGATTCCAAATCCGCTTACTTCCAAACTAATGTTAGTGTAAATAATGGTCCTAAGACAACTTCAAATAGAAAAACGGTATTTAAAAAACCACGTCCGCCCCCTAAATCTGCGTCTGGATATGACAGAGCAGCACACAATGCAATAATAAATGAGTTCAGTGTACCAAGTCCCAGTAATGGGTGTGCACTACAGAATAAACCCGAACAAAAAGAAGATCATGAACAGATTATGGATCTAATTAACAATCTTATTAAGATGTTACAAAATAAAAAATATATAAAACCGAACAACGCTGACCTGATTTGTAAATTACTAACTGACAAAATATATGACAATGGATTTGATTATCCAATGGAACGTCAGGTCAGTGACTAATAAAAAAACTGATCTTTTATATTTAATTAACAAGTATAAACCACTTATTGTTGCATTGAGTGAAACATGGCTTAGACACGGTCGAATATTTGGTATTCCAGGTTATGTTTGCATTCGTAATGACAGAACTGATGGCTACGGTGGTGTTGCCATCTTAATCAAAAACAATGTTGCATTTTCCCAAATAACATTACCCAATCAGAATCAGTATTCTTTAGTTGATTTCGTTGCTGTACGTGTAAATAATGTATCTTATGCCTCTGTATATATTCCAAAGTCATCCTCCGCTGCTCTACAAGAGATGAGTGATATTTTTTGTTCATTGAAAAGCCCTGTCTTGATAATGGGAGATTTTAATTGTCATCATCAGACGTGGGGATGCGGTGTAAATAAAAGTGATGGTGTACGTTTGCTACAAATATTAGATGACAATAATTTATGTGTATTAAATACTGGGTCACCGACTAGACGTACCAAGCCCAATGAATTGCCGAGTGCTGTGGACTTGTCGATTTGTTCCCCTAGTTTGGCCTTATCACTCACTTGGTCGGTCTTCTGTTCTTCTACACTAGGCAGTGATCATTTTCCCCTAGTAATAGCATCCCCCGACAAATATCCCATCAGTGAAAAGCGTCCCCCTCGATTAAAGTACAGATTAGGTAAAGCTGATTGGGAAAAATTTAAACAGGTCCTTGAAGTTAAAATGTCACAGTTACCTGAAATACTTCAAGGAGGAGAAGATGATTGCTCTCGAGCCTTAGCCCTTTGCATGCTTGAAGTAGCGGATGAGATTTTCCCTGTAAAAAGTTCCCGCACAAACAATTTACCTATGCCTCCTTGGTGGAATACTGAATGTTCAAATGCAGTACGAAGAAGAAAGGAAGCGGAAAGAGAGTATAGTGTGGATATGTCGGAAGAAAATTTAAATAAACTGACTGGTATAATTAATGAGACTAGAGATTTTTTGAGGGATAGGAAATTTGAGGGATGGAGATCATTTTGTGCCTCCCTTTCTCCTAGAACTTGTCCTTCGGAGGTCTGGAGTAACATAAAGCGTTTTAGAAATGCTTTTAATCAAAACCGTTGTGGTGTTCAGTTGTCTCCTGCTTTAGCTGACGATTTTCTTGACAGATTGGCCCCTGCAACTGCTCCTGAAAAAAATTCTTTGTTGCCTTGTTGCGCATTATATCCTGGAGTAAAAGAATCGAATAGTTTAAACTTGCCTTTTTCTTTATACGAGCTTAAAGGGGTATTGTCGAGTGTTAAAGATTCTTGTCCTGGAGAAGATGGAATACCCTATGCTTTCTTTTCAAATATGGGAGATTCCTCACTTTTATATTATTTAGAAATAATTAATTCAATAATGATTTCTGGGAACATTCCTACCTCTTGGAGAACTCAAGAAATAGTTCCTATACTAAAGCCTAAAAAATCTCCAGATGAACCGGCTGCTTATCGACCTATAGCCTTATCTTTGGTTATTGCTAAAGTTGCAGAACACCTGGTTAAGAACCGTCTTGAATGGCATATCGAAAGAAATAATTTGCTTTCGATTTCTCAATACGGCTTTCGTAAATCTAAAAGTACCATGGACAGTTTAAGTATCTTTACCACAGACATCAATTTGGCCTTTTCTAATAATTTATCGGTGGTTGCTGCATTTTTAGACGTTTCGGCAGCTTATGACAATGTAATCATATCAGTGCTCAAAAATAAACTAATAAAATTGCAGGTGCCGTCAATTTTAGTTAATTTTATTATTAATATCTTATCTGTTCGCTTTATATTTGTAATAACAAACCAAGGTTCAAGAGTTTCACGAACTGTTTATAAGGGATTACCTCAAGGGTCTGTACTTAGCCCGTTACTTTACAACATTTATACACATGATCTTGAGGCGTCATTAAATGGTATCGTTAATGTTTTACAATATGCTGACGACCTACTTATTTATTCAATAAACATGTCTATCCCAACTGCATGTAATTCATTAACAGAATCCCTCGCGTCATTAAAGGTTTGGCTTGATAATAATGGACTGGATTTATCAGCTAACAAAAGTTCTGTAGTAGTTTTTTCTAGAAAACGGGATTTTCCGCCACCTAAAGTTTCTTATTGCAATCATACTCTAAATGTTGGGGAGGAAGCTAAATTTTTGGGTTTAATTTTGGATAAGAAAATGACAGGTAAATCTCACCTAAGCTATATATTGGATAGATGTGAAAAACAGTTGAATATTATGAGATGCCTCTCGGGTGTGTGGTGGGGTGCTCACCCTTTTAACCAGAAATTGTTATACAATGCTATAATTCGTAGTATTTTGGATTATGGTACCTTTCTATTAGAAGGTGGTAGTAAAAAATGGTTCAAAAAGTTAGATAATATTCAATCTAAAGCCCTTAGAATCATTTCCGGTGCAATGCGTTCGAGTCCTTTAAATGCGTTGCAAGTAGAGTGTGGTGAACCTCCTTTATATTTGAGAAGACAACTGTTAGCTGATAGGTTTGTATTTAAAATCATGCAATTTTCCAACCATCCATTGATCATTAGGCTAGATAATCTAAATTCTTTGATTGAAAGCTCCAACTATTGGAGATGCAAATCTGTTCCTTGTTTAATTACTAGTTACAGGAAGTTTAGGCTACTTGAATCGCCGGTGCATAATGCACCAAAGTTAGCAATATTTAATGATAACGTTTTTGACTCTCTACTTTTGGAGCCTGAAATAACTTATGATATGGGTATCGCCAAAACTGATTCTGGAGCGAATTCTAAATTTATCAGTAATATTGATGATAAATGGAAAGACTGGCATTTAATATTTACAGATTCTTCTAAAACGCTGGATAGCTGTGTAGGTGTAGGAGTTTATCATGCACAGTATAAGCTAATCCAAAAAATAAAACTTCCTCCGGAGTCTTCCGTTTATACAGGGGAGTGCTTTGGAATATTTAAGGCACTAGAATATGTTTTGTTAGCTAAGTTAAAAAATACTGTTATATTTTCCGACTCTAGGAGTGCGTTACAGGCAATTGAGAAGTTCCCATTTAAAATGAAGGCTTTCTATCCTGTTTTATTTGATATTAAAAATGTATTATATAAACTAAGGTTGAAGGGCCAATCTGTACATTTTGTCTGGATTCCTAGCCACTGTGGCATAAAGGGAAATGACAAAGCGGATGGTTTGGCCAAGGAGGCTGTCAATGATGGAGACACTTTTCCTTATATAAACTTTTCCCATGATATCATGAATTTACCTAAGTCATATCTTCGCGATGCCTGGAATATCTCATGGGGAGAGAGTGCACAAACAAAAGGAAAATATTATTACTTTATTCAACCTCTTATTCCTATTAAGCCGTGGTTTTTCAAGGCTAAGTGCTCCAAATTGGTTGTTAGTCAAATCATTCGCATGCGTTTGGGTCATGTATGTACTCCTTACCATCTTGCCAAGCTCCGTATTGTAGAGGATAACATGTGTGAATGTGGGGAGGATGTTGGTACCTTGGACCATATATTTTTTTCATGTTCTCGTCATGACCGTTCTGATTTCCTTAATTCCCTTATTAGTTTAAAAACCCCTTTCCCCACTCGTATGATTTGTTTATTACATAACCCAATAATATATTATGATATAATTGCCTCTTTCCTGTATAAAAATGATATTAAACTTTAGTTTATTTATTATATTGTACATAATATATTATATTATTGACTTACCTGATCCATATTTTCTATCACTGTAATCCTTTCCGTTCCGTTTTTTATTTCCCTGTTTCCCAAATTTTTACCTGAAAATGGCACAAAGTCCAACTAGTGCCACACCAAAAAAAAAAAAAAAAAAAAAGTTTTATTATGTACTTGAAGAAACGAATTGTTGTGCGTTTTACAAAGAAGTCTTAAAAGAAAGGCATGTTATATTAATTCGTATAGGTTTAAGCTTTGAATTCCTTCCAGTCCTTTTCGTTCACCTACTTTCGCACTTGTTTTGTTTTTACTATTGAAAGTATGTACCTAGTTTCTTTAAGTGTTACATACTTCCATTTCAGGGCCAGCTGTTATGTGGAGGTAAATAAAAGACAAAGAGTCGCCCCTAAGACGACCCACTGACCGAGTTGTCATCTAGATTACAACTCGCTATCATGAAGAAAGTTGTATTATTCAAGAGCGAATCGGAAGATTACGTGAAAGCTTTCCTAGACAACAAGTACCAGGCCGTTTTCGTGGAGCCGCTGCAGTTCGAGTTCACCAACAAAGCAGAGCTCTCTGAGAAACTGTTACAAGACTACACTGGCATTATACTCACCAGCCCCAGAGCAATTGAAGCTGTTTCCAAATGCTGGGACCCCACCAGATTCGTGTTGTGGACCACAAAGAAAGTTTACACAGTGGGTGATGCGAGCTGCCACAAAATCAAACTGCTCTTAGGTTTGGAAGCACTTGGCATGTCATCAGGAAATGCTGAAAATCTTGCAAATATTATAGTTAAAGAAAACCCTTCAGAGTCAAAGTTCTTATTTCCATGTGGTAGTTTAAGATCAGAGACTCTTCCTGCCACTCTACAGTCCTCTCACATCTCCGTGGATGCTCTGACAGTGTATGAAACTAAAGAGAATGAAAACTTGAAGGTGGATCTGATGAAGCTCAATGATTCAGACAGTCCATGCTGTATGGTATTCTTCAGTCCCTCTGGGTGTGAGTATATCTACCGGCAGTTACAGACCTTTATCAATGATCTCTCAGTACTGCCACACTTTGCTATTGGCAACTCCACAGCATATAAGATTGAGAATCTTGGGGTTGAGGTAGCTGGGGTTGCGGCCAGACCTAAAGCTGACAGTCTGGTGGAGTCAGTACAGAACTACTTCACAAGTGCACAGAGTAGCTAATACCTGTGAGAGCTGTGCCTGCTCATACTTACAATGTAAAAGTAAATACTTAGGTATAACATGTTTAAAGTGGTGTTGGATACAGTACAAAATATTTGTTGTTATTATTATATCAAGTGCAATAATTATTATGAATATATTATAGAGTAATTTATTTTTAAAAGTAATTTAATTTAATGTTTGTAAATAATACTATGGAAACATGAGGTTTGATAGTTGGCACGATGCACAGCACTCCATGTATGTTGTGTGCATTTGCCTACCCCCGGGGTCACACGTTGTGCTCGTTGGGCAGGCAGGGCGGGCGTGCCGCGTCCCACAGCCGCATCACGGCCACATACGTGATCACCGCGCTGCCTATCACCATGCCTGCATTCAGCACGGCTAATGGCTGGAATTCAAATTGGTTAATTTCTTTATTCTTTCAATATTTAACTATGCCCACGACTACTCCCCCCGTTTCTCTTTTGCATGTTACATTCATACTAATATCAACAAATGGTTCGTATTTTATGCCCCATATTCTTATTATCCGATAGATAGCTATCGGACGAATTCCCTAGTTGCAGGCAAGCCTTGAGGGTGATTGTGGGATGTTACTGTGTGTTCTATATCCATTCGACAGTTGCAGGCAAGCCTTGGGGGTGATTGTGGGATGTTACTGTGTGTTCTATATCCATTCAACAGTTGCAGGCAAGCCTTGGGGGTGTTTGTGGGATGTTACTGTGTGTTCTATATCCATTCAAAAGTTGCAGTCAAGCCTTGGGGGTGTTTGTGGGATCTTACTGTGTGTTCTATATCCATTCAACAGTTGCAGGCAAGCCTGAAGAATGGTATGGCGCATAAAATACGAACCGTTTTTTGATTCATTCGTATAGGTAGCATTAATTTTATTATATTGTATAAGACTATGAAGCACTTTGGAATTTTGCGCTACAAAAGAAGAAACTGATACAGTTAGGGAACAGAGTCAGTTTTTTGGCTGTTTGTGAGGTTTTCTATATATTTCAGTGACTTAGCAGCATAAAATTCAGGATAAGAACAAAAACTGGTTAGATTGAATGAATGGCTAGTTACGTGCTGTGAAACAGAGGGGATCGGACTGGGTCAAAATAATATGATTCTGTTTAGTCCGTAAGTTAGATTATCGAAAAATATTGAATACGTGTTTTTTGTTTTTAACCGACTTCTAAAAAAGAAGGAGGTTCTCAATTCGGATGTTTGTATTTTTTTTTTTTTTTTTTATGTTTGTTCGGGCATAACTCCGTCACTTGCTAACCGATTTGAAAAATTATTTCTTTGTTGGAAAGGGTATACTTCCGAAATGGTCCCATAATTTTTTTTTCGAAATCGGACAAGCGGTTTTTGAAAAATCAACAAAACTCAAAAAAAAACTACATTGTCCACATTGACTCATGAACATGTGAACCACTAAAAAGTGAAAAATAAAAACTTTTTAACAAAAAATAAAACCGACTTCAAAAAAAAAACACAAAAAAGTGAAAAATAAACTTTAGAAGAAAAACCAGTCTCTGAAGTCGGTGGCAAAAAAATGAAATCAAACAAACAAAAGTCACCGACTTCAGAGACTGGTTTTTCTTCTAAAGTTTATTTTTCACTTTTTTGTGTTTTTTTTTTGAAGTCGGTTTTATTTTTTGTTAAAAAGTTTTTTATCAAATCAATAAAAAATGACGAAGATAAAACGCGTCAAAGATCTTGGAGTGGGGCTTGAAACGTCACTTGTGTCGTCAAAATGTACTATCATATGACGTCACACGAGTTTTCGAAGCACTGTATCGTCTTCATTTTAAGTTTACGTGAAAAAGAAAAAATACGTGTCCAATATTTTTTGGAAATCTATCTGACGGACTAATTAGTTTTTTTTTGTCCGATCCCCTATTATGCAGTTGATCTTGATTTTAGTGTGATGTCTATGACACATAGCTAACACGTTTTTTTTTACATAGATCAACAGCATTTTTCGAAATTTTGTACAATAATATTTTAATATTATTTACATGAAAAAGCATTTTTAGTTTTACAATTTTTTATAAAATGGCATCACTTCACTTGCATCGATGTAGCTTGATTTCCTTATTAAGATGAAACCGGTAAACTTGTAGGTACAAGTAACCACATAAACTAGTAGGTGTGTCACATGCGGTTCTCCCCTTCTCATCACCGATTCTGTAACTGACGCGATTATCAACCTTCCTTTAATATACTCATTCTTTACCATATTCATTCTTGTCACACCGCCCATTCACCTCAACATGCTTATTGCCGCTACACACAGCCAGCATTTGGATCCACTTAGTACGACAGGTCTAATCACGGACTTGTATAGGTAGGGGAGAGTCGTACAGTACCGGCCGGCATCCAGTACCGGCCAGTTAGAGTTTCCAGGATTCTATAAGTGATGGCGCTGATCTGAATTTTGCCAATAAAGGAATGCGTTCTTACGAGCTTAAGCCCCGCGCGGTGGGTCCCTGTCGCGACATGTTTACTGACAGCACCGCATGGTGACCGCACGCTACACAACTAAAGTCTGTTAAGTGGTTGATTACAGTAGTTTTTTGAACGACTTCAAAATAAGTTAAACCTGGTATGTATTGATTACTTACATAGCTATTATAAAATATGTTTAATTTCACTATACATTTGTAAGTAAGTATATTACTATTTTCAAAGGCCGCATATAAAAAAAAAATCGTTTCCTACAGTACCGGCCACAAAATTGTCCTCCAGTACCGTCTACTATGTAGATTTATTTTTAAAAGTTTTTATTTTATTTTGTTTCTTTTTACAGCAAAAGATGTCAGCGATAAAGGAAAAAATAAGAAAAAAAAAAACCGGCCAAGTGCGAGTCGGACTCGCGCACCGAGGGTTCCGTAAAAAAAATATATTATGTGATGTAACTAAAAATTTATGGTTTTCGTAATTATTCCTTTATCTATGCTATAAGACGTTGCTTCGTACCAAATTTCAAGATTCTGAGTTCACGGGAAGTACCCTGTAGGTTTTGATTCCCTTGCGAGTGTCGAAAATTTGCGGCATAAACGGGAGTATCTTGATGTAACTAAAAATTTATGGTTTTCGTAATTATTCCTTTATCTATGCTATAAGACGTTGCTTCGTACCAAATTTCAAGATTCTGAGTTCACGGGAAGTACCCTGTAGGTTTTGATTCCCTTGCGAGTGTCGAAAATTTGCGGCATAAACGAGAGTATCTTTTGATCGCGTTGACTTAGAAGTTTGATTTTTTCACAGCTCCAAGAGACCATAGACTTGAGTATTTGATATGAATTTCAGCTTGATACCTCCACGCGTTCCTGAGAAAAAAGGTCTTGACAGACAGACAGACGGACAACAAAGTGATCCTATAAGGGTTCCGTTTTTTCCTTTTGAGGTACGGAACCCTAAAAATACCGGAGTCCTCCTCATAAACCGAGCGAGGAAGAAACAATTTGTCCTTTGTGCCTCCCATCCCATCATCTTCATGAGATTCACTCATGAAGATGATGGGATTCATTGTGGAAACTGCAAGGTTCGGGTCCATGAGGCTTGTGCAAATATATCAGAGCTAAAAAACCAATACACTTGTGATTTTTGTTTGGTATAAATGATCATTTTTATGCTGGCCGGTACTGGATGCCAATTTTCTTTGAGTTGATTTTCCATACTCTTCGTATTTTATTAATAAAGTTGATATTTTCTAAATATAATAGTATTTTATTGTTTTTATTTACAGCACATGAATGCCTTAACACATTTTAGCTGATATTTAACATACAACCTGAGGGCTTTTTATTTTATCCTGCATAAACCTTAACGTGACGGTACTGTACGACTCTCCCCTACCTATTTTCCCATATTTAAGTTGAGTTGAGGTGCATCCGTGGCTCACGAGTTGTTTCAGTCAGTGATCTGTGTCCATTCGATCCACCCTTCTAAGCTATCTTATTACAAAGTTGAAAAATATTAAACTTTTTTCAAGATATTTGCAAAAAACAAAACCCTATTTTTTTTTGTTTCAGTTTACTGTTTATATATCTTTTTCAATTTTTGCAAGCGGCTCTTGATTTTTTTTCAAAAAATAATTAACTCCAGTACAGCGCCGTTTTCGCGTTTCCACCTATTTATCTCTGTCAAGTGACGCGACACTCACCCCGTGCAAGTAGCTGACGAAGCTGTAGAGCTCGCAGACCGTCATGCTGAGCACCGCGGACACCAGCAGCAGCAAGCCCATCACTGTCGACACGATGATGTCCTGTGCACAACGAGACATTAGCGTGGCGGCGGAAACACGCAGTTGTATAATATTTTGTGCCCTGCTGCACACGCTGTCATATACTGACTGTGAGTAGGTAAGGCTGCGGCGCCCTGAGCGGTAGGTCGAGCGCGACGCCGCCGAACAGTAGAGTGGAGACGGCGCCGCACGCCAGCGCTACGGCCGCTGCGCTCGGAGGCAGCGCGGGCGCGCGCGTGCATTCCGTCCAGCCCAGGAACAGCACGCCCGACACCACGCCCGCTATCTGTCGGCAAATACACGTCGTATTGGCTCTTGGCGCGTGCCCCTAGCCAGAACCACAGAACAGCCAGAACAAACGCCGCCATCTTGCTTTTTCAATACAGTTTCACAAATGTTTACCAACAGTGCCTGACTCAATTGCTTGCGACATGGGAATTGTATGGGATTCCTAAAATAATAGAAGGGTTAACCAATTGCTGCTTGTTTTTTTATGGAGTTAAGCCATAATTTTGATTGCGGGCCATCTAGCAAACAAAACCGGCCAAGTGCATGTCAGGCTGAACAATTTTAAGTTAAAAGTAGTAAGTCTTTTATATTGATGACTTATGTAGGTACCTACCACATTTTTTATCAACTTATACACCATAAATACAGTGGCCGGGCTACAACGTAAGGACCTACACTTATCCGTCCTAGCACGGCACGGCCACGCTTTGATCGCCTGAAATTCACAAATTTATTAACGTGATTCGTGTCTGAGATTAATGTACGTGTGATGTACTTTATCATCTACATAAAAAATTAAGAGAAACCTTATAAATCTATCTAGTATAAGTTAATAACTGTTCAGGTAGAATACGCCTTAAAATAATTCAATAGCAACAATATAACTTGACAACTTACAATAACTATTCAGGTGTCGTAGGCGCTTAATATGCAATAGGAGGATTCTGTACCTATTCACATGTACGATCGAAGACAGTTCCGCCTGATCATTTAACAACCGACTTCAAAAACACCAAAAAGTGAAAAATAAACTTCAGAAGAAAAATCAGCTTCTGAAGTCGGTGACATTTCTTTGTTTTATTTGGTTTTTTTTGCCACCGACTTCAGAAGCTGATTTTTCTTCTGAAGTTTATTTTTCACTTTTTGGTGTTTTTGAAGTCGGTTGTTTTTTTTTGCAAAAAGTTTTTTATTTTTTCATTTTTAGTTGTAATATCTTATAGAAATACTTACTAAGACACCTAACCCTTAACCTTCAAGATTCCCTGATTATTGCTTTCAACTCCTAACCATTGAGGAGTAGTACCTTCCATCATAAGCTCATCAACATGAAGTGATGACTGCTAGATGCGAATACTTGTATAGCGTCAGAAAAAGCACGAAACACGTAATATGTGCCTATGAAATTTGAGGGTTGCCCTCGATTTCTCTGGGATTCCATCATCAGGTCCTGGTTTCCATATCATGGTGGCCCTTGAAGTATATCCGTTCCAATAAGACTTTTGGCCGAAAGGTGTCGTTTTCCGTCGTTTCCGAGGACGGCTACGCGACACCTCGCAGCGAAACACGACGCCGACGACGTTACGTGTTTAGTTAAAATATTTAGTTATGGTTTTACTGTTTTTATATGTATTAGTTTGTTATTATTGTTTTAAATTATTGTGTGTATTTTATGTATGGGCCTTATAGTTGCCTGAAATAAAATGATTATTATTATTATTAATAAAAAAAGAATCATCAAAATTGGTTCATAAACGACGAAGTTATTCGCGATACACAAAATCAGGTAACATACCTACTTACATAGAAAAATGTGTATTGTACACATCTACATACCCCCTCAGAGCATACAGGCGTGATGTTACGTCATGATAATGTATATTCAATAAACAACCAAGCGATTCCAGCAATTACGACAGATATGCCGTCTATTTTTGAAGAGTTCCATTGTATATCTCCGAAGATCAGCACCAGATCTTCACCAAATTAAAATGGGACCACCTCAGGAGTATACTCTTTCAAATAAAAAAAGAATTTTGAGAATCGGTCCACAAATGGGGCAGAAATCAGGTAACATACATTAAAAAAAAAAAAAATACATACACACGAACATTTATAACCTCCTCCTTTTTTGAAGTCGGTTAAAAATTTTTTCGCCTAAAGCGTGCCGAGGCGCTGCCACGGGCTAGCGAGCGATTCTATTTCTTGAGTTCAAGCAAAAAAGAGTGATCACAGGCGCATAAGACCGCCATAGTACATAAAGTTACATACTTACTTAAACTTATTATTGGTTTAATGTTTATTTTATCGCAATAAATGATCTAATATTGTGTCAGCGTAATCTATAATTTCTTATCATCTGCTTAGCATTTTCCCAACTATTTTGTGGTAAGACTGGAAGCCAAAGCCAACCGAACATGGGTGGGAAAAGGCGGCTAGGCAGGTGATGATGAGTCATTCAATAGGACCCATTGTATCTTATGTTCTGTCCCTTCTGGGAATACGTAGGTACAAGCACTACGATGCTATCTACTATAATTATATGAGGCATATTACTGATTAGGCGAAGTTTTATTAGCAAGAGGTACGTTGCTATCAGTTCATCTGTAGATTGTATCTAAGTATAACTTATTAAAAGTAGATAACAATGTTTATATTGCTAGGGTAATCAGATCGAAGAGTTATAGTTCAGTTTGGGTACCAACCAACTGTGAAACTGTAGGTACCTAAGTACATTATTTTATTTTTAGGGTTCCGTACCTCAAAAGGAAAAAACGGAACCCTTATAGGATCACTTTGTTGTCCGTCTGTCTGTCTGTCTGTCAAGACCTTTTTACTCAGGAACGCGTGGAGGTATCAAGCTGAAATTCATATCAAATACTCAAGTCTATGGTCTCTTGGAGCTGTGAAAAAATCAAACTTCTAAGTCAACGCGATCAAAAGATACTCCCGTTTATGCCGCAAATTTTCGACACTCGCAAGGGAATCAAAACCTACAGGGTACTTCCCGTGAACTCAGAATCTTGAAATTTGGTACGAAGCAACGTCTTATAGCATAGATAAAGGAATAATTACGAAAACCATAAATTTTTAGTTACATCAAGATACTCCCGTTTATGCCGCAAATTTTCGACACTCGCAAGGGAATCAAAACCTACAGGGTACTTCCCGTGAACTCAGAATCTTGAAATTTGGTACGAAGCAACGTCTTATAGCATAGATAAAGGAATAATTACGAAAACCATAAATTTTTAGTTACATCACATAATATATTTTTTTTACGGAACCCTCGGTGCGCGAGTCCGACTCGCACTTGGCCGGTTTTTTACAAGTTAACAACAGGAGTTTCACGATAGGCAACCTGCCTATCGTAGCAATGTTCTCTGTTCTTGTTGTCTATTATACCCATGAGTGTTCTTCGCACAGTTACCAGTTGTTTAAATTGTCTAAGCCAAGGGGGAAAGTGTTGTTTCGTTTACCCCGTGGAGGCAATACAGTGCCTGTCACGCACTAGGTGGCTGTATGTGTAGGTGTCTAGTCTAGACCATGGCTCGTGCCATAGAAGTACATAAACAATGAAAGCCAGTAGGTACTCGGTTGCTGAATTATGTAGAACGTTCTGACTACCGTCCACAGAACACGTACCTACCTACTAAAACATTTATACATTCTTGTAGGTATGCTATGGATTCCTAAGTACCTCCCTACTATGGTACACATACCTGCCTACCTAAAATATGATCGATCTGATAATCTTGATACCATCAGCGGAACGTTTAAAGTTAGACAGGAATTATGATATGGAATGCAGACCTACCTTCGCAACTACTCATCAAATTACTAAGAAATTGATAGCCGTATGTTGAATAAATAATGGAGCAATCGCATCGACATCCGGTGTCTATCCTGTTAAACTGTTATTAGCTCTTGTCTGCGTGAAAATGGCGATTTTCCATACAAACTTTCATCCCCTATTAGCTCCTCCCTTAGGGGTTGAATTTCCCGCACGATCTCCGGCGTGGAGGCGAGCCTCCTTGCCGGATTGCCGCCATGGAATCTGGAGGCGATAGTCCTCGCGCGCCTGCATGAATGTGGGGGCACTGGAGGCGCTACACCGGGGGATAACTCAGCTGCCGCGGCAAATTGCCGCTCAGTGGACAGACCTCCGGTGCGATCTCATGGCGACATGGAGAAAGCGACTGTCGCAACCCCGTGCACGTGCGCGCACCCTAATAAAACATATATTTCCAATTTTTATTTTACCACTTTGTCGGCGTGATTGATACACATATTGGTACCAAATTTCAGCTTTCTAGTGCTAACGGTCACAGAGATTAAGCGAGGACGGACAGACAGACATGGCGAAACTATTTTTTTTTTCTCTCTTTATCTAAGGGGACTCTGTCAACATTGACGATGTCGCCCCGTAATTCTAAATATGATATAACTTATGGCTAAATCACTCTTATCCCTCTAAAATCTTATCAAAGGGTTCATTATTTGCAAGTTGCAACCCGCCTAAAAATAAAGCTGGTTCTAGGGTTCTAGCAAGTGCCGAAATTAAACGAACCGGGTGTGAAATGCAAGGCAATTTCATTCATCCCTCTCAAACTCAGACTATTTTGATCATTAATAGTCGATCCACCGATGCCGATGGGGACGGGACAATGACTGTCAATCGTCCAGTTAAATTATGTAGATGTCACCTTAAAATTAAATAGGGAGACAGGTATTGGTTGGTTAAACATCTAAAAGAAAAAATAGCACAAATGTTAGACGTTCCAGGCGATACTCACAGCGGACAACACTTTCAAGACTCCCTCTAGCGACGTAATGTAATCTTTGTCGGTGTAATATTTACGAAAAATGTGACCTCCCGGTTCAGCGGCGCCGACAGAGTGCGCCGGCTCCCGCGAACGCGTTACCTGCATCCCTTGGGTATCGCACACTAGACAATTGTTAATATATATCTATTTGATTATCTATAATCCCTTATAACTGTCAATATAAATCACATTAGTCGATGGAGTGACAAGTTTGAAGAAGCACAATAAATTGGAGACTGAATTACCTGCGATAGTAGCTTTATCGACACGACCAATCATTATGACATCAATAGAAGATTATCTGCTCATTTTATTGATAAAAAAAAAGTTTATTACCCAAAATATTAGCTGCTGCATTGATGGATCTAAAGCTGACTACTAGACTAGTCATCTAAACGTCTTCGAAAAATGCAATGTCATGTCATGTACCTACCCTTAATTATATTGGTGGTAGGTATACCTATATATAAAGCTTTCTCCGACACACCACCTCTTCGGAAGACAGTGCGGCAGATTAACAACGAACACTGTGGGGGAACAAACATCCACCCCCTCCAAACTTAATTGCACCGGCAGAAAAACTACCCCCTGGCCCCTGGTCATGAACTGCAGTGGACGATATGGAATCGAGCCATCTCGAACAGAATGTGAGTGTGGTGCCCAAATACAGGATATGCCACACCTGTCGTGCCCGTCTTGCACGCTCAACAATAGTATGAAGCAAATGATAGAGCCGTCCAGGTTGCCACGTACAGACGTACTGGGCAGACAGAGTTTAGTCATTGACTGGAAAAGAAGAACAAGGTATAATGAGAGTAGGTAAACATATAGTCACATCACTGCAGATACTTCCACAGTTCTACCCTGTGTGGCACATCGACGTTTAAGGGTAAACAAGCCAACGGCACGAACTAGTTGGTGGGCGGGGCTAAAATGCATGCTATTTCACCCGACATCACGAGCGAAATGCATAGAGCGAAAGAGACACAACTAAAACGGGCGCGCGATTGTTTCTATGCAGACCTTTGGTATATTTGGTTTCATGAAAAATCTATTGAATGTATCTGTTCAAAATCACCTTATTTAAATTTTTTAATAACTAATATATGTCCGTATGGTTTCACTTTTTTCTTTTTCATACTATATACGTTACTTATTTACGCCCAAAGATGAGTTAAATTAGTGCTAAAATATGAAAGTTTTGACGTTCATAACTTCCAAATCAATATTTTTTTTCCAATTCTGCTTCCATACAGACCTAGATAATGATAAGACCAGTTGATACAATTTTTTATTTTGAACCTACACCGTCAAACAGAGGAGTAATCACTTTCGTAAGTTTGTATGGAAGAATGACTGGCTTGTTCAACCTTAAGAATGCAAATGGATATTGGATAGACGAAAATCGTGGGTATACTTATGAAATGGGGACAGCAGGGGGGGCAGGCCTTTGATCGTTACCCAACGTAAGTTTATACGTAGCTACTAGCTAGTGATTCTAAGGTTCAACGCCGCAAATGTAAATCCCCTTCGAATTATCAGGGTCTATCTTTAAACGTCTCCAGTCAACGCTGGCCATTAGAAATCTCATAGAAATCTTCTGAAAACCTAGATGTTAATGAGTTTATTGTGTGTGTATGTACTTATGTAGTGTTTGAAGTGATTAATAGTGAAACAAAAGCAAGTATTTGTATAAAACCATATAATTATTATCATTAAAATTTTAAAGTAAAAATGACTCGTACATTATTTGATCGAGATCGTAGAGTAGGTACACAATAAACGTCCGTGTTACGTCACATGGTCCTGCGGCAACGAGCGTGTCGCAGTGTGCGACTGCGCAACCAGTGGCAGACAGTGGCACCGAGTGGCAACCAGTGGTAGACAGTGGCAGACAGTGGCAACCAGTGGTAGGCAGTGGCAGACAATGGCAGACAGTCACACACCGGTGCGCGACGGGACCAAACAATACTTACATGTGATATGTATAAGACATACAAAGAAATATTAATCGAAAATTGTAACAGAGGTGCGGAGCGGCCGCGAGGACAAGCACTCGGTAAGCTCGTGGGAGACCACACATCGGACAGTATAAAATTATTTACTATTAACAACTTGTATTACGTGTCAACCTTTCCCTTACAACTAACTATAATGTACGTTTACTGTATGAACAATAATTATATCATATCATATATCATGCAAACGATTTGATCCATTACAAGCTTACGAGGAAATAAAGTACGCATACACGACGTACGCGCCGTCTATACAACAATTATATGACTATTAACATAATAATAAATACTTCGCTTACTATTTAAAACATTACCCTTCGCATACATTTCGTGTATAGTTCATAAATTACATGATTCATTTGAATATCGCATAAATGACGAATATATAACTTTAGTAAACAATGCGTAGTGGACGAAGAGAAAACCAGGACTACACGGACACGGTCAAAACGAACGAACGATACGCCAGGTAATGCACAACGACTGCTCCCGAACAACCAGACATCGGTATAAAACACGAGTAGACACGACGACTTCTTTGTGCAAAAACTAACCGAGGAACCGTCGTCGCTCGTCAAACTCACAAATGATCCATCGCTAACCTATAACGGACTAGAATAAAAATCAGACTTGCGGAAATCATAAAGAGATCGTGCCGGCGCGAGCACGGGGCGAAGTCGCGCCGGCGTACAAAACTATAAAACGGGCCTCCGTCCCGACCCGCGCCGCCTAGAAGTCGGTGGCGGGCGGCCTTCACTATAACGGGTCGTCGCGCGACGTGGACGGCACGGCCGGCGACGGCACGGCAGCCGGGCCCGCCGGCACGGCACGGTACGCGGCCCGCGGCGACCCCGTGCGCCAGCCCCGGCGCCGCAGCCAGCCCCTGGCGCCGCCCAGCGCCAGCCCCAGCGCCGCCAGCGCGCCGCCCAGCCCCAGCCCCGCGCCCGACAGCAGCAGCTGCGCCACGGACGCCGGCGCCCAGCGGTACTCGGGCGCCGCCAGCACGGCGTGCAGCGTCAGCGCGCCGCCCAGCGCCAGCGACAAGAAGCTCCACACGCTGGTCCACGCGCCCTAAGGACAGACGACACATTAAACGCCATGTGGAGATTCTTCATATTCGCAGTCATTGAATGTAGAACATTGACAAAATAGTCCAAGATCCCAGGGCCGCCAGACGTCACGTATTTTCTGACGAAGGAAATGTGGACGATTGGGTAGCGTTAGTATGTACTAAGAACGCACGAATACCAGCTAGCTTGCTTGGACGGCCAATTTTCAGGTATCAGGTCATCAAGGTACACAAAAAAATTACTTACTTCACGTATTTTCTACAAGCTGATTTTTACGTATATTGTAGGCAATATCCTTAAAAATAAGTTGCCAATACTCGCAGAAACTTCCTAGCGGCCGTTTTGCTTAACAGACGTTTTAAAGTTCCCAAAAAGTTTAGACTTAAACGTATTGTGGCTGTTTACCTGAGATCGCATGGCATCGCTCGTATGGCTGACATACAGACCTCCACTGGACTCATTCGGTGGGTATTCAACAGGATCTGTCCATTGCCTGTCTTCAGAATTTTGTTGAAAACGTTGCTTTCAACGCTCGGATGCATTTTGGAGCGCCTGCCCAATATAGCATGGCAATATTTCGATCAATTAGCTTTAAGTATTAAATAATAAGGCATTTAGTAAACTTTAAAGCGTCTGTTAAGCAATACGGCCGACGGAAAGTGTCTGGGAGTATTTGCGACTTATTTTTAAGAATATTGCCTAAAATATACGTCATTATACGTAAAAATCAGCTTGTAGAAAATACGTGAAGTAAGTAATTTTTTTGTGTACCTTGATGACCTGATACCTGAAAATTGGCCGTCCAAGCAAGCTAGCTGGTAGTAGTGTGTTCTTAGTTCATACTAACACTACTCAATCGTCCACATTTCCTTCGTCAGAAAATACGTGACGTCTGGCGGCCCTGGGATCTTGGACTAAAAAGGCGAGGCAACAAGCTTGAAGGAAAATAATTTACTCTTAAAGTTACCATGACCTGAGAGAAATTGGTCCACCTCCAGCCATGTCCCGGGCAGCCGCTCACGAACTCACCAGCTTGTTCCAGTCGAGCGGCAGCAGCGCGGCCAGGCGCGTGACGTGCAGCACCAGCAGCGCCGAGTGCAGCAGCAGCGAGGACAGCGCGGCCAGCAGCAGCAGGCGCACGCGCGCGGCCAGCGGCACGAGGCCCACGCGCAGCCCCACGCCCGTCCACACGCACAAGCACGCGCCCAGCGAGCACAGCTGCAAATGTTATCTTACTATACAATAAATATACATTTCTTTATATTATCACCATCAGCGTGAAATAACTGTTATTTTAAAGTGGTTCTGCTGGGGAGTATGCTCTGTAGCATGGCATATTTTCCAAGAAACTAACAATATACAATTATTGATATTAAGCTACAAAAATAAAGCCATTATCTACATTTTATCATTGTAATTTTCACATACTATAGTCAAAGTGGTTCTGCTGCGGAGCATGACACTACAAAGGCTCTTTTTTTAATGAGAAAATCTTGGATACCCTCCGTTTGGGACACGCTACGGATATAACGGACTCGAACCAACTAAAAACCCGCTCTTCCTACTGCATTTTCCTTCTTTCTTTCTATATCGTGTGGTTAGTCAGTAAGCTGGTCTCAGTTCCTATGCCACCCCTGGGCATGGTATGGCTTTTCTATCTATTCTTTTTTCTACTACTACCATGTGTCGGAGCCAGTCGGAGGGTCGTTGGGGGCGTTAGTCAAAGGGCAGTCATACATTGTGTCAGTTTACTAAAAGCAGTGACATTTTAAATGACACAACATCTCACCTAAGAGTTAGGCGGAGCTTCTGCCACAGAGGTGTACTAGAACACACATTTCGCCAGTTAGTCCCATGTAACAGGGGGCAAGTGTATTGCCATCAAGCAGGCTGAGTGGTATGAGTAGTACGGTGAGTGCTTACGACGAGCAGCAGCGTGGCGGCGCCCTGCGGCGTGAGCAGGTGGCGCAGGCGACAGTAGAGCGGCGCGAGCGGGCGCGGGCGCGGCGGCGGCGCGCGCGAGTACTGCGCGTGCGAGTCCCAGCTGCGCTCCGTGGCCTCCGTGCCGGCCGGCGAGCGCCCGCCCGCGCCCGCACCGCACCCGCTGCCCGCTATCTCGAAGTCCTGATCCCACACCCGTAGTACATGTTTAGTATTGCAACAGATCACCCAGTTACTATGACAGAACCAATGCCGCCACTCATGTCATTAGTACTTACACTTATCAGGCAATATTATAATATATTAAGATTGCAAAAATTATAAGCAAATTTAAATTTCTGCTGTCTGCCAGTGAAAGTCCCATCAAAATCAGTTCAGCAATATTGGAGTATAGCTGATACAAACAGACAGAGGGACTGACTAAAATTTTAAAATATGATTTGTTTTGTTAAAAGAACTGTATATAATATACTTTTATATACAGTAAAGAACTTCTTAATAAGTAAGCACAAACAGACACAAATTTTATTTATTTGTATAGATTTTGTACACCCAATAAAGTTATGGGGTTAAGCATTTGTCACCTTTAAACCTTTAGTAAGTAATAAGGTTGGAAAATGGTCACATGCAAACTTTGCCAGCTCTACCTCTCCTAACACCTCACACTGAGAATTCTTGTATTTTTAAGATGAAATTGAGGGCAATAGACATAGAAATAATATTGAGTTAAGGTATAACAATACCATCTATGTTTATATGACTAGGCAAAGGTGTCACCTTAGCCTAGGTTCTAGAACTAGGTTAACATGTTCCAGGTATGATTAATTTATTTATTTAAACTTCATGTTCAATAGTGGTACATAGGCGGGCTTTATGCCACTAGCCCCTTTCTGCCAGTCAATGTTTTGGTTAAGATAGACAACATTGTGATAATGCTCAAACAAATACGGCACCAAGAATCTTGCAAGTATTCAGTGAAGACCATGAGTATTTTGTTTTTAAGGTGATACTCCAAAGAGCCCAATATAATTATTTTATTTTAATTTGCAGTTGTATAATCTATCAAAAAATTATGATGAATTAATATGATTTTTAAAATACTCAACTGCGCTTTTAATGGCAACGAAATAAAGATTAGAGCAGCCACTTTTTAATTTTCTAGTATGAATGTTCAATTGTTCATGTAGGTATTAATAAAAACCACTTTCTCTAAGAATATAGTTGCAGGTCGGTGGCTGGCAGCTATGTAACTAACTCATCACAGTGTACAGCATAAACTTGGTTGTTTTTGTTCATGACATTACCTTTGGTAGTAAGACTATTTTAGATTTTAAAAACCCAAACAAACTGATAAGAGAGGTTTAGCAACAAATAATGTAAATAATTATGAACATAACTACAGGGCATTGGCAAACTTAATTGCAGTTGTTAAGTCTGTGCAAAGCATGCGGGCTAACAGTGTCGAACAGTATCATCAGGCTCAGCGCTAGTACCTGCAGGTCTTCGCCGCGGCAGCTCGTTGGCTCCAGCTCCCTAATCTCGTCCAGCAGCAGCTCCACTTCGTCTGTCGAGTACAGTTCGCTCACTGACACGTAGCGCGCCGGCGCCGCTTGCATATCACCCGCCGAGTAGCCTACCGCCGAGCGCCTTTGCCCCGGCACTTCCTGTAACCACTAACCACGCTCACGTTATCCGCTCGTCTCGTCCAACTTCTGTACACAATTCTCATCGCCACAAACCTTTTCCGCACGTTGGCATTGAGGCTCCGTCCTCTTGTATGTGACCACATAATCCGTAGGCGTGATACAGTTTAATACAAAAACGTTGACCTAATAAACAAAATTCAGTGACGCTCTGTGGCCCGCCATGTTTGTTATCATATTTTTTTTCTTCCGTCAATTCAAGCTTTGTCTATGCCAACATAATTCGTTCGGAATCGCATGTAATTAAAACCAAATTGTGATGTGTTTTTTTTTCATCTTTTCCGTTCTTACTATTTCAAGTAGTTATTAATACTACACTATTTATTTATAGAAGATTGTCAAAAGTATACACCAACACAAAACTACTTTTATAATCCCCGACGTAATGCCGCGAAACCGCGCGGAACATGCGCGGAACGAATGGAATCGAATTTTTACACAAAGCACGTCAGTGGGCGATTTGTAGGATTTGGAGTACCTATACGCTTAGCAGATTTTCCCGGTGTCCACCTCCCGCCCCACCTTGTCTACCAGTGGTGGACAACTTTTCAATAACCCTCTGGCCACAACAGGAGCGACTCAATTTTAAAAACATGCATTCTCGTGATCCCTCATCAACGAACAATGAACTTTACTTTTTATTATCTGAAGTCTAGTAATACCACAGAGTACCTAATACATTAATAAGTGCCAAAATCATCGTTTATTCCTATTTGTCCCCTTCGAGCTTACCACCGTTGTGGTAAACGCCAATAACAGTAGTAGGTACAGTCACGGACTATATATAAATGATGAGCCACTTGCCACCATTCGTATTTTAGCCGTGTAATGCAAATCGGGTTTAATCGGTTATATTCGTACACAGAACAAGTGACATACTGCCAAATTGGAAATCTTGAAAGTGGCTTATCAATTATAGTCCGTGACTGTACACGAATAATGAACATCTTTCTGAAAAAAAAACTGCATTCATGTCAGTGACAGCCACCACCCCGGTGGCAAGCTCGAAGAAGACAAATGGGAATAAACCAGAATCATTGAAGAAGTCGGATTGTCAGGATTTATTCCTTATGGGACGTATACCTACACGTAGAACGCTTATTGGCGCTGCAGTGCTGCACTGGCTCGGCACAAAGTATAGAGACTGTCTGCGAGTTGCGACGACTACCTACCTGCGCGTACCAGTTTCGATTAGCAAATCAGCGCTAGCAGATCGGCGCCAATAGCCATCATTCTACGTGTATAAGCCCTTAGACTCGAGCAAAGGAAGATTTCGGCATAAGATGGGTTTCGCTCAATGAAAACACACTCGATACAACACTTTTTTAGGGTTCCGTAGTCAACTAGGAACCCTTATACTTTCGCCATGTCTGTCTGTCCGTTCTCTGTGACCGTTAGCACTAGAAAGCTGAAATTTGGTACCAATATAATTATGTATCAGCCACGCCGACAAAGTGGTAAAATAAAAATTGGAATAAAATGTTTTATTTGGGTTAAATAAAAAAAAACACCCTAACGTGTGATATATTGTTGGAAAGGTATTTAAAAATGAATAGGGGTTTACTAAAATCATTTTTTGATAATGTCAATAATTTCGGAAATAATCGCTCCAAAAGTAAAAAACAATGTGTGTGTGTCCCCCCCCCCCCCCCCCTCTAACTTTTGAACCATAAGTTTAGAAAATATGAAAAAAATCTGAAAAGTAGAACTTTATAAGGACTTTCTAGGAAAATCATTTTGAACTTGGATGGAAACAGTTTTTGTACAAAAAAGACAAAAAGTTGTACAAAATAATTTCTGGATTATGTTTGTAGTACCTATAACCGTAAAAAGCAAGCATTTTTTTTTTAACTTCGTTTACATATTTTGTTTTCCTGAACGTATCTTTTTTTTATGAAACCAACTTGAAATCACAATCTACCACATCTAACAAGGGTATTAATCAGTCGAACAAGCTATTAAGTAATAATAATAATAGTCCTCCTGACCGTTTTCGGTCACGGCGGCCAATCTTAGCAGAGATTAGCCAACTGCGCGGGAGATATTATAGTGCACAAGTGTGTGCGCACGCACAGGTGCACTCTCTGTTCCTTTTCTCTCATAGTCCTCAGGGACGGCAATCCGACACGACCGGAAAGAGATCAGGCGCAGGACCAACGGCTTAACGTGCCCCGAGGCACGGGGGTACTATACCGCCAACTTCCAAACTCCGGGCTACTACTGGGAAATTTCTAATGAAAAACCCAATAGCAGCAAGCAAGCTAATAAGTATACAGGGTAGAGATCTTTATAATTATATAACACTGAAAATATTGATTGTAATTTTGTTTTATCAAGTGTTTCGCATTATGTGACTGATGTTAAACGCTGTATCGTTTTACGTCAGTCTCTAAATGTATCTGTATAATCTTAAAAGTAAATACAAGTTAGCTGGCTGTATACTTATTAGCTTGTTCGACTGTACAATCAATCGTATATAGTGTAAATCGTCTCAACACCCTAATATACCCTAACGGGGATCAGACAGACACTGAATCTCGTCGTCGCTGAGAGCTTAGAAACATGACGACTCAGTAGAAAGTTTGCTCACTGTGGTGTAGGTAGACTTGTAGGTAGGTCACGTGATCTCACACGCACACCACGGCCGCGCTTGCGCATCCGGACCGGATCCGACATATTTATTATCTTCTTCATTGCATGCTGCATGGTTTCTGGCCCCCTTTAGGGGTATATACATAATTATGTTCTGTGTTTCTGGCTCTGCCTCTACTATTGGCGTGACTTACGGTTTGCTTCAAGGCTCGATTTTGGCACCTCTATCCTTACATAGTATAAAACAAAGTCGCGTCTGTTTGTTTGTTTGTTTATTTGTTTGTCTGTATGCTTAAATCTTTAAAACTACGCAACGGATTTTGATGCGGTTTTTTTTAATAGATAGAGTGATTCAAGAGGAAGGTTTTAATACCTTTTTTGTACCCGTGCGAAGCCGGGGCGGGTCACAGTTATTTATAAACGACGTCATGTTCTAGAAACTCATAGTCTTGCTCTATGTCTATGCTGACAACCTCAAGATTTACAGGTCTATAAACATTTGCAGGACTACAGCAGGCTAAGTCTAACTAAATGCTGTTGTTCTCGACGATAAACTTCACCTTTATTCGATGAGGCGATCCGTAAATGTGAGGATTTGGTTGTTCCAAACAATAACTAGGGTAATGAAAAAAAAACATGCTAATTTTGAAAATATGTACTTTTTATTTAAAGAAAATTTTGATTCCCTTATCTTTATCACAGAAAAAAATCAACATATAATAATTATACTTAATTATAAGTACCTAATGGAAAATAAGAGTGGCGGTCTCCCGTCAAATGTATTGGTGTAAGATTTCATCTACAAAATGTTAGCTAGTACCTACATATTTGCAAATAGAAACGAACTCTTTGATTACAAGTACAAAGATTGGACGGGAGGTACCTATACTACCCTTGAACACGGATAGCTACATTCCTTTCACCGTCAGTTTGCGTCTGAAAGCAGCAAATCAACCACCTTTTTAGGTATAAGGTGAATAAATAACATTGTCATTTTGAAAGCGATATATGCCTATCAGAAGTAATCTAACTGTGAAAGAACAGTAACTGTTGCATACAAAAACTTGAAGCCACTGTCGTGGTCATACATGTAAGCACAAATATAGATTAATAATAAAGTCTGACTTTTGAGCACCTTTAAAATCAACAACAGAATAGTCTAGTCAACAAGTGCTTTTTAGGTTAATATTTTTTCTCCGCCTCCGAAATATATGAATCGAGGTGTAATTCGCAAAAAATCAAACCTATTATCTATAATAACTTTTGCAATTTTCAAATCATATTGACGCTATTCCGAATCGAATGACACCTCGTTCAAATTTTTCGGAGGCGGAGTTGAGGCGGAGAAATAATATTGACCTAAAAAGGACTTGTTGACTAGACTAAAAAGACACAAAAGAATTTGGAAATTTAAAAATCGAAAAATTTATTTGGATGTCAAAAATCTTACGAACAAAAAATAAGTCTATGAAAAATAAGGAAAAATATAAGTCGAGAAGAAAAATATCACTTAACAAAACAAGAATAATTAATGTTTGTAGTGATCATATCGCAGTAATCTTAATACTAAAGTAATCTTAATACTAAAGTCAAACTTTCCTTATAACTAATGTAAAAAACTTTACTTTAAACGAATAAAAATGCTTTTGGCAGCAGCTGTCAAGATCTATTCATAAAGAGGTAGGCTCGTTGAAACGTAAGCAAGGCACAAGTCGGTGGGGGGCTCGGGGCTCGGGGCTCGGGGCTCGTGCGGCAGCTGGTGGAAGCTAGTGGAAGCCGGGCGGGGGCTGCACCGGCCGCGCCGCGCCCATCGCGCCCACCAGGTACCAGTGCGCGGCCGCCGGGTTCACGGCCGTCAGCATGCGGTACGTGTCGCACTCGGCCGGGCTCAGCGCCGGCATCCACTGCCACGGCCCGCGCGTCGGGAACGACTGGGGAGGTTGGAAGGGCTGCGCGAACGGGTTCACTGGAGTACGTGTCGGTTGGAAGGGCTGCGCGAACGGGTTCACTGGAGTACGTGTCGGTTGGAAGGGCTGCGCGAACGGGTTCACTGGAGTACGTGTCGGTTGGAAGGGCTGCGCGAATGGGTTCACTGGAGTTCGTGCCAGTGGTGCCAGTGGCGCCGGCACCGCTACCGCAACACACGGCAACGGGAAACCAGGACGCGGAGGCGAAGGGTGCGGGGCGGGAGAGAGACTCGATGAGGGGAGGGAGATCTCGGCGGGGCTGGGAGACTCGACGAGAGGGCTAGGGGACACAGGCGGGCTAGGAGACGCAGCCGCACGCTGCGCGGGCATCGGCAGCAGCAGCGGGATGCGTGTGCTTAGCTCGGGGCTGGGCGTGCGAGGCGGGGGCGGGGGCGGGGTGGGAGCGCGGGCCGGGGGCGGGGTGGGCGCTCGGGGCGGGGGCGGGGAGGGCGCGCGGGGCGGGGGCGGGGAGGGCGGCGCGGTGATGTAGAAGTCGTGCAGCGTGGCGTCCGAGTCGGAGTCGGAAGAGGCGGGGGGCGGCGCGGCGGGGAGCGGGTAGCGCTGGTGCGGCTGGACGGGCCCGAGTGGGAGCCCGGGCTGGTACGGGAGGTCGATAAAGTGCGGCAGGGCGGGCTGGTGCGAGAGGTCGAGCTGGTGCGGGTACAGAGGCGCGCGCGGTGCAGGCTCGGGCGGCAAGAGCGGCGGCACGTGGCGGCGATAGGCCTCCACGCAGTCGAGCGCGATGCCGTCGCGCAGGTAGGTCTGTATCTCGCCCAGCGAGGGCGTGTCCCCGCCCTCGAGCGCGTCGAACCTCGGGTACATGTAGGGCTCCCCCTTCTGCAAGAGCGAGAGGGCGAGGGACGTGAGCGAGTGAGGTGACTGTGCGCGAATCTCGAGGACGCGGCCGACGCTCGTCGTGTACCGGTTGAACCGAGCCCTTCCCCGAGGTTCGAGCGCAGCACTATATCTACTACTATGTAGTACGATATAAACAAGTTATGAATAGTAAGTAATTAAGATAAATTTGAATACTATAATACGATTTAAGATACGCGCCGAGGCTCATTTGTCAGAACATTGAATCTGCCGCAACATTATTGCAATTCAAAACTGTATTTTTTCGTATAAGGAGGATATATCTTAATTTCCAAGGCGCATAACTTTATTTATTTAACTCAGTACTGTATGACCGCACGTCTAAGGGTCCGTTCACACAGGGTCTGGTTCATAACATCGCTAGTCACTTCATCGATGGTCGCTGTATCGAAAACGATCCATCGACGGGTTAATGAATCGACAGTACCCCAAATCGATGGTACGCTACATCGACAGTACACCAAATCGATGGTGCGCTATATCGACAGTACACTACATCGATGGTATGCTACATCGACAGTACCCCAAATCGATTGTACGGTCAGCATCAGAAGTAAAAATATAAAAATATTAGCTAGAGTTCTGTACATAAAAGAATTAAAATTCCGAAATGTTCAGCTTTATAATGTTTCAGAAGATTATTCGTTAAAATAGTCCTTAGTTACGAGTAAAATCTAACAAGTTTTTATTTTAAAAAAAAACAGCTTCCAAACTTTGAGTAATGTTAATATACTTCTGATGCTGACCGTACAATCGATTTGGGGTACTGTCGATGTAGCGTACCATCGATTTGGGGTACTATCGATTCATTAACCCGTCGATCATGATGATGTCGTCGGTTCGATACAGCGACCATCGATGTAGTGACTGGCGATGTTATGAACCAGACCCATTTTTGATAAGCAATTAGTATTTTTGTTTTACAAATCATATATCCGATGTACTAACTAAATTTTTGGTGTGAATTCGATAAAAAAGGTCATCTCGTTTTGTGTGATTTTAGACTTTTTTGTAGTTAATCAATTGGTTTTTTTGGTATGCATTCAGTTAATTAGTGAAGTTACCTAGTGTGCTGAAAAATTAAACAGATGTGCATTTAAATATAACCCTTAATAAAAGCCCCCCCCCCCCCCGCGCGTTACTTGGCAAGAGTCGTTAGTTGCGCAAAAGGAATTTTTTAAGTCGTCTCTTTAGCGGTGGCTTGGGGCGCGGGGTATGAGGTAGCGTCATCCGCGCGTGTGATTGGTGCATTCAAATGCATACGTTCCGTTCGCTCCCGATTACACTTGCGGTGCACGAAACTTGTGTTGTTTTTGTTATTTCTTTTTGTTAAGAATTTGAGTTGTCGTTGTGTTTTAAATTTTGTTTTTGTTGTTTTAAATTTAGTTTTTGTTACCTACGTTGATTACAATGCCTAGAGTGATGGTAGTTTAGTCGAGGATGAGGAACTCCTTCCACCAGCTCAGGTGGTGCTTCTAATATGATGCAAGGGCTAGCAGTTACACGTCATAATTTTTTAATAAAATCCAAAATTTTAATTTTTAATGCATATTTTTATTTATAACACACATTCTTTAACTTCATTATTACAAATAAATTATGTCAATAACCATAGAATAATGACAAGCAATAAAAGTGACCACTTTTTGTGGCACAAAGTGCACGATGCGCGAACTTTGCGAAACCTTGCCAAGTTACGTGCCGGGAGCTGTACAATGATTCAAAACTCTGTTTTAAACGTGATAAAAAATCTGCTCTCCTCTCCGAGCCGGTCTGTGTGAACGGATGATAAAGGTTTAACGACTATCTTCCCAACAACCTATTTATTTACAACAAGGCCAGTTCTCATAATTGGCTATTTGACTACAGTTAATTACGAAAATGTAATGTTATTTCAAAGAAATAACACGATGTGTGAACAAAGTAAAAAAAAAACGATCTAAAAATGGGTTAGTTATGACTGATTTTATATGACGTGCTAGACAAAGACAGCGCCACAAAAATGTGACGTCACATTTCATGTACGTAGTAAAAATGGCGGTTTCGCGCGACAAGGATAGAAAGTGCCCACACCAAAAACTTCTAAAGCATGTAGCTACTCCATGTCTTCGTCGATTTTATTACTTTTTTCACACATCATGGTAATTCTGATAGTTCTTTGAAATAACATAACATTTTGGTGAATTTTTAACAGTAGTCATATAGCCAATTATTATTTCGTAATAAGCAGTTAGCCGTACAGTCATTACAAAACCAAAATGGAAAGTCAAAATGGACGTAAGTCTAACAGAATTAAAATATATCTCAAATAATAGCACTCAATAAGTTATCTAATTCATAGTATTAGCGATGAGTACCTAAGTCGCCGAACACAAGCCAGAGCTTTGGGGTGGTTATGGATCTACCTCCTAGCGGTCCACCCCGGGCAACGGCACCACATGTCCACACGGACTGTGGTGACGGCTGAAGGATCCATATTTAGCGGTGGTAGGCTTCGGCCGCCTGGCGCGCGACCACCCTCCCGCCGAAGTCCGGCGCCAAACAGCTTGTCTGTGTTCCGTCGGTGTGCGGGAGTGCCAGTGCCATTGGGAAATAGAAATGATGATCAGTTGCACGGCTTTGGACCGGCCTGGGACTCTATGCAACTCTGTACCGGGTGACTCATACTGGAGGGTAGCGGGATCCGAGGCACGGTCTCTGTCGTTGGCCGACCGCAGTTAGTAGGGGGCCCAAGTACTGCGCTAGCCACGTGGGAAAGGCTGCCCCGCCAACTCGCGAAAAATCCCGAAATGCTCCACTGTGCCAGTTGGCGACTGGACGGGAGGACCCGGTGGCCATTTCGGGGGGGCTCGGGCGTCCCCGCAGTCTCCAGATGAGTCTCCCATAGGTCGGACGAGCTGAATAGTCCCGTTGGGTAACCAAGTCGAGTCTCGATCATCCTTCTGTTTCCCCACAAAAAAATACTCAATGAAAAAGCTAAAAAGGAA
Source organism: Diarsia mendica (assembly GCA_949316265.1). NCBI lineage: Eukaryota > Metazoa > Arthropoda > Insecta > Lepidoptera > Noctuidae > Diarsia > Diarsia mendica. The sequence goes on along the minus strand of OX438902.1, from coordinate 23,293,823 downwards.
AACGGTTTTTAAGCGGCTGCACTTCCTCCCACTCAAAGTGCACCTCACGAACATCAGGGGGTTGCACTCAAATCTCGATCCGGTCCACCACCACCTCGAGACCGAGAAGCCGCACCTATTCTTTTTAACGGAGACGCAGATTGCAACCCCGTCAGACGTGGCGTACCTCAACTACCCAGGATACTCGCTTGAACATAAGTTCGTAAAGCGGGCTGGGGTCTGTGTGTACGTCCGCGATGACATTTGCTTTCGGCGTCTCCGTTGCTTTGAAGATTCTGGGTTATCTACAATCTGGATACTGGTAGACACCGGGGTCGAGAAATCTCTCTACGTCGGTGTCTACCGGTCGCACAGCGGTGACCAGGAGACAACCAAGCTCTTTGAACACCTACTGGAAAAGGCGGACTGTGCCCAGCAACGGTACCCAACGGCGGAGCTTCTTTTTCTGGGGGACTTTAATGCCCACCACGATGAGTGGTTGTTCCCGTTCCAGAAAACTGACCATGCTGGGAGAGAGGCGCGCAGATTTGCAGTGTCGCTAGATCTCACCCAGCTGGTGAATGAAGCTACGCGGGTGCCGGATGTTGACGGACACACACCCAATTGCTTGGACTTGCTGCTGACAACTGACCCGGACAGGCACTCAGTGTCGGTATCAGCCCCACTGGGAACATCTGACCACTGTCTGGTGAAGTCCGTATCTATCGGTTCCCCTCCTGATGATAGCCCTAAGGGCGAGAGGAGAGTTTGGCGATACGAATCAGCAGACTGGGATGAGATGCGGCACTTCTTTGCGTCCTTCCCGTGGCATTCAGTGTGCTTTTCAGCGCGCGACCTCGCTTGCTCAGCTGAAGCGGTTGCGGCCGTGATCCGGCAGGGAATGGAATACTATATTCCATTCTCCGACATACCGCTCGGTCACAAGGCCCGTCCATGGTTTAATGCGGACTGCGCTCGCGCTGAGGCCCGAAAGCAGTCTGCATACCAAGCCTGGGTGCAAGCTCGTGACCGTAAAGTTCGGGCGCGTCGGGTTCGCGCGAAGAAAAGAGCATTTAATTCTGCCGCAAAGTCCTGCAAGCGAGTGATTCGAAAGGCGCGCTTCGACCATGTCAGTCGCATAGGGGCTAAACTGGCGTCCTGCCCTTCTGGCGGTAAACAGTTTTGGTCCCTATCCAAATCGGTCGAATCCAACTTCTGCCGGTCCTCACTACCCCCTCTGCAAAAACCAGATGGGTCGCTGGCTCACTCCGCTACCGAGAAAGCAAATCTATTTGCATCTCTGTTTGCGGGCAATTCGCGTCTAGATACTGGGTCAAAACAGCCACCAACGATTCCTCGCTGTGATTCTTCGATGCCGGAGATCACAATACACATGAAAGAGGTTCGTAAAGTACTTCAGTGCCTAGACGTGAATAAAGCTAGCGGTCCGGACGGTATACCAGCAAGGGTCTTAAAGAACTGTGCGCCTGAGTTGTCTCCTGTGTTGACACGCTTGTACCGCCTCTCTCTCAAAACTAGAACGGTGCCGGACTCCTGGAAGGTCGCTAATGTTCAACCAGTACCCAAGAAGGGTAGTCGTGCCGACCCTTGTAACTATCGACCAATCGCCATCACCTCCATACTTTGTAAAGTAATGGAAAAGGTACTTAACGGTAAGTTGCTGGCGCACCTTGAAGCGAACGACCTGCTCAGCGACCGTCAGTATGGCTTTCGCCGGGGACGGTCAACTGGGGATCTTCTGGTGTTTGCTACGCACTGCTGGGGCGAAGCCATCGAGAAACACGGCGAGGCCCTTGCCGTGTCGCTGGACATCTCGAAGGCATTCGACAGGGTTTGGCACGCAAGTCTGTTGAGCAAACTTCCGGCATACGGCATTCCCGCTGACTTTTGCTGCTGGATATCTGACTTCCTGAGTGAACGGTCGATCCGAGTGGTCATTGATGGCTGCTCCTCTGACCTTGTGGCTATTGATGCCGGAGTTCCTCAGGGGTCAGTTCTCTCCGCGACACTTTTCCTGCTGCACATCAACGACCTCCTTGGTCCTGGTATTGTTGGGTACGCAGATGACAGCACTGTCATGGAGAGTTACACATCCAGCGCAAAAGCCGGTGGTGATGAAATACGTTCATTGAGAGAGGCCATGGTAGAGCGAACGAATTCAGCCTTAAGTCTTGTCTCCAAGTGGGGTGACGACAATCTGGTTGATTTCAACGCCACCAAAACGCAAGTGTGTCTGTTCACTGCTAAAAAGAGTCCGTTCAATCTGGCCCCCACTTTCCGGAGTGCGTCTGTACAAGTTACCGACAGTCTCGAGCTTCTTGGCACGAAGTTGAATGCAAATCTGAACTTCGGCGCCTACATCGAGTCAAAAGCTCAAACTGCGGCAAAAAAACTGGGTATCCTAAACAAGGTCAAGCGGTACTTCAAGCCTGGACAGCTTTCAATATTGTATAAAGCTCAAGTCCGGTCCGGCATGGAGTACTGCTGTCACCTTTGGGATGGCTCAGCCAAATACCAACTTGCCACACTAGACTCAGTAGAACGCAGAGCCAGGAGGCTGATTGGTGACGCCAAGCTGGTTGCCAAGCTACATAGCCTGGCCCACCGCCGCAAAGTTGCATGTCTGTCGGTCTTCTACAGACTGTACTTCGGAGAGTGTGCGCAAGAGCTCCACGAGCTTATTCCACCATCTCCCTTCTTCCATCGAGAGACTAGGCGTACTGCAGGTTATCACCCATATCTTGTCGATGTTCCACACATTCGTACGAAGCGCTTTGCTAAGTCTTTCATTATTCGTACAGCCAAGGAGTGGAACACCCTGCCTGCGTCGGTTTTCCCGAGTTCATATAACCCCAATCTATTTAAGTCGCGAGTAAATAGGCTTCTTCTGGGTAAGCTCGTTCCATCGTCGACCTCATCTCTGCCCTTAGGGCAAGATTGAGGTCAAGAGTAAGCCCATATTAAATAAAAAAAAAAAAAAAAAAAAAAAAGAGCTACAACAAATTTTTAAAAAATGAAATTTACAGTATTTTTTCGAAGATTTGACTAGAAAGGACATGAAGGAGGTATTCTATATTGTTAATAGGAATCTGTACACATTTTTAATATACCATACAGTATGCATTGACGATGCTACTACTTCACGTTTCTGGCCTCCTGGTAGTTTGTAAGACTTTATTGTATTTGTTTCTCATCCCTTACTTGTCTTTTTCTGCTAAGTAATGTTCGAGTGTAAACTAGCATAACCTGACGCTATTCGTGCCAAAGCGGGGAAAATTGGTTAGTGCAAGTTTTGCAGTATGAATCTACGACCCACGCTAAGACGTAGTACTACAAGTAAAAAAAAACCCATTCGTTTTAAAGTAGAATTTTGTGAAAGAACCGGTAGAACTAGTGGGACTTTTTGTTTCCATCAGTTCTACGATTTTGTACTACCTTGAATCGTAGGAATAGTGGGAAAAATAATTCCCACTAGTTCTACCGTAGGATTTTTCAGTAAAACTAGTGGGAACCCTACTATCACACTAATATTATAAAGGCGAAAGTTTGTGAGTGTATGACTGTGTATGTTTGTTACTTCTTCACGCAAAAACTACTGAACGGATTTGGATAAAAATTGGTACACAGATAGTTTATAACCTGGATTAACACATAGGATAGGATACTTCGTTTTTTTTATCCCGATTTTATCTTCCCGTGGTATAATTTTCGTTGTAGCGGGTGAAGCCGCTGGCAACAGCTAGTGATTCATATAAAGTGGCTCCATACCTGTTCTCCGGCGACTTAGGGACGTTAGAATTTGAGAAAAATATTGACCTCTATTTTGGTCTTATGCCTAGAGTTCATGGCAAAATCTCTATGGTGCTTTTCTCAACAAAACATGAGATTTTCCAGGAAGTACACCAACCTAAAATAAACCAGCAATGTGTCCGGAACTTGGTTCGCGAGCATCTGTGTTGGTACTTTCCCCTATGAACTCCCCCTACCATGGGATTTCATCATTTCGTCATCAGTTTCAAGTATCGAAACTCTAAAATTTTAAATCAAACAAATAAGGTATTTTTAGGAGTCTTGCCCATTCTTATTCATAAGCCACTTTTTCTTAGTAATTTACACCTGCGCGAAGGCGGGCAGGTCGCTACGCTAGTCTTTTATATACAAGAGAAATGTGTCTGTGGTTGTGAATATGAGGCAGGTCGACATATTTATGACTGAGACTCGTAGTTTTAAGTTAACGTACCGTCAGCCGTGGAGCTACCTTTCATAAATAAATAAGATAAATATTATTGTGTCTTTAAGTCATATTTGAAGCGATAAATGATTTCTATAATACAAACAAAGCACCACTGTCAACTAACGCAAATTGTATTTTCGAAGCTGCACCGTAACATAACGTAACAGTTTTGCCTCTGAGGATGTGAGGCAAAGAAACAAATGTCGCGAGTTTGGCGGGTTGTAAGTTACTCTAAACATTTTTCAATTAATGCCAGTCGACGGCGCAGAATGGGGTTTGTGAGAGGAGAGTGATGTTGCGGCGCAGACTTCTGTCGGGCCGGTTCGTGTGAGACTGGGTCGGGTGCGACCGGCGCAGGTGGGCGCGGGTCCTGTCGCTGCAGACGCTCCACCAAGTCGCAGCGCCGCAGCAGTCGGGCGCAGGAGGTACGGGCGCGCTCCGTGTCGGCGTCCCACGTGGGCAGGCGGCGCGGGGCCAGCCCCACCAGCTCGGACGCGGAGGCGCTGACGTCACTGTCGGGCTCACTCACATCCAGCGCGGAGTCCTGCCTGGGGTCGGCCAGGCCGGCCTGCACCAGCGCCGCGCTCACGCACACGTCCGCAGCGCCGCGCGTGTCTATCAGCAGCGTCTCCACCACTTCTTGCTGTACGAGGGACGATCATATATGTCAAACTGAGTTCCGTAAACTTGACTGACTGCTTTAACATATGTACATATAGCAGAAACAACGGATATAAATACCGGCACGGTTCTTGAGCGCTCGGCGGAAGAGTGGGATTTATGACAAATAAAACGCACACCCGTTTATTATTTTTTAATACAGTTGCTCAAAAAGTGGCGTATTGCAGGGACGTATAGCGTTCGGGATGTGGGCTATTACGTACTCGTGCTTTTTCTTTACCATTCCCGAACTCGTGCGTTCTCTTTCCCAACTGTCAAAATAATGTCCATTAAAAAAAACCAACCACGAAGTTTTTACTAAAAAAAATCAGAAGTTTTTATGATTCATGCAAATATTTCTAAAGAAGCTACTAATTTGTTTCAATATCAGATTTAATTATTTGATTCTCCATTTCATCTCATTATATTTCATTTTAATTTCATATCAATAAAAAAAATCTACTGAAGACTTGGCTGTATGGGCATAGTTACCTTTGCCTACCCAGAATGGGTGAAGAAAACAAAAAAAAACTCTGCAAATATTCTTTTACGGTTGGCGCCATTTTTCAAAAATGTTCTTTGCGAGTTACGGTTTTATTATTTTATTAAATTGCTTCATTTTTTCGCAACTGTATTAAAAATAGTTGTTCAGTACACGTGCGGAACCGTCATTGCAACTTGTTCCGACTGTCAACCCTCGCCGTCGGCTGTGCCTCGGCTCGGCTAGACATTTGTCGGAACTCGTTGCAATGACAGGCTTTCCGCACTTATAATGAAATATACTATAATGGTCGTGAGGTAAGTGCAGCAGGAGTAAAGAACGAATCCATGCGCTACGGGCCAATCACTGCACTTTCCCCGCCCCAAGTCTCACTTCATACCACCAAAGGGACCCAATAACTCACTTTTGCGTCAGCGCTCAAGAATCGTGCCGATGATAATACCTCTACATATTCTTTAGAAAAGGGATAAACAATGAGACGACGGTCAATAAAACGATTTGAATGCTGAGGCAAGTAGGAAGGCTCGCTCACCTTTTGGTCTACGTTGACGAGGTTGGCGTAGAGCTCCAGGTCGGTGACGAGCTGCAGGAAGTGCGTGCAGGCGGCGTGCGGCCAGCGCCGGGCTGCGCCCCCGGGCCGCACGCAGGCCAGACGCGCCCGCACGGCCTGCGCCTGCAGCACGCCCCAGCGCCGCAGTAGCGGCCGCAGCCCAGACACGGGCACCGTCTCCACCGTGCCGTAGTCCACGTGCCGCACCTGGAACGACTCGCGCGACTTTAGCTATCTCCCATAAATACACAGCGTAAGTCACGTTGAGATCGCGGTGTGGACACCCCCACACCACACAGTACGAGACTCCACTCGTTCCACCTATCTATTGTACGAACGGAATGACCTCGGACTGTTTACATATTGGAATGTAAGAAATGGTTGTTGCAGCATACCTTGACGGTGTCGGCGTCGAGCACCTTGACGATGAGCGAGCGATGCCAGTCGCGGTCGTAGTACGCGCTGCAGTAGTGTCCCACGCGCACGGCGCCGCGCGCCAGGCGTCTCTCGCGTCCCTCGTTGTTGTAGTAGTGCCTGCGGGACACACACGGCTCAGTACGCTACCACACAAACACGCAAGTTGTTGTAGTAGTGCCTGCGGAACACACACGGCTCAGTACGCTACCACACAAACACGCAAGTTGTTGTAGTAGTGCCTGCGGAACACACACGGCTCAGTACGCTACCACACAAACACGCAAGTTGTTGTAGTAGTGCCTGCGGGACACACACGGCTCAGTACGCTACCACACAAACACGCAAGTTGTTGTAGTAGTGCCTGCGGAACACACACGGCTCAGTACGCTACCACACAAACACGCAAGTTGTTGTAGTAGTGCCTGCGGGACACACACGGCTCAGTACGCTACCACACAAACACGCAAGTTGTTGTAGTAGTGCCTGCGGAACACACACGGCTCAGTACGCTACCACACAAACACGCAAGTTGTTGTAGTAGTGCCTGCGGGACACACGACTCAGTACGCTACCACACAAACACGCAACTAAACACACCGATAACTTACTTACATCGTGCAACTTTAGCACGGTTATAATAAAGTCCTAAGTAACGTGGATACTTAGGACTTTATTATAACCTACGGGGTTAGTGTACTTTAGACTGAAATGTAGGCAAATACTATTAGAGAGCGCCAATTGTAGTGCATTGCCTACGTCTTATGAGGAAAACGTGTGCGAAATTTCATTTTTCTAGCCTTAAGGCCCTTTTGTATTTATAGATGTCTTCGAAAGTGTATTGATACACGTGGGAATTTGTTAGTACACTTCTCGGCCCCATAACACCCTAGCCCCGCCTCGAATGCAAAAACAAACTTTCCGTACTTGTATCAAAATATGATATTCTTATGATATTCTCTGGCATAAAGTGTGTCCTCCGCCAGAAAGTGCTGAGCCGTAGCTTTTTTAATTAAAATTTTGTTTTTTTCAGTTTTTTATTATTGTAGGTACTGAATGTGAATTATAAAATGTGTATTTAGTTTAGGCTTGAATGTTATTCTGTATTTTTTTCTGTGGCTGTATTGTGTTGTTCACACTCTTTTTTAATAGTCTGTATTTAGAAGTGAGGACTTTTAATTGGCTGTCAGTCTCACATACTATTTCATAATCTATTTGTCTTAGCTGTAAGTCTTCCATAGTTAATAAATAAATAAACTACTCGAAGACACCACTGTACCGAAGGAGCTTGTATATCTCCTCAAATATTGGTACAGTAATCAAAAGAATGTTGTCAGATGGGTCAACTCACAAAGTCAGGAATACCATCTGAAATGCGGTGTTAGGCAGGGCGGGTTGACCTCCCCGAGTTTGTTTAACCTGTTTGTTAACCAGCTGATTGGCAGGCTCAGCGGGACCACGGTCGGAAGCTCGATGATGGAAAAATGATCAACAATATTAGTTATGCAGACGAAATGGTTCTGTTAAGCCCGTCAGTGAGTGCGCTCAGGAAACTTCTGAGCATCTGTGAGTCGTATCATCGTATGCCCTGTCACATGGACTTAAATATAATGCTGGTAAGAGTGTTCTCATGGTTTACAAAGCAGGGAACAAGTGTCCCATAAACGTGCCGCCAATTAAGATCGGTGGGTCGGCACTCGTAAGGGCGTCGAAGGTAAAGTATTTGGGTCACATGATGACAGATCGGCTGCAGGACGATGAATACCTAGAGAGGGAAAGGAGGGCGTTGGCAGTCCGCTGCAATATGTTGGCCCGCAGATTCGCACGATGTACCACAGAGGTAAAGCTGTTACTTTTTAGATCCTTCTGTCAGTCGTTCTACACGTGCAGTCTGTGAATCAGCTTTACGCGGCGGGCTTACAACGCCCTGCGTGTTCAGTACAATGACGCGCTGAGGGCAGTGTTGAGAAAACCCTGGTACTGCAGTGCTTCCGCAATGTTTGCGGATGCTTCCATCGATGATTTCTTCTCCATCATAAGGAAAAGAACTGCATCGATGATGAGCAGAGTCCGTGCTAGTACCAACACTGTCCTAAGAACGTTAGCGTGTAAAATTGATAGTCCGTTTGCTGTATACTGGGCAAGTGTACACCTGCACAGAAATAAGAAATAAGCTTAGTTGTTTTTGTGTAATTTATTTTGTTTAATAGCAGATTACTAACACCTTATGTTATTTCTGTGTACTACTAAAATCCCTACTAACTCTCTTTATAATTTTCTTTGTAACATTTTTCTTTTATGGACCTTGGTCTGAAGATATATTATTATTAAAATGTACTATTATTTTGATATTTTTACCAAATACTATATTTATATATTTTTATTTTATAAAGTAGTTTCCAATCTATGTTGTCTACTTATATAATAAAGCTGAAGAGTAGAACCTCCTCAGCTTTACTATATGAGTTAACTACAGTACAGGCCGGATTTGAATAACTGATATTATATATTTTACCCAACTGCTAGAACAATAAATATATTGTCAATATTTTATTTATATTTTTTGAAGATTGATCGCTACTTTGATATTAATTAGGTATTGGTTTGATAGGGAAGGTTATATTGAACGGGCGGCGGTTAAAGTTTTATTTATTTATTTTAAACACACTATCTATAATTAAAGCCCCGGGGCACAGCTAGTTAAAATAATAAAATCTAAACACATTAAAAAGAGGTAATGTTTGAATTTAGCGTGTAGACGGTAATCTTCAGAATGCCTGATACGATTCTGAAAATTCTCTGGGAAGCTACGTTATTATCGAGTCATAGGCGTATACGATCTAGGTGTATACGATGTAGGTGTATACGATGTAGGCGTATACGATGTAGGCGTATTCGATGTAGGCGTATACGATGTAGGTTTATACGACGTTCTCTTGCAATAATCTCCGAGCATAAGTAAAGTGTGAATGTTCTCACGTCATCTCGTCCATCATTTCATCCATAGCGACGCTGTATTCCTCGCCGAGGCGGATAAACCAGAAGTGTGAAGGCGAGTACACCTCGCCGATCTTGACCCGCAGCGACACGTTGCTGCAGAGGTCCCTCACCGGCATCGTGGGGATCTCTTCCATGAAGCCCATGCAGTCCGCCGGGAACACGTCCGGATCCTGGCGACACAACTACTTTAATACACTGTGCAATATCGATCGCAGATAGTTTACGGTGTTGCTTCTCAGAGTACTCGGATAGGAAACTTGCCTGTATCTATATATTATTAACTATTTTTTAACCGACTTCTAAAAACAGAAGGAGGAGCTCAATTCGGATGTTTGTATTTTTTTTTTATGTTTGTTCGGGCATAACTCTGACACTTGCTAACCGATTTGAAAAATTCTTTTTTTGTTGGAAAGGGTATACTTCCGAAATGGTCCCATATTTTTTTAATCGAAATCGGACAAGCGGTTTTTGAAAAATCAACAAAACTCAAAAAAAAACTACATTGTCCACATTGACCCATGAACATGTAAACCACTAAAAAGTGAAAAATAAAAACTTTTTAACAAAAAATAAAACCGACTTTAAAAAAAAAAACAAAAAAGTGCAAAATAAACTTTAGAAGAAAAATCAGTTTCTGAAGTCAGTGGCAAAAAAATGAAATCAAACAAACAAAAGTTACCGACTTCAGAAACTGATTTTTCTTCTAAAGCTTATTTTGCACTTTTTTGTGTTTTTTTTTAAAGTCGGTTTTATTTTTTGTTAAAAAGTTTTTTTTCGTTTTATAAGTGCCCATGTAGGCCATTCTTATTCTTAATCTTATTCTTTATTGCACACATAAAATAACAAAAATAAACATAAATTACAAAGCTTATGTACAAAGGCGAGCTTAACCCAGAATTGGGTTTTCTTACAGCAAACCTTATCTCGAAAGTGAGATTTGAATTGAGGATACACTTAATGTATGTGCATTAAATTAAGTTACTTAAATTAAGTAGACTTATAAACTAAACTACATACATACAATATAATATACGTAATACATATAGTATATATACATACCTATAAAATCCTATATACATACATAGGTACATATGACTCATGTCAGGAAATGTTCTTTTATACCCTTCTTGAACACCTCGAACGAAGGGCTATCCCGCAAGGAGTGTGGAAGTGAATTCCAAAGGCGCACAGCACGAACAGTGAAAGATCCATCATACCGACTTGAGGAGTGAGGAGGGAAACGAAGGAGAAGAGATGATGATGAGCGACAAGGTTTACCTCTGGGAACGAGATACTCAAAGCGCTCCCGAAGATACGAAGGAGCCTTAGGATTGTGAAGAATGGAAAAGAGAAAAGAAAGAATGTGACAATCTCGACGCTGCCGAATAGGTAGCCACTTCAGCTGCTTCCGAAACTCCGACACGTGGTCGTACTTACGAAGCCCGAAAATGAAGCGGATACACAAATTCTGCAGACGTTCGAGCTTATTAAGATGTTCCTCAGTCGCATCAAGAAAACAGACATCAGCATAGTCTAGAAGGGGTAGAAGGAGAGACTGAGCAAGAGTAATTTTAGTTTCAAATGGCAGGAACTTCTGAAGACGCTTAAGAGACCGATACGACCAAAACATCCTCCTGCTTAAAAATATAAAATATTTTGACTTTGACTTAGTGCAAAATAAACCCTTGAATGTTGCATATGTTTTTATATTGTAGTCATGTTAGCAAATAAATAAATAAATATTTTATCAGAAGTATTTGTGTCAACCTACAAATTGATATCAAAATATTGACTTAAAACTAATTATTTTAATAGTTATTGTCATTTGAATATAGCCTAATGGGGTCACAATGTACTCAGTTCTGTTTGAGCAGATGATAACGCACCAAAACGAGGGGGAGTGAATCGGCAGAAAGGTAAGTGGCTACATAATAACAGCCGCATAGGTGGACCCGTGGGGGTAGGTCGGCCCGTGGATGGGGGACCATTTATTACATAACAAAGTTCCTCCGGCCGTCAACTCATTTACCTGCCTCACTGCAATCTCGCTCCCACTCGTTGTGGTGCTTTATCTGTCTATCGCTGGAGAATGTTGAAGTAATGATTGTACGGTACTCACGAATTCTATACCAGGAAGCGCGTCGTCAGAGTCGGTGTCGGGGCGCGGGGCGCGGGCGGGCGGCGCGGTGCGCTGTGCGCGACTGTGGAGCGCGGGAGGCGCGGGCGCAGCCCTGGCGCGCTCCGTCAGCAGCCAGTCCCCCGTGTCCTCGGGCCGCGTTATCTGCAGCAGCCCCTCGAGCGCGTACGCCAGGCTGACGATGCTGGTGTAGCCGAACCGCGTAAAGTTCAGCTCGCGGTTGTAGCGCTCTCTGTGCGACACGACACGGCTCTCTTACTGACCTCTTCGGGTGGGGCTCGCTAGCATTACACTGACTTACACCTTTGTATAAATGGCTGAGGTTTTTTAGAATACAAATGAATGGATTTATATAATATTTTTACCATTTGAGCAAAGTTAATAAAAAATAAAAGAATTATAATGTTCTATCGATTTGTATTCTAAAAAAGCTCAAACATTTATGCAACGCCAGCTTATTGCTATAAACTGACTGTACATACAATACTTGTGCTTTCATTGCATTTCTTTCTTTCATATCATGCGAACTTGAACTATGTTCAAATTGAAGTTTGCTATTCATCTAAAGAAATAAATACAATCTAAGTGTCTGTTACATTAAAATAACAGCTTTTTACTTAATGCATATTAAAGTAGGTATGGTGCTTAAAACAAAACATTTAAAAATCAAATAAAAAATCTGCCTCTCTGTTTGTTTGTTCTGGCTAATGTCTGAAATGGTTGGATTTAAACTAATATCAAATATTAAAAATAATACCAAGTAAACAACTTTACATTAAATTTGATCTCAGTATTCACTAATAGAATGATTTAAGAACCAAGTCAGCATATAAACATTCCACCACTGGACAGGTAGTGAATGTAAATATCATGAGGCCAGGTGACTCAGTGGCTCAGTGGCCAAGTGGCTGTCCAAAGTACTCACCTGTAAAGCCTTATTAGATCTGTGCACCAAACCCCCTCTGGTGCTGCAGTGATCAGCTCCATTATTTCCGATTTTAGCTCCTCAAACTTCATAGCTTTTGTACTGTTGCTACCTGAAGACAGAATAATAAGTGGTGTTTGGCAGGTTGCTTGTAAACTAACTGTCACTTGATTATTATTAAATGTTACTACCCTCACTTGTAATAATAATTAACTGACAGCTCTGAGCAATAGCATGTTATTATAATAATTAATAGTAAATAATGTTCACCATAAGTAAGACACTGGCTGAATAATCAACATTGGTTCAGTAGCCAAAGAAGAAAATAAAAGTACATGATACATTCATATTATTTCCTTCTACACACTTACAAGAGAGCTGTTATGATAAGATAAGTTATTTATTTGCGTAAAACATGGTATACATAGGTGTTGTTATAGCATAAAAGACCATACATGTTAACAAAATTACATTTACAAACAATACTTATAATTTATATTCAAAATAGTCATTAATTTATTTAGCCATTTGTACAATTTAGTTTTGAATAATCTGCAATTTAATATTTTAAATTCATTCAGTAACTAAACACGTAAACACGTACACACATAGCCAGACAGCTTTCGTTATATTTTGCTAGCGAGCTCCCTAGGAGCTCATCTAGTAAAAGTCTGTTTGGATTACGACGGCGTCGAGAACTTATTTCCTCTGCTGTTTTAAATAATTCTTTATATTTCCTAACAAACATACATGCTTCATACAAATATAGTGAAGGTAATGGTAGCAAACCAAGCCTTTTAAATATGTTGGGCTTAAGACTGCAGCGACGAACCTCGCGATGGCCGAGCGATGGGGCAGCGGGGCGACGCGACGCGATTAGGCAGCGATATTTCACGAGGGCACGAAATAAACCGTAAAATAAAAGACTGTAGTACCCGCGCAAGCTACAAAACCAAACTATTTTGTACTCGTCGCTCCACCGCCGCCGCCCGCGCATCGCTCGATCCCCCGCTCCGCCGTCACCCGTTTCGTGCCCGGCGCCGTCGTAGCCGAGCGATAGCGAAAAGCATTGCACATAATAATGTGCATTGCTTTTCGCCATCGCTCGGCCGTCGCAAGTTTCGTGTCTGCAGACTAAGAGATGTATGAATAAACTAGTAATAGGAAAAAAAGATACTCACTAGATGATGTATGTTTCCCGGAATCATTATCCTGAGACAGAGAAATACCTCCGTCTTTTTCAGAAAGATCCTCTTCAAAATGATGTAAACTATTGTATATAGGAAGGCGTTTCTTCAGGAAGTTCATGACATCATTGCTAGTGAGTGTTGTGGACTGGTGATGGTTCACATTCTCTTTGTTCTGGTGGCTGTTGTTGGTGATGATGTCTGGAGCTTTCACCTCTTTTCGCTCTTCAATGACGGATGGTTTTGGATTGCTTTTGATAACTGATTGGTGATGGTTCACATTCTCTTTGTTCTGGTGGCTGTTGTTGGTGATGATGTCTGGAGCTTTCACCTCTTTTCGCTCTTCAATGATGGATGGTTTTGGATTGCTTTTGATAAATGAATTGTATATTCCATCTTTCTTCGGTGGGTTCACTCTAGGTTCCGGTATACTTCTTCTTTTAACCCGACTATGGCAAAGGCAAAAGGTAATATATTATTTAAGCAGTCTACGTAAGTATGTATATATGTAATGTTAGTATATTCCACCACAGCACCTAAACTACAGAGTTGATTTTGATGAATGAAGAGTCAAACTATTTTATACTATGATCCAGGAGACACATGCTACATGTTATGTGAACCAAGTCAAATAACTAAAATCTTTGACATGCATTTAAAAATTAGTGAATGAAAAATGTATGTTCAAGGTAGTATATTTAATGCTTACACTTTAGAAGTAGAAGGTAATTTTGATTTCTGCACAAAATTATCAATATGTTTTGCTGAGTCTGGTACAATCACAGTGAGAATTGGATTTGATTGTGGACCTGATAACTGTAATCAAAAAACAAATATCTGCACACAGACTGAACACAAATGCCAGTTTACTTTTAAATAGTTTGCAGACCTGTTTGAGTTTGGCTGGTAAAATCATTACAGAGACTTCACCATTGTATGAGGGGAAAAGGTCAGTTGGTCGTCTTATGGGCGGATCCATCAATGCCATGCTTACTGACACAAACAACTAGAATTGAGTTAGGTAGTAAGCACACAGGCAGTACTTACCAGGAAGCTGTCTTGGCACCGCTCCCTGAGGAAGGAGCCGAAGTCTCTGTATCCCATCTTGCTTAATGGAATATGTGAACCCAACATATTCACGTAGTCGCGCATCAACATGCGCGAATCCATTTGTGTCGGGCTCGACACCACCAGAGAGCGCAGCCTTATTTTTACCTCTTTTACTAATTCTTCACCCATCTTTGCTTACTTGTAGTAGTAGGTATTCAGTCATTCAAGTCTACACACCACCACACACCACCACTTACTCAATCTAAAATATTGTTTGTTGTTTTGAAAAGATTTTAATGCCTATTTTTATTTTTTAAGTAACGCTAGTTAAAACTGTTATTAGCAGCCATATTATTCACGTTCACAGGCTGCGTAACGATAAAAAGTGTATAAATCTATTATAATTATCAATGCTGAATACGCGAAAGAAAGGCAGAAGTAGCAGTTCATGAACAATCGGGTCTTCACGTCACGCACGTTGTCCTTTTCTCTCATAAAATTGTAATCGCATCGCTTGTCAAATAACAATGCGAGCAAAGAGTAGAATCAAAGAGTATAAAACTATATATTTTACTCTTTAGTCTTTGGTATAAAATAACTGTGGACTCCCGAGTGCTGCCATCTGCCATCCTGCTGCCATGCATCCTGCCTCCAAAATGTTTTCAACTTGTCTTTGAATTATTTGAAGTTTCAGGAAGTTTCTTTCTACGACTTCATAAGTGTACTGGTACTGTGCTTCATGCTCTCGCCCAAGGTGATCACAGATTATTTAATATAGGAGATTAAATAAGTTCCTCGCTCTCGATAGATGAAGACGAATCCAATAAAGTGTCATCAAAATAAACCCTTTTTTGTTCCTATAGTGGCAAAGAAAACAAACATACTTAGAAAAAAGTTGAAACAGAACTTTGTGCGACTCCAGCCAGTGAACCTACATGCTCTGTGAGCACAGAGCATGGTGAACATAGAGTAAAGTAATATGATGGCGTAGACAGAGAATAGGTATAGACAAGGCATCAGCGTATTCGGTAAGAGACAGCGATAGTTATTATCCGATTAATGACAAATGACATGAACTGACAAAGAGAACCACCTAACCTGTATTGCTACACACTTTGGTCGGGTAATATAAACAAACAAGTTAAGATATTATTATCGTCGTACTAGATGAAATTATCAATTATCTTTACTTGTTATTGACAGAAAATAGTTGTACGTACAATAATAATTTGATTTACTTGATGTAATAGATGGAAAATGCCACTTACCGATGAAAGGTTATGTTTGGTTGATTTCGTTCACTACGGCTTTTACAGCCATATATACAGCAATTCACCATCACTACACACTTAATATTACTTTCTGGAATATCACTAAGTTGCAAATTACACAAAATAAGCGTATAACAATTTTTATCTAAGAAAATATTCTGACATCACAAATATTGCTTGCCATCATGGCTAGTGATGGCAAACAACAAAAAACCGATACGCAAAAAGAGATGAAAAAACGATGCTATGTCCTGTTCACACATACACATTTTGCCATAGTGTTGTCTCACTTTCGTAATTCTCATTATTTTAATAGCTTGTCTAAGATACCATTCTCTGTCTACGCCTGGGGTGCGTTTAAGATGCTTATCCAGGCTAAAATTTAACCTGACTAAACGTTAAACACCCCGTTCAAGCACACCGCGAGGTGAAAAATTAACCTGACTAAAATTTAATCTGCCCCGTTCACGGCCGTCCGCCGGTATAAGTTTTCGCCTAAATAGGATAATTTTTAGCGACCTTTTTAGCTCGCTAAATTTTATCCCGCTGTCAGATTGACATTGTCACTGAGATGTTTTTGCTAGAATCGCGCCATATTTACGAATATTTCTGAAACGAGTACTAAACGTCTCCGACTCTCCGTCAATTTTATTTGTGGATTATCATGGATGAAGTAATAATACAAATTGTTGTAGAAATGTAATATTATAAAATACTGTATACAAATATTATATCGGCAAATTGATTCCTCATGTTCCGGCCCATTTTTACTGACTATTAATTTCGAGATCACATTATCACAAGCAAAATCTACTTGTTTGACAAGCTGAGCTGTCAATTGAATTTGACAGATAAAATTGACATAAACCTATGACTCCGTTCAGCGAACCCTCGCTAGTTTAATTTTTATCCTGCGAAAATTTCGCCGGCCATCTTAAACGCACCCCTGATGGTGAACCTCAGCTGTGAACACACACACACACGCACACACATCAGACATCTGTCATTTTTTACTTTGATTTTGACAGCGCTCCCATGCTCCCAGCGCTCACGGTGATATTTATTTGGGGCATGGTCGGTGTAATCGCAAGATGGCGCATGTCATGACGTCATCTATGACGATTCAAGGGACATCGATATCGCGCTCACAGTAATTCGGTACGGGTTTATGGACGCTCGATTACAGTGTAATTCGGAACGCACGTTTATGGACGCTCAAATCGATTACAGTGTAATTCGGAACGCACGCTTTGTAATACGGAACGCGGCCTTGGAATTGACACTGACAGATAAGCTGACGGTCGTCTGACAGTGACAGCTGACACTGTCTTGACTGTAATGTATTCTACTGTCTGATCTGCCTGTTTTGGTGGATTGTGGTCGGGTTGTTCAATATTCGAATTACGTAAGTTTATTTTGGAAATACAGAACGAAACGAACGAGATGTCGTTCCTTCTAAAACGCACCGTCGGTGCTGGATGCGGCTTAAGTCGTAACATTCTAAACAACCTTAAGACTCCAATTGTCCAGCGTGTGGCTACAAAAGCGGACCAAGCTGCTCCTCAAACGGAGACACGACCAACCGTAGCTAAAGTGGATCCTCTTCAGAAGGCTCATTTGTCTGATTTTGGAAAATACATTGCTGAATGTTTGCCTAAATACGTACAAAAAGTACAACTAACAGCAGGTAACGAGCTTGAGGTTCTTATTCCTCCTGAGGGTGTCATTCCGGTGCTGCAGTTTTTAAAGGATAACCACAGCGCACAGTTCACGAACCTCGTGGATATTGCGGGCATGGATGTGCCCAACCGAGCCAACAGGTTTGAGATCATATACAATTTGCTGTCACTGCGTTACAATGCAAGAATCAGAGTGAAGACATACACTGATGAATTGACTCCTGTAGACTCTGCCAATGATGTGTTCAAAGCTGCAAATTGGTATGAAAGAGAAATATGGGATATGTATGGTGTATTCTTTGCCAACCATCCTGATTTGCGCAGAATTTTGACTGATTATGGTTTTGAGGGTCACCCCTTCAGAAAGGACTTCCCACTCAGTGGCTACGTGGAGGTGCGCTATGATGATGAACAGAAGCGTGTGGTGGTAGAGCCCTTGGAGCTGGCTCAAGAGTTCCGTCGCTTTGAGCTTAGTGCTCCATGGGAACAGTTCCCGAATTTCCGCAGTAACCCAGCTTCAGAAGAAGTTGTGAACCCAGCTGAAGACAAACCAAAACAATAATACAATGTAATTATAGTCAACAAATAGCTCATTTATTTATTGATGTATAAATAAAAAGTTACAAATCTTTGATTTCTTGAATTTCATCAGGATTATAGTCATGACGGAAATCGTTATGTACTCTATTGCAGGGAATAATTTCAATTTGTGAAGATGTTTTAGTAAACATTAAAAGAGGATAGCATACTAGTTTAATTTATTATGAATCTTACTCACCTACCTCATTCTGCTTCAACTCCCTGTTGTTTGCACAAAGCTGCATTTTAGAAATATTTTAATGTCATTTTCGGTGATGTATAATATATTAGGTGATGTCTTATTGTTAGGCCAGGTCGCAAGCACATCAGTCCACAGGGTACCATTGCTCGGTGTTTACATTAATTATCTCTTTTTATGTCACCTGTATTTATATAGTAGAAATAATAATTAATATAAACTTCTGTTTACAATGTCAGGTTTAGGTTTGATAAGCATAGGTTGGATTCACCTCAGTTGGACAAAGATCAACCTCCCAACCCAACATTGACTTATATATTACTGCATTATAGTTTTTATATCAACGCCTCCCAAACAAACTGCTTTCAAATCAGACCTTTGTGCTACTGATATGACCATGAATACATCTACTTGAACCGAAAATGCTTTTAAGAGCTACCAGTCAATGAAAGAGCTTATGAAAGGTAATCTTTGTCACCCAAGCGAAAAGTCGTAGATATATGCATTCTTCCCATTTTTTCCTATGGATCCCATTTTCCCAGACTTGGTCATTCAAAGTTCAAACTCAAGGTTTGCCAACATGTGGAGCGCAGTCTAAATTAACCATCCACAGAACAGTATGCACCGCACTGCACTACAAAACAGGGCAGGTTTTTGAGTCTACCTTGTTTGATCTATGATAATAATAAGTAATGCATTTTGGGTAATAGTATATTTCATTATAAGTGCGGAAAGCCTGTCATTGCAACGAGTTCCGACAAATGTCTAGCCGAGCCGAGGCACAGCCGACGGCGAGGGTTGACAGTCGGAACAAGTTGCAATGACGGTTCCGCACGTGTACTGAACAACTATTTTTAATACAGTTGCGAAAAAATGAAGCAATTTAATAAAATAATAAAACCGTAACTCGCAAAGAACATTTTTGAAAAATGGCGCCAACCGTAAAAGAATATTTGCAGAGTTTTTTTTTGTTTTCTTCACCCATTCTGGGTAGGCAAAGGTAACTATGCCCATACAGCCAAGTCTTCAGTAGATTTTTTTTATTGATATGAAATTAAAATGAAATATAATGAGATGAAATGGAGAATCAAATAATTAAATCTGATATTGAAACAAATTAGTAGCTTCTTTAGAAATATTTGCATGAATCATAAAAACTTCTGATTTTTTTTAGTAAAAACTTCGTGGTTGGTTTTTTTTAATGGACATTATTTTGACAGTTGGGAAAGAGAACGCACGAGTTCGGGAATGGTAAAGAAAAAGCACGAGTACGTAATAGCCCACATCCCGAACGCTATACGTCCCTGCAATACGCCACTTTTTGAGCAACTGTATTAAAAAAGATTGTTTATTACAGCTCAGTATATAGTCCACGAAAACAGCTGAATGTAAATAGAATGAGTTGTTGTGGTTGTATGGGCGGCTAGCGGCGGTACCGGTAGCGTTTGAAGTGGAACCACAGCTGGAAGATGTTGTTGTGGAAGTGGCAGCGGAAGCCGCGCTTGTACGAGTACTCCCACTCGCGGTTCACGATCTTGAAGGCGATGTCCTCGTACGGCGGCCCGGCGTGGAAGCGCAGCACGGCGAAGTCGGGGTTCGAGGGACACGCTTTCTGAAAACAAAATGCAAAACCTAATCAATCACAAACAACTTTCATTTATTTTAGGTAACAGTCGAAACTAGGTAACAAATTCGTCACGCGTACCATTTTATGTGCGCCTGTAGAATAAATATGTACACGAGTAGCTCTTTATTTGTATGTATTTTTGACAAAATTAGACTTCTCGTTTTTTTTATAGATAGATTTATAGATAGTATCAACCCAAACAGGGTTTTTTTTTAAACATTGCCCCCACACTAGGAATTTCTCCTGTATCGTGGGTGCGTTCACAAACATTTAAACTCACATACACAAATACCCAGACCCGGAAAAACTTTCAGTTGACCATACAAATATTTGTTCCGTGCGGGGATCGAACCCGTGACACGCAGCGTAGCAGTCCAATCTCTTAGCTACTGCGCCAACCGCGCCGTGTACATTAAGTAATCAACATCTAAAATGAAGGTATATTCAGTTGGAACTTTGGAAGTCGCAGGTTCACTGTCCAGGCTTCAGAGTGGGAATGGTCCATAAGTCCCGTTATGTTTTTATTAAACGTCAATAATTTAAATAAAAAAAAACGAGTATTTCCCTGGGTCCTAGCATTTTTTATAATCCTTATGATGTGTCCTGCCAAGTCCGCATTAAATAAGAAACATTCTTCTTACGTCCATAGTATCACATGGCTTAGAAATTGTATGATCGAACATACCAAATACGGTCTGCGGACTGGTATGGAGGACTCTCTACAGACCGTATGTGGTCTGTGGACAGTGAACCTGATGTATATGTGATCGTGTAGAGTAGTATAGTGGTATAGTGGTATAGTGACCAGCGAGAACTCGGGCGTGGCGCTCTTGTCGATGAGGTCGGGGTAGAAGATGTTGAACTTGTAGCCCTGCACGATCTTGGGCGGCGGGTTGTCCATGTCGTAGTGCGTCTGGTTGTACTTGTTCCACTCGAAGCCTGTGTGCACTCTGACAACAAAATACAATAAGGGTCAATGTTGCTTGTTTACTACTTACTACATGGATTGTTTATTTAGTTGGGAAAACTTCATAGACACAAAATAATAACAATGTTTTAACGCTCATTCGTAAGTAAAACATTCAATAGCAAAATGAAATGTGTTTTTCATGGGTTACTGTTGCAGTTTGACGAAAAAGTCCCGTACTAAAAAATAAATAACCAATATTTTTTAAAGTTTTTACTTACATTTTTTGTTTTTTTTTTTTACGTTCTGCAATTTTTTTTATAGAATTTTCATCCTCTATAGAAAGCAGTGGGGGAGGGTGATACAATTTTTACGGCTTTCGAAGCACATATCTTTCTTAACCATTGAAAAAGAGTGTTTTAGTAATCTTTATAGAAGCAACCTACTCTCCAAATTTCAACTCAGTGGTGTCAACAGTCTTGGAGTAAAATGTGTGCGACATACGGACGGATAAGGAGACAGACGAACAGGGCGAATCTATAAGGGTTCCGATATAGCCATTTGGTTACGAGAACCCTTAAAAAATAAAAATGAAGTTGGGCAGACGCCAGGAAGTAAGTAAAGCTATGTTGGTGTTTGGGCGGGTTACCTGTTGAAGTAGCGCGGCTTCCTGGGGCGGTACTTGTCTGCCCACAGACACGGCTGGTCCGGCAGCGCCTGCTCCACGCTGAACTGCACCTCGTCGCTGTTGGCGCCCATCGCCCGGCGCGCCTCGCGCTCCAGCTCCGTGTGTGTGGCAGCAGGTCCAGCAGGTCCAGCAGCCCCAGCACACCTCGCACGCAGCCCCGCGCGCAGGTAGGCCAGGCGCTGCGCGTCGTGCGCGGGCTCCGTCAGCAGCGTGGCGGGCTCCAGCGCGCCCGGCGACAGCGGTGCGGGCGAGTAGCGCCCCGAGCGGTACAGCGCCACGCTGGCCTCCTCCTCCTCCTCCTCCCCGTCCGCGCCGTCCTCCGGCACTGCGCCCCCGTCCTGTGCCTGCGCCGCCGCCGAGGTGGAGGGCGAGACCGGAGGCTCCGCGGGTCGCTCCTCGTCAGGGCTCACAGATCTGAAAGTTAAACGGCTTTTAATTTACTATTTATATTAACAGTTTGACGACGGATAAGCGGACTGTTAACGAAGCAGTCTCCTTTCCATAACAAACGGCAACCTGCCCCTTGCTCCCACCGGTTACTCGCAACTGGTGGAAGGCCTACCAACGCTGCATCTTCCAATTCATGGTCGCCACTCAAGAACCTTTCATCAACAGCTGCAGCTTGCGGCGCAGGTTGCCCTGGTGCCGGTCGACACATGTGCGGCAAGTGTCAGCACATGTAAGGTACCTGTGCGCTTCCTCCTGCTTGGCGGGCGTGACGCCCTGCTCCTGCTTCAGCAGCTGCAGCTTGCGGCGCAGGTTGCCCTGGTGCCGGTCGACACATGTGCGGCAAGTGTCAGCACATGTAAGGTACCTGTGCGCTTCCTCCTGCTTGGCGGGCGTGACGCCCTGCTCCTGCTTCAGCAGCTGCAGCTTGCGGCGCAGGTTGCCCTGGTGCCGGTCGACACATGTGCGGCAAGTGTCAGCACATGTAAGGTACCTGTGCGCTTCCTCCTGCTTGGCGGGCGTGACGCCCTGCTCCTGCTTCAGCAGCTGCAGCTTGCGGCGCAGGTTGCCCTGGTGCCGGTCGACACATGTGCGGCAAGTGTCAGCACATGTAAGGTACCTGTGCGCTTCCTCCTGCTTGGCGGGCGTGACGCCCTGCTCCTGCTTCAGCAGCTGCAGCTTGCGGCGCAGGTTGCCCTGGTGCCGGTCGACACATGTGCGGCAAGTGTCAGCACATGTAAGGTACCTGTGCGCTTCCTCCTGCTTGGCGGGCGTGACGCCCTGCTCCTGCTTCAGCAGCTGCAGCTTGCGGCGCAGGTTGCCCTGGTGCCGGTCGACACATGTGCGGCAAGTGTCAGCACATGTAAGGTACCTGTGCGCTTCCTCCTGCTTGGCGGGCGTGACGCCCTGCTCCTGCTTCAGCAGCTGCAGCTTGCGGCGCAGGTTGCCCTGGTGCCGGTCGACACATGTGCGGCAAGTGTCAGCACATGTAAGGTACCTGTGCGCCTCCTCCTGCTTGGCGGGCGTGACGCCCTGCTCCTGCTTCAGCAGCTGCAGCTTGCGGCGCAGGTTGCCCTGGTGCCGGTCGACACATGTGCGGCAAGTGTCAGCACATGTAAGGTACCTGTGCGCTTCCTCCTGCTTGGCGGGCGTGACGCCCTGCTCCTGCTTCAGCAGCTGCAGCTTGCGGCGCAGGTTGCCCTGGTGCCGGTCGACACATGTGCGGCAAGTGTCAGCACATGTAAGGTACCTGTGCGCTTCCTCCTGCTTGGCGGGCGTGACGCCCTGCTCCTGCTTCAGCAGCTGCAGCTTGCGGCGCAGGTTGCCCTGGTGCCGGTCGACACATGTGCGGCAAGTGTCAGCACATGTAAGGTACCTGTGCGCTTCCTCCTGCTTGGCGGGCGTGACGCCCTGCTCCTGCTTCAGCAGCTGCAGCTTGCGGCGCAGGTTGCCCTGGTGCCGGTCGACACATGTGCGGCAAGTGTCAGCACATGTAAGGTACCTGTGCGCTTCCTCCTGCTTGGCGGGCGTGACGCCCTGCTCCTGCTTCAGCAGCTGCAGCTTGCGGCGCAGGTTGCCCTGGTGCCGGTCGACACATGTGCGGCAAGTGTCAGCACATGTAAGGTACCTGTGCGCTTCCTCCTGCTTGGCGGGCGTGACGCCCTGCTCCTGCTTCAGCAGCTGCAGCTTGCGGCGCAGGTTGCCCTGGTGCCGGTCGACACATGTGCGGCAAGTGTCAGCACATGTAAGGTACCTGTGCGCTTCCTCCTGCTTGGCGGGCGTGACGCCCTGCTCCTGCTTCAGCAGCTGCAGCTTGCGGCGCAGGTTGCCCTGGTGCCGGTCGACACATGTGCGGCAAGTGTCAGCACATGTAAGGTACCTGTGCGCTTCCTCCTGCTTGGCGGGCGTGACGCCCTGCTCCTGCTTCAGCAGCTGCAGCTTGCGGCGCAGGTTGCCCTGGTGCCGGTCCCGCAGGCGCGCGCGAGACATGTGAGCTGTACGGAAATATTGCGCGATTAGTACGTCCTCATGAAAACACCACTGAAGCGATAATAGCAACTAATGCGCCTACCACACGCTCACACTTCCCCATGGGTTTACTTGTGCAAACTGGCTTGAACGCGGAACACTGTGCGTGTGGTTGGGAAAACAAGCCCCGCGCAAACCCCACGGCGCGACCTGAGCGCGGCGCGGAACGATACCTGCGAGCTCGGCCTGCGCGTACTTGTCTGTGCGTGTGGTTGGGCGTTCTGTGCTCACACCGCAATCGAGGCTAGTCGTCGGTCGATGAGGTACGTTTTGTCGTACATCAAAAATGTCATATATAAAATGGCAGACCTACGTACGTATGATCGCGACTTTTTAACTGAATTTTAAGTCTATATAAATCCCTGCCTGCAATTTGAAAAATTAAATCGAAGGATTAAAAAAATTGTTCTTCACTGGGAAACGTTGTTTACCTACACGACGACGATTTTGACAAAAATGAAGCGTGTGGTAGCGCCGGGAGCGTTCAGTTTTTTCGTGAGGTAAGCGCGTGCAGGCCCGGACTGAGGTCACAATCGAACTGGGACCGAGTATGGCCTGACCGAATTAAAAAATAAATAAAATGAGCCATTCCAGTTCGCGGCGACGACGTAACACTTGGGTCTTGACAGACGGACAACAAAGTGATATGTAACATGTTATGTAACTTGTATTTTATAACACGTCCAAATTATGTTACATTATTTTTCAACATTGCAACATAAAACAATACTGTGCACATTAGAATAAAAATGGAATAATAATGATAGTTTATTTAAAAAAGGAATTGAATATGTAAATAACAAGGCGCAATAATGTAGGTGTTACCCTTGAGCTGGCTGAGCAGACTCTCCCAGTAGCCGACGTCGACGCCGTCGTGGCGGCCGCTGATCTTCTGCTCGATCTGTGTCTGGAGCGCCTCCAGCTGTGCGCCCGTCTTGCCCTTGAATATCTGCGGATACATGGAACGGGCGTCACATCGGTTCCACAAAACTAGACAATACTGTCCCGAGCATGTTTTTTAATCTCGGGATTACGGGATTTTTGTTGGGTAATCCAGTGATCAGACTTATGTGGAAATTGGGCTGAGATTTTGCTAGATAGTTTTTTTATAAGAAATTTCATAACGACATCAGCTGTGAATAAATTATCATCTTGCCCAATTATTTCTACTGTCAATTTAGGGGTCAGCACATCAACAATTTTATTGACCAATTCCAAATCACTATCTTCTATACAAATTGGATGATTGAGATAGCCCCAACGACAAAGTGAAGTGAGTTGTTCTTTTGGAGTCAAAACTGATCACGAATAATGGCAGTTGTACTAGTAGTAAATGTTTGGTATAATTTAGTCACATACTTTTGAATCACTTCAATGCCACACAGTTCTGACGCGAACTCCGTTTATTAGTATTGATTTCCTGATTTTGATCATCTACTTTTGCTGTTGACTGTACTTGGCCCTGTAAGGGGCAACCCCGTGCCTGGAAATGGACCTGTTTATAGCAATCCCGAGATTAGCCAAGTACAGTCTCGTGATTTTCAGGGTCAGAAAACGGGCGGGAGTGTATTCTGGTGTTACCTGCGTGACGTCATCAGCGACGGCCTGGTGTACACCGTCCCGCCTGGCGTCGGGCGCGGCCAGGCGCCGCAGCTTGTTGAGTTACCTGCGTGACGTCATCAGCGACGGCCTGGTGTACACCGTCCCGCCTGGCGTCGGGCGCGGCCAGGCGCCGCAGCTTGTTGAGTTACCTGCGTGACGTCATCAGCGACGGCCTGGTGTACACCGTCCCGCCTGGCGTCGGGCGCGGCCAGGCGCCGCAGCTTGTTGAGTTACCTGCGTGACGTCATCAGCGACGGCCTGGTGTACACCGTCCCGCCTGGCGTCGGGCGCGGCCAGGCGCCGCAGCTTGTTGAGTTACCTGCGTGACGTCATCAGCGACGGCCTGGTGTACACCGTCCCGCCTGGCGTCGGGCGCGGCCAGGCGCCGCAGCTTGTTGAGTTACCTGCGTGACGTCATCAGCGACGGCCTGGTGTACACCGTCCCGCCTGGCGTCGGGCGCGGCCAGGCGCCGCAGCTTGTTGAGTTACCTGCGTGACGTCATCAGCGACGGCCTGGTGTACACCGTCCCGCCTGGCGTCGGGCGCGGCCAGGCGCCGCAGCTTGTTGAGTTACCTGCGTGACGTCATCAGCGACGGCCTGGTGTACACCGTCCCGCCTGGCGTCGGGCGCGGCCAGGCGCCGCAGCTTGTTGAGTTACCTGCGTGACGTCATCAGCGACGGCCTGGTGTACACCGTCCCGCCTGGCGTCGGGCGCGGCCAGGCGCCGCAGCTTGTTGAGTTACCTGCGTGACGTCATCAGCGACGGCCTGGTGTACACCGTCCCGCCTGGCGTCGGGCGCGGCCAGGCGCCGCAGCTTGTTGAGTTACCTGCGTGACGTCATCAGCGACGGCCTGGTGTACACCGTCCCGCCTGGCGTCGGGCGCGGCCAGGCGCCGCAGCTTGTTGAGTTACCTGCGTGACGTCATCAGCGACGGCCTGGTGTACACCGTCCCGCCTGGCGTCGGGCGCGGCCAGGCGCCGCAGCTTGTTGAGTTACCTGCGTGACGTCATCAGCGACGGCCTGGTGTACACCGTCCCGCCTGGCGTCGGGCGCGGCCAGGCGCCGCAGCTTGTTGAGTTACCTGCGTGACGTCATCAGCGACGGCCTGGTGTACACCGTCCCGCCTGGCGTCGGGCGCGGCCAGGCGCCGCAGCTTGTTGAGTTACCTGCGTGACGTCATCAGCGACGGCCTGGTGTACACCGTCCCGCCTGGCGTCGGGCGCGGCCAGGCGCCGCAGCTTGTTGAGTTACCTGCGTGACGTCATCAGCGACGGCCTGGTGTACACCGTCCCGCCTGGCGTCGGGCGCGGCCAGGCGCCGCAGCTTGTTGAGTTACCTGCGTGACGTCATCAGCGACGGCCTGGTGTACACCGTCCCGCCTGGCGTCGGGCGCGGCCAGGCGCCGCAGCTTGTTGAGTTACCTGCGTGACGTCATCAGCGACGGCCTGGTGTACACCGTCCCGCCTGGCGTCGGGCGCGGCCAGGCGCCGCAGCTTGTTGAGTTACCTGCGTGACGTCATCAGCGACGGCCTGGTGTACACCGTCCCGCCTGGCGTCGGGCGCGGCCAGGCGCCGCAGCTTGTTGAGTTACCTGCGTGACGTCATCAGCGACGGCCTGGTGTACACCGTCCCGCCTGGCGTCGGGCGCGGCCAGGCGCCGCAGCTTGTTGAGTTACCTGCGTGACGTCATCAGCGACGGCCTGGTGTACACCGTCCCGCCTGGCGTCGGGCGCGGCCAGGCGCCGCAGCTTGTTGAGTTACCTGCGTGACGTCATCAGCGACGGCCTGGTGTACACCGTCCCGCCTGGCGTCGGGCGCGGCCAGGCGCCGCAGCTTGTTGAGTTACCTGCGTGACGTCATCAGCGACGGCCTGGTGTACACCGTCCCGCCTGGCGTCGGGCGCGGCCAGGCGCCGCAGCTTGTTGAGTTACCTGCGTGACGTCATCAGCGACGGCCTGGTGTACACCGTCCCGCCTGGCGTCGGGCGCGGCCAGGCGCCGCAGCTTGTTGAGTTACCTGCGTGACGTCATCAGCGACGGCCTGGTGTACACCGTCCCGCCTGGCGTCGGGCGCGGCCAGGCGCCGCAGCTTGTTGAGTTACCTGCGTGACGTCATCAGCGACGGCCTGGTGTACACCGTCCCGCCTGGCGTCGGGCGCGGCCAGGCGCCGCAGCTTGTTGAGTTACCTGCGTGACGTCATCAGCGACGGCCTGGTGTACACCGTCCCGCCTGGCGTCGGGCGCGGCCAGGCGCCGCAGCTTGTTGAGTTACCTGCGTGACGTCATCAGCGACGGCCTGGTGTACACCGTCCCGCCTGGCGTCGGGCGCGGCCAGGCGCCGCAGCTTGTTGAGTTACCTGCGTGACGTCATCAGCGACGGCCTGGTGTACACCGTCCCGCCTGGCGTCGGGCGCGGCCAGGCGCCGCAGCTTGTTGAGTTACCTGCGTGACGTCATCAGCGACGGCCTGGTGTACACCGTCCCGCCTGGCGTCGGGCGCGGCCAGGCGCCGCAGCTTGTTGAGTTACCTGCGTGACGTCATCAGCGACGGCCTGGTGTACACCGTCCCGCCTGGCGTCGGGCGCGGCCAGGCGCCGCAGCTTGTTGAGTTACCTGCGTGACGTCATCAGCGACGGCCTGGTGTACACCGTCCCGCCTGGCGTCGGGCGCGGCCAGGCGCCGCAGCTTGTTGAGTTACCTGCGTGACGTCATCAGCGACGGCCTGGTGTACACCGTCCCGCCTGGCGTCGGGCGCGGCCAGGCGCCGCAGCTTGTTGAGTTACCTGCGTGACGTCATCAGCGACGGCCTGGTGTACACCGTCCCGCCTGGCGTCGGGCGCGGCCAGGCGCCGCAGCTTGTTGAGTTACCTGCGTGACGTCATCAGCGACGGCCTGGTGTACACCGTCCCGCCTGGCGTCGGGCGCGGCCAGGCGCCGCAGCTTGTTGAGTTACCTGCGTGACGTCATCAGCGACGGCCTGGTGTACACCGTCCCGCCTGGCGTCGGGCGCGGCCAGGCGCCGCAGCTTGTTGAGTTACCTGCGTGACGTCATCAGCGACGGCCTGGTGTACACCGTCCCGCCTGGCGTCGGGCGCGGCCAGGCGCCGCAGCTTGTTGAGTTACCTGCGTGACGTCATCAGCGACGGCCTGGTGTACACCGTCCCGCCTGGCGTCGGGCGCGGCCAGGCGCCGCAGCTTGTTGAGTTACCTGCGTGACGTCATCAGCGACGGCCTGGTGTACACCGTCCCGCCTGGCGTCGGGCGCGGCCAGGCGCCGCAGCTTGTTGAGTTACCTGCGTGACGTCATCAGCGACGGCCTGGTGTACACCGTCCCGCCTGGCGTCGGGCGCGGCCAGGCGCCGCAGCTTGTTGAGTTACCTGCGTGACGTCATCAGCGACGGCCTGGTGTACACCGTCCCGCCTGGCGTCGGGCGCGGCCAGGCGCCGCAGCTTGTTGAGTTACCTGCGTGACGTCATCAGCGACGGCCTGGTGTACACCGTCCCGCCTGGCGTCGGGCGCGGCCAGGCGCCGCAGCTTGTTGAGTTACCTGCGTGACGTCATCAGCGACGGCCTGGTGTACACCGTCCCGCCTGGCGTCGGGCGCGGCCAGGCGCCGCAGCTTGTTGAGTTACCTGCGTGACGTCATCAGCGACGGCCTGGTGTACACCGTCCCGCCTGGCGTCGGGCGCGGCCAGGCGCCGCAGCTTGTTGAGTTACCTGCGTGACGTCATCAGCGACGGCCTGGTGTACACCGTCCCGCCTGGCGTCGGGCGCGGCCAGGCGCCGCAGCTTGTTGAGTTACCTGCGTGACGTCATCAGCGACGGCCTGGTGTACACCGTCCCGCCTGGCGTCGGGCGCGGCCAGGCGCCGCAGCTTGTTGAGTTACCTGCGTGACGTCATCAGCGACGGCCTGGTGTACACCGTCCCGCCTGGCGTCGGGCGCGGCCAGGCGCCGCAGCTTGTTGAGCTCGTCCAGCACGATGGTCTGCACGTCCTCCCAGTACGCCTGGTTCGCGTTGTTCTCCAGCTCCTTGTACACCTGGAACCACAACATCATCTCAACTATTCCGCTAATAAATAATATTCAAATTACACTGAAAACATAATCAGCACTTTTTGAGGGTATTACATAATAGTCTAAAGCGTCTAGCTTTCTAGTGTTTAAGTTTGCTAGCGAAACAACCAGTTAGCGAAATTAAACTTGCAAATGGGACGTTAAGAGCGTATGCTACCTCAGATTAGCAACCCTATTTGTGGTGGTTCAAACTTCGCTTGTAATACTGTTAGAATAAAGTTCTAATCAGCTTGCACTACAAAGCGGTTGTTACGTCTTTCGCTGCGGCCGAATAGTGCGAAATTAGTGGTATTTTGCGATTTACAAAAAAACTATTGATTAGACTAAAAAAGTAAAACACTATGACTTTAGTTTGTTGCTTGTAGAATTATTTGGTAAAAAAATCAGAACGATGACATGTATTTTAGTATGGTTTTTACTCGTTAAAAGAAATTTTTAGAGGTATCTTCGCGATTTTTTTCTATCGAGCAAAGTTAGTTGTATTATGTTTTCACAACACTATGGCACTAGCATATATCCTGAAGAATATCATATATTTTTCTGATGTTGATTACTGCAGTGAATCATATACTTTTACGCATTATAAAACTCGCGTTTCAGGTACCATACGCTCTTAATACAAGACAAAACCGCAGCTTAGTTGCTCTTAGGATTGTAAAATGTTCTCTTTTCAATAGAGGAAGTACACGCTCAGCCCGGGCTGGCACATCTGGTTCCAAACTTCGTTCTAACAATATTCCGTATCTTTCAGTGTGGTGCACATACCTTGATATCTTCCAGCAGATCCTCAAGGTCCTGCGTCTGCAGCCCGTTGAGGTAGGTGTAGGGCTCGTGCATCTCTAGAGCGTCCACGCACTCCTCTGAGCTCACGTACCACGCCAACAGGTCTATGGGCTTGGCTGCAAGGCATTCTTATTATTTATATTGCTTTCTTTTATGGTGAAATGTGCGCGAATAAATACGTTTGTATTAAGGTTATGGAATTTAGCGTTCATCATCATCAGCCAGAAGATGACCACTGTTGAACAAAGGCCTCCTCAATAGAACGCCATAACGAACGGTTGTATCCATTTGGCGTTACAATTTGCGGTAAAATCCGTGATAGTAAGTATAGTAAGGTATAGTAGTTTTAGTTTTAATACTGCTAAAAGTAGACCCTGGCTTGGATGTAGACTTGCCCTGCGCATATTATAGCCGCGAGATATTATAATTATCACACCTCTGTGAGTGATCACAAATGATGGCACAAAGCCGTCCAGTACATGTTGGGGTCGAATATAGCAGTTGGGTGTGCGTACCTCGTCCGTCGCGGATGCGTATCTGCGAGCGCAGACGCGCCTGGTGCAGATGGAAGGCGTCCTCCTGGCGCGCCCACGTGTGGAACTGCAGCGCCTCCCGCGCCCGCGCCGCGCCCGCCGCCTCCGCCTCGCGCGCCGCCCGCTCCGCCTCGCGCTCCAGGCGCCGCTGCTTCACCTGTCACATACCACACGACACACACATACTTTATTCAAACTGCAATGTACAAGTAATACAAACATATGCATTGGGCATTATGTACAAGTCTTCCTAAAAAACCATCAGAACTCTACAATAATTGATTACAGTGGGATTTTTTGTTACAGAATCTGCATGTCAACGTCCTGGTTAGTTGTCCAATGGAGATATAGGTCTGACGTGAGACTAAGCAAACCCATCAGATTCTGAAACAAATTAAATATTACCTTCTCTAGCTCAATTTTATTTTCCAGCTGCTTCTGCCTGTTGAGTGCATCCAGTTCATCCCGAGACACCGTCTTGACACCCTCTTTGGCCAGTTTTTTATTCCAGACGAAGGTGTTGGTGAGTGCTGAGTCTCCAAAAGGGTTGTCTTGGTTGGTGTAGCACTGGTACTCATTGTCCCAGCCCATGCGCTCGCGACGTTTGCGCTCCTTCTCTTGTTTTTCTCTCAGACGTCGGGCCCTTAAAGTTTATAAGAAGCCTGTGTAAAAACTTTAACAATGGGAAGTAATAAACATGACTATTTCAAGAGGTTGACCTGTTGTTTGACAATAAAATTACTGACTTTGATTACTTGAAAAACAAAACCAAAATCTATTTAAATAAAAAGAGAAGTCCTGACTGACTGACTCATCAACGCCCAGCCCAAACGCTTGGACCTAGAAAGCTGAGATTTTGCACAGAGGTTCCCTTTTTAATGTAGACAAAGAATAAGAAAGGATTTTTCGAAATTCAACCCCTAAGGGAGTTAAATAGGGGATGAAAGTTTGTATAGAAAATCGTCATTTTCACGCGGGCGGAGCCGCTGGCAAAAGCTAGTCTACCATAATTGTGATTTTGTCATATAACTCTAGATTACATGGAAGTTGCCAAAGATTTAAGAAGATAAAAAATTATCCTCAAAAAATTATAGCAAACAAAGGGAAACCTAACAATATCTCCTGCACTGATGGCTAATCTCCTCTTAGATTGGCCACCATGACCAAAAATGGTCAGCACGGTGGCACTTTTTATTAAATCTCAATCTTGTTAACATGTGGATAATGTCACCATATTGTACATAATATTGTTATACTAATTAACAACCTATATTGTTGTTGTTTGTGAACATTCACCCCGTTGTAAATAAAATAATAATAAGTACCTCTTTTCCTCAGGTGTTTCATTGGCCTTTAGCTGTTCCTTCTGTTTTTTCTTATCATCCTTCAGCCTCAGCCGTTCAGTCTCCAGCCTCTGCAACAGCTTCAGCTCCTCCTCACCGCTCTCACTGCTGGAGCTACTGCTGGAAGCACGTCTTTTCTTCTTCTTACTTTTTTTATGCTTGGTCTCTCTGCCTTCTCTGCTTGGGGAAGTATGCTTCGATGATTTTGGCGAATGAGACCGTGTTCTGTCTTCACTTTTGTGATTCCAGGCCCTGCGATGTTCCACTGATCTGCTTTTGGAACGCTCGTGCCTCCTCACATCGTGACGTGATGACCTGCCGGAAAGTAGGGTTACTTATGACGCACTAATTAATTTCAGACACACGGCTACACATCAAGCTATACAAAACCAGTTAATCTTGGCCTCACTTTACTAGATCTTTTCGCACAATGAACGATCAGATTATACTGGTTTTGTATAGCTTGATGTGTAGCCGTGTGGACGTTACTTTAAATATTTATTTCGAAAAGTCATGATTTGAGTTTATTAGAGGCGGATAAATTAACAAAAATATTGTGAAATCTAGAAGTTTGGTCGCGAATCTTAACACTGTTTATACTCACATTTCTTCTGAGAATTCCTTTAAACACTCTACAATTAACTTGTGTAGATGTCTGCGAGTACAGTTTGAGCATTAGAGTAGAATAATTCTCTTAAAACGATTGATTTACAACTATTATTTGTTATTTTGTACTGCGACTATTTGTAATTTTGTTACGAAGAAGTGACAGACTGACTGACAGCTCAGCTTGTCATAATTTGGGACTGACGTCTGACTTCTGACTGTTGGTTGAAGTTGACAGATAAATGTTTCGTTAGAAAATTCACTTTAGCTAGAAGCGCTAAGGAAGTCCGCGAAATTCAAATCTTCTTACGTTTTTTGTAATTTGCAGGTCAGTGTCAGGTTTTATGTTGATTAAAATAAATTATGTTTCGCGCACGTAATGTGTATGTATTTCTAGAGATATAATCATTAAAATCATGAATACAATCCTCTTGAGTTGCTTTAATTCTATTGAGTGGATTGAGTGACTGTTTGATGAAAAAGTCATTCAAGAAAGTTTGAATTTGCATGTGTCAATTTAGCACAGAACATAATTCTGTTCGAACATCTATTCGACTCTAAAATTCGGTCTGCTTGTACCATTGCTTGTAGCTACTTACAATTTCAAACGATTAAACATCGAATTTTAAACATTAATGTTTAACTACCGCTGTACCTATACAATCGTTGTGATGTTCCGTATTATCATAAATAAAAATGAGTGTCTAATAAATATTTGGTGGTGACTCGTAACCATTGATATATTAATTGATTAAGTACATCAATGCTCGTAACAATGAAAACGTTATGTATATTGATGTGGAAACATTGTACGGCGAGAACACGAAGAATTTCCGACACATTACTTGAATTTACGATGCCATTTTGCTTTTGGTTTATATTGGTTGCCATGAGAAAACTGCATCCTAACCAAGTAGAAATGAATTCCACATCCGGCAGCAATACTGATTCGGTGAGTGAAACATTGAGGTAGGTATATGTAGGTACATTATACCTCAATGGAGTGAAACAACAAATTCAAATTCATTTATCGAGCTGCAGTTCAATACAGAACATTGTAGGATTATTCTCAAATCTACTACACGGTTCCATAGTGGAATATTCTAGGTACCTCGAACGTAATCTAGAACGTTGGCCTACTCGTAAAACAGCCGACGTATTGATCATCATCATCATCATTTCAGCCGAAAGACGTCCACTGGACGGACATACCAGGCCTCTCCTAAGTGTCACCACATTGAACGGTCCCGTGCGGCCCGCATCCTACGTATCCCCGCAACCTTCACCAGGTCATCGGTCCACCTAGTGGGAGGCCTTCCAACACAAAGTCTTACTCGTAACTACATGTTATTGCAGTATATGGACGATTTTAACGAATAATCTTCTGAAACATTAATATCTAACAAGTTTTTACTAAAAAAACAGCTTCGAAACTTTGAGTACCTAATGTTAATATACTTCTGATGCTGACCGTACCATCGATTTGGGGTACCGTCGATGTAGCGTACCATCGATGTAGTGTACTATCGATATAGCGCACCGTCGATTTGGTGTACTGTCGATGTGGGGTACCATCGATGTACTGTTGATTCATTAACCCGTCGATGGACCGTTGTCGATACATCGACCATCGATGTAGTGACTCGCGATGTTATGTATCAGACCCTTCCAAACCAATGTCTTCCGGTTCGCGGTCGCCACTCCAGAACTTCTCGGCCCCATCGGCCATCCATTATGCGAGCAATGCCCGCCCGACTACAATCAGTCTATATTTTCTCTGCAAATCTTGTTCGTGATGATTATTCTATTGGAACCAAGTTAAATGGGTGACAACCTACAAACCATAACCGAAATTGATAATATTGAAATAGCGCGTACAATAGAATGTGATTGCTCTGATATCTCTAAACACATTACAGTAAATAAAAATGACTTGACGATTCTGTCTCAAAATATTAGAAGCGTCTACAGTAACTTCGATGATTTCTCCCTTTTGTTATCTACTTTTAAATTTGAAACTGACATTATAATTTTGACCGAGTGTAGACTAAACGATAACAAACCAATTCCTAAACTTAATAATTACCTCTGTTTCACCTCTACTCGACATTTAAACCAAAATGACGGAGTAGTAGCCTATGTTAAAGACACATTAAAACCAAAAGTAAAGGAAATAAAGTTGGCCCAAGCGTCCTGTCTCCAGCTTGATGTTCTGAATAACCATATTTTGTGTATTTACCGCTCTCCATCAAACACTAACACTGACAGTTTTATTGACTCTCTAAGCACCCACCTTGACACATTAACATCGCAAAAAAGTATAGTAATAGCGGGAGATATAAACATTAATATTAGAACTAAAGACATAGAAACATCACAGGACAGTAAAAATAGAGTGAACTATTTAAATATGTTGTCATTACATGGTATACTCCCTGGACATACATTGCCCACTAGGGAAAGGAATTGTTTGGACCATTTTATGTTAAAAATTAACAAAAAGAAGGTTTCCGCATTTATTGCTGTCCTTCATACCACTGTCACTGACCATTACACTACTTTCATGTCACTGCGTAAGCAAAAATATACTCAAATTGCAAATAAAACCACTACTAGTATAAATTTCGAGCAAGCTTTAAAACAAATACGTGAACAAAATTTTGCGGAATTATTGTTCTGTGACGACCCCAATTTATTGACGGAGATATTCATCACTAGACTAACTGAAACAATTAATCTCAACACTACCACAACTAAAATTCCAAACAGTAAACGCACAATTAAACCATGGATAACCCCAGGCATACTCCGGTGTATTAAAAATCGAAATAAATTACAAAAGACATGTAAGAGTGACCCATACAACCAAATCAATAAAATAATATACAATCGATATAGAAATCACTGCAACAGGCTCATAAAAAAAATAAAAAGACAATTTGAACGAGAACTACTTGCCAAGTCAAAGACAAACAATAAATTGCTTTGGAAAAATATTAAAAATATAACTTACACTAATAAATCTAAAACTCAAAACATTGAACTAGGTAGTTAATATTAAATCAACCCCTGTAGACTCAGCTAATTTTATTAATAATTATTTTGTAAGTATTGGCAAACAGCTGCCTTCCGTGCACTTTCATAACTAAGTTTTGTTAACTGGTTAAGAAAAACCCTTTTTTATTATTGTTTTCACAACTGGTTTTTAAACAAGAATACGAAGTGTTCATTCATAACTGACAATCACAAATAGTTAAGAAACGAATAATTATGATTATGTTTTTATAACTAGCTACAGTCAGCAATAACATTTTTCCTTTAACCTTAAATCAAAATAAAAACAACAGAGTTAGAGTTTTTATCGAGAGTATTGCATGCGGAAAACGGATGAGGTTCTTATCTCAATAAATTATTATCTATTATTGATATGTAAACTGCAATGGCATGACATTGACATTGTCATTTTAGTATTATTTAGTTTTCTATTGCAATTGAGTGCAATTTATAATAAAATATATAGCAACCGAAAACTTAAGTGATAAACTATGTCGCTTTCTAAGCCCACCATGGAGTTCATAACGACAAAAAGGGATCGCGAGAAACTACTATACGACGGCCGTCAGTACCATAAAATTAAAACTTATGTGAACGAAAATGTTTTTTGGAAATGCTACAATAAAACCGGTTGTAAAGGTAATGTGACATTAAGCAATGAAAACCATATAGTTAAAGAGGGCGTGCACGATATTGATTGTTTACCTAATAGTGCAAAATATCTAGTTTTGAAGAAAATGAAAGATTTGAAAACTAAAATAGTAGCTAATGTCGATCCAATACAAAAACAGTTTGAAGAAGTAGTATGCGAACTGGAAGACGATGGCGTGCACTTAGTTGCTGACTTACCAAAATTTGACAATATTAAAAGTGGTCTATACAAAGCAAGAAATAAGGCATTAGGAGTTTCTAAGCTCCATTTTGAATCACCAACTGAAGTAGAAATACCAAAAAAATATAAAAACTTCCTCCTGGCTGACTATAACGACAATGACACAAACAACAGGATTTTAATATTTTCTTCTTCTGATATAAAAACGTATTTGGACAATTTCGAACATTTCTTTCTGGATGGAACTTTTAAGTCTTGCCCTGAACCTTTCACACAAATATATACCATTCATGGACTACATAAAATAACAAAAAAAATGGTACCTTTATTCTTTGGTTTCGTTCATAATAAAACTGAAAATACCTACAAACTTATATTTGAAATGATAAAGTCACAAATTCCTGAATGGAACCCCGTAAAATTGACACTGGATTACGAAATCTCAGCAATGAAAGCAATACGTAAAATTTTTCCGAATGCAGTAATGAAAGGATGTTATTATCATTTTTGTGCCAGCCTTTTTAAAAAGGCGAAACGATTAGGGATTAAATCTACAGTACAAAGACGACATATTGCGAGATGTGCTGGCTTAGCCCGATTGCCATTGAGATATGTAATGGCAGGTTACAAGTATACAATGACCAAATCCCCGAAAACTGAAGCAGTGATAAAGTTCAACAATTACCTAAACCGTTACTGGTTCAGCGAGGTAAATTTTATCAAGACTTGGTGCTGCTACGGCGAGGAAATTCGAACCACCAACAATCTAGAAGGCTGGCACGCAAGACTTAATAGAATGGTTGGACGCCAAAAAGCGTCGCTAGCAACAATTCTGAATGTTCTTATTAAAGAAACAAAAATTTCAATGTCGTTCAAAACAAACAAAAACACATCGAACAAAAATTACCAAGAGATTGACCAAGAAATTGCGGATACTGGTGGCGCGAAGGGCTAAGTTTAATGGACTGTATTTGCGATACTATATTGAAACGATTGACAAACGCTTTGGCGATAGGTATTTCGAGTTGCGGGGGTGTGGGAAAACAGAATACAACCCGATAATTAGGGAAGGAAAGCACAAACCTTTTACTCCAGCCACGTGCTCGTGTCGTCGCCGGTGCACCGGTTCACTGTCCAGGTTCAGGAGCAGTTGGGCTTCAAGCTATTGTCCTCACACGTTAAGCACAAACACAAACAGTTTAAAATAGTCTTATTACATGCGAAACCGCGGTAATTCCAAAGTTATCAATATTTTTCCACGGAGCGGGCCAACGCCATTGCGTACGCGATGCGGTTCAATCCGGAAGTAATTTTGCGACAAATGGCGGACGAATCTTCTTATTCACTCGCGAGGTATGTGCGGGAAAGGGATGGGGATAGGGGATAGCGGATGTCAATCAAATTTTGAATGTTAATGTGAATGGCGCAACCATTCCCCCCGGGTTTGAAGGGTTACCTTCAAAAACAATAAGCAAACTAATCAAATAACTAAATTCTTGTGTAACCTCTAATTGCTAACCTATTCCTAAACTATACATAGAGCGTTACTATGTATAACTACTAAACTAATTTGAAACCTGCTGCTGATTAGGCAGAGGACAGAGGCGAATAACCGGACGTAAATACGAACCGGTTGCGGTTTTAACTCTTACTATACGCGTTACCCCCTTTGCATCAGGGAAAACTTCCTCAACTACACCTAGAGGCCAGTGTAGAGGGGGCGCACTCTCGGTCATTAAAACTACCACAGTACCAACGGTAACTGGATTCGATGGAGTATTCCATTTTTGACGCGACTGCAGCGTGTGCAAATAATCTGTTCTCCAACGCCTCCAAAATGATTGAACTAGTCTATCCAAAAGAGCGTGACGCTGTAGGAGATGCAGTCTGTCTTCGTCGACATCCATAGCGGGCAAATACTTAAGAGGAGTCGTGGTTAAGAAGTGAGACGGCGTTAAAGCTAAAGACTCCGACGGGTCACTAGATAGAGTTCGACACAGTGGACGAGTATTCATCACTGCCTCTATCTGAGCGAGTACAGTACTCAGCTCCTCATAAGAGAGAATCTGTACGCCTACGACGCGAAACAGATGCGACTTGAGGCTCTTAATATTAGTCTCCCAATTACCACCAAAGTGACTAGCAGCGGGCGTGTTAAAATGCCATTCAATACGATTTTCGGCCAAAACATGAGCGAATTCACTCTGATAATACTTTGACCGCAAGAATGCGTGTAATTCCGAGATACTACGGCGAGCTCCAACATAATTAGTACCGTTGTCCGAATATAAACGTTTGACGGGACCACGGCGCGACAGAAAACGCTTAAACGCGGACATAAAACTTTGCGTACTTAAATCACCGGTCAATTCTATATGAACCGCACGAGTTGTCATACAAATAAATAGACAAACGTAAGCCTTTGTGGAGCGTATACCACGACCACGGGCAATAGTTACTCTAAACGGGCCGGCGTAGTCTGTACCGGTGTGTACGAAAGGTTTAGCGGACTGAACAACGCGGCAAGAGCGATGATCGGCCATTTCAGGCGCGATAAAACGCGGGCGAAGCTTAAAACAAGGCACACATTTGTGCACTCTAGCACGAATCAAATTGCGAGCGGAAAGTATCCAATACCTTTGTCTAAGGATAGACATCAACAAGTCCGGACCTGCGTGACAATTCACCTTATGATGATAATCTACAATCAAATCTAAAATATGGTCCTTGCGGGGTAAAACTACTGGATGCTTTTGTTCAAATCCTAAATCAGAATTTCTCAAACGACCACCTACTCGAATGAGACCATCCTGCAAAAAAGGTTTCAAATGTTGAAATGCGCGGCTACAAGTTTTGTTGGACTCTAAACTACTAAATTCTGATGCGAAATAAAATCTCTGTAATTCACGAAGTACGACTGACTCAGCTTTATCCAAATCAGCGGCTGTTATATTACAGCGTGTGGGTAACAGTTTTAGAAAACGACAGACATACACCACACAACGCAAAAGTCTCGACCAAGACGAGACGCGATTAGACAAAGATAAAATAATCGAATCTTCACGTGGGACCGAAACTACCAGCGAATGTTTCTTCTCCTCGGGTGGTTCTGAAACGGCAGCTGGGTTAAAGGGTTTAACCGGCCATTCCTCAAGCTCACTATGAATCCAAGACGGAGCGCAGAACCACAGAGGATGATCTAAAATTTGCGAAGGGAGCAATCCGCGGGAGAGGCAATCGGCGGGATTATCTGTGCCAGCGACGTGAAAGAGGTTTTGTGGTGGTAATTCGGACTGAATTTTAGCCACCCTATTAGCGACGAATGTGTCCCAACGATGGGGTGAAGAATGTGCCCAACACAAAGCTACAGTAGAATCAGAAAAAGCCATAATTCTATCAACAAAAATGCGGTGCCTACAGGCATTGACAATAGAGCTGAGTAATTGCACTAACAAAAGTATAGCGCACAGCTCCAGGCGCGCTAGAGAAACGACCTTGCGAGGGGAGACCTTGGACTTAGCGCTTATAAGACTAACCGAGACCTTATCAGCATTCAAAACGTGAAAATAAACTACTCCCCCGTAAGCCTTTTCACTGGCGTCTGCGAAGCCTACAACAGTAACTATACTGTCTGACAATATACCAACATGGCGAGGAATTTTTATTTGATTGAGCAATGGAAGCTCTTTGCGAAATCGAGCCCACAATTTAACAATATTGTCGGGCGCGGGGTCGTCCCAATCACTATTGGAAAGCCAAAGTTCCTTTATAAGTAACTTGGCATATAAAACGACGGGAGCTACAAATCCCATAACATCCCATATACGTGCTACACACGACAGGATAATGCGCTTAGTACAAGTTGGCGGAGTCGAACTAACTTTAAGACTGAACATGTCAGACGCGGGTGACCAACTTAAGCCTAGAACCTTGTGCGTATCATCACCATCAAATTCCTTCACCGAAGATAATTGATGTGATAGTGGAATCGAATCTAGAGCGGTTTGCGAGTTACTTGTCCACTTCACAAGATCAAACTGACCGGCTTTCATAAGACTTATTACTTGAGCGGCGGTCTCAACGGCCTCTGCCTCGCTGGCTACGCTATAAACAAAGTCGTCCATGTATAGCCCAGTCTCAATAGTTTCTTTCGCTTTCGGGAATCTTTCACCCTCATCTGCGGCCACTTGCTTGATAGTGCGAAGCGCATGGAAAGGACTCGACTTAAGCCCGAAACAAACACGATTGAACTCGTAAACCTTCAAAGGTTCTTGAGGCGAAAATCTATACAAAAACCGTTGAAATCTGCGGTCGCATTCGCGAATACCAATAGAAAGAAACATTTGCCTTATGTCAGCGGAAAGCGCGACAGCAAACAAGCGGAAATTTACAATAATGTCAAATAAGTTACCTTGAAGGTTTTGACCACAATACAAAATATCATTGAGCGATACAGAAGTGCTAGTCTTAGCACTGCCGTCCAAAACCACGCGAAGCTTAGTAGTAAGCTTGTCTTCTCTAACAACTCCGTGGTGCGGGATGATGTAAGATGGATGATCGCGAGTCTCGTCAGTCTCGGCGGTAGGCGCAGGTGAGATGTATCCTTTATCTAGGTATTCGATAACAACCTCATCATAGGCTTGCTTTAACTTCGAAGATGCTTGCATCTTACGTTCTAAACAAGAAAAGCGTTTTACAGCGGAAGCGTAGGAGTCACCGAGCGAAAAAATATCCCCCTTGAATGGGAGAGCGACAACATAACGACCATCATTACCTCGAGTAGTCGTGCGACAATAAATCTCCTCAGCCACCTTATCATCAGGGCTTAGGATAGGCGGGACATTGACTTCTTCAATTTCCCAGAACCTGCGGATGGTAGACTCCAGGGGCGGCTCAACAGTGCAGCAGTGTGACACAGTCGAGTAACTATCTAAATGTGCGGGTGCGGAACCAACAATAACAAAACCTAGAACTGTTTCTAGGGCGTGCGGTGCGGGGTACGACGAATGACCTTGAACCTTACGCGATAACTGGAGGTGCGGGAGAATCGATGCGCCGATCAACATATCGACGTCTCCAGGGACACCATAAGATTCATCTGCCAACGGTAGGTCTTTAAATTTAGTCAATAAAGACGTGTCAACCGGGACAGTAGGCAATTGTTCCGTAATTTTATCTACGACAAGCGAATCCATATCAAAACAAATATCGGAATTAAATCGCGATGCAAATTTAATTTTAATCGAACCATGAATGGTTGATTTTAAACCACCGAACCCCTTAACTACTGAGCGGGCTGGCCGGTTATCTATACTATACCCAAGACGTTGACAACAAGTTTGAGTTAAGAAATTACTCTGCGAAGCGCAATCTAACAACGCTCGAACAAGACACGGATTACCCAAAGCATCAATAACAACAACGTGAGCGGTCGCGAGCACCACGGTAGTACACGCACTGCTTGCGGACATCGAACACAAAGTAACGTCGCTCACGGCGTTCGGCGAGCGGGCAACGTCGCGCGCTGGCTGCGGCTGGGAAGCGGCCGCCGCGTTCGCACTGACTGTCTGCGACGATCGCGACGTGTCACCGCTTGATGAGCTAACTGTGCTCACATTGGATGCGGCATTATTATTACCTTTCTCCATGTGAAGTAAAGTGTGGTGCTTCGAAGGGCACTTACGACAACTTTGATTACTATTGCAAGACGTAACCCGATGCTTTTCACTTAGGCAGTTAAAACACAAATTGTTATCTCGAACAAACCTAAAACGTTCATAAGGCGTAAATTTTAAGAAAGCTGAGCACTTGTACAATTGCGAATGTTGACTATTGCATAGAGAACAAATAGATTGTACAGGTGCAGGTGCGGTATTGACATACGTATGTGTCGACTTTTGTGACTTCGAAGGCGCATCCGTTCGACGGTCGGACTTAGTAACTACTTTCTTCGTAGCTTCATGGTTGGACGAAGTGCGTTGTAATATTTTAATATGATCGCGCACAAAACATTCTAAATCATTGAATTTTGGCAGTTTGTTACTGCGATGGTTCATTTCAAATAAACGAACGGTTTCACTATCTAATTTCTTTAAACCCAAATACAAAAACAAAAAGTCGCAGAGGTCATCGACCTTCAGGTTATTTACTGCACGAACAGATGATGCAAAAGTATCTAAAAACTTCTCTAAATTATGTTCACTACAAACTGTAATATTTTTCAATTCGAATAACTGATCTAAATAAGCGGTAGCTACTAATCTCTTGTCTTCGTATTTGGACTTCAATGTTTTTAAAATTAATGAATAATTATCGGCACTAAAAGTAATGCCGGCACAAACAGTTTTAGCTTTACCAGTTAACTTTTCAACCAGATAGTGTAATTTTTCATGATCTGTCAAAGAGGTGTTCTTATCTATGGTGTTTTCAAAACTATCTATAAACAGATTCCAATTGCGAATGTCACCATTAAATTCAGGTATTTGAATGGGCGGTAACTTAGGTCGATCGCGAAAGTAGTTTGCCTGGCTCTGATGGACAGACGGCATCTCCAAGCTTCTCGCGACACGTTTGATGCGACAGAACAAATCATCGAATGACGCCAAAGCTTGATAACTCACAGCGTATTCTGGATTTAATTCCAACTCAAAAACGTTAATATCATGAATTACGGATTCAAATTCCGTGCGCAAACTATCTAAGTTTTCTACAGAACATAAGAACGAATCTCTTATAGCTAGATCAACTGTTTTAAGTGCATTATCACAAATAGATTGCACGCGAGAAAATAGCATGTCTCTTTTAGCATATAAAAGTTTCAATTGAACTTTGTTATCCTTTGGAGGCATCGTGAAC
The DNA here is from genome assembly GCA_949316265.1 of Diarsia mendica. Taxonomy (NCBI): domain Eukaryota; kingdom Metazoa; phylum Arthropoda; class Insecta; order Lepidoptera; family Noctuidae; genus Diarsia; species Diarsia mendica. The sequence continues at coordinate 23,250,053 of OX438902.1, read as the reverse complement.
AATTTATGACACACTATCAATGCGGTAAACAAACAAACAAAGTTATTTTGTTGAATAAGCGATGAAGAACAGTGACGCGGACAATAATATTTACTTAAAGTGGGTAGGCAGTTTTAACCGAACTGCGAGTGAGAAAAACGAACTGTAGGTACTTTTTTAACAATCCTAATTTACCCACTAGGTTGCGTCTCTGTTTCTGATATACAAATACTATTAGACTTCCGAATGAATAACTAATACTAGCGATCTATAGCTACGTATGTAGGTATTACGTACCGTACTTACGCAGGTAATAGATGAACAATCTGCTTATCGAACAACGAATTGCGTTAGGTACTTATAAGTCTGCGGTGCGGTGCGTTTATTCCCTATGGAATAAATACTAATGCGTTAGCTATACAACAAATAATTAAGTTCTTATTTCAAATACCTAACTATCCGGCTCGAAGGACCAAAGAAAATGGTGGCGCGAAGGGCTAAGTTTAATGGACTGTATTTGCGATACTATATTGAAACGATTGACAAACGCTTTGGCGATAGGTATTTCGAGTTGCGGGGGTGTGGGAAAACAGAATACAACCCGATAATTAGGGAAGGAAAGCACAAACCTTTTACTCCAGCCACGTGCTCGTGTCGTCGCCGGTGCACCGGTTCACTGTCCAGGTTCAGGAGCAGTTGGGCTTCAAGCTATTGTCCTCACACGTTAAGCACAAACACAAACAGTTTAAAATAGTCTTATTACATGCGAAACCGCGGTAATTCCAAAGTTATCAATATTTTTCCACGGAGCGGGCCAACGCCATTGCGTACGCGATGCGGTTCAATCCGGAAGTAATTTTGCGACAAATGGCGGACGAATCTTCTTATTCACTCGCGAGGTATGTGCGGGAAAGGGATGGGGATAGGGGATAGCGGATGTCAATCAAATTTTGAATGTTAATGTGAATGGCGCAACCAGATACTATACATCTTTTAACAAATAAGTCTATCACTGTTGGACATTGTTTAGAAATAATTGCCCCATTTAAATATTAAGTAAAAGTTAATTTACCTAAATTACATTTTGTGTTTGATTTAAGGTTAAAGGAAAAATGTTATTGCTGACTGTAGCTAGTTATAAAAACATAATCATAATTATTCGTTTCTTAACTATTTGTGATTGTCAGTTATGAATGAACACTTCGTATTCTTGTTTAAAAACCAGTTGTGAAAACAATAATAAAAAAGGGTTTTTCTTAACCAGTTAACAAAACTTAGTTATGAAAGTGCACGGAAGGAACAGCTGGCCCAACAAATTCAGCCTAGCGCAAATCATGACCCTTATTATGTACCTGACCGACTGTCAACACAGATGAATTCCTTTGTACTCTTGGACACAGAACTTAATGAGGTAGACCAAATTCTAATGAACCTAAAGTCAGATAGTGCCGCTGGCTGGGACAATATCCCCACAAGATTCTTGAAGTATATACGTGGGGAAGTTGTCCCAATTATAGCCCATCTTGCAAACCTCTGCTTTAGAGACGGTGTCTTCCCAGCTTCCCTTAAAAAGTCTATTATTACCCCAGTTCACAAGGGTGGGGACAGAGACGATCTCAATAATTACAGGCCGATATCCGTCCTTCCAGCTATATCAAAAATCTTAGAAAAATTAATAAATAGTAGGCTTCTCAATTACTTAGATAAATATAAAATACTATCCCCAACACAATTTGGTTTTAGGCAAAATATATCCACCGAAGATGCAGTTACCTCCCTAAGCTCGCTAGTTGCTAATGAACTTGATAATAATAATAAATGTTTAACTATCTTTCTGGATCTTAAAAAGGCATTTGATACCGTCTCTGTGCCAATCCTTGTGAACAAACTAGAAAACATTGGTATAAGAGGCACTTCACTCAATTTGCTCAAGGATTATCTCTCTAACAGGATGCAAAGGGTTAAGCTGGGACAATACGTCAGTGACGATGCAGAGGTGTCATACGGCGTACCTCAGGGTAGTGTTTTGGGACCCACACTTTTTTTGTTATATATTAACGACCTCTGCAATATGAAAATTAATAACGCCAAAGTTTTTTCTTACGCAGATGACACAGCTATCGTTTTCTCGGGGAGTTCCTGGGATGACGTACAGCAAAGTGCGTCAGGGGGTATGGCCCAAATTTCTAAATGGCTAAATTATAACCTGTTAACACTGAACACCTCGAAAACTAATTATATATGCTTTAGTATATGTAATCGCACACAGCCAAATAGGGACCTCATAATTAAAGTTCACAAATGTGGTGACACTCAGAACAAAACCTGTGACTGTGTTACCATCAATAAGGTCACCCAAACTAAATATTTAGGTATCATGCTTGACCAGAGATTATCCTGGTACCCTCACCTGGAGCAGGTCACCAATAGGATTCGCAAACTGAGCTGGATTTTTAAGACGCTGAGATATGTTGTTCCAAAAAATGCTACTGATACCGGAGACCCATTTAGAAATCTTTTAAAAGATATTTATATCGCTTTGGTGCAGTCTGTTTTGGTGTACTGCATCCCAATTTGGGGAGGAGCAGCTAAATCCAAATTTATTGCTGTGGAGCGAGTGCAACGAGCCCTAATAAAAATTATGTTCTTTAAAAGAATCAGATTTCCCACCGAGAGACTTTATCAGATAAGTGATTTGCTTTCGGTGAGAAAACTCTACATAATTCAAACTTTTTTGAAAAAACACAAAGGGCTGTCTTATGATACCGCTATCTTATCAAAAAGGAGGAAAGACATTATAGCACCGATTCCACAAACAAAAACCAGGTTTTGTAGCAGGCAATACGAGAAACGGTCATCTCAAGTCTATAATAAAATTAATAAAGAAATATATGTTTATACCAAACCATTCTTTGAATGTAAAAAACTTATAATACAATGGATAAAACCACTATCATATGAGGACACTGAGGCTCTCCTGCAGCACACATCATAACTCACTCATCCACGCACACACTTACTCACATGCACATTTTTACAATTACACACATACATCTCACACACTCACACACACACACATCCTACACAAACATACATCCCACAACACATTGCATATTTTCATCTCACAATATTACATACACAAAACGCACACTAAGTTATTTTTATTTTTAATCTACTTTCCTAAAATTGTATAAATTATAATTATAAATAGTAAACGCTGGCATTTCTTGTGTACATTACGTAAATTTAAGTTACGGAAGAGGGAAGTGTCCTAGTACAGGCATTTACTTGCTTAAAAGGACACTTCTATCACTAGTATGTAGTACAAACTTTGTAAAGAAAATAAACTATTTGTAAACTAAATTAAACTATTTGTAAACTTTGTAAACTAATGTGACCTACTGCCCATTGCCACTTAAGTCTGGCAATTTCGGCAATTTCGGAAAAATGCCGTTTGGGTGACTTTAAGCCTTCTGCAGATAGGCCCATTGTGAGCGACCACGTTTCGGTCCCGTGTACGTGTCTGGCAACACACACTGGTCATAGACTTTCGTCAGACACTGTGGTAAGTTGGATGAGACGATTAACTATTTCAAAAACTTAGATTCAATTTTGTTAAGCAAGTACATAACTTGTTATAACTTTCACAACAATTTTAATAATTGTATTTCAATAATAATTAACAATTACAAAACACAAGTATTACAACTTGTATGTTGAACTTTTTACCCGAGTAAAACATTGTACTTTAAAACATTTCACCGGGTTAACTAATGTTGTGCAACGGACGATCCTTTTCTTACCAACCTACTATTGTAATATAATAGTTTAATATTTTCAATATGTAACTTAGTATTTAATTTGTTTTTGTATGATTGTTACTTTTTTAGTACAGTCAGGACCAAAAATAAGTTACCACTTATATTTTTTTTTTGTAATTTTCAACTTTTGTTTTTTTTAATGGCCGGTACTTCTCACATAGTCTGAGTTAGTACAGTCAGCAACAAAATTCGTTGCTATAAATTAATTTTAAATTTACTTTTTTTTTGGCAGTTTAGATCTCATACTTCATACTTTTGTTTTCTTTTAATGACATGTCTCACATAGTTTGAGTACAGTCAGGAACATAAGTTATTGAACATTATTTGAGCATTTAATCTAAACTGTCAATATAAACTCAATACTTCTTTCTATTGTTTTTGTTATATTGTCCTGTCTCCATATATGAGTACAGTCAGAAACAATAGTCATTGGACATATTTGAGATTTTATTTTTTATTGTTTTACCGTATTTATATATCGGTACTTCTTACAATTTTTGTCGTTAATTTACATATGGACTTAGTACAGTCAACAACAAAAATTTGTGAATTAAATTTTTTTTTTTTTGAGAATTTTTTTTTTCTCATTGTCACACTTAGATTACTAACGCGTACACATTAGTTGCACCTAGCCTTACTTGTTGTTACTTGTTTATCAACTTTTATTTTATTTGTCTCTAATATTTTTTTTTAGGACAACAACCAAAACGTTACTTTAGTTTATTTTTTTGTAACATTCGGAGTATTAGGGACTCCTAGTTTATTGCTGTTCAACACTTGCCAGTATTCTTGCGGTTATTTTTTTTTCTTAATAGGGTTTAATTTTAAACTCTTTTCATATTTTGTCACTGCATAGTACAGTGTATTTTTTTAATTAGATTTTCAATTTTTTAAATTTAATTTATATTTTTGTCACTGCATAGTACAGTGTATAATTTTAGCCTCCGGCGGAGACACGCACGCTTGATGATTTCATCGGTGTCTTCACACGTGTCCTTATCCGCCACTTTATCGCCTCCTATTTCAGCCCCGATGGAGAACCACGCTCACTTGATTTTATCTTGTGCCTTACCCGTGGTCTCTCCGCCTTTAATCGGAACCTCTGAATTGGAGTAGTCGGCAAACCTATTTCAGCCCCGATGGAGAACCACGCTCACCTGATTGTATCTTGTGCCTTACCCGTGGTCTCTCCGCCTTTAATCGGAACCTCTGAATTGGTAGTCGTCTAACTTGGTACGTTATTACCTTTTAATATTGAGCGGTTTGCAACTCATTAAATAAGCCTTTGCAGGAGCGGGTGGATACTCCTTAAATAAGCCTACATCCAATTTTTTTCCCCCTTTTCTTTAAATTTCATCTGAGCGGTTTGCAACTCATTAAATAAGCCTATGCAGGAGCGGGTGGATACTCCTTAAATAAGCCTACATCCAGTTTTTTTTTCCCTTTCGTTAACTTAATATTATAAACCCAGTAGACTTCTCTTACTTTCTTTTTGCCTTCTGTTTTGCGTGAGTATCAAGTCGAATTCAGACATGAAACTCTCACATACTTGTCAGGAAGCGGACTCGCCTCATGTTAAGGTGGTCTGCTAGTTTTGAAATTTGGATATGAGATATGATGGATGAATGATGAAGAATAAAAGGGTCGTAACTCAGATAGAGGTATAATAGAGGTAAAGGATTTTTACTGAGGTAAAAACCCTCACCAAGTGGCGGGGTACTGTAACGTTGTACGTTACCTTTTTAACTAATTAAAACATACAAACTTAAATTCAACAATTAAAACAGTAATATCACTATTTGTTTACATTCAACTGTCAATGACAGAACCGCAGACGTCACAATACCACAGATAACATCTTGTAGTGCTGTGGTTTAGTAAGGTTACTAAATTACATATGTTGCACTCGCGCATCTCTATGATCTGCGAGTGTGCGAGAATATCTTCCGTTTCATACGCAATATGTCATCACGCGCCTCACTACTTGTGAGTGAACTACCAATAGTAGTTCGTTCCCCACAGTGAGGTTAAATACGGCGTCGCGTCGTTGGCACGCTCCTTTTCGTAATTCGTAGTTCGGCGCGGGCGCTTCGCCCCTAGCGGGTGGGCGCTCGCGTCCGTCACACGTGGCTACCTCTCGCCACCATTCGAGCGTAATGTTAGTACATTCGTCTCAAGTATTTTGTCCGCCATCGGGCGTTAAAATCAGTGGCTACATAACCCCCATACTGGGTAAGTTTGAACAGCATAAACATGTGTGTATTTTTGTGTTTTCTAGCCTTGCAGGTTATCTAAGCATGCAGCCCTATATTCTCCGACTTTATGCTACGCTAGTTTATGTTGCCTTCAGCTCAATACATTTCGATTGTGTTTCGATGACACATCAAAATGTGCTGTCATGCCTTCTTTTCCACTCATCTCTTTTCTTGTAAACTCCGTCTGATTGTGACATCCCACCAACACCTTCATTATCGCACTGTTGCTCGCTTTGCTTAGCTTGGTGTCGCAATCAGCGGAGGCGACCTTTTGTCCACCTCTTGACACGCTGGACGTCACGTTCCAGGGTCCCAGGTTCCTGCTGGAGGAACACCTTCATCATTCCAGAGTTACGGTTGGAACTACGCCCCCAACTCTCTGCGCGCCTATACATCAGGGGCCCGTATTGGCTCCGTTGTGCGCGCCATTAAGTTCGGCACGGACTTCCCACGTTGGCCATATTTGCCACGTGGGCCTCGCCGAACATCTCACCGGGTCGACGCGACCACCTATCGGCCTGCACCCCTGGCATCCAGCGTGGCACCTCGCTGCGGTCATCGCCACGCCAGCTATCAGGGCAGTAACGTGCACCTCACAAGTGAAACGCAATAGGGTGCGCCATAAACCTACCCACACCCATAGTCGGTGACTTTATTTATTTATTAATTATATTTTATGATGACATGTTTCGTGGTCTTATTTCTATATAACCTGCGCCACGCAAACCTTTTCTGTCACAACTGCTCAGCTTCCCAAACGCTGCCTAGCCGAGTAGGATCCGACGATTGACCTCTTTCTCAAAGTTGGACCTACCTACCTAGTTACCTATCTAACTGGACAGTGACCGTTTTAGGCCCCTAGCCCAAGGCGACTTTTTGTAGCGATGCTGTCGCGCGCTCGCATCGATACAGTCGCGGTGCGGTCACAAGCTGTTTGCCCTCGCCCACAAAACCAACGCGCGATAATAGTGTTGCTGTCACGCTTTTACGAAACGCGCGACAGCATCGCTACGAAAAGTCGCCGTGGGCGAGGGGCCTTAATAGCGTCAAAGTCGTAGCAAAGCGTTGATATAATAAAACCCAAGATACACACTCCGCGTCTCAAAACCGTCCGCTTAAAATGAGTTCACAATGAACTCATTTCAAATAGTCTCGCGTCGCTCGCGTCTCTGCACGGTCGTACAAAATACTTTTTATGTTGCTTTTTATAACTACATTGTAAAAGGAATCTGCGTAAGGTTGAATTTGTCAAAAAAAATATGTTTATAGTGACGATAACTACATGTGTATTGGTGAGTGTTTGGCGACAGCTTCGACTGTTTGTTTTGTTCGAGACTGTGCATCTAAGCAAAGTAAGCGCGCTTTTAAACCGAGACTACAAGGATCTCTAGTAAACCTGTGAGCCAACACAAACCAAAATAAACACCCGCTCTACGCGATGGCCATAGATATTGGCCACACAGAACATGCCGCCACAATGTCGGGCAACGTGTAGAGGCGACGGCGTAGGAAAATAGCAGTATAAAGGCACTGATTCAACCTGATGATGGCTTTGTGATGGTGTCAAGGAAGAATCACGGTCACCGTACCGTATCGTGAACCGCTGCCTGCAGCATGGGTCTGTCGGAGTCCAACGCGACCACTCGAGACGCGAAGCCGAATACTCCAGTGGAAATGACTTGCCACACCTTCGGTTTGTTGTGTTGTTCGTCGAAACCCTGAGAAACTTTTTAATGCTTCCGGCATGAACTTCTCCAAGACGACGGTGATATGATTCTTTCCGGACTACTCGGTCTCTGGTTCTGTCTCTGTGTTATGGCTCGAAACAAACTTCTGGAGATGGTTGATCATTAGATGGTTGGTTTGGTTTATCTGGGATACGTTTTATCTTTAAAAAAAAAGAAGCATACCAACAAGGAGAATTCTAGGAGATCCGAGTACCTACAATTAATATCAATTTGATCGAATTTAGACTATTACAAGCTGTATTATATCACACGTATCATCATCAGCCTATTATTTTCCCACTGCAGGGACTCAGGCCTCCTCTCTAGGAGAGGGACAGATCTAGAACGCGGGCCCAGTGCGGATTGTGGTAGATGTCACATGTCTTCGAATTTTATGGATTTAAGACATGCCGGTTTCTTCACGATGTTTTCCTTCGCCGTTTTGAGAGCAACATAGTAATGAAATAAATTATAAAAATTTATGCGCCTGTCTAGGTTCGAACCCACCACGACTCACTGTTCGTAAGTCGGGGCCACCACCACTGGGTTCGTAAGTAATTTATACCACACGTATGTAAGTAATTTATTTCATCATCTGCCTAGCCTTTTCCCAACTATGTTGGGGTCGGCTTCCAGTCTAACCGGATGCAGCTGAATACCAGTATTTTACATGGAGCGACTGCATATCTGACCTCCACAACCCAGTTAATACTGGGTAATACGATACCCTTTTGGTAAGACTGGTTGTCAGGTTGTAAGTAATTTATTTATGGGTTGAAATTGCCCGAAAATAAATAAATATTATGTTAAAACCCTCTTAAATCTGAGTCCGTAACACCAAAATCCGCCGTCGGACGAAAGTGTACGACAGCGGGGACCGGGTGGTACGCCTCAAGTGAACCTGGGCAGCTGGGATGCCTTACTCCACCTACTATCTCTGCGTTTTGACCAAATGGTGGTTAAGGTTAGACCAAAGAACGGCCTACCACTCGTTGGGTCAACGATATCATCCAAGTCGTAGGAAACACCTGAATATAGGCCGCTGCACAAAACCGGGAAGTGTGGCAGAACAAAGAGGGTGATTCTGGGCTGATATGATAATGATCGGTACTGTATAATTTGTCGAAAACATTCTACATAGATAGACACTTATAAGATTCCACTTATGGTTCGGTCAAACCAGCCCGGGCAAATAGAAGACGCACAGTGACAGAGAGGCAGCGACAGGCAATACTGAAGTATACGTCAGAGCACTTCGTCCACAACACTCACCTGAGCAATTTTGGAATGTTATTGCGGGTTCTTTCTCCATGTCGTACATTCAGAATTCAGTAGCCATTAAGTCTGTAACTTGACCTGCTGACTACCCAATAACCTCTCTTTGATCTGCAGACATTAATAGCGCTATCGGATATCAAGCCTTCGCCACAGTGGATTATGTACCTCCCCAAAACAATGCTCACCGCAACCCTCATGAATGAAGTGGGCGCCAAACTGAATCTGCAGGAACTTGACTCCGTCCCGGGTAAGTGCGGAAACATCCCCACAGACAACGTCACTAGAAAACTGTTTACTTAGTTCGGAGTTTCTTACAAACAAGATTGTATTATTTTTTGTTGTAAAAAAACTGGCCAAGTGCGAGTCGGGTTCCTATGATCTTAGTAGCTAGGAAGTATAATAATAATAATAATAATAATAATAATTTATTTGTATAGAATGCAGGTGCTACAATAGTGGTGTTAGTTTTAGGTTTAATCCCAGTACATTCTGCCTGTTGGCATACAAAAATTTACATGAAAAGTATAAGTATGACATAAAATAAAACAATTAATATTACAATTCATCATTTAAAAAATCAGTAACAGAGTAATAACATTTCTCTGTTAGCAATGACGACAGGAGTTTCTTAAATGTTACTAAGGGCTTATCCTTAATACAATTTGGCAATTTATTAAATATAACAGGTGCCATACCAATTACGTTTTTTTTAAGCAAAGCAGTGTTATATCCACCAGTACTTAGTAGATTTTGATATTTGGATCTCAAGGCAGTAGTTCGCATCCTTGTGTCATTTAATGCAGGAAATAGATGCTTGTTAGTTTTAACGAAGATAGCTATTTCGAGAATGTATATGCTAGGAAAAGTTAATATTTTATGTTTCTTGAAAAAAGGAATGCAACTATCTGTAACCTTGAGATTGAAAATAGACCTTATACAACGTTTTTGGGCTTTAAATATAGACTCCCTTTCGGAACAATTACCCCAGAATACTACACCAAATCTTAGAATAGAGACCACCAAACCATGATATGCAACCATTAAAGTATCCACGTTAACTTTCTTGGACAGATTGAAGAGAGCATACGCGGACGTGCTTAATCTTTTGCAAACTTCTTCAGCCTGCGGTTTCCAAGTTAATTGACTGTCTATCAAAATACCCAAAAATTTAGCCACATTAACTCTATCAATCGTTTGTCCCATATAATTAATTTGTAGGTTTAAGGGAAGGATTTTTTGATAGAAATGCATTATATTAGTTTTATTTAGGTTTATGATAAGGTTATTTTCGGTGAGCCACTTTATTATTAATTTTAGAGAATTATTTATTTCCCTTTCATAGAGCTCTTTGTTGAGGCAGTCTATTAGGATCGTGCTGTCATCGGCAAATAACACACAAGGGTGAGGGATGTGTCGGGGCAGATCATTAATATATAGCAGGAATAGTAATGGTCCTAGAACGCTGCCCTGCGGAACACCATATTTAATTTTCCTAGGACTAGATAAATATTTAACCTCACGTTTTGATTTGACACATATTTTAGAGATTTCTGTATATTGGAGACGACCACTCAGATACGACTTTATGAGACGCAGAGCATTCCCTCGTATCCCGTAAGCTTCAAGTTTGACCAAAAGCGTTGGATGGTGCACGTGGTCAAAAGCTTTGGTCATGTCGGTAAAAATGGTACAGATTGGTATTTTTTTATCGACATTAACCATGATTTTATTAATTAGATCGTAAATGGCCATATTTATATTTTTGTTTTTACGAAAACCTTTTTGTTCATCACACAATATATTAAATTTTGTCAGAAATGAAAGAAATGACTCATAAATTACTTTTTCAAAAATTTTAGAGAAAACGGGGATTAATGCTATTGGTCTATAATTTGCCATTTCTTCTTTGTTGTTCTTCTTATGGAGTGGTTTTACTATTGTGGTTTTAAGGCTATCTGGAAATGTTCCGGCGAATGTACTTGTGTTAATAATGTGGCTTAGGGGGTTAGCTATAACAGAACTGACAAATTTTATAACGTTTGTCGAAATACCGTCATATCCATAACTCTTCTTGTTTTTTAAAGATTTTATCACTCTTGTAATGTCTTGAGGGACAACAGGGGCCATGAAAATAGAATGAGGGTTATTCGTTATTCTTACATTGTTTGTAGTCGTGTTCAAGGGTGGATCTGAGATCTGATCGATAAAGAAATCGTTGAATGATTGTGCTATTTCATTAGGGTCAGTTAATATTTGATTATTGTTTTTTATTCTTGTTATGGGTTCACTTATAGATTTTGTCTTATTTATTATTTGCCAAGATGTCTTAGATTTGTTTTTGGAATTTTTAATTAGAAAGTTGTTCTGCGCTTTTTGGGTCAGTTTGATAATTTTTTTAAATTTTTTCGAGTAAAGTTTAAATGTCGTTTTATTTTCACTAGTAGGATTAAGTCTTTGTTTCCAGAGTAATTGGCGTTGTTTTTTGCTGCAGATTCTAATACCTCTAGATACCCATTTGATTTTTTTTTCAGATCTTAATATTACTGTTTTAAATGGGAAACATAGATCATATAGGAGTTGAAATATGTCTATAAAGTTATCATAGGCTTCATTTGGATCTTCTGTGCTATATATATCTGAAAACGATAAGTTTTGGAGATGATTTCTGAAGATAATTAAATTTTCTTCAGATATGTCTCGTCTTGATGTTTTCCATGTTTTAATTTGACTAAACTTATTAACCTTAATTTTAAATATTTGAGCCGTATGGTCGGATAATCCAAAGTCTATTATTTCACTTTGGCAACTTTGTTTCGAGTTGTGCGCAAAATTATCTAAGCAAGTATTACTAAGAGGTCTGGTCGGTTTATTTATTTCTAGTTTCAAATCGTAGTTCATCAGAAAATATTCAAAATCCATGCTAATTCTGTTCTTTTTCAAAATATCTATATTAAAATCTCCGCACATAATTATTTTTTTGTTAGGTTTGGATATCTTTTTAAGTATAATATCTAGGTTTTCATAGAATTGGTGTAGGTTCGTGATTTTTGGTGGTCTATATACACATAGGATTGTAAGTTTTTGTGAAGGTAGTTCAATTGCGCAACATTCTATAATTCCCTTTACTGAATGACTCATAATGTCAGGTAGGTCTTTATATTCGATGCCTTTTTTAACTAAGATACAGGCTCCACCGCGCTTAATGTTATGTCTAGCATAACATGCCGCTAGCTTATAATTTGGTATATGTAAAAGTTTCTCCTGGCCAGACATTATGAAATGCTCGGTTATACATATTATATCTAAATTAATTTGTTTACTTAACAATTCCTGTATATAAATAACCAGTAAGTCAGATTTGCTTAAAAGACCGGCAATATTTTGGTGCATTATATTTATATGATTAGAGAAAAAAATCGCACCGTGGAGACGAAGTGCTTGTTTGGTAGTCAGCTATATAATATTCTTGTTGAGAAAATGAATTATAATCAGCAATAGTTACCGATAGATTATGAAACACAATTCGCATACCACGATCGTTTATTTTCCTACTGAACTTAGAGAACATTGTAAAATCGTAACTCAAGTTTAAATTAGAGTCAAACGGCGTTGCATAGTTGTATGTCTGCAAGTCTAGATTAAGTAGATTATTAAAAGTCTCTATGCGCCAGTTAAACAATGTTGAATTGTCATATAATTTGAAAGTAGGGACACATATTATAATATTCGTATGCTGTATTTTCTGCAAATTTTCTCTCAGTTTCACAATTATGTCCACATAGTTTTCAGTTTTATGGAAGTCTTTTTCTCCAATTAAAATAATACAGAAATCATCCATTGTATATTCTATTAATTTCTTCTCCAAGTTGTTGGTAAGTTGCTCCGTGCCACAGTTCGGATAAACATAGTGACAGAATTCATAGTTTAGGAATGTACTCTCGGCTATAGACAAAATCTTGTTATTTTTATTTGTACTCAAAATACATAGCTTATTTTTGGTGTTTTTAGGCCTGGTAGACAGTCCAGCTTCTTGGGATTGAAGTGTCTCAGTGTGTCTATTTTGCACACAGAGCTTTTCCTTGATTGCTGGTGACTGTGAAGGAGTTTCAATCTCTCGAGGAGTAGTTGCAACATTTGCACTTGATTTTGCCAGTATGCTTTTTGCCTTCTTCTTTGGGGTAACAGTTATCTCAGATGTTAGTTTACTTGTAACTTGTTTCATTAACTTGTGCTTTACATCTAAATTTTTTATTTCATCTTTTAACTTCATGTTTTCTAATGACAAGTTATTAATTTCCTCGTGAGCTGCGCTTAGTTGTAAATTAACTTTTTGTAGTTCATTTCTAAGTTGTGTGATTTCTTCGTCGCTTTCATCATCAGATATATTAGGAGGTAGGCTACTGGAAGTGCCATCTAGCGGTGAGTTTGCAGAATTTTGCATACTTTCGTTTAAAGTGTCGTTTGACAATGAAGTAGCACGTTTCCTCAGTCGAAACGTAATATTTTCTAAAAATTCCATATTTGTTGTTGGTAAACGTCGAGAAACAGTAGAAAAAAGAACTTTGCTTCGGTGGGGATCGAACTCGGGCCTCGAGCGATCACGACGACTGCTTAGGACAGACTCACGTTTTGCCAGCTTAGCCAAACGTTCATTAAGTTTGTTGACGAAAATAATGTTCTGTTTTTATTTTCGATATTTTTGAATTTTAAATTGACCGTTTTTTTTCTTGTTGTTGTCACAGTGACCGCGATTTGAAAAAAGTTGTTTTTGTTGTGTTTTTTAAGTTTTTATTATGCACAACGATAGAATAGGCACCAGGTTGTAGCACTGTTTGTTTTAAAACCTTATTTATACAGAGATTATTGTGTTTAAGCTCTTGTTTACACTATGTTTGTTGTGTTTACACTGTTTTACTTATATCACTATTGTTTATTGGCAGAATTGTTTGCTAACAATGTCACTTATTTATCGGAATACACTGATGCTATTTCACCACTTATTCACACTTGAAGACGATTTAGATAATTTAAAAACAATTTTAATTACGGAGCTGAAGTTAACGCTGACATTGACAGGTGACAATGTATATGTGTATATAGGAACCCTTTAATTTTAATTTTTTGTTGTTCTAGCGGCAACAGAAATACTTACACATTTTGTGAAAAGGGTGTTTTTCATAATGTCTGTGTGAATTACAAAATTATGTTTGCGGTTTTTTTAATTTAATTTTCGATTTTTGGTCAACTAGAACAACCACATAGGTTTTCGATCAATTTATAGGGTACTTCCGGTTGTCCCAAAATTGCAAGCTCTTACGGCACAAGTAAAGGAAATATTGTATATCTATACTTCTATACTAATATTACTAATATATCTATACTTCTATACTTCTATACTAATATTATAAAGAGGTAAAGTTTGTTTGCATATTTGTTAAATTGTAAGGAGTAATCTCGGGATCTACTGAACCGATTTTAAAAATTCCTTCACCAATAGAAAGCCACATTACTCACATTATTGCTGAGTGTAAGGCTATATAAAAAACCGAAAAATAAAAAGGATTTTACGTGGTAGTCCGTTTTGCAAAGTGAATCGGAGAAAAAAGCCTGCTTTCCGGCGGGCGCGGGATGGTTTCGGGTTTAATTCGGTTCGCGTTCGTGCCCGCTTCGGGAGAAAGGGGCGTGGCCTTTTACATCTGATCTGAGAGGTAGGTACCCGCGCGGCTCAGTCGGGCTCAGTCGCGTTTTTTCGAAACGTAATTAGCTTACTTTCGACTAATTATGCCCAACGAAGTGGGCACGGGTCAGCTAGTCTTCTTCTTCTAATAAATAAAGAGAGAAGTCCTGACTGACTGACTGACTGACTGACTGACTGACTCATCAACGCCCAGCCCAAACCCTTGGACCTAGAAAGCTGAAATTTTGCACAGAGGTTCCCCTTATAATGTTGACAAGGAATAAGGAAGGATTTTTCGAAATTCAACCCCTAAGGTAGTTAAATAGGGGATGAAAGTTTGTATGGAAAATCGTAATTTTCACGCGGGCGAAGCCGCTGGCAAAAGCTAGTTACTTATATTCAAGTTTTCACGAAAATCTAAATTTGCCCATATCTAAAATCGCGTTGACTCAGGACCTTGATTTAATATACCTAATAGGGACAATAGAATCAGATCTGCATCTGGCATACATTTCAACTTGCTAGGGCCGCCCGTTCCTGAGAAAATCGATAGTGACACGCGGACAGACAGACGGACAAGAGAGTGATCTTATGGGCCCGTCGGGGCCGCGGATTTTTGTACCAGATGACGTGGCCTCGGCGCAAGGGCAAAGAAGGAACATGGGTTCGGTTTTTAGTAAGTAGAAGTCTGACACTCCCCTTCGCTCTGCCCAAGAGCGGGGGGGGGGTCATTCGATGATTTTCCACCCACCAAAAAAAAAAAGGGTTCCTTTTTTACCTTTTGAGTACGGAACCCTAAAAACAAATGATAATTCATTTAAATAAATTAAATACGTACCTATTGTGTACAAAGGCGAGG
The DNA here is from genome assembly GCA_949316265.1 of Diarsia mendica. Classification (NCBI taxonomy): domain Eukaryota; kingdom Metazoa; phylum Arthropoda; class Insecta; order Lepidoptera; family Noctuidae; genus Diarsia; species Diarsia mendica. The sequence goes on along the minus strand of OX438902.1, from coordinate 23,234,457 downwards.
TTAACCATGAATTGGGTATTATTTATTTTCAACAAACTACACTGTAAAGTGAAGCGAGAGCGAACTTGCATGTTTATACACTCCTCCGGAGACTACCCCCTACTTGCAAACCAATCAACAAACTACACTGTAAAGTGAAGCGAGAGCGAACTTGCATATTTATACACTCCTCCAGAGACTATTACTCCCTACTTACAAACAAATCAACAAACTACACTGTAAAGTGAAGCGAGAGCGAACTTGCATATTTATACACTCCTCCGGAGACTACCCTCTACTTACAAACAAATCAACAAACTACACTGTAAAGTGAAGCGAGAGCGAACTTGCATATTTATACACTCCTCCGGAGACTACCCTCTACTTACAAACAAATCAACAAACTACACTGTAAAGTGAAGCGAGAGCGAACTTGCATATTTATACACTCCTCCGGAGACTACCCTCTACTTACAAACAAATCAACAAACTACACTGTAAAGTGAAGCGAGAGCGAACTTGCATATTTATACACTCCTCCGGAGACTACCCTCTACTTACAAACAAATCAACAAACTACACTGTAAAGTGAAGCGAGAGCGAACTTGCATATTTATACACTCCTCCGGAGACTACCCTCTACTTACAAACAAATCAACAAACTACACTGTAAAGTGAAGCGAGAGCGAACTTGCATATTTATACACTCCTCCGGAGACTACCCTCTACTTACAAACAAATCAACAAACTACACTGTAAAGTGAAGCGAGAGCGAACTTGCATATTTATACACTCCTCCGGAGACTACCCTCTACTTACAAACAAATCAACAAACTACACTGTAAATTAAGTGATGAAGCGAAAGCGAACTTGCATATTTATACACTCCTCTGGAGACTACCCTCTACTTACAAACAAATCAACAAACTATAGGCACCGACACGTAACTTGGCAAGAGTCGTTAGTTGCGCAGAAGTAATTTTTAACCGACTTCCCAAAAGGAGGAGGTTCTCAATTCGATTGGTATGTTTTTTTTTTCTATGTATGTACACCGATTACGCTGCGATTTATGATCCGATTTACGTGATTCTTTTTTAGTTTGATGCGGAATAGTTGCCATTTGGTCCCATAAAAATTTAGTATAAGTAGTTTGGCCCAGTACTTTTCATTTTATTATTAAGACTAGCTGACCCGTGCCCACTTCGTTGGGCATAATTAGTCGAAAGTAAGCTAATTACGTTTCGAATAATTCAATTTCGGGGACGTCCGCTGCGTAAGGAGCCGACCACGCGTCTGAGCCGCGCGGGTACCTACCTCTCAGATCAGATGTAAAAGGCCACGCCCCTTTCTCCCGAAGCGGGCACGAACGCGAACCGAATTAAACCCGAAACCATCCCGCGCCCGCTGCTTCTTTTCTTTTTTCTCCGATTCACTTTGCAAAACGGACTACCACGTAAAAGCCTTTTTATTTTTCGGTTTTTTATATATGACACTCAGCAATAATGTGGCTTTCTATTGGTGAAAGAATTTTTAAAATCGGTTCAGTAGATCCCGAGATTACCCCTTACAATTTAACAAATATACAAACAAACTTTACCTCTTTATAATATTAGTATCGTAATTCTCTTTATAATATTAGTAGTTCGAGCAGCGGTGGCCCAGTGGTGGCGGCCCCGACTTACGAACAGTAGGTCGTGGGTTCGAACCCCGGCAGGCGCATTACTTTGTGTAATTTATTTCATCACCGTTGCTCTCAAAACGGTGAAGGAAAACATCGTGAGGAAACCGGCATGTCTTAGAACCAAAAAATTCGAAGACATGTGACATCTACCAATCCGCACTGGGCCCGCGTGTTAGATTATAGCCCATCCCTCTCCTAGAGAGGAGGCCTGAGTCCCTGCAGTGGGAACATTAATAGGCTGATGATGATGATGATGATGAATATTAGTATAGAAGTATAGATTGATTGATTTGAGATTTTTTTTATGAAGATTTCTTAATTTAATGAACATTTTTCGTTAATGTGTGTTCGCGAATAACTGACGAAGTTATTCGCGTTTATGAACCAATTTTGATGATTCTTTTTATAAATGTATAGTAAATATTTGTATAGGACATTAAAACTAAAAATGAAAAAATAAAAAACTTAAAAAAAAAAAAAAACAACCGACTTCAAAAACACCAAAAAGTTAAAAATAAACTTCAGAAGAAAAATCTGCTTCTGAAGTCATTAAATAAACTAGTTTTGCAATGTTCAGCTCCCGACGGACATTCTTGGGTTTTTTTAGGGTGAGTGTTTTATGTTATTTTATCCTTTTTTCAATTAGTTTTTAACAGTCGTGGGTTTTTTCAAAATTTTTAATTTTACTTTTTATTTTAAACTTTTTTTAAACTTTTTACTTTTATTTTTATTTTTTTATCTAAGAACATGCACCAATCAAACCTAAACCCATTACACTGAAAACTGAATCAAAATCGGACTTGTAGTTTTGGAGAAAAAGGGCAACTTTAATTTGCACAAAAAATATTTGCTGCAGCGCCCCCTGGTGAGTTCCGTAACACCTATCTAAGAACATGCACCAATTAAACCCAAACCCATAACTGAAAACTGCATCAAAATCGGACTAGTAGTTTTGGAGAAAAATGGCAACATGGTATTTGCACAAACATACAAACAAACAACCTCTCACCCCAAACGCATAAATATACCGTCTCCGTTTCGTCGTGGGTAAAAAATATTTATTTATTTGTGAAAGATCTGGAGGAACCTTGTATTGATCCACTGTAAGATAATATTTTATTAGTCGTTTTATTTGCACAGTTTTCTTTAATTTTAATAAATTTTTAAGGCCTCTCGTTGCTTGTGCCAAGCTCCATGCTCTTTTGCCAGCCTGATTCAGGATAATCCCGCGATGGCAACAATGTCGTCTGCCCCATCTGGCCGCCGCACGACCAAAAGGCACATGATATATGCCTTTTTTTTTTTGGTGGGTGGAAAATCATCAAATGACCCCCCCTCCCCGCTCTTGGGCAGAGCGAAGGGGAGTGTCAGACTTCTACTGACTGAAAACCGAACCCATGTAACATGTTCCTTCTTTGCCCTTGCGCCGAGGCCACGTCATCCCGTTCTAAATCCGCGGCCCCGGCGGGCGTAAAGGCACATGCCTATGCATTTAACTTTATTTTATTTCTATTGCTCGCAGTTCTTATAGAAGAAGGCTTGTACCCTTACTCGGAAGAATCTAGACTGCCTGAATTATCAACTGATATGGAAAACATAAAAGCATTCATCATATTTGAAGTAAGTAATGAGTTAGATAGAATTAAGTACTTAAGTAATTAGTTTAGGTTTGCACTAACTTTTTGTATGAAAATGTAATGTTAGGTACTGCTAATGAATAAATTAATAAGTAAACAGTCATAAAGTCATAATCATTGTTAGGTATTGTTAAAATGACAAATCAAATTTTAGAAAAACTTGTCGTTAAACGTGAAGGATTAATTTTAATAAAACCAACAGGTTTCATTGTCTGAAAAACCAATTCAAAAATGCCTGTAATGTACAATAACAACATTACAGGCATTTTTGGATTGTCAAAGAGTCGATAAAGTTTAAAACAAAAAGATTATATTAGAGCGTCTATAGCTAGCTAATAGTCTAATAGCAGCAAACTTGTTGGTCTGTTTGTAATGACAATCAAAATGTATAAAATAAAATCCCGAAAATCTAAGCCACAACTCAGCATGGTGGTTATTTTATAGCGTCTTCTCAAGATACCTATAGGTACTCTCCGATTGGTCGTAATAAGACTTTATTTTCTATAAATGGTGGTAAATAAATAAATAATTTTGTAAAATGTGATATTATGCTTATGATAAATGAAATGTAATGGTTATTAATTTGTAATTGTTTTAGTGTGCCTTACAGGGTGCATGTTTGATAGTTCTAATATTATTCCAACTCATGTAGGTAGGCACAACATGTTTGTATGCAATAAACTGATTTGATACCCTTTTAAAACAAAATTCTTTGTAGAGCGTCGCCTCTATCGCACATGCTAGTAAATAGCCTCGGTAGTGTATTGTAATTATGAAAGGTAGAAGATACCATGGTACCTTTTTGATTATTCATGTAACGATATATTGCCAGGATAATATGTCTGGGGAGACGTGGCCAGACCATCTGAACTACACCATTCGTATGAAAGGCGACTTCGGAACAAAATCCGTCTGGACCCTGGGCGATGAATTTGTACCACGCAAGCTGAATGGTAAGAAACTCCATTAAATACGTAGTCTATCTTTTGTACCATACAATTAGCAGCATTGAGCTTAATATTACTTACATATTTGTAATCACTTTCTCGAATACGACTCTAACGATTTCGTTGAAAGTTGGTGGGGGTTCATAGGGAAGGTTGGTGGGGGTTTGGAAAATTGATAAAACTAGGTCTCATATCTGGGAAAATGTGTTTTCTTTCTATTTTCACCCAAGTAGAGTTCGGTCGGCTGAGGTACTTTTCACTAAATTATGATTTAGAAAACCCATAGCAGCATAGTTTCAAGGGTAACATGTATGAATGTTGTGATCTTCACAGGTTTAAAATATGGAACATTCATACGCATCCAATGGGCGATCGACACAAGCTACATCGAACTACGGACGGGCAAAGAAGTACCTCAGGTGAGATCTGGGAGCACGGCACTGTCTTACCTAAGTCGAACAAACAACCTTCAAGATTCCCTTAATATTGCTTTCAACTCCTAACTATGAAGGAGTAGTACCTTCCATAATCAGCTCACCTAGATAACCTGAAAGAATACAACGATATATACGTCCCCGTAATATTTTATTAAAGAATTATTCACCAACACCTCCTAACCGTTAAGGAGTTGTACCTTCCATCATCAGCTCATCAACATGAAGTGATAACTGCTAGATACTTGAAAAGCTTTAGAAAAAGCACGAAACACGTAATACGTGCCTATAAAATTTGAGGAGTCAAGTATTCGCATCTGGTAGTCATCACCTCATGTTCATGAACTGATGATGGATGGTATAACTCGTTAACGGTTAGGCGTTGACAGATAATTATACTTCACTAACTTTTGCCCGCGACTTCGTTCGCGTGGAATAGTGACTTCCGGCAGATTTTTGGTTTTATCTCGCGAAAAAAAAAACTATCCTATGTCCTTTCTCAAGTTCCAAACTATGTCTGTACCAAATTTCACACAAATCGGTTCAGTAGTTTAGGCGTGAAGCAAAGACAGACAGACAGACAGAAAGACAGACAGACAGACAGAGTTACTTTCGAAAGATCAGTGGGTCGTATAAAAAAATGTGAGTGGCACGTGAATATCACGTGGTTTACACAGTTTTCGGTAATTATCTGCCTAGGGCGCGCACAGTTTGGGAATCTCGCAATCTGGAGGGATTTAATTCCAAATTGAATTAAATAAAGATACAAGTTAAAAATATTATTGATTGGTATTCAAATAAATAAAAATACCTAAATACTGGAAGAAAATAAAGTTCTATTCAAAAATATGCGATATGAGTAAGTTACGCTAGGCAGGCGCGTAGCCCTGCCCGACGTAGCGTAGAAAGTGCTACGCCGCGCGCCGTAGCGCGTCCTGTTTTGTTATTTTAGTCTAATTGAAAGACAGCTTCTGGCTGAAGATGGGGCTGGATTTTGATATGGATATCCTAAAAAGGTTCTCAGTAAATTTATTTTCAGAATCAAATTGCTGTTTATGATGTTTGTTGTGCTCCATCACAAGTCACAACCACACTTATTAAACAGTGACAGTTCCTTTACTCCACTGGCCAAGGCCTCAATCGAGCCAAGAACCTCTTTCTGAGATACACAAAGTCGATCGATACTGTGATCAACTAATGATTGCAAGTCACATGTTGCAGTTGATTCTGTTATGGTTTTATTAATGGAACGATAACATTTTTTCTTGGCCTCTTTTATTCGGTTATAAGATGGCAATAAGTTTTTAACAAATGTATTTATCCTTTGCCGTATTTTCTTATATTGATGTGTGGCTAAGTCAGCATCTGCCATCATGCTTAGTGCTTCATATATCGGTCGACACAGTCACTTGAACTCTTTCGCTAATCATTCTTTACGTACACAATTCACGACGGAACCTCTCTTAGTCACCTCATTGAAAGTTATTTTACGGTAGCTGCAGAATGCCATTTAACTGCTTTTCGAAGATTACATTCACGTGCAATCGTTAATTCTTCAGGGCTAGTAGACGATATTGGATTCTGAACTTTGCTATTTTTATTTTCTACAAACCTATGTGTGGTATTCCTGGTAAATCGCCAGTTGTAGATGATATTTCATTTCAAAAACCCTGGTAATCTAATGCATTTATTCCATCAAGTTATATTCTTGTTTAAAAAGCGTTCGACGACGCCTTCGGCTTATTCCATTTTTTGTCAATTTTGTCATAACAGTTCCAAAAGAAATTAATTTAATTTATAGCCCCTTCCAAAACTAGCATCAATCCGCTCCTCTGTTATGACACTGAACTCCTCCTAAACGGCTGGGCCGATTTGGATGAAATTTTCTGGGGATATTTCAATGGGTTTTTGGGGGTAATGAGGAACAGGGTGTAAAGCTCCTCATCCCCCATTGAAAAGGGAGGATCCTCCGACCGGACGGGTGTTGTGTCCGGCGGGCTAACTGCCCGACATATGTAAGTCGGGAACTCCTATATAGGCTTATGTCGCGGATAAAGTTGATAGCGCGATGTAGGATTTCTGTCAATCGTTGTTAGTACGCAGGTGTTGCGATAGATGTCGCTAGTCGCCACATCACTCCCCTCCGAGACCGGAGGTCGAAAGCAGGTTAAGTCTTGGCGCTTGTCAGCCAGTGGAAGGTTCCAGTGAGTCGGAACCGGATGCCGCATAGTTCACGGTGAGTCGGAACTGTCTGCGGTGATGCCCCAGTGAGTCGGGGTGATGCTGCATATTAGCTCCAGTGAGTCGGAGTGGTGCAGTGCTTGCCTGATGCTGCGTATGCTCCAGTGAGTCGGAGTGTGCAGCGCTGCGTAGTGGCTGGCTGCTGCGTCGACCAGGAGAGAAGGGCGTCTCTGCTTGCTGGCCGGCCGAAGTGCAGTGTGCTGTGCCAAAGTCGCTGATGAAGCTGGGGGTGATGACCAGGAATGCGCTTCCGCTGCATGCTGGTGGTCAGGATACCCCATGAAGCCGTGGCTGCTGGCTGACGGTATGACTCGCTGCTCGAAGGCGAAGGGGAAGTGGTGACGACGTCTGAAGTAGTTGCACGAAGGCTGCGCTGACGTTCATGCTCGGGGTCACCAGTTTGGGGGTATGAGGAACAGGGGGTAAAGCTCCTCATCCCCCATTGAAAAGGGAGGATCCTCCGACCGGACGGGTGTTGTGTCCGGGGGGCTAACTGCCCGACATATGTAAGTCGGGAACTCCTATATAGGCTTATGTCGCGGATAAAGTTGATAGCGCGATGTAGGATTTCTGTCAATCGTTGTTAGTACGCAGGTGTTGCGATAGATGTCGCTAGTCGCCACAGGTTCTTGGATGGTTTGAAAACACAATTGGACCCGGTAGGTGGCGTTGCTGTCCGGGTAGGACGACGTGTGCCGGATCCGCTAGTTGTATTATTTTCAAAATACACGCTGACAAAAAAAATATCTGAGTGTGTATGATAGATCCTTCCATAGTTATTAACCGCTTTGGTAAACTCTCCTGTGCCTGTTTCACTGAACGTCACTAAAGTGTCGACCCTCCTGCTAACTTTTTAAAACAAGAGCCCACGAGAAATGACCCCCTTGAAGTATTTTTAGGGTTCCATACCCAAAGGATAAAAACGGGACCCTATTACTAAGACATCGCTGTCTATCCGTCCGTCCTTCTGTCTGTCACCAGGCTGTAAATCAAGAACCGCGATAGCTAGACAGTTGAAACCCAAATTATGTATTTCTGATGCCGCTATATCAACAAATACTTAAAATAAAATAAATATTTAAGGGGGGCTCCCATACAACAAACGCAATTTTTATAGATAATGGTACGGATCGTGCGCGAGTCTGACTCGCACTTGGCCGGTTTTTAACAACAGACGAGACCGGTAATTTATTCAAGGAATCCTATGCCTGCAGGTCGTGTCCCTCGAAGAGTTCCATGACGACGACCACGATAATTACTTCAAGACCAGAGATGAATTCCTCGCAAAAGTCTTTGTGGAAATGGTACCTCTGCTAACCTGGCTCTCATTGATAACTACCTTCTCGAATGTTTTGACTCGTTTGACGCAGGAGAGGACCTCTGGTATACAGGCAAGTTTATTGATGTGATAATAATTATAGTTCATTGAAAATGTTAATTTTTTTGGGTTTAGCGTGCATTTATTAGAGGAACTTATGGAAATTGTCTGTGAAAACTGTCTTTACATCTCTCATATTCGGTAAGTAGGTCCTTATTACCCCCAAATGGGGCTTGTAGGTGACCAATTAGCGCTCTAGGGTAATAATGTAGCAAGAAAAGCCCTAGGGCGGTAAGTAATTTAAAAAAAACACTTCACTCTTTCAAAAAGATTCGCGTATATCTAACCATCATACTGGCAATAGACATCATGCATTCAGCCTAATGACAAAAGAGGTCGCTTCGCTATTCAGCCTTGTCTTCGTATGAGTATAACGCCTCCCCCACACAGGAGCGTTTCTGCGTCCCGATACCAAATGTTCTAAGAACTCATATCTGTTGACATGATTTCTTAGAACATTTAGTATTGGGACGCAGAAACGCGAAAACGCGCCTGTGTGGGGGAGGCTTAATAGTCATCAATTTTAAATATCGAACGGCGAAGCTCAATTTCGTTCTTGAAAAAAAAAATAAAAAAAAAAGAGTTGAAAAAAGGCGGTACATAATAGAAAACTTTTACTTTAAATATTGTTTGTTTTTGGGATTTTTTTTATAATTACGTGCTAATGAGGAAAAAAAAACATGAGTTCTGCAAGTGATGTAGATATAAGCTGCACTCCCGATTCAATGAAAATGGAAGCTGAATCAGCAATTAACATTATTTTGCCTGTAAGTTCTAAAGAGAGATATTTGAAAACTTTATTCTTGTAATGCCGGTTTTTTTCTTCTTACCTCATAATCGAGATGTAAAGCAGAGTAGTTAGCTCGGGTGTAAGGATCAATTGCAAGGATTTCCCGGGAATTCTCGGCTCGAGAATTCCCGGGAAATCCTTGGGCTTTGTTCCCGGGAAATCAAGCTCGAGAAAAGTCGAGAACTCGAGAAATCATGTACCTACCTATATAGAAATTAAATCGCTGTTTGTTGTGTTGTGTGGCTATATTACGTTTTGAATATAATCAGTAAAAAAATTATAATTAACTAGCTGACCCACGCAGCTTACTTTAAATAGGAATAACCTTGCTCGATAAATCGTCAATCCAACATAGAAATATGTTTTCAATTCGCGCGTTCAACCAAACAAACAAACAAACAAACAAACTTCTCAGCAATACAATTTTATTGGTTCGCGTATATTTTGAAAATATAATAGCCTATGTAAATCGGTAAAGGTGTAGCTATCTAATGTTGAAAGAATTTTCAAAGTTGGCAAAGTCATTTTTGAGTTAAATCGTAACAAACAAAAAATCGAATCTTTCCTCTGTGTAATATTAGTTTAGATTACCTTAGATTATATTATTAAAGTGAGAATTAATATAGGTAGGTATCTCTTACTGTTAAAATTAAATATACAATAACACCTTGTAAACATTATGGTGCAATGAATATTTTGTATTTAAATTTCCCGGAGGCTAGAATCTTCATTGGAACGGGAGGGCCGTGTGGACCGCGTAATTATTTGTCGTGCGGATATTTTTATATTGCGATATCTTCTAAGATATTTGTTTAAACTATATAGAATAGAGTAAACCGCACAAATATTCTATATTAAATTTCCGTTTTAACAAACACATTTATTTAGATATAGATTAATACCATATGGGTTTTAACCCATGCTTCGCAAAAAATAATTATTTTTCACCTAACATTTAAATAGTAAACAATGGTTACAGTGAGTCAATCTTAAAAGATAGACATATGCTGTCCCAAACTTTTTTTTAGAACTTTTAAAGAGAAACAATTCTTTTACACATGATATTTGCATAACTTGAACCATTTTCGCAGCGCACGCAACGGTAGCTCTCAAAAAGGAATATCTTTTCCCGTTTTTGCAAAATTTTTCATGTATGCTCCGCTCCTATTGGTCATAGCGTGATGTTATATAGCCTAAAGCCGTCCTCGATGAATGGACGATCCAACACAGACAGAATTTTTCAATTCCAACCATTAGTCCCTGACTTTATCGCGTTCAAACAAACAAACTCTTCAGCTTCATAATATTAGTATAGATTTGATACTTTTATTTGAGAGCAAAACCACGGAATTTTTGACGTTATTGGTACCAAATAATATGAGAAAACGTACGTAAATGTAAATTTCTCGACAACTCGAGAAGACCCGAGAAATTAGCCTCGAGAATTCTCGAGACCCGAGAAATTGAAAAGCTCGAGAAATCATGAACCCTAGGTGTAAGCATCAATTGCACCCTCGAACTATTGGCGCCCTCGCTGCGCTCGTGCGCCTAAATATCTCGGGCTGCAATTGATGCCTTACAGCCCTTGGCTACTAATCTACTATTATTTTACTTTACTTAATTGGTTATGTAGTTTAGGTTTTACAAGAGTAAGTAAACACGCAGGTGGGAGTAATTTTTGTGCGGATTGTAGAAAGCCGCGAGCTGTATTACATTTTTGGTGCAATTACCCCTTTGTGTATATTTACTCAAGTACCACCGTGCAAAGTCGGGGTGGGTCGCTAGTCTAAAATACAATTGACTATTTGACTACTCTTAAAAATTCACGAAAATGTTATGTTATTTCAAAGAACTAACAGAAATAACATGATGTGTGAAAAAAGTTATTAAATCTATTTAGACATGGAGTAGCTACATGCTTTAGAAGTTTTTGGTGGGGGCGCTTTATATCCTTGTCGCGCGAAACAGCCATTTTTTTACTAAGTACCTAACTATGGCGGAATGAAATGTGACGTCACATTTCTGTGGCGCTGTCGTTGTCTAGCACGTCATTTAGAATCAGTTATGACGGCACGGTTGGCGCAGTGGCTAAGCGATTGGACTGCTGCGTTGCGTGTCGCGGGTTCGATCCCCGCACGGAACAAATATTTGTATGACCTGCAGATAGTTGTTTCGGGTCTGGGTATTTGTGTATGTGAGTTTATATGTTTGTGAACGCACCCACGATACAGGAGAAATTCCTAGTGTGGGGCAACGTTCTTTAAAAAAAAAAAAAAGTTAAAACTAAGCCTTTTTCATCGATTTTATTACTTTTTTCACACATCGTGTTATTTCTGTTAGTTCTTTGAAATAACATTACATTTTCGTGAATTTTTAACAGTTGTCAAAAAGCCAATTATCAATATCATCGCAGATACATCCACACATCTAGATAAAAGTTCATAGCAATGTCGTTTTTGCAATTTCTTATACCTATTGACGTAGGAGTCGCATCATGAGGTTTCCGAAAGGTAACAGACGTTATTGATCACAGAGTTATTTTTGTTGGTCAATATATTAATCATCCCCGTATTTTTTTAATATTTACTTACACAATGCAAAAACAATGCTCCGTTCACAGGAGCTGGTCCGGATGGTAGGGGTGAACCTCGCCACCCTGAGGCTTTCCCATGTTCTGAACATGTTACCAGTGGGAGTGGTCTTTGCCATCGTCCCCACCTATATCCTGAAATCTACGAGCGAACCCTACATTGAGGAATCATCGGAGATCCTCATAGCCATGCTGCTGTTCTTGTACTTCAACTTTGTCGTCTCCATGGCTATTCTCTGCAGTTATATGTTGAAAGGGAGTAAGTTTTTTTATGTTTAATCAGAGTATTCAATAAAATATTTGTATTTAAAATGAGCTCAATGTTACATTGTTTATTAGTTTCTTTTTCACATTTATCAATCAGCCTCGCTGTAGGAGCACTTGACTGCTAATACATTTGATAAGTCAAGATGGAAGAAAATTATATTCTTGCTAATTTCTTGATAAATATTTAATAGGTGTTTACAATAAAACGGTCGAAAGTGTACTCAAATATATTTCCATAGTTGCGTTACAATACGGTAAAAATGCTTATGCTAGCGACCTAAATTAATGTGCGATGTAATCGTACATATTCCCGGACGAGATAGGAAGGATGAAGAGGAACTTAATTTACAAAATTAACAAAAGTTAAAGATTACACATGCTAATACAAATACACTCGAGAGCAATGAATCCGGGTCACTTAAAGAATGTTAAAAATCTCGGAAACTAAAAATGATAGGTTAATGCAATAAATTGTATTTAATAGACAATGTAATACTCCTTAAATGAAGGTATTAAAACTTCTTAGTTATTGTAAAGTTATGTCATAAAAAAATCAAATTTATAAAGGGCCACTTTCGAAGATGGAACTACGTAATTACAGCATTTGGTTTTGCTTTTGTTTGTAATCTGTCATTTATGTGGGTACATAAACCATGTTGATAGTGCTCTATATTCATTATTCAAGCTGAAATTATGTCGCTTACGCCTGAAGAATGCACCAGAATACTTACAATGCTGGAAACCGGCCGGAGTCAGCGCGATACAGCCAGGACTGTCGGTGTGTCGCTGTCAACAGTACAAAGAGTTCTCCGACGTTACGAAGAAACTGGTTCTACGCAGACCAGGAACGGGCAGAACCAGGTGTACCACAGCACGAGAAGACCGATACTTGGTGAACACCATGCTTCGAAATCGCTTTCTCACAGGAACTGAACTCACAAATCAGTTTCGACGCCTCGGAGGAAGTAACCCAAGTGCATGGACAGTAAGACGTCGGCTTGCTGAATCTAACTTAAAACCCCTTAGACCTGCAAACGGCCCTAAACTGGAGCGTGGGCATCGTATTTCAAGACTAAGATATGCCCAGAGCCACGTAAATTGGAGTATTGAAGATTGGTCAAAAGTTATGTTCTCCGACGAATCAAAATTTATGCTCTACAAGCACGATGGAAGACACAGAGTGTATCGAAGACCAGGGGAAAGATTCAAGCAAGCATGCATCGAAGAAAAAGTAGCCTACGGTGGTGGGTCTGTACTTGTGTGGGCCGGAATTTCTTCTGAAAGTCGCACAGAGCTGGTGATCATAGAAAACGGCTCTTTAACTAGCGAAAGATATGTGGAAGAAATCCTCAATGATCACGTTGGTCCATTTATGGTCAATTTAGGTGAGGATGCTATATTTATGCATGACAATGCCCGACCTCATACAGGTAGGATTGTGAATGACTACCTTCAAGAGATGAACATTACTCGTATGGAGTGGCCAGCGCGCAGCCCGGATATCAACCCGATCGAGCATGCTTGGGACGAGCTAGGCAGATGCGTAAAACAACGAAACCCTCCCCCAATCACGCTTCGTGAGCTCAAAATTGCTCTCACAGAGGAATGGGAGAATATTCCCCAAAATCGTATAAGGAACTAGGTGTACAGCATGCCAAACCGCGTAAACGCAGTAATGGAAGCACGAGGAGGCAATACGAAGCACGGAACAGAAAGAACAGTGGAAATGCTAAGTAGGCGTAGCACGGCTGTCATATCTTTGCACTGTACTGCAAACTCTCGAATTTTTGACTTAGTCGTGTTTTGACATCACTTCGAGTCGCTAGTCTCCCGCCTATTTAATTTTTGCATTAATATGCCGTATTGTCACGTATTGTGCAATTTTGGAGCGTAAAAATGACTGTAGAAAAAAAAACTTAAAAACAGAGGTGTTTCCTATCATCGGTAGATACGATTTTATTTGTTTTCTAATAAAATCGTAGTTAATATCCATTTTCTAAAATTTCCTAAAAATGTGACAATCTGTCACATTATTAGAAAATTATAATCAACCTTTTCCCATTGAAATAAAGTTTATTTTAGATCGAATGTCGATTGTTATATTTTGAACAAGGACCTTTTTTGTTCTCGAAAGTTCCATGCTACTCAATTAGTGATGTGGTTAAGATCGGTTGCAGATTTGATCGATAGATATCGATAAAATAAAACAATGTTATACTTACTGTTTAACATTTCAATACAAAGATCCTAATTATCACATATAAATTATTTTGAGAGGTGTACCTGTACAACATTAAAGTTACATGTTTTGTAGATAATATTTCAAACTTTTACAAATTATAATAATGATTGAGAATTGCATTGACATTTTACGTAAAAACTGACACAATAATATTGCCAAGTTATGTTTTTCTTTTGTATGATGGCATCTTTACCACCGAAATATACCTGTTTAAATAAAGTATGAATGTAAGGACCATAGAGACCACCAAACCAAAATAACAAAGTGATTATTATTATTATAAAGATACTAGCTGATGCCCGCGGCTTCGTCCGCGTGAATGTCGGTTACCGCGACCGATGTCGGTTATCGCGACCAAAAGTAATGTCTTCATCCCTCCCTTTCAACCCTTTTTTCGCACCAAAGGTGAACGCGCACCTGACCGCGCCGCAATCGCCGCAGTCATCGCATTTTATAAATCTTTATATGAAATAGTATATGGCATCACGCACCTATCCGTGCCGAACCATCCGTATTTTCTAAATCCTGTAGGTATACTGATTCCACAACCTTAAAAAGTAGCCTAAGTCCTTTTTCAGGCTCTAGACTATCTGTGTACCAAACATTAATCGGTAGATTTGGCGTGATAGCGCGACAGACATCGAGAAACTTTCGCATTTATAATATTAGTTTAAATGAAATCCAAAATGTTCACTAGTAAATAGTAATATGCTGCAGTGCAATAATTACGATTACAACATGTTTATTGGCTCTAAGTTGGAAGTAGTTTAAATAAAAAATAGGTAAAAAAACTTTTTAAGTTAAACGGTTTTATGTTAAACATACATTGCAATGTTTAAGATAAATGTACTAAAAACCAAAAAATAATAAAATAGATACAGTCGTGGGAAAAAACCGTGGGGCACGTCAATTGTAATTTCCGCAGCACGACAGTTCCGAATTGACGTGCCCCACGGTTTTTTCCCACGACTGTATCTATTTTATTATTTTTTGGTTTTTAGTACATTTATCTTAAACATTGCAATGTATGTTTAACATAAAACCGTTTAACTTAAAAAGTTTTTTTACCTATTTTTATTTTCTAGTTTTTAGCCGCCATCTTGGATTTTAATTTTATATAGTATATTGTATTCTGCTTGTTGAGCCCTTTCATTTGATACCCATATTGATGGGATTAATAAAACATAAATTATCCGCCATTTTGTAGCGGCGGCCATCTTGAATTTATAATGATAATGAATAAACATAATTGTATTGTCACCAAAATCCAAAGTGTATACAAAATTTCAGATTAATCGGTTGACAGGAAGAGGGTGAAATTTGAATTACTAAATTTGATCCAAGAATAAAACAAACGGGGTGAGCTAAATAAAACCGTTTAAAAAGTACCTATCTCTAAAGTAAAGCAAAGCAAGCAAGTAAAGTATATCTATCATTCATTAATCATATGTTTTAGGTTTCCGTTTCCCAAAGACGCATGCATCCGCAGTCGGGTAAAAAGTCAATATAATTTCTCTTTTATGCTAACTCCTTAGAATTTTCTCATAGAAAAACTCTGTTAGTATTTATTTGTTTGGGTTTGTTGTAAATAGTTTTATGTAAGTAATAAAATACTGTATTTTATTTTGTTGTATTATTTACAATTATTATTAGGTACAATTATTTGTTTATAATACTAAAAACTTTTTTAAAAATTGGTTATCTATCGATATCGATAATATAGATAAAAGCTTAATGTGTCCCTTCCTTGGCCGAGTAGCAAAAAATACAGACCTGTGACGCGAATATAATCCTTATTACTGCAGTTTTTAAGTGTATTATTGCGTCCATTGAAAATACTGCCATCTATGGACGAGTAGCGGAATTTACTAGGCAATAATGTCTAGTATGATTGCTGATTACAAAACGTCTTATTTTATTTCTGAGTGAAGCAAAATAAATCCTATCGTAATACCACGAAGGTATATTTTTAAAATGTAGAATTTGTGAGTTACGCTGGTTGTGATTGAAATTGAAACAACCAATCAAACAAATTGTGTAGTTGTAGTGCACTGTATGATTAATGGTTTGATTGTGTTAGTTTGGCGACACTGGTTCCGATACAGATTTCGTCACATACCACTTCTACAGAGTTTTTTCTGTTCTGTGATACGAAGTATTAAAATTCAAGAAAAATTAAGAAAATCGTAATAAAGTTAAAAAATTTCATGTTTCCTATTTTTGTTTTAAGGAGAGATCAGCAGTTTTTTTCTTTATGTAATTTTGTGTTAATAAAATGTATGGTGACTCATATTTTTTTTACTTTCATTTAAGGAGTATTACATTGTCTATTAAATACAACTTATTGCATTAACCTATCATTTTTAGTTTTCGAGATGTTTAACATTCTTTAAGTGACCCGGATTCATTGCTCTCGAGTGTATTTATTCCCATTAGCGACCAGACATAGCTGCATATTTAAAAAAAATTGGACGTGGAAATGAACTCTACAGATTCTTCTGTAAAATAGTAAATAGCAGCGAGCTACGGAGTAGCAGCTAGCTACGGCGTAGCAGCGATCTACGGCGTAGCAGTGAGCTATGGCGTAGCAGTGAGCTATGGCGTAGCAGTGAGCTACGGCGTAGCAGCTAGGTAAGGCGTTGCAGCTAGCTACGGCGTAGTAGCGATCTACGGCGTAGCAGTGAGCCATGGTGCAGCAGTGAGCTACGGCGTAGCAGCGATCTACGGCGTAGCAGTGAGCTACGGCGTAGCAGCAAGGTAAGACGTTGCAGCTAGCTACGGCGTAGCAGTGAGCTATGGTGCAGCAGTGAGCTACGGCGTAGCAGCGAGGTAAGGCGTTGCAGCTAGCTACGGCGTAGCAGTGAGCTATGGCTTAGCAGTGAGCTACGGCGTAGCAGCGAGGTAAGGCGTAGCAGTGAGCTATGGCGTAGCAGCGATCTACGGCGTAGCAGCGCGGTAAGGCGTTACAGCTAGCTACGGTGTAGTTGCGAGCTATGGCAAATAATAAGTTTTGTATTTAAAACAAAATTGAGAGAAATTAGCATTAGAAGTAAACATATCAAATAAAACTGATCAATCAAGTCACTCACTAAATAATCTTCGCCGCCACCACAAGACAACATAGATATAAAATTGTCAGGTTTATGACGAGCGAAAACATACGCATATTATACAGATCGAGGTAGATACAGGTGGAAGTATGTAGGTACGGGTGAAGCGCCCGCCGACAACATATTCTTGGCGTTTCACTCGAGCGCGAGTTCCCGATGTTTTAGCATCTCTGTGCGAATCATATTTACCCACTCGTTTGGCGCACAGCTCCTCCACGAATACATTACAATACATTTACTTACGTCTGTATCGGATACTCGTCGCTACTGACATATCACTGGATTTTTGTGAACTTTTCAATTCTTTGTTCTGTAAAACTTCTGGGTTTGGTCACTGAGTTAGCTATAGTTAGTTCGATTGAATCTCTCAGCTAGCCAAGCAAAGTTTGCACAGCATGGCTGTACGACTAGCGTTGAACAACAGTCAACTCTAGGGTAATATATGAGTGTCACCAGCGCTATAACCATGGTACAGGTTGGTAGTCTCAATCGGTAGTTGCCCGGGAAAACGTGCAGCGAAACACTCAGTGGGAGGGGATCGAGTATGGTAGCAGTGAGACCGTTGTGGCTCTCCCTTTCGGTTACCAACGCAAATGGAAACATACCAGAGAACAACACCACAAACTGTGACATGGTGATTGCAAGCAGGTGGTCAGGTACAGCTGCGCACAGTTACAGCCGCCATCACTGGACAGTGGCGACTCCTCGGCGACGGACGGTGATGGTGATGACGGTACTCGCCATTTACATTGTGTGCGGCGAGTTATAATAATTATAACAGCGATGCACGTGATCCCATATAAAGAGTAAATCATGACGTAGTGATGAATATCGTGATCAGATAGATCATCAGATAAAATCACATCAGCCTTTTTCATCGACTGTATCCGTTTGTCTACTTCGCCGATTTCTTCTTCTAAATCTTGGGTTTTGTTCTTCAAAACTAGTTTAGGTATGCTGATGTTGATGATGTGGTTAAGGCGCTGACAAGAGCCAAATAGGCTTGTATTGAACAATTTTTTAGCCAAATCTATACAGTTTGACACGGCGGAAAAAATATATGTTAATCTTGAACATATTTCTGATAATTTCGTTGTTTTCAAAACACGTTTTTGAAAAGTTTTCTCGATACAAAAAAATGGTAAACTAACCTCTTAAGACGATGACAATAGCTATTGACTTCTGATGTTTCAGTATTTTTGGTCACGCCCACAATTTTTCCGATACCCTAGCGCCATACTACCAAGTAAGAAACAAATAGTCCAGGATCCGCGGTCCATTTTTGCACTTGATTACTATCAAGCTAATTTTGATGAGACGGCGAGACGCCTAAGAATTTCCTGCACGAAAACTCTCGAATTCTCGATTGTGGTAAGTAATAGGGGTAGCAGGGATAAAATATGTTGGTTTGATGATTCTCAAAAGTGTTAGTACAAACACTTTTGAGAATCATCAGCTGGGTTTTTTTTTTGATAAATCTGATGATAATATCTAAATTAAGTATTTGAAAAAATATTTGTCCTACAAAATGTAGGTATGGTTTGATCAAAGAGTCCCCTTCCTTCCTTCCAATATGTATCGATAACGAAGTCATTAAAAATGATTACTAACTGGGTTTTGGGGATTGGATATTTTCTATTAAACCCACTCTTTACAAGTTACTTACAAAATTCCTAAAATTATAATAAGTGTTTGGCACTTACTCCACGCACCATCAATACTCCTGTACATCATAAACAACGGGCTAATACACTTTCTGGAGCCACAAATTCCAGAAGAGCAAGCAGGTTTTGTTAAAGGCCAAGGCACGCGGGAACAAATCCTGAACGTTCGCCAAATTAAAGAGAAAAGCCGGGAATTTAACAGCCCTGTATTGATATGTTTCATACATTATACCAAAGCATTTGATTGCGTGGAGTTGGGCAAGCTGTGGGGGGTTCTTAAAGGCAATGGGAACGCCTCAACATCTTATTGACCTAGTCCGAAGCCTCTACATCAACAACCGCTCTTTCGTCAAAATCGACACCGACTGCTCAAATGCGTTAGGCAGGTATGCATCCTCTCACCTCTGCTCTTCAATGTGTATGAAGAGTAATATCATTCAAGACTCTTGAGGGCTGGGACAAGGGGTTTACTGTTGGTGGAAAGTGGATTTCCAATCTGAGGTACACTGACGACACCGTTCTCCTTGCTACAACTTTTAGCAACATGAAAGAGATACTGCACAGATTGGAAGTAGAAAGTGGCAAAGTAAGGTTTGCAATAAATAGGCAGAAAACCAAGCTTATGGTGGTAGATCGTGCGGGAAAGCTCTCGGGCGCCTATAACATCTAAGGCATCTATACTGTGGACAGCTTCGATTAACTGGGCTCCAATTTAAGTAATGAAGGTAGCTGCGTCCCAGAAATAAAACGGCGGATAGCTATGGCTAAAGATGCTATATTACGCCCCCAGAACATCGGGGAAAAACGTGGTGTAAGTTTTAAAACGAAAGGCCCGTTTGGTCAGACCACTAGTTTTCCTGATTTTCCTCACAACACTCTTACAACAATCCAAACAAGAGTAAGACAGAGGATAGATGCATTCGAAATGTGGTGTTTTAGGCGGATTCTCCGAATTCCATGGACGGCCAAACGCAGAAATGTGTCTATCCTTTACCAACTCGATATCAAGACTCGATTGTCAACAGTTTGCCTACAGCGTATTTTGTCTTATTTCGGCCACATAATGCAAAGAGGAGATAGCAGCCTTGAAAAGCTGGTCATTGTTGGCAATACCGAAGGCAAGCGACCGCGAGGACGGTCGCCATTTTACCAATTTTGAAGTGTCTGTCTTTCAAACGATTGGCTTTGAGAAAAAATTGTTTGTGGAACCTCAATGTCATTTTTAAAGACCTGTCTATGTCTATAGACACCCCACGCGTAGGTATAGGTTTGTTGAAAAAAAAAATAGTTTCAGTTCCATTTATGACCCCATAAATCCTTTTTTTTATTTTTGTATAAAAATCGTAAAGCAGTTCACAGAATACATCTACCTACCGAGTTTCAACTGTGTAGTCTCAATAGTTTCCGAATGAAGTGGCTGTGACATACGGGTGGACAGACGGACAAACAGACATGACGAATCTATAAGGGTTCCGTTTTTTGCCATTCGGCTACGGACCCCTAAAAAACAGCTGCTTTGTAATAATTTTTGATTAGCTCGTTATCAATACATGTTGGATTTAGATTTAGATAATGATCATCAGATTTAACAAAAAAAAAATTGTTAGTAATAGATTTTTGAAAATCATCAAATAAATATATTTATAATCAATATATATTTATAATCAATATAATTATATTTTATCCCTGCTGCCCCTATTACCTACCACAATCGAAAGTTTTCGTATAGGGTAATGTTGGCGTCTCATCAAAATGCAGCTGCTCACGGAAAATTAGCTTGATAGTAATCAAGTGAAAAAATGTACCGTGGATCCTGGACTAACATTGTGACGTGGTCAATAATAATTTATAGATGAACGGATAGCTGTCAGTGGGGCGCAAAGTGACATACGTCCGTCTAGCACCGCGCCTAAGCGCTCACTGTCGGATTGCATACGTAAGAAAGAGAGCGCGATGACGCAACGCTCGAACTTCTTATAAACCATATAATGATTAATTACTTATAAATAATTTATTACATAATCAAAAATTAAAAACAACGAAATTTTGTATTTAAATATGATACGTTATTGTTATAAATTTTACCAACGTACGTTGATCAATAATACAGATATTTTTGTTGGAAGATCATTATAAGAGGTTAGTTTACCATTTTTTTGTATCGAGAAAACTTTTCAAAAACGCGTTTTGAATACAACGAAATTATCAGAAATATGTTCAAGATTAACATATATGTTTTCCGCCGTGTCAAACTGTTATAGATTTGGCTAAAAAATTGTTCAATACAAGCCTATTTGGCTCTTGTCAGCGCCTTAAAATGATCTTCCAACAAAAATATCTGTATTACTGA
Source organism: Diarsia mendica (assembly GCA_949316265.1). Classification (NCBI taxonomy): domain Eukaryota; kingdom Metazoa; phylum Arthropoda; class Insecta; order Lepidoptera; family Noctuidae; genus Diarsia; species Diarsia mendica. The sequence goes on along the minus strand of OX438902.1, from coordinate 23,213,147 downwards.
TGAACGTACGTTGGTAAAATTTATAACAATAACGTATCATATTTAAATACAAAATTTGGTTGTTTTTAACTTTTGATTATTTAATAAATTATTATTTTATAATTAATCATTATATGGTTTGTAAGAAGTTCGAGCGTTGCGTCATCGCGCTCTCTTTCTTACGTATGCAATCCGACAGTGAGCGCTTAGGCGCGGTGCTAGACGGACGTATGTCACTTTGCGCCCCACTGACAGCTATCCGTTCATCTATAAATTATTATTGACCGCGTCACAATGTTAGTCCAGGATCCACGGTACATTTTTTCACTTGATTACTATCAAGCTAATTTTCCGTGAGCCAACATTACCCTATACGAAAACTCTCGATTGTGGTAGGTAATAGGGGCAGCAGGGATAAAATATATATTGATTATATATTATTATAATTATTTATTTGATGATTTTCAAAAATCTATTACTAACTATTTTATTTTTATCTGATGATCATTATCTAAATCCAACATGTATTGATAACGAGCTCATCAAAAATTACTACAAACCAGCTGTTTTTTAGGGGTCCGTAGCCGAATGGCAAAAAACGGAACCCTTATAGATTCGTCATGTCTGTTTGTCCGTCTGTCCACCCGTATGTCACAGCCACTTCATTCGGAAACTATTGAGACTACACAGTTGAAACTCTACAAGTATTCTGTGAACCGCTTTACGATTTTTATACAAAAATAAAAAAAAGGATTTAGGGGGTCGCCCCATACATGGAACTGAAACTATATTTTTTTTTTCATCAAACCTATACCTACGTGTGGGGTGTCTATAGACATTAGACAGGTCTTTAAAAATGACATTGAGGTTCCACAAACAATTTTTTCTCAAAGCCAATCGTTTGGAAGACAGACACTTCCAAATTTGTAAAATGGCGACCGGCCTCGCGGTCGCTTGCAAACTTGTATTGCCAACAATGACCAGCTTTTCAAGGCTGCTATCTCCTCTTTGCATTATGTGGCCGAAATAAGACAAAATACGCTGTAGGCAAACTGTTGACAATCGAGTCTTGATATCGAGTTGGTAAAGGATAGACACATTTGTGCGTTTGGCCGTCCATGGAATTCGGAGAATCCGCCTAAAACACCACATTTCGAATGCGTCTATCCTCTGTCTTACTCTTGTTTGGATTGTCCATGTCTTAACTTGTGGGGAAAAATGCTCCTTCCGAGAAGCCTGTGCCTGAAAAGGAACCGATCCAGGCTGATGATGGTTTCGTGACGGTGTTGAGGAGGAAGCGCCGTCAGCGAACCATCAAGAACCGCTGCGGCACGGCTCCATCGGAGCCCAATGTGCATATTCGTGCCGCAAAGCCGAACACTCCTTTGTACCTCTCCCGTCTACATTACACCACTACGACGGAGGACATCGTGGAGTACGTGCGCCAGAAGATCAAGTACGTGGCGAGAGTGCAGCTGCTCGAGTCGCGCCGCAACGTCAACTTTAAGGCGTTTGTGGTGCGAGTACCGACATGCTACCTGCACCTCGTCTTGGAAGAGGACTTTTGGCCGCAGTGGGTGGTGTTTCGACGCTTCCGCGGGCAAGTGCCACATGATCGCACAGTGACGTAGTGCAACTGTAGTGATACTAATATAGTTTTAAGGTTTTGTTTACTAACACAAGCTGTCAATTATATCGTATGTATGTTAGTCTGTAAGGTATTTATCTATGGGCCAAAGTAGCCTGAAAATAAATAAATATTATTATTATTATTATTAACTCTATGGAGGAAAATCAGGAAAACTAGTGCTCTGACCAAACGGGCCTTCGTTTTAAAACTTATACCACGTTTTTCCCAGATGTTCCGGGGGCGTAATATAGCATCTTTAGCCATGGCTATCCGCCGTTTTATTTCTCTGACGCAGCTACCTTCATTACTTATATTGGAGCCCAGTTAATCGAAGCTGTCCACAGTATAGATGCCTTAGATGTTATAGGCGCCCGATAGGTTTCCCGCACGATCTACCACCATAAGCTTGGTTTTCTGCCTATTTATTGCAAACCCTACTTTGCCAGTTTCCACTTCCAATCTGTGCCGTATCTCTTTCATGTTGCCAAATGTTGTAGCAAGGAGAACGGTGTCATCAGTGTACCTCAGATTGGAAATCCACTTTCCACCAACAGTAAACCCCTTGTCCCAGCCCTAAAGAGTCTTGAATGATATTACTCTTCGTACATATTGAAGAGCAGAGGTGAGAGGATGCATCCCTGCCTAACGCATTTGAACAGTCGGTGTCTATTTTGACGAAAGAGCGGTTGTTGATGTGTAGGTAGAGGCATCGGACTATGTCAATAAGATGTTGAGGCGTTCCCATGTCTTTAAGAACCCCCCACAGCTTGCCCCACTCCACGCAATCAAATGCTTTGGTATAATCTATGAAACATATCAATACAGGGCTGTTAAATTCCCGACTTTTCTCTATAATTTGGCGAACGTTCAGAATTTGTTCCCGCGTGTCTTTGCCTTTAACAAAACCTGCTTGCTCTTCTGGAATTTGTGGCTCCAGAAAGTGTATTAGCCTGTTGTTTATGATGTACAGGAGTATTGATGGTGCGTGGAGTAAGTGCCAAACACTTAATATAATTTTTAGAATCTTGTAGGCAACTTGTAAAGAGTGGGTTTAATAGAAAATATCCAATCCCCAAAACCCAGTTAGTAAGTATTCATTTTTAATGACTTCGTTATCGATACATATTGGAAGGAAGGAAGGGGACTCTTTGATCAAACCATACATTTTGTAGGACAAATATTTTTTCAAATAATTTAGATAATTATCATCAGATTTAACAAAAAAAACCCAGCTGATGATTCTCAAAAGTGTTTGTACTTAACACTTTTGAGAATCATCAAACCAACATATTTTATCCCTGCTACCCCTATTACTTACCACAATCGAGAATTCGAGAGTTTCGTGCAGGAAATTGTTGGGCGTCTCGCCGTCTCATCAAAATTAGCTTGATAGTAATCAAGTGCAAAAATGGACCGCGGATCCTGGACTATTTGTTTCTTACTTGGTAGTATGGCGCTAGGGTATCGGAAAAATTGTGGGCGTGTCCAAAAATACTGAAACATCAGAAGTCAATAGCTATTGTCATCGTCTTAATAGGGGCAATCACTGGTGTATAAATATCTGCTTTGGTCCTCATTTCACTTATGTATGGTTTGTGTGAATATAAAGTGAAGTTGTCCGTCTTGATGATGCATTCCTGACCTATGTTTAGTAGTCCGGCTTGTGTCAGCTGGTGTGCGGTTACTTGATCGCCGCATATGGTTCGAACTTGACACCGGTCACAACAAAAGTAAAAATAATTATTTAATGTGTAAGTTTCTTGCCAATTATCTTTACAGGAACTTGATATTGTTTTGCATTCCGAGTTTTCTGTTTCACAGAAGTTCTTGTCTCCTTTGATTTGATAGATGGGCCTTAAGATGTGGCAGTAATAAATTTCCGATACAGTGAGACACGATCTTAAGTCTTGCTCAGACATATTAATATAGGTGTCTTTCTTCATATTAATAGATATGTACTGAGATATTGAGACGATACTGATTGTTACTGATCATATCATTTCGGCCTGTTGTCTTGGGGATCGGAATTATCTTGTGGATCTCGTATTAATCTCGACTGATAAGAGGTACTTTGATCTCAAAAATGTCTTTTTTTTATTTCCAGCAGATCGTATATAATAATAATAATATTCCACAACTATCACACAACGCCATCTAGTCCCAAGCTAAGCAGAGCTTGTGTTATGGGTACTAGACAACTGATAAACATACTTATATATTTCTAAATATACATACATATTATAGATAAATTACACCCAGACACAGAACAAATGATCGTGCTCATCACACAAACATTTGTCCTGGGTGGGAATCGAACCCACGACCTCCGGCATAGCAGTTAGGGTCACTAACCACTAGACCAACAGGCCAGTCAATATATATAGTATTTCTTCCGAAGGTCCGAATGTATATTGTCAATGGGTAGGAAGACGTCCTTGGGTAACTTGCTAGAGATCGTGCTTAACTCGTTGATGAGTTGGTCAGGTGTAATCAAGTGTGTAACAAATCTACTGATTTAGAGGAATAAAAGAGTTGAGACAGTAGACTTGAACATTATAATATTGAGGGGAAAGTAAAAAATACAAAAGTAGTTATAAAAAAGGGCACACTCTCAGAAGGGAGGAGGGAGGAGGTTTTAAAGAACTTTACGGTTGTGGTTATCCTTGGCTTTATGGTTCCACGGCAGTGCAGGTCACTCTGGTTGTGATTAAGATGGTCCTCTTTAGTGTCAGCGTCACCTTGAGTAGGAGGACCAGCAGCAGTATCAGCGTCACCTTGAGTAGGAGGACCAGCAGCAACAATGAACCAGTGTAGAACTTAGAGTATTGGAGATGTTTCCTCGATCAGATTCAGAATAGAAGTCCCGCGTGTGAAATCATTTCAGCTTTTATAGATCCACAGCTTGTCTTTTTCAGTTCATTTTTCAGATTTTAAAATAGTGACTTCTTCGTCTTAGAAATGCAACTTGCCAGTATTCAGAACAGCCAGCAATATTCAATCCCAAAACCTTTTCGTAGAATTCTGAGAGCGTGTTAATTAATTATAGTAAGTTATAAAATACAATATCTGAGCAATGTAAGTTATAAAATATAATATTTAAGCTGACATATTGATAAAAAGAATTTAAATTACATAAATCAAAAGTAACCTTCATAGACTAAGCCAGTAAGAAACTATGAGAGAAAATTTAAGAAAAAAGTATTGACAGCTTGACAGCCTGACGTAAGTGTCAAAACAATGAAAAATATGAAAATTATTTATTTTATTTTAGATATTTTAGAAGGAAACGAATCGTTTTAGACCGATTCGCAGAATAGTAATGTAAAAACCAATAAAACGTATGATAGATGCGAAGTGTAAGTATATGATGTAAAATGTTTTGGCATGGAATAATAGTATAAGTAAGTATATAGTGTAAGTAAGTATGTACTACAGCTCACTCAGTGAAATAAATAAAATACGTGGTTTAGAATAGCGAAATACCACAAGTGTTTGAAACGACCATTGTAAATATCTGTGACGGTGTCTAATAGCATATTCTGGATGCTCTTCAAATTATACATCATATTACTTGCTTATGATGGCTCCCATGTTGAAGTCATTGATAACGCTGTTAGATTCAATGTTGTTCTTCAGTTGGCCTACTGCTTCGTCTAGCTTGTTCATGTGACGATTTATCAGCTTCAGTTGTTGGTTCATGTCATGCTCTGTACGCTTAAGTAGGTTGTTTTCTGCTTCCATGAGTGAAGTCTGATTCCTCCAAAGAGAAGCTATGTGTTTCTCGTTTTCTCGAGTAAGCGAAATATCCTTACGATATTTTTCAGCGAAACTTTCGTCCGGAATTGGTTGGTTGTCCGGCGTACAGTAAGGTAGCCAGGCAGGTCCATTCCACCACAGATCATGTTCTTTTAGCTTCAGGCTTGTTAATCCTCTGCTTGCGCAATCTGCGGGGTTCTCCGCTGACTTAACATATCGCCAGCATCTGGAAGGCATCTCCTTGGTTATTTGTCGCACCCTGTTGGCAACAAACACCTTCCAGCGATCGGGACTTTCTTGTATCCATCCCAGAACCGCCATTGAATCGGTCCCCCCGTAAATCTTGATGTCGTGACCGGTGAAACTTTCTTTCACCTTAGCCATTAATTTAGAAATTAGCAGATGTGTTCCACTTAATTCCAATTTGGGCAAAGAAATATTCTTGTTGTTAGGTACTATTCTTGATTTCCCAACCAGTAAAGTTATTTTCGTTTGACCTACATTTGTTATTTTGCAATAAACGACACATGCAAATGCCTTTTGCGATGCGTCACAAAATCCATGCAACTCGATATTATTTCCGGCCGTGTCTGCACCTATCCATCGAGGTATTTTATATCGATTTATGTTTTGGATATCTTGTTTAATTTGTGTCCATTCTCGGTTAATTTGCTCTGGTATCTTGTCATCCCATTGCAGGTTCTTCTCTTTCCAGATGTCTTGAAACAATTTTCATTTTGATAGACACTGGTGTGAGCCATCCGAGAGGGTCAAAGAGTTCGGATATCTCAGACAGTAGTTTCCGCTTCGTAGGATGCGTATCAGTAGTATCGTCAATCCTTGATTGAAATGAGAAAATGTCCTGTCCAGAATTCCAGTGAAGGCCTAATGTTTTCGTTGACTCTGCTTGTTTGAAGTCGTAAGGTTCTTGATTGTTACCCTTGTTGGTATTTTCCTGTAGTTCTTGATAATTAGACCTCCATTTTCGTAAATTGAAACCACCTGTCTTGAGAAGTAGTTCTTCCATCTTGATACTTGATAAATAAGAAATTCAAATTAATTTATTGATTTTCTCTGCTGACTTACGGAGTACAATCGCCGTCACCTATGCTTGCTTGATACTTGCTGTAGATCGATCTTTGTTTTTGGATTGCTAGCTAGCTGCACTTCCTGTACTTGCTGAGGCCTTGATGCCAAATGTTTACTTGATGTTCGCCTTGATGAAGATGTTTTTTGCCTTAATACTATTTGCCTTGATGCTGTTTGTCCTTTTGGACTGCTGTCCCTTGTCACTTGTTCTGCTTTAGTGCTCTGATATCTCCCCGTGCGATCTTATGCGCCTTCTCAATTCGTGTCGGTGAGACTCCGTGAGACCCGCTTGTGGGAGGCCGACTGAACCGATTCGCAACAACACGAGAAAATTAATCACAACACTTTTCCTCGAAGGACCATATGTAGAAGCACTTGACTGCTAATATTGATAAGTCAAGATGGAAGAAAAATATATTCTTGCTAATTTCTTGATAAATATTTAATAGGTGTTTACAATAAAACGGTCGAAAGTGTACTCAAATATACACACATCAACACGGTCTAGGGATATTTCATACTCAATTAAATAACTCGAAAAGTACTGGCCGCATTGGAATCTTTAATACACCGATTTGTTTGTAATTTATCTCAGACTAATTCCAAATTCAAATTTTTGAAAATTCTTTGGTTTCGTTGGCATAAAAATGTCTTGATGTATAGGAGAGGGAATTTTCATTTGTGCGAAATTTAAAAAACAATACGAATTACGTTTAGTTACAGTTTTTTTTCATTTTTAAACGAAAGATAAAGTTAAAATTGAGGTATTGTAGCCATGCAACGCCGACATTTGACGAGGGCGGAGATGTTACGAGCTGTGGGAATGCTGGAAGCTGGATCTGTTCAGCGTAATGTTGCTGAGGCCATAGGGACCCATCAAAATGTAATTTCAAGATTGTGGACACGCTATCGTGCCACAGGTGAAGTAGCGGAGTGGCACCGGGGGCCAAGTCGCATCATTACCCCCAGACAAGACCGATTTTTGCAAATTACTGCGCGAGCTCAGCCAAATGCAACGGCGACTCAATTGGTCCAAAGGCTGCGAGTGGAACACCAAGTGCTTGTGAGTGACCAAACTGTAAGAAGGCGACTGCATGAAAGCAATCTACGCTCTCGTACACCACTCCGGGTCCCACCTTTACGGAGAGGCAATCGTGGACGACGATTAGAATGGGTTCGAACCACGTGGACTGGGGCCGTGAGCAATGGTCCAATGTGCTGTTCACGGATGTATCCAGGTTCGGCTTCCATCCAGATTCACGAAGGACGCGTGTTTGGCGAGTTCCTGGACGATGGAGCCGTCTCCAGAACCCTCAGGAAGTTCACCCATACCAAGGAGGAACAATTATGGTTTGGGCAGGAATTCGTCTTGGAGGACGGACGGATCACGTTTGGGTGCGGGGCAATATGACGGCAGAACGATATGTCCAACAGGTGCTGGGGCCCGTAATCTTGCCCCACAGAACACAAATGGGGCAAGATTTCCTGTTCATGCACGACAATGCCCGGGCACACACGGCGAGAACGGTAGCAGCTTGGTTACATACACATAATGTTAGGGCCTTAGACTGGCCTGCTCAATCGCCAGATCTAAATCCCATTGAGCATGCGTGGGATATGCTGCATAGAAGAGCTCTGAAGGAAGTTCCTGAAAATTTGGCTACAGAAGATCAACTTTTTGCGCACCTCAGAAGGACATGGGACAATATTCCGCAGCAAGACATTGACAACCTTGTTCTGAGCATGCCGAATCGTTGCCGATGTGTTATGAACATCATGGGCGCTTTCTCAGACTACTAACTTCAAGTTTATAAACACAAATTAAATGATTTTTCTATTTTTTTCAGTTTTTACTCACAAATTAAAAGTTAATTCATATACGGTTTCCGTCTATGCTTCATTTTTTTTCCATAAAATCCTGAAATTTTAATCAATACCTTAACCATTATTAAAAAATGGTAGAATATTAAATAACGTATATTTTAAATATATACATGTCATATAAATAATTAACACATTGATAGTAATTCGCTTTTTTAAAAATATCCCTAGACCGTGTTGATGTGTGTATTTCCATAGTTGCGTTACAATTTACAATACGGTAAAAAAACTTATGCTAGCGACCTAAATTAATGTGCGATGTAATCGTAAACTCGCTATGAGCCAGACTGAGGTCGAACAGAAAATGTAGCAGTTATACTAATATTTAAAGGGTGCTAATTAAACAGACTTCTTTTTAATAGCATTATTCACCTCTAGAAATCGACATTGCCTTCTAAATTACTAACAATAACGAGCCACTAGTTATCTTTTATGTAGCCACTCTAAATACAACTCAGTCAGTATGGTGGTTATTTTTTAGCATCTAGCATGCATTCAAAGAAATTTGAAATACGGATATACCATAACCTGTGTTGATTGGAAAAATATTCCCGTGGATTTACTAGTCCCATCCCCATCCTGGCACAAGTTACTCAAAATTAGATATTACTAAATCTCTGAATCTCTTTTGTCTGTAATGTTCATTTTTATTTGAAAAATTGTTTTTGTGAACCTAACATGTGCTTTTTCTGAAAATAAATTATTATTATTATTATTATTATTACTATTATTAGATTCATATTTCATTAACTCTTTCCTCTCCTTGCAGCTAAATATCTGGGAAGCATATCAATCACGCTTTACTTTTTGCTGTACATACCAGCAGTGCTCGTTGAAGATGACTACCGACTGATGTTCTTCTTACCGTTACCGCACATTCCTATGTTTAATTTCTGGAACGAAATAGAAGCACAAGAGTTCAAGCGTAAGAGTTTCAAGATTATTATGTCGGGCACAGATTGTTGAATCGTAACACACGTTGAAACAATTGAGCCAAGCACAGGAGCCAAGTTAATGTGTTTTCATTTTATTTATTTATTTAAGTATTAAATAAATAAATTTCACAATTGAGTCACGTGACATTTCACCAATGTGTACTCGGCAGTCGGCACTATATGAAACTAGAACTCTATTTTAATGGTTACGCTATTTTATTCGGGCTTTCAAGAAGATTTAATATAAATTAACAATATGTTATGTATGTGTATATAAAGATTGCTTCTACTTGATCTTTTTCAACAGCATGTTGAAGGTCAAAATATTTCTTTATACATTATATACTTTTTGATTAAGTAATAAAAATAAGGCTTGTTAAAATACTCCATCATCATCATTCTCCTGCCCTTATCCAAACTTATTTGGTGTCGGCGCAACATGTCTTCTTCTTCCATATCATAAGTTCGGATTTGTACCGTGATGGCAATAGGATCGCCTATTAAGTATGTATGTAATATGTTAAAGAGAACCTAAACTTGACTAGGTATTGCCATTATTTCTCTCGATTGTGCACGCGTTCTCCCGGAACGCGGCGTTTGAAATAACGGCATCCTGCCACACAGGTTTTGTGCTTCCTAACACTGTCACTGAACACTGCTGATCCGGCTCGCTAGGACCACTTTTGTAGCGGATCGTTGCTGGGTTGCATGTGAAAGGAAACTTCGAATTATGAAACTGAACTGTGGGGTAGCTGCGCAGACGACTCCGCTACAAAAGTGGTCCTTCGAGCCGGATCATTAGGTAATAATAGGTACACTACGGTACATTTGTGCATAACACATTTAAATATAGGCTTGATATGACTTATTTATGTTTTTCTTATCACAGACAGCGGCGCTAATTTCAGCAACATGGCCGAAAGTCACAGCCCCCGAACTGTGTCCATCCTCACGAGTTATATCTGCTTGATGCTACAAACCACCTTCTGTTACATCATGAGCTGGTACCTGTCACTCGTGATGCCAGGCAAATTCGGACAAGCGTTACCCAGGGACTTTTGTTTCAAGGTATGATCAGCATTAAGCAAATTTTTTTGGTGGGTGTGAAATCAGCAATTGTTGGAGTGCCTGACTTCTTGACAGTGACTAAAAACCACCCATGTTCCTTCTCACTTCTGCCTGTGGCTTAAGTGTGTGTGGTAGGCCCATAATATTATATGGATTCTGTCCGAAATAAATGGTTAATAATAATGTGTAAGGCTTCACCACAGTTTTGCCTGCGCGATTTCACGGTCTCTCGCGCGTGTGTTTGGTAAAACTGTATCACCATTAATTACCATCCACACTCACGATGTTTAGGTCTTTACCTATGTAATTGGAGATTCTTTAACCAGCATTTTCAGATTTAATTATCTGTGGATTGGCGCGTAATTCGAAATTCAAATAAATTTTATTCGAAAGACGTGTTATTTTAATTTCAAATTCAGTCATTTGTTTTGAGATAGTATTTTGTTTTTGTGACATTGTGGTAGTTTTTGGCGCCATGGATAAACTGAAAATTCGTACGATTTACGAATATGAGTTCCTACGTGGAAATACCGCTGCGCAAACCACACGAAACATTAACACCGTGTACGGGCCTAACACTGCTTGCATAAACACGGTCCATTATTGGTTTAATCGTTTTAAATCTGGAAATTTTGAGTTGAAGAACGAGCCTCGCGGTCGGCCGGTAACCATTGTCGACGACAAATTGAAGGCGATAGTGGAAGCGGATCCAACTCAATCTACGGCTGAGCTTGCTGCGGGCTTTGGAGTTAGTGTCAAAACAACATTGAAGCACTTGCGTCAAATCGGAAAGATAAAAAAGCTAGATAAGTGGGTGCCACACGAACTAAGCGACCAACAGCGAGATTTACGCGGCGAAGCATGGATAGCACTACTGAATCGGCATAGAAACGAGGGAATTCTTAATCGAATTGTTACTTGCGATGAAAAGTGGATCCTGTACAATAACCGTAAGCGTTCGTCTCAGTGGGTGGACCCGGGTACAGTACCTAATCAGTGCGCTAAAAAAAGATTACCTACTCATAGGAAGATGATGGTGACTGTCTGGTGGACCAGTGCCAGACTTGTACATCATAGCTTCTTACCGAATGGCACAACAGTAACGGCAGATGTCTATTGCCAAGAATTGCAAACAATGATGGAGAAGCTCGCAATTCAACAACCAAGACTAGTCAATCGCTCTTCCCCATTGTTTCTGCACGACAACGCGCGATCTCACACTTCACGACAGACCATCGCAAAGCTACAAGAGTTACAGCTGGAAGCTCTCCGTCACCCACCGTACTCACCGGACCTTGCCCCAACAGATTTCTACTTTTTTCAAAATTTAGACAATTTTTTAAGTGGGGAAAAATTCGACACCCGAGAGGCAGTACAAAACGCTTTCGCTGACTTCATCGCCTCCCGTCCGGGAGACTTCTACAGTAAAGGGATAAAAAAACTGCCATCAAAATTGTATAGATCATTTGGGCCAGTACTTTGATTAGTTGAAATAAAAAGTTTACCAAAATTTTTATATTTTAAAATTGTCCTACAAATCTCCAATTTCATAGGTAAAGACTTCGAGTTGCAGCTAAAAATCATCATCTCCATTGGCCAACCACGTTTAAGTACAAATTTACAAACACGTAGAGGTCGAAGGTAAATAATACCTCCTGTGTGCAACTTGTAATCGCGCAGGCAAAAGTGTGGTATGATAATATTACCGTGGTGTGGTGAAGCTTGAGCGTGTAGCAGGCCATGCGTCTACTGCGCCTAGCTAGCACACGCTATGCTTCACCACGATCTTCACGGTCCGGCCTGCGCGTACTTCTCTGTGGACTGTGCGTGTGGTTAACTGTGGTTGGGCATTCAGTTTTGTGTTCACAACGCAGTCGAGGATAGTCGTCGGTCGATGAGGTCGGTCTTTTTGTCGTTTAAGTGGTCGTCCGTCATTCAAAAATGGCCGTATGCATTTTATTTAAAATATGCAATACCTCCTTCATATTTCTGGTTTCAAAACTCCTGGAAAACTTTCCAGGTAAAACTATCAAATGACTGGACTAATAGCTGTCATTTTGTTTTGTTTAAAAACGTTGCAGTTGAAGAAGAATTATGACTGTAACTTTGATTGTAAGTTTTGGACCTCAAACTATCAAAATTAATGCAAATTAGGTCTAGTATAGCCCATTTAAAAGAATGCAAAAGGTGCTCTAATTATATTTTATGAAACATAATATTTTATTCTATTAGCGCGAGTATTGGTGGAGAAACAAGAGAGGAGATATCGAGGCGACTGATCCTCTCTATTACACTGAAATTTCATACGTCGAACCACGTTACTTCGAACCTGTGCCCGAAGATTTGGTAATTGGAATCAAGGTCGTCAATGTGTCTAAGGTTTTCAACAAATACTTATATTATAAAATAATAAATCGATGGCTTTTTAAATACCTAGTAGCACAAGCATAATCAGCTTTTAAGATTCTCATTGCTGGGACACAGTGACACAGGCCTCCTCTTTATGAGAGAGAATAGACTATAATCCTATGATGGATTATAGCCCATTCTCTCGTAGATGTCTTCACCTGGACCACCGCTGTTCTCTTTCCAAATTATACGTAGTTACGTGAAATAGTGGTTTTTGGACTAGGGCCCAAATACTTACAACAAATGTTATTTTTATATGCCTTTAGACCCAATCAACAGTTTTGAGTCTCGACCACCACACACCTAAAAGGCCACCCTTTTAGGTGGTGGTCGAGACTCAAAACTGTCTGGGGAAGGCAACTGTGATACTAATGTGTACTTAAAATTACGCCCGGGTAATTTTATGTGTACCTGTTATAAAATCTGTAAAATACCATATTTCAGGCAAATAAATGAATCTATCTATCAAAAAAGGCATCTAATAGTGAACAACTTTGGAAGTACCACTAGCAACATAAACATCAAACGTGGTGGATTTTTGCTGGATAGTCACGAGTTCACGACGACTACTGCAGTGGTCCTGAGACTTGCATACATGGACGTAGAACATGAAACTACATGCAAAAAACCAGAATGCCATGCAAAAGATACCAGTTATCGGTATATCGCTCAGAGTGTTTGAGCATCTAGGTCGCATCTAAGTAATTTTTGTATCTAGGTCACTGGGTCTGAGAGGATATTTGTGACAATATTATAATAATAATATAATAATATGCTGGCCCGCAGATTTGCACGGTGTATCGAGCAAGTCAAAGTGTTCTTTTTTAGTAGAATCTTTTATTTCCGAATTTTGTTTTGCATAGCAGTGGATGGCAGAAACTTCATTTCGAAGAAAATCATTTGGCGTACACTCATTTACGATAAATTCAAAACGCATAATTTTGTAAGTCAGAATCATCTTTGAGCATAAACTTCATTTCCAGAACCATCATTCCGCCGAAAATTCATAATCAGAATCGTCTTTTGGCACGCATTTCATTTTCATACATTATACGTGTAACATGCAGCAGGCATGACTTCTGTCACGGCTCCGGCGCGGCGGCGCTGCGGTGCTCCGGCGGTTCCACGCATATCGTCGCAGTTGGTTTTAACACACACCGCCGCAGTTTCGGCTTGCAAAAATTCCGACGAATCGCCTTCAATTTCACTGGTCGTGTGCCCGCCGATTGGTCGGAATGATTGCGGTGCGGCGCCGCAACCTAGAGTATATATGTTCTGTGGCCGCAACGCATCGTGTGCCCCGGCACTTAGATTACACTCTCGGTGTAGGGCAGAAGAAGAGACTACGGTCGTGGAGTCGGTTATGCAGCGATTCGTTTCTGTCACTAACTTTTGTAGCAAAATGTATTGACTTTTAATTTTAAATTAGTTCAAAAATATTGCAATAGAATTGGCATTATAGGTACCTTATAAAAATCTACCAACTAAAATTCTGCCATCTTAAAAGTATGCCATTGAAAATTCGGCCATTTAAACTTTCTGCGAAACGATAATTCTGTTAAATAATTGTTTTGCCAAAAATACATTAGTTTAAAGAAGAATATGCCTAGTGTGTTATGCCAAATAAATTTCGGAGCATCAAGTTTCTGCCAGATAGATGGTACCCGCTGTTCAGACTGCCGCGCCACTGCAGCGCTTCAGGTATGTATGCGGTGAAAAGCGTGGATGGTTTTCATGCCATTATGCAGAAGCGTTCTGCGTCTCTTATGAAGTGCATGCGGGCCAGCTTGAACAGTGCGGGTGGTCGCTTCCAGGGTTTTTTTCCTGTTCGTTGCCACTTTGTGATTTCATAGAGAGGAGTCCTGTGTCGCAGTAGTAGGAACATTATGGGACGATTATGAATTAAAATATTTGTGGCAGAAATACCCTAAACGTCGAGTGTTGAAGAACGTCTACCTGAACGTGTATAAAGGAGACATCACAGTGCTATTGGGACACAACGGAGCTGGCAAGACTACCCTTTTGAACATCATTACAGGTAACTGACATTTACGGTGAACAATACACAAAAAAGGAAAGTGTTAGATGTTGACATTATTATTAGGTCTTTACCTAAATAACTGCCGTTTACCATACAAAAAGTTTGAGTTTTTTTTCTATTATTCAACATAATTATATCTACACTCATACTCTCTACCGACGCGGCGACGCAGTATTAGTTTTTCAATGTCATTCTTGAAGAAGTCAGGTGAACGGGAGGCAACAAGCTCTCTATAAAGGCATTTAACAAAGTGCTTCTACTTTTTACAGAATTTAAACCACTTCTTGGTCGGCGCACAGCACCCAGTCGTAATTACCCTGTCGAAGAGCTTGCCCACCGTAGAGAGTAGAGACCAACCCCATATTGGACTTGTTTGCTGATGAATGGAAGACGATAATGTTAGAATGTTTGTGGTTCTGTGGGAAGATCGAATAAAAGGATAACTTAATTTTGGTATTAATGACTAATACTGTACTAAATATGTAAACATACCAAATAAAAAAACATACAACAATACAGAAGTGTAAAATGAACCCCTTGACAATGTCTCGGTCCACAGGATTGACGAGCGCCACACATGGGAATGTGTACGTGATGGGAAAGGACACGGTAACACAGAAACAAGAAGTATGTAAGCACGTGGGCCTGTGTCCACAACAAAACATGTTCTTCGAGGACCTGACTGTAAAACAACATATCACGTTCTTTGCATTGGTAGGTCCTTTTATAAACCGGCTAGCATAGCCATAGGCATAGCTATTCACAAACAATCCAATCGAAATCGTCGATCTGGTTTCGATTCGATATATTATGTCGTATGCATGTGTAAGAATACGTTTTTTAATCTGATTGTTGTTCTTCCCCAGCTCAGATCCGGAGGGTGCCTTAGCCCGAGAGCTCTGTCGAAAATAAACATTGCAAACAAGGAACTAGCTAAAAATCTCGGCTTAACTCATAAACTTAACTCACTGACAACAGAGTTGTCAGGCGGGATGCAAAGAAGAGTTCAATTAGGATGTGCCCTCGCCGGCGGGGCTGACGTCTTGGTGCTCGATGAACCCACGTCAGGGCTGGACGTGGAGACTCGCAGGGAACTGTGGGAGTTACTGCTGGTTAGTATTGGACGCAATCGTTAGTAAGTTTAATTGTTTATACTAGTGTAGTTGACAAAAAAAACGGGATATTTTTAAATACACATCTGTTTTTTCTTGAAATTAAATGCTATGTTGTATGCTATGTTATGTTGTTGTTAATGCTATGTTGTTGTTGTTGTTGTGTGTTGTTGTGTGTTGTTGTATGTGTGTAATGTATGTTATGTTTTATTGTCATGGATTTCCGCAAAGTAACGCCTGATTCCATAACTTGTTTTTTCTTGGTCTGAGACATCTGTATAATTTTTCAGCATAGGTACTAGGTAACTCCACTAATTAACTGAATGCATAAGTACCAGAAAAATGAATGCTGTGAAAAAAAACTAACTGATTAACTAAACATGTCCTACAAAAAAGACTAAACAAGCACACAAAACGAGATGAACTTTTTAATCGAATTCACACCAAAAATGTGGTTCGTACATTTGAAAAATACGAATTATTTATCAAAAATACGAATTGATTACCTATCAAAAATACGAATTGTTCTAAAATTGAATTGTTTGCCGAAAGTGATGTCACAAGACTCACAAGCCATATCATGATCTTTGACGGGTTTTATCTTCGTAAATATTTATTAATTTTACAAAATAAAAAACACGAATCTAAGATTTATCGTAATCTAACTGACGGACTAAAGAGAATAATATTTTTTTTAATTAGGAAACATCCCTATTGTTAAAAGCTTCCAAAAAAGGTCATGATCTCCTGTTGAAAGACATCGTAGAAATACCTACTCTTTCAAACCGATTGCCACTCATACATAAATCAGAATTTGAAGATCTTTAGCAGCGGACATTTTTGACTAATTGTAGTTACATGTTTTTCTGTTTGGATCCCTATGTTGACTAATCTAAAACAAGTCAACACCCTTAGGAATGTCTTTGTCAGTTGCGAAAAATGATTGGTAAGTACCATGTTTTCCTTTACAGTCTTTACGAGGGAGTCGAACAGTTCTTCTAACGACCCACTACATGGAAGAAGCGGACGCCCTGAGCGACCGCGTGGCGACGATAAAAGATGGCGAACTGAATGCCTACGGTACCACCATGTTCCTCAAGAAAGCAGTTGGTGAGTAGTAAGAGATACATTCAGTCAGAATCAGAATCAGAATCAGAATCTTTATTTGTTAAACATAGGTATTTACATAATGGTGTTAGTTTAAGTCAAAAAAGTACCTATTGGGAATGGATGATTTGTTTAAGGTTCCAAGTTATTTTTTTTGTTGTTGATAAGTTGGCACATTTGAGTGTGTTGTGGTATGAATGATTCCTATGGTAAGTGGAGTTTTTGGTCAAAAATTCGTTCACAATGATGGCCTTGTGCGAAGGCGCATTATTGCAGTTTAAAATTTAAAAAAAAACCTTTCCTCAAATACACATGAACAAAGATTTCTGAACTATTATATATTCTTTCTTCATTTCAGGTATCGGCTACCGCCTATCATTTGTAACAACGGGTACCCCGCAAGAGGAAGCGATAACTGCAGTGGTGACGTCACACGTGCCTGACGCGTCAGTGAAGGAGCGCAGCATCAGCTCGCTGGTGTACAACATCCCCGTCACCAGCACCAGCCAGTTCCCCGCGCTGTTCGCCGCGCTCGAGTCCCAGCGAGCTGAGCTGGCGATCGACTCTATAGGACTCGGCGTGGCTACGCTTGAAGACATGTTCATGCTGTGAGTGATCTAAATCTAAATATTTATGTTATTTCACATAGATCTCCATTGGCACTTATGAAACGTCGAGAAAAGGTGCACGGTTGGTTGTTTCCTATGGAGAATAACTGGCAAGAAACTCCATGGTAATCATATGGTAAATATTTTAACATGGTAATTGGTTTTATAGCATTAGGTACGAAGTATTATAATATCTGTGCATTAGGTATAGGTGTCTTGTCTACCCATATCTGTTTTCACACCAAACATGGCTCGAATGCACCTTTTTTGTGCCTTAAAAAATAATCCCGTATCGTAGGAGTGAGGCTACTAGTCCATGATAAGCAACAAGTAACGCGTTCATATTTACTTTTTTAGCCAATTGAAAAAGTGAATCAGAATCAGAATGCTTTATTTGTAAACACTCACACACACACAGACTTACAGATAGGTAGATCCTCTATGTTTTGCCTATAGGCGTACAAATATATTTGATTAACATTGTCTTTCTTACTTTAACAACCATAATTTAACTTTTGAGATATCTTTGAGTGGTAGAATTATATAAAATTATGTAAACTTTCACATTAATAAAAATAAAAATACAATATTCAGAAATAAACACATCAACACGGTCTAGGGATATTTCATACTCAATTAAATAACTCGAAAAGTACTGGCCGCATTGGAATCTTTAATACACACATCAACACGGTCTAGGGATATTTTTAAAAAAGCGAATTACTATCAATGTGTTAATTATTTATATGACATGTATATATTTAAAATATACGTTATTTAATATTCTACCATTTTTTAATAATGGTTAAGGTACTGATTAAAATTTCAGGATTTTATGGAAAAAAAATGAAGCATAGACGGAAACCGTATATGAATTAACTTTTAATTTGTGAGTAAAAACTGAAAAAAATAGAAAAATCATTTAATTTGTGTTTATAAACTTGAAGTTAGTAGTCTGAGAAAGCGCCCATGATGTTCATAACACATCGGCAACGATTCGGCATGCTCAGAACAAGGTTGTCAATGTCTTGCTGCGGAATATTGTCCCATGTCCTTCTGAGGTGCGCAAAAAGTTGATCTTCTGTAGCCAAATTTTCGGGAACTTCCTTCAGAGCTCTTCTTTGCAGCATATCCCACGCATGCTCAATGGGATTTAGATCTGGCGATTGAGCAGGCCAGTCTAAGGCCCTAACATTATGTGTATGTAACCAAGCTGCTACCGTTCTCGCCGTGTGTGCCCGGGCATTGTCGTGCATGAGCAGGAAATCTTGCCCCATTTGTGTTCTGTGAGGCAAGATTACGGGCCCCTGCACCTGTTGGACGTATCATTCTTCCGTCATATTGCCCCGCACCCAAACGTGATCCGTCCGTCCTCCAAGACGAATTCCTGCCCAAACCATAATTGTTCCTCCTTGGTATGGGTGAACTTCCTGAGGGTTCTGGAGACGGCTCCATCGTCCAGGAACTCGCCAAACACGCGTCCTTCGTGAATCTGGATGGAAGCCGAACCTGGATTCATCCGTGAACAGCACATTGGACCATTGCTCACGGCCCCAGTCCACGTGGTTCGAACCCATTCTAATCGTCGTCCACGATTGCCTCTCCGTAAAGGTGGGACCCGGAGTGGTCTACGAGAGCGTAGATTGCTTTCATGCAGTCGCCTTCTTACAGTTTGGTCACTCACAAGCACTTGGTGTTCCACTCGCAGCCTTTGGACCAATTGAGTCGCCGTTGCATTTGGTTGAACTCGCGCAGAAATTTGCAAAAATCGGTCTTGTCTGGGGGTAGTGATGCGACTTGGCCCCCGCTGTCTCTCCGCTACTTCACTTGTGGCATGATAGCGTGTCCACAATCTTGAAATTACATTTTGATGGGTCCCTATGGCCTCAGCAACATTACGCTGAACAGATCCAGCTTCCAGCATTCCCACAGCTCGTAACATCTCCGCCCTCGTCAAATGTCGGCGTTGCATGGCTACAATACCTCAATTCTAACTTTATCTTACGTTTAAAAATGAAAAAAAACTGTAACTAAACGTAATTCGTATTGTTTTTTAAATTTCGCACAAATGAAAATTCCCTCTCCTATACATCAAGACATTTTTATGCCACCGAAACAAAAGAATTTTCAAAAATTTGAATTTGGAATTAGTCTGAGATAAATTACAAACAAATCGGTGTATTAAAGATTCCAATGCGGCCAGTACTTTTCGAGTTATTTAATTGAGTATGAAATATCCCTAGACCGTGTTGATGTGTGTACACCGATTTGTTTGTAATTTATCTCAGACTAATTCCAAATTCAAATTTTTGAAAATTCTTTTGTTTCGGTGGCATAAAAATGTCTTGATGTATAGGAGAGGGAATTTTCATTTGTGCGAAATTTAAAAAACAATACGAATTACGTTTAGTTACAGTTTTTTTTCATTTTTAAACGTAAGATAAAGTTAAAATTGAGGTATTGTAGCCATGCAACGCCGACATTTGACGAGGGCGGAGATGTTACGAGCTGTGGGAATGCTGGAAGCTGGATCTGTTCAGCGTAATGTTGCTGAGGCCATAGGGACCCATCAAAATGTAATTTCAAGATTGTGGACACGCTATCGTGCCACAGGTGAAGTAGCGGAGAGGCACCGGGGGCCAAGTCGCATCACTACCCCCAGACAAGACCGATTTTTGCAAATTTCTGCGCGAGCTCAACCAAATGCAACGGCGACTCAATTGGTCCAAAGGCTGCGAGTGGAACACCAAGTGCTTGTGAGTGACCAAACTGTAAGAAGGCGACTGCATGAAAGCAATCTACGCTCTCGTAGACCACTCCGGGTCCCACCTTTACGGAGAGGCAATCGTGGACGACGATTAGAATGGGTTCGGAACCACGTGGACTAGGGCCGTGAGCAATGGTCCAATGTGCTGTTCACGGATGAATCCAGGTTCGGCTTCCATCCAGATTCACGAAGGACGCGTGTTTGGCGAGTTCCTGGACGATGGAGCCGTCTCCAGAACCCTCAGGAAGTTCACCCATACCAAGGAGGAACAATTATGGTTTGGGCAGGAATTCGTCTTGGAGGACGGACGGATCACGTTTGGGTGCGGGGCAATATGACGGAAGAACGATACGTCCAACAGGTGCTGGGGCCCGTAATCTTGCCTCACAGAACACAAATGGGGCAAGATTTCCTGCTCATGCACGACAATGCCCGGGCACACACGGCGAGAACGGTAGCAGCTTGGTTACATACACATAATGTTAGGGCCTTAGACTGGCCTGCTCAATCGCCAGATCTAAATCCCATTGAGCATGCGTGGGATATGCTGCAAAGAAGAGCTCTGAAGGAAGTTCCCGAAAATTTGGCTACAGAAGATCAACTTTTTGCGCACCTCAGAAGGACTTGGGACAATATTCCGCAGCAAGACATTGACAACCTTGTTCTGAGCATGCCGAATCGTTGCCAATGTGTTATAAACATCATGGGCGCTTTCTCAGACTACTAACTTCAAGTTTATAAACACAAATTAAATGATTTTTCTATTTTTTTCAGTTTTTAGGTACTCACAAATTAAAAGTTAATTCATAAACGGTTTCCGTCTATGCTTCATTTTTTTTCCATAAAATCCTGAAATTTTAATCAGTACCTTAACCATTATTAAGAAATGGTAGAATATTAAATAACGTATATTTTAAATATATACATGTCATATAAATAATTAACACATTGATAGTAATTCGCTTTTTTTAAAATATCCCTAGACCGTGTTGATGTGTGTAGTTACATGCATGTCAATATTAATTGGGTATATATTCAATTTCAATATAATATGTCAAAGAGATAAAGTGACTTGCAGTCCGTATTAATCCTAATGTCAAATAAATATCTAAATAGTCAAAATAGGCTAGGTGATTTAGGTACAATTTTCTAAAGCAGAAAATAATGAATTTAAGTGCATATAGGCAGATTTATTTATTTTTTTACAGCTGTTCTATATGAGCTTTCCAATTAAGGTTATTGTCGTTAAGGATACCTAAAATAGTTATTTATGATACTAGTGCGGTAAGTTGGTTTTTACAAACGAGTAGACGAATGTAAGCCCGAGACGAAGTCGAGGGCTTACCATAGTCACGAGTTTGTAAAAACCAATTTCTGCACGTGTATCATACAACGTTTTTCAACACATTTGCGAGAAAACAGTACAATAATTATGTAATGAAACAAACTTTTTCAAGACTATTTTTAAAGGCAAATAAAGGTATAAAGTAAATAAAAGTTTTAAAAACGTACCTTAGTTCCTAAATATTTTTCATCTGGCGCGTCAGAAAATAGAAATTAAATAAAAATAGAATTTTTTCTACGTTAGCTGCAGTGAATACGTCTTTTGATTTCTTGCTTGTATAGCCATCTGACTGTCGTTTCAAAAATACATGTAGTTTTATGTATTTTGTTAAATCTATGTCATTATTGGTTTTTAGAGTGGTTTTTAACATTGAATTTATTGACCACATTGAGGACGGTTTATACTTCACACGTAATTATTGAAGTAAGCCATCAAAACATTTTCAGAGAATGATTGAGTATTTCTTCGAGTCTTCCATGCTATAAAATTATTGTAGGTAATTAAATAGCGCTCTCGCGATTTAGGCGGCAAGAGACCGTTTTTTGCAATTTGCGCCTCATTTAAAATATCAGGTGGAGTAGATTCCATATTAATATCGGATTCGCCTGAACTCATAATATTTTGTTATTAAATATCAGTCGGAAAGTCGCAACAATCTTTGACGTTTAAATATTAAAATGCCGCTCATTTGCAAATGGCGCCACATGCACGTGGTGAAAATTAGAACTACAACTTTCATCTCATTTACTCTTTAGTATTAAAGTGAGACAAACGTATTGAACACTAGCTGACCCGCGCAACTTCGTCTGCGTCACATAAATATAGCATAAAACCTTTCTCGATAAATCGACTATCCAACAGAAATTAAGCTAAATCGTAACAAACAAAAAATCTTAACTTTCCTCTTTATAATATTAGTTTAGATGGTTTAGATTAGCTTAGATTTTAGTAAAGTGAGAATTACTAATAGGTATCTCTTACTGTTAAATAGACGATAACCTGTACTTGTAAACATTATGATGCAGTAAATATTTTGAATTTGAATTTCCCGTAGGCCAGCTAGATCCCCCGTACCTACATTGCGACGCGCGAATTATTTTGCCGCGCGGATATGTTTACATTGCGATATCTTCTAAGATATTTATTTAAACTGTATAGAGTAAAGTGCACAAATATTCTATATTAAATTTCCGTTCTAACAAACACATTTATTTAGATATAGATTAATACCATATGGGTTAAATAAGCTTCGCAAAAAATAATTTATTTTAACCTTACATTTTAATAGTAAAAAAGGGTTACAGTGAGACAATCTTAAAAGATAGACATATGCTGTCGCGGACTTTTTTTTAGAACTTTTAAGGAGAAACAATTCCTTCGTACATGATATTTACGTAACTTTAACCGTTTTCGCAGCGCACGCAGCGGAAGCTCTCAAAAAGGAAATACTATTTCCCGTTCTTGTAACATTTTACATTTATGCTCCGCTCCTATTAGCCATAGCGTGATGTTATATAGCCTAAAGCCTTCCTCGATAAATGGACTATCTAACACAAAAAGAATTTTTCAATTCCTACCAGTAGTTCCTGAGTTTACCGCGTTCAAACAAACAAACAAACAATCAAACAAACAAACAAACAAACTCTTCAGCTTTATAATATTAGTATAGAAAAGCGCTTCCAAGGAGGTTCGTTCAGTCAGCTTATTTATTCTAGTAATGTGAAACTCCTTGGTGGAATTCTTGTATTACTTTTTATGGAAATTAAAAAAAAAAACCGTAAAGAATACGAACGGTGCTATACAACGGGGTATGGACCGTGCGGTAAAATAGGTACTTAGGTGAGAGTACCTATTTTACCGCACGGTACTTAGGTGAGAGTACATATTTTACCGCACGTTCCGATGTATAGTGCGTAATTTATAACTTTCGAACAATGTATACAGGCTCCGTAAATGCATTTTTCGAGCAAATGTGTTGAAAACACACTTACTATCACGTCGTCTTCTATTTCGTGGTCATTGTAATTGACACAGATTTTTGGAGATTGAGTTATTTGTTGGAAGTGCATAACTTTGGTTTTCTTGAGGTTGATTATTTATATTAAGCCATTAATTATGTCAGTAAGAGTATTATAAAGTGAGTGTCAAGTTGATAAGTATTTAAGTCGTTACACTGTACTATAGCAGTGCTATCATCAGCAAACATAATCATTTGTTGTTCTGTCACTTTCGGCAAATCATTTATGTAAATGAGAAATAAAGCCCCAGCACGCTACCTTGAGGCACTCCATATTTTACATTCCTGAAATTCGACATGTACGTTAGTTCCGCTTTAGTTTTCGCTCAAACTGTTGTTATTTCGGTGCATTGCAATCTATATAGATATGATTCCAGTAATTTTAGAATGTTCCCTCTGATACCATAGGCTATATTTTAAAGCAATGCAAACGAGCTATCAACAGCAGACATAACATTGTTTATTAGTCCAGTCGACCATCTCAATTTGGCATAATAATATGATGCACCAAACCTCCTGTATATTTATACAAAAAAATAAAATAAAACAAGATAATAATATGAACAATTGTGGCACAAAAACTGTTCTCAGGTGCTGTTGTACAATGGTTGTCTGTAATAGTTATTTATGATACTAGTGCGGTAAGTTGGTTTTTACAAACGAGTAGACGAATGTAAGCCCGAGACGAAGTCGAGGGGTTACCATAGTCACGAGTTTGTAAAAACCAATTTCTGCACGTGTATCATACAACGTTTTTCAACACATTTGCGAGAAAACAGTACAATTATGTAATGAAACAAACTTTTTCAAACCTTTTTTTATTGGCAAATAAAAAATTTAAAAACGTAGGTACCTTAGTTCCTAAATATTTTGCATCTGGCGCGTCATTAAGAAATTTTTCTACGTTAGCTGTAGTGAATACTTTTGATTTCTTGCTTGTATTGTATAGCCATCTGACTGTCGTTTCAAAAATACATGTAGTTTATTGTATTTTGTGTATGTATTTTGTTAAATCTGACATTATTGGTTTTTAGAGTGGTTTTTAACATTGAATATATTGACCACATTGAGGACGGTTTATACTTCACACGTAATTTATTGAAGTAAGCCATCAAAACATTTTCAGAGAATGATTGAGTATTTCTTCGAGTCTTCCATGCTATAAAAAAATTATTGTAGTTAAATAGCGCTCTCGCGAATTTGGCGGCAAGAGACTGTTTTCTGCAATTTGCGCCTCATTTAAAATATAAGGTGGAGTAGATTCCTTATTAATATCGGATTCGCTTGAACTCATATTATTTTGTTTTTAAATATCAGTCGGAAAGTCGCAACAACCTTTGACGTTTTAATATTAAAATGCCGCGCATTTGCAAATGGCGCCACATGCACGTGGTGAAAATTAGAACTACAACTTTCATCTCATTTACTCTTTAGTATTAAAGTGAGACAAACGTATTGAACAAAAGCGCTTCCAAGGAGGTTCGATCAGTCAGCTTATTTATTCTAGTAATGTGAAACTCCTTGGTGGAATTCTTGTATTACTTTCTATGGAAATTAAAAAAAAACCGTAAAGAATACGAACGGTGCTATACAACGGGGTATGGACCGTGCGGTAAAATAGGTACTTAGGTGAGAGTACCTATTTTACCGCACGGTACTTAGGTGAGAGTACATATTTTACCGCACGTTCCGTTGTATAGTGCGTAATTTTTAACTTTCGAACAATGTATACAGGCTCCGTAAATGCATTTTTCGAGCAAATGTGTTGAAAAGTAAATTTTGACGTTCGAAAAGTGCTGATTATCAGACTAGTTTGAATCAATTAATGAGTTTTGATTTTGATTTTGTAAAGTCGGTTTACGGTCGTTAATTTTACGTGATAACGTCGCACATTGTTCTATGAAGCCCGATTTTCGGACATCGCATTTTATTGTAAAACCTTACAGAAATTATATCTTTTAAATGCAAGCTTTCGTATCCCCATTTAGCTATCAAATCTAGTTTCTGAGTGATAATTTTTTGAAAATCGTAATTTTTCCATCCGCTTAATAAGAAAAAAATTAATTGCGCTAAAACTAAGCGTGATACGAAATAATGATGTTAGGTAGGTTACGGTAGGTAAATTGATGGTGCATCTTATGCCGAGTTTTTTAGTCCATAAAATGTATCTCGCACCATTTAGATCGAGATTTAGGTATACGGGATTTTTCGGTTTTTAGTTTTTCTTAATTTTCTCGAAAATTTCGCCGTTTCGGGAAAAGTTATCTATTCAGAAATAATTCTATTTACTTCCCCAATACTTACACCACATAATTATGAAATCCCAAATCCATGGAACTTAGAAGAAGAAGAAGAAAACCGTTTTCATCAAATAGTCACTCTAGTAGAGACCTTTATGAACTGAGACGGTTTTATTGGTGATTTTTATCATTATTACTCAGTAAATTAACATTTGTTACTGCCGCAAATCTTATTTTATTTTAAAACATACGATTTGATACTGACCGGAAAATTGCAAAAAACGTAAGAAAATTCTAATTTCGCGGGCTACCCCGTCGTTAACCCTAGAAAGATAACCTACGTCGCAGAGGCGCCTGAGCTAGAAACATATTGCTGTCGTTTTTTATCCGACGCGTGTATTTGTTTGTCCTTCTCAGCCAACTCAGTCGTCGGTTAGCCCCTTCACGGGATGGCTGTTTCCATGCTGTAAGTACTACAGTTTTGTTTATATGATGAGTCTGTGCGCTCGCGAGGCGTATGGTTATCTTTTGTGAAACTTTTAAGAATGAATTAATATTGTAGTTTTAGTGATGTAAAGCGTTTTTGTAAATAGTTTTTGTTTGTTTTTAGGAACAATTTATTACGTATATATCGTGGCACATAGGAGAACGTTGGTAGAAAATGAAATATGCGCTTTACTAGGTGAAGAAGAAGAAAACACTCTGATGAACTTCTGCAAATTGGCAGTGAATTGGAAAATCACCAGAGCGAATGGAAGATGTCCAAAGTGCCTTCGAAAACGAGTTTGTCGACAGCCAAAATGTAGAGCAACTGGAAAATAAACAAAACGAAGAGAATTTGTTCGTCCTGAAAATTTCAGCGCCTTCTGACCTGCACTAAGTGCAAAAAAAATGACGTTTTCCATGACTATCTTTGAAATTTATTTTTTTGATGAGAGATATTTTTTTTATACTTATTATATTGTAGTCAAATAGCTTGTGAAAAAAAAACTTAATTGTTATAAGATGATTAGAAGTGTTTTTGTTCCTGAAGCATAAGGCTGTTTATTTTCGTTACTTTTTTGTAGAGGTCTACTCATTTAGTTATAAATTATTATTTTTAATAAACAAATAAGATAAAAATGTATTTAATTTTTATAGTTTATATTATAACTTTTAACACAAAATCATAAATTATAAATATTTTTTTATTAAATCAATTAAAAAAACGTATTATAAAAAGGTGCGCCTCTGAAGCGTATGGTTATCTTTAACGTAAGCCGTGGTATGGTTATCTTTCTAGGGGGAAGCAATGCCACAGCAGTCAATTATTATTGACTGCTGTGGCATTGCACGGCTGCCCGTGCAATGCCACAGCTGCCCATGACTGGCCTGTTGGTCTAGTGGTTAGGGTTCGATTCCCACCCAGGACAAATGTTTGTGTGATGAGCACGATCATTTGTTCTGTGTCTGGGTGTAATTTATCTATAATATGTATGTATTTAGAAATATATAAGTATGTTTATCAGTTGTCTAGTACCCATAACACAAGCTCTGCTTAGCTTGGGACTAGATGGCGTTGTGTGATTCAGTGTGATAGTTGTGGAATATTATTATATTATATTATTATTATTATCAATCATTCTGTATTTCGTTTTTTTATGTTTTCTTGTCCAGGAAAACAAGGTAACATTAAAAGAAAGTGATACCAAAAATAACATTGTATTTCGTCCTTAGGTTATGCAAAGACATTGACACAACATTACCTGAGCATCAAGATTACACGAGTATGTCTGCGGCGCCAGGTGGGTACCTACTTGCTTTATCTTTCTAGTCAAATATTCATGTAATAGCCAAACGACTAATATCTATGGATTAACCTTGTACTGTTCGTGTTCATCTTCTTCTATGCCAACATAGAAGAATCGGTTGCCAGTCTAACCAGTATAGCTATTCACAAACAATCGAATCGAAGTCGAATCAAACTTGACACTTTTTCGAGATTTTCAGATTTTTTGATCGAACGTTTGTCAAATGCTATTCACAGATTCGATCGACATGGTTGGAAAAAAATTAAGTAACCAATAAATTATCTTTAATGAGTATTTGTAAAAGTTTTACGTGGATTATACTGAATATCCTTCGAGTAACAAAAAATATAATTAAAAACAATTTTAAAATGATTTTTACATATTTTAAATGGTTACGCAACGACTCTCGCTTATGGTATCGTAAAAAATGGCGTCGTAATTCTGATTGGATTGCGCTTCCGACAGCAAACAGCTGTCGCGGTCGCCAGGATTGATATCTTCATCTCGAATCACAATCGAAAGCTTCGGTTTTGTGAATAGCAATTTTGGATAGTACGATAGATCAATTGGATACGACGTACAATCGAGTGGTTGTCAATGCACTCGCGTCGAGGTGCCAGACCGGACTGTTAGATCCGCACATCTACACGTACAGTTCGGAGCGAGGGATGGAATGGAACGGCGCGTGGTGTTTCCCGCGGTCCGAACTGTACGTGTGCAGGGCGCTATTAGCTATGCTGGTGCATCTGTTTAGCAGAAATTGATGTAAAACATGGAGCGTACTGCCTGTCTGCCGTCTGGCCTCCAGGCCTCCACAACCCACTGACTACTTTGTATTCTCCTCGTTGCAGTGATACGGCGGAAAAAGATAACTGGCGTGTACTTGTATATGCGACAATGTTATGTACTGATGAAGAGACAAGTTAAATATATTTTACAAAGTAAAATGTCCTTCTTTTTAATAGTAAGTAAACAAACATACACAAAGTGGCTTATTTGTCATTCATACAAACAGTCACTAGGAAAACAAACTTACCTATCAAAAAATGTGTATTTCTGTTGCCGCTTTAACTTTAAATAATACAAATGAAAGGGGGCTTCCCTACTACGATGCTACGGAATCCTACATGTGCGGTTCCGACTCGCACTTGGCCAGTTTTTTTTGTTGTTATAAATTAAACAGTAGGTGGGATAACTCCTGCGCCGTGATTTAGGGAATAAGAAGTTAGGCCGTATACAGAAAGAAAGCTGGTAGCCGGCGCCGATCGAAAAAGTTTTTTTTAATATTTAGACCTTATTTGCCTGAAAATAAAAATATTATTAAGTAAGTAGGTACCTACTTTTTATTCATCTGACAACCCCACGAGCCATATAGTACGAGTAGAGACTTGAACTATTTATCTTTCACTGCTTTCACGAGGGTCTCTTCTCTCTTCATGCATACTTATAAGTATACACTTTTTGTCCGCAGCAATTCCTTTTACCTACTATGGTTATATTCCTTTGCACATTTCAATGTAACAACGAGAGAGGTAGAGAGACACCTAAGGAAGAGGAAGAAGGAAGGCTGTCACTGCCTTTAAACCTGGATATGTACCGCGACCGCGCGGGCAGCCGTGTCATGTACCACGTGGAAGGAACAAACATGTCCAATGAGGAAGTAGACAAACTCCGGAGTCGGTTCCCCAAGGTCGCCTTTGAGGATACTAATGATATTGGTTAGTTACCTACTATAAGATTAATATTGTATCGCTACGAATAGCAAGTAATTACGAATATTATCATCAGGGGGCACGGGCAGTGCCCCCGCCAAGTCGAGCGCGAAGCAAACACTGCCGTACCATCCTTTACTGGAACCATTTCGCCGCATTTTCAGGCCCCTATTTGAGAACCTCTGGATAAGACCAGAACGCTGAAATTTTCGTCATCCAGTAAGCTATAAAATCACACTCAAAATAAAAAAAAATCAAGTCTGTATAGGTCATGTAGTTCCGAAGATAAGCGAAAGCAAAGTATCGCATTTATGACACTCACTCATTCACTCACTCATGATCATCAGAATAGAACTAGTACTTCCCATAAACTCAGGGAGCTGAAATTTGGTACCGAGTTAGGGTTTAATGGCCACATAAAGGGAAAACTATAAAAACTAGGATAATCGAAGATCTGGAGTACCTGGTGACCCTTAAGTTTCTACAAAAAGAAGTGAAATCCCACCAAAAACATTCTGAAAAAAAACTAGCCAAGTCTCGATGGAGCTGCATGCTTGTTTATCTCTAAAAAGTAATGAAATCTAGACAAAGTCGTACCAAGTCTAAGGTTCCTTACTGCGATTTCTTTATTATTATAGTTAATGTTGTGTGACTAGTTTTTTACAGAATGATTTTTGGTGGGATACTCTTTACCCTTATAAGTTGGAAGTGATCAGTGACGGTCGGCAAGAGCCACCTAAAGGCAGCCCCAGCCCGTTTCAGTCTGGGAGTCAAACGTCGGATTAAGTGCTCCACGAATTTCCACCGGCTGTCGAGCCGAGTCCTAGGTACTTCAAAGTCGACTCGACACCGTTTGCGACCCCCCCCCCCCCCCCAACGTTAGCTGGGATCCCGACGGTAGCACATTCCCACGCCCATGAAAGCACATGGCCTCAGCAGCGAAGTGCCGCCTCGAGACCGAGCTGCCGGATCCTCTACACGACTATCGCAACCCGCCGTGCCATATTGTTGACCGCCTCGTGCGGTGCCTGAGCCAGCATCAGCGTATCGTCAGCGTAACAAACGACGCTGACGCCGCTAGGGAGATTGGCGCGCAGCACCCAATCGTAACCGATGTTCCACAGGGGCGGCCCCAGAACCGATCCCTGTAGAACACCACACGATATCTCTCGTCGGTTCCATTCTCGGTCTTACACAGGGTATATGACAGCCCTGTCTGTAAAATAGTCCCCGACTGCACGACGAAGATAAGCTGGCACCCGGTGATACCGGAGTACCTCCCTATGCAGCTCCAGGGTATGTTGTTGAAAGCATTGGCGATGTTGAGAGACACCACTATGACCACACCGCCCCCAGACACCGCATCCCCCGTCGTGAGCGTTCTCACGCGAATGAAAGCCTCCTCAGGTGTTGGTCGATTATAAAAATGTAGGTTGAGTTGGGAATATAATATGATGTAATATTTAGTAATGTAATGACGTGTGAAACTGTGAATCCGGTGTAACGAAAACAGAAAAAAACTAAATGTGGCACTCGGAGACTGCCGCGGTAAAGCTATTGCATAGCATTTTTTATCAACATATGCAAATAATTAATTATTTAATTTGACAACCTCAGTTGACAACCTTGTTATTTTCCGTAACCATAGCAACCTGGTTGAAAATATTTTCGTTACGGAATTTCTGGATTCGCTCTCCACGCTCAAGGCCCGCGATAGAAGCTATGCAATAGCTTAAAACCAAAAGCTTGTTTATTTATAAATCTGCTATCTAGTGGAACCTCATGGCGCATACTTCGGTTGGTCCGTTTTAAAGGAGGCGCCTCTGACGCATACATTCCGCAAGTCCGCAGTTCCGCACGCTCAACCTCATAGCGAGTGAGAGTCTTAATTCATGTTTTTTTTTACAGTGGCACTGAGAGACAAAGAGAATAATATTCATAGACACTACTTAGCAGGAGTGATCGTTGACCACCAGAAAGCTAAGGTAAGGCAACAACGATCTATAAGACGGTAAGTTCAACCATTACGAAGATCGAAATTCAGAAGTTAGCTCTCTATCTTGACGATTCAAAACAGAGTTTAATTTACAAAAACTTAAAACTTAAGATAAAAGTTAATAAAAAAAATGAATTGGGCACCTACATAGGTAATCTTAACTACTATAAAGGGGATCGAACCGACGTGGTTTAACAACCTGTCCGCCATTTTGTTTTTTTTTTCGAAATCGCGGCCCTCGGTGAAAGTGGTATGTATGGATAGAGGACATAATAGACGAACAAAAGATGTTCAGTAAGTAACACGGTACCCAAAGCGTCACGTTACCGAGATATTTGAAGGTAAATATCGACAAATGAGTACAACGACAATCATTAAATATTTTTTTAAATAGCCTTATTACGTGTATAGGCGTTAAATTGTATCCGAAGAATAGTTCCCAGGTTGATTATTATTATACGCACGTGAAAATCGCTTCGCATCGCAATAAAACGCTGTGTTGTGTGTGTCAAAAAATAATTTTCTCGTGCTCCTAATAGTATGTAATGTATCTAATCTCTTCCAATAACCAGTAATAATAATAATCAACGCGTTTAAACACGTAAAAGGTCTATTAAATTAGCTGTTCTTTGACTAATAGCCCGCAGAGAGATGTGTCCCCCAAGCCAGACATTGGAGACTGCTTATATACTTAAGCATATTTCTCAGGTCCTATACACGACATTAGTCCGCCACACAGCTCCGGTCGCTGTCAACTTGCTTTCCAACTTGTTGGCGTCACACTACATCCCGGGCTCCAGTGGCAACACCATTACAACTATAAACGAGCCCTTGGAATCTGAACAGGAGGAGAAGAAAAAGCCACAAAAGCCCAAGAGTTCAATAGCGGGCGTCATGTGGGCCGTAATGATTGTATTCTGTAAGCAATAAATACGTCTTTTCTAGGTTATTTGGTGGATTAACCTCTCGTATGCCGTGTAATTAGACACAATTAAAACGCCATTGCGTCTCGCGTAGATCTACGCTACGGGATACGAAGGGTTAAGACATCTTGCCGAGACGCAAGTCCTGCTGATAAATTTACTGGGTGAATTTAGTAAGTGGGTGAGCCATAGACTATAAGGTATAGTGAAAAATACTCGAAGGAGTCTCAAGTTCGATTCCGATGAAACATAAATCAAATCTGCTGAACCTGACAAGCTTTTAGACAAGACGTTAGTTTAAACGAGGGACATATTGAAACCCGCAATAGGGCATGCCCTCACGATACTAATACTTAAAAATATGAACAAGAATAAACACTGATAAATAACAGGCAGAACTTTAGTTTGGGACGAGAATCGAATACTGATCATACCTTCCCTAAATATCCCTCGTTTAAGCTAACATAATGTATATCATACTAGCTGTGCCCTGCATGCGCCTCGCATTTTTAGTAGGTATAGTTCGCTATAGGCTATAACCTGGCTTGATTGCAATTGTTTCAAGATTAGTTTGTTTGTCCACAGCAATGCTCTCTGCAAACATCAGCAGTATGTCCCTACCGTGCAGCGAGCGGCTGACCGGCACGCGGCACATCCACTTGATGTCTGGCTGCCCGGCCGAGCTCCATTGGCTGACCACGCTGCTGTTCAACGCAGTCGTATGCTTTCTGACGATTCTGGTGCCCACTGCAGTGGCCGCACTTGCGCTGGACAAAGACACTACTATAGACCAATCGAACTTCTTAGGTGAGACTGCCGTGGGCTAGTTACGTCATAAAGTCATGAACCGCTGACGACTGTTATCAAATTGGCTGTGAAACGATTTTTTTATGTGTCGTTCGAGTTGGGATCGTGCGTGAGAAATTATATACCTAACCAAGTACAATATTGCATTGTATGTTCATATCGGCAGGCAGTAGAGCTTCATCTTCTTTTAGTGATTAATGTCCAGTTGTCACGGCACAGAACGAGTACTTTGGGTCAGGCCTTTACTAAAATAAATCTAGCACCCGCTCTTCAATGTTTTTTTTATATATTAATTATGTTTATTCAAAATCTGTACAATATTAACATATAAAAAATCTGCCAAGCT
Organism: Diarsia mendica; assembly: GCA_949316265.1. Taxonomy (NCBI): domain Eukaryota; kingdom Metazoa; phylum Arthropoda; class Insecta; order Lepidoptera; family Noctuidae; genus Diarsia; species Diarsia mendica. The sequence continues at coordinate 23,179,589 of OX438902.1, read as the reverse complement.
GCAAAACAGTTTGTCGGCAGTCGTCCTCGTTTCACAATCTAATTCTTACTTTGATTTTACATCATACTGATCATACACTCGCGGTCTTCTTTCATCAACGTGATGCGTTTCGTGGCCGTGAACCAGGGGCCCTACTATGACGTCTTAAAACAGTCCTAACTTATTCTTAATCCAGTGTGGAAAAGAGATGGCGCTAGACACCCTGCATAGTTCTGTCACGTTTCCACAATGGATTAAGAGTAAGTTAGGAATGTTTTAAGACGTCATAGTAGGGGCCCAGCAGACATTTTGCTCCATGCAGCAGACCCACGGTGTACACGGTTGAAGGTTGCAAAATCGTTGAAATTGAAACGTACGATTTGATTGCACCGGATTTTATTTAACCACTTTGTCGACGTAGCTAATCTGTATATTCAAGCCATACATGAGTCACGGTTTCATTGTATCTCCCCAGTCGCGAATACGACGGTCTTGCTGCTGGGCAGCATGGCATTCATGGCGGGTGGATTCGTGATCAGCCATTTGTTCAAGTCGAGCAGCACGGTCCTCATCCTCCTCTCTTGTATCATAATATTCGGTCAGTATTCATTACACATTACATAACATCATCAACTGCCTAGCCTTTTCCAATCTTGTTGGTGTAGCTACACTGTAGATTCTAGATTATTCTAGAGGAAGTACCAACGTATCAAAAAGCATATAGGAGTATAGTCACCGCCCAGTATTACCTGACCCTTCGTATAAAGAGGAAGAGGAGCTACTCCCCCGGAGCGGGAGTAGTCATTTGACTACTCCCGGTCCGGGGAGCACTTGCCCTCAAAAAACCCAGCCTCCAAAAAAAAAATATGACCACTTTATTGATTGTTGTACTTAATGCGTCTTTGATGTCAGATTCATAGTTCCTATTTATATTACGTCTTATAATTTATCGTACAAAATTATCGTAAAAAAATATCGTAATTATCGTCATCAGTAAAAAGAAGCATAGGAAAACAACGGTGGACCTAATACGCTGCCCTGTGGCACGCCAAAATTGGTTTTACTTTTGCCTGAAATATATCGCGACTGCGTGAAACCCAAAAGCAGGGTTATGTGTTTGACCTATATGTATGTATGTGTGGTGCATCGACACTTTACATGTCGCATGCACAGCAAATATTTTAATAGCAAAATAAATAATTATATATTTTAGTTATGTACTAGCGCCCGCCGAAACCAGTTGTTTTATTTACATGACTCATCATAACTCCCAACAACACGTACACAGTAGGTACACTTACATCTGGTGACCCCGACGTGATAGATAGATCCATGCTATTGGAAGAAACCGTCGGAAAACTAAGTTCAGCGTTGACAGAGGCGGTCGTCAGCGCTATCTATCATACCTTCAAACCGCCTTTGCGTTACCGACCGAAAAAGTGGGTATCGTTTTTTAGGGTTCCGTACCTCAAAAGGAAAAAACGGAACCCTTATAGGATCACTTTGTTGTCCGTCTGTCTGTCTGTCTGTCTGTCTGTCTGTCTGTCAAGACCTTTTTTCTCAGGAACGCGTGGAGGTATCAAGCTGAAATTCATATCAAATACTCAAGTCTATGGTCTCTTGGAGCTGTGAAAAAATCAAACTTCTAAGTCAACGCAATCAAAAGATACTCCCGTTTATGCCGCAAATTTTCGACACTCGCAAGGGAATCAAAACCTACAGGGTACTTCCCGTGAACTCAGAATCTTGAAATTTGGTACGAAGCAACGTCTTATAGCATAGATAAAGGAATAATTACGAAAACCATAAATTTTTAGTTACATCACATAATATATTTTTTTTACGGAACCCTCGGTGCGCGAGTCCGACTCGCACTTGGCCGGTTTTTTGGTAGATACAGGCGCTAATATTTCAGCCATACCTAGAAGAGGGAACCGTTTAAAAATTGACGACACATATAAAATATACGCTGCAAACGGTACACAAATTAAAACATATGGCGACAAAACGCTGACGTTAAATCTGAATATGAGACGCCCGTACCGTTGGACTTTCATCGTAGCTGACATTACGCAACCAATACTTGGAGCCGATTTTCTAGAAAAAAACAACATTTTGGTGGATATTCGGAATAAACGTTTAATTGATGGTACAACTGGACTTCAGAGTAACGCAAAGTTAATGAAGTCAAGCACACCAACACTTCGGACCGTAAATTTAACCGAAGACTACGCAGACATTTTAGCAGATTTCCCGAACATTTTGAAACCTCTCGACACTCATTCACGACCGAAGCACGACGTAGTTCATCAAATCATCACCAATGGACACCCTGTTTACTCCAAGTCAAGACCTTTGCCGGCGGACAAATACCTAAGAGTGAAGAAGGAGATACAACTTATGCTAGACACAGGGTTATGCAGGCCTTCCAAGAGTCCGTGGGCTAGTCCTTTGCACGTGACAACGAAGAAAAACGGCGAGTTACGACTATGTGGCGACTACAGAAGATTGAATGCGATCACTGTACCGGACAGATACCCGATTCCGAGACTACTAGACTTCACATACCTATTACCAGGAACCAGTATATATTCAACGATTGATTTAAAAAGAGCCTACAACCAGATTCCAGTACAAGACGTAGAAAAGACGGCAGTAATAACCCCGTTCGGTCTATTCGAATTTCCAAGAATGCCGTTCGGACTACGCAACGCAGGACAAACCTTTGTCAGATTCCTGAACACAGTCTTAGCAGGACTCGACTTCATTTTCGTATATATAGACGATATACTAGTGGCGTCATCATCAACCAGCGAACACCGCCGTCATTTACAAGAAACGTTCAAACGGTTAGACGAACATGGCATTGCAATAAATCAAGCCAAATGCGTACTGGGCAAACCGCAAGTAGAGTTCCTCGGATATCAGATCTCAAAAGACGGTATCAAACCATTACCAGACAAGGTCGAAGCAATCACCAAATACCCAATACCAAGAACAGTACAAGATTTACGGAGATTTTTAGGCATTATTAACTTTTACCGGAACAATACTAGGCATGCCTTTTAAGTTCTGTCGTTTCCATATTCCCCGGCAATTTTGAATTTGGAACTGTTCTATATTCGAATGTGTTTGAATTTCGAATCTCAAAACAGTTGAAAGTATTAGGATTAATGCTATTGTTTGGTCACAGCGTCGATTGGAATCTGTCAGGTTACGTACGATAATGAATCTTTCTAAGGAAAATGTTCGTGCAATAATTTTCTACAACTTTAAAAGAGGCCTGACACGGCTTCAGTGTTTTGAAGAGCTAACATCTGTGTTCAATGATGAAGCCCCATGTCTGCGGACTGTCGAACGCTGGTTTTTAGAATTCCAGCGTCGACATACTAGTGTTAGTGACAAATCTCGCGAAGGACGCCCAAAATCCGCCTTCACTGAAGATAACATCATTGCTGTGAGACAACTAATTCTCGAAGACCGTCATGTGACATATCGAGAGATAGAGGCTCTAATAGGCATCTCAGGGACAACCATTCAGAAAATTTTGCATGAAGTGCTTGGTGTGAGAAAGCTAGTTTGCCGTTGGATACCGCATCTGCTTTCCGACGATCACAAGGCGGCTCGCGTCAGATGGTGTAAGAAAACTCTGCAAAGGTTCAACCGAGGAGAGTCAAATCACGTCTACGACATCATCAGTGGTGACGAATCTTGGATCTATGCCTATAATCCTGAATCCAAACAACAATCTACAATCTGGGTCTTTCAAGACGAGCCAAAGCCGATTAAAGTTGTTCGTTCTCGAAGCACTTCAAAGAAGATGGTGGCTACGTTCGTTGGAAAAACCGGCCATGTTGCGACTATTACACTTGAAGATCGTAGAACGGTTAACGCAGAGTGGTATACCACAGTTTGTTTACCACAAGTCATCGCCGAACTTCGAAAATCTAACTCAAAGCGACGCATCATCCTGCACCACGACAACGCAAGCTCACACAGCGCTCGGCAAACGATTGACTATTTGAAGCAGGAAAAAGTAGAAATTCTTGATCATCCTCCATACAGTCCTGACCTAAGCCCCAACGATTTTTTTACATTTCCTAAAATTAAGAAAAGTCTTCGTGGTCAAAGGTTCCAGTCCGGTGAAGAAGCAGTCGACGCTTTCAAGTCAGCCATTTTGAACACCCCTACTTTAGACTGGAATAAATGTTATAATAACTGGTTTGAGCGAATGGAAAAGTGTATTAAGCTACGTGGTGAATACTTTGAAAAACAATAAAAAGTACTATAGGGTTCTAGTTGTGTTTTTTTCTTCAAACGACAAAACTTAAAAGGCATCCTACGTATACCACAAGCAGCCAAACACCAAGCTCGGTTAAACAAATACCTCATTGGTTCGAAGAAAAATGACAAAACTGAAATACAATGGACTCCAGAGGCATTAGAAGCATTCGATCAATGTAAAGCAAGTCTCAGCGACGCCGTTACATTGTCTTCACCAACAACGCATTGCCCGCTATCACTCATGACAGACGCATCTCAAACGTGCGTAGGCGTCGTTTTACAACAGTATGAAAACGGAAACTGGAAGCCACTCTCCTTTTTCTCAAAGGGACTGAGTGAAACGCAATCAAAGTACAGCACGTATGATCGGGAATTGCTAGCCATTTACATGGCAGTAACGCATTTTCAACCTTATGTCGAGGGAAGAGAGTTGATAGTTTACACCGATCACAAGCCGTTATGTCACGCCTTCACTACCAAAGAAACCTGCACAAGTAAAACGATAGCCCCAAGACGACTACGTCACCTCGAGTTCATTGCACAGTTCACGACAGACATTCGTCACCTATCCGGTAACATGAACCCGGTGGCCGATGCATTATCGCGAGTCGAACAAATAGATTGCCCGACACCTGTGGATTGGACTGAGTTAGCAGATATGCAACGCAATGACACTGAACTCACTCAGCTGTTAAACAATAACAACCTTAACTGGAAAACTACGACATTATCAGGAACAAGACAACTACTCTGCGAAAATTCAAAATCAAGTTTACGACCGTATGTACCGAAATCACTTCGAAAACAAGTATTCGACACTATGCACAACATAACGCATCCCGGAATAAGATTATCAAAGAAAATGATCTCCGAGCACTACTTCTGGCCACGCATGAATACTGACGTCGGCATTTGGGCGAAAACATGCCATGCATGCCAGAAAAGCAAGACACACAGGCACAACTCGGCCCCAATCGGAACATTCCCATCTACAGCACGATTAGACCACGTGCACATAGACATTGTCGGACCACTACCAGAATCCAACGGCAACAGATACATTGTGTCAATGAAAGACAGAGAAACGAGATGGCCGGAAGCAGTACCAGTAGCAGAGATAACAGCAAAAGTTGTGGCGGAAGTTCTCATAAGCACCTGGATAGCGAGATTCGGATGCCCAAACACCATATCAACGGACCAGGGACGACAGTTCGAGTCAGACTTATTTATCACTCTAACCAAGTCACTCGGTATTAAGAAAACCAGAACCACCAGTTATCATCCACAGTCAAATGGTTTAGTCGAACGCTGGCATAGATCGATGAAAACCGCGCTAGTCGCGCGCGGAAATACTACAAACTGGTCGAGCGAACTACCCATAGTTCTACTAGGATTACGAGCAGCACTACGACTGAAAGAAAATATAAGTCCAGCACAGATGTTATACGGAACAAACATACGTCTGCCAGGAATGTTTATCGAGTCGAAAACGCAAGTAACGTCACCTGAAAATTATGCACAGACTCTCCAGAGGACAATGGCAAAGCTAAGCCCGTTTAATAACAATCACCACGCCACAAGTCACAAACCATTCATACATCCAGACATGAAAAGCTGCGAATATGTATACGTCAGAACGGATGCTGTGAAGAAACCACTGACCCCGACCTACGAAGGCCCATATAAAGTGTTAGAGAAACAAGAGAAACATTTCAAGATTCAATTGCCGAAGAGAACATCAATAGTAACAGTGGACAGATTAAAACCAGCATACATTTTAATAGACGAAAAGGTAAATGAACCTTTAGCACACCAAGAAAGTGGCAGTAGCGAAGTAAACGACGGCAAAAATGTTGAGCAAGCGGAATATAATAAGATCGCACCAAACACAACACGCTCAGGCCGCGTCATACATCCGGTGGTACGATTTACAATACCGCCAGATCAGCGAAAGAAAAACATGAATTAAAATAAGAGAAAAGTGCAGCGGCGTAGTGTTTAATAATTTTTATTTGTGTTAATGACTATAATTTTTTTTTTTGTGTATAATAGTGACTACATTTTCGTTTACAATGATTACTTTTCCTGATATACTTTTTATTTTACTTTTTTAATTATCTTTATGTAAGTGTACTCGTTTTTTTTTTGTAAAAGGGGGGAATAATGTGGTGCATCGACACTTTACATGTCGCATGCACAGCAAATATTTTAATAGCAAAATAAATAATTATATATTTTAGTTATGTACTAGCGCTCGCCGAAACCAGTTGTTTTATTTACATGACTCATCATAACTCCCAACAACACGTACACAGTAGGTACACTTACATATGTATATCGGTTTCTTTGTTCCCTCATAACGTTCCCTTGTATACGGATGAACAGATTATGTATGGATAAAAAACAAGAAAAACATATCGCGGAGTTTAAAAACCTCCCAGATTTTGAATTTTGAAGAAATTTGAAAGTAAAAAAAGGATTAATGTATTATGTCTAATGATGTACCATAGGCAGCGTAGTCATGCAAATCATGGAGAATACAACTTTAGTATATATGTAGGATCCACCAGTATTATTACATCAGATTCAGACATTATGTGGGCAGAGTTTGGGTCTCGTGCAAACGAAAATACACTGGGTTGCCGTTCACTGGTTTTTATTTTAAATCACAAATTAGTTTCAACACCTCACAATCACAACACTGGGTACTAAGAATCGAGTACAGTTCCGGAATGTCTTCACACTGCGGCGATCAGGCACTGAATGACCTCCCCGCCGTCCATATGAAACATCACGACTCTGTAGAAGCGCGCGCAGATCACGTGATGTTAAAAATGGCGCGCTTGCGATTCGTTTCTTGTCCGTACTATTGACCGGATGCGACATATATATATTTTAGAATGGCTTTTTCTCAGAAATAGTGAATCTCAGGAAAAAAAGGGTTATTGCAATTTTGTAGATAATTGCATGATCTACAATTTTTGTCAGACTTATTTCTATCGTAAATATCCAAAAACCCAGTTTAGCGAACTTCGACTTTGAATTAATAAAAAAATTGCAACAAATTTTTCACAATTTCATTACAATGATATCCTAACGTTCATGCTCAGCTTCTTAGAAATTTATCTACGGGTGAATGTCTAGTATATTGACCGTTTATAAAAATAACTTAAACCTTAATTTCTGCAGGTATCATTTTACCCTTCGTGCAGTATATTCATGATTTCGTAATGAAACTTGATTCAAGAAAAACGTCGCTGATGACTTACCTTCTATTTCTTCCACTGAAGTACCTCTGCCCCCCGTTTACGTTGGTCCTCACGGTCATAGTTTGCTTTAAAGCAGCCCAAGAGAATGCAACTTGCAGGATCTTTAAGCAAGTCTGTCCACGTCAAATTTTCGACAGTATCCTCTTATCGAGAAAGTGTTGCGGTAAGCTCTGTTGCTTTTTATCATTTGACGCTTGACATGTCTCAATGTTGTCGATGCACAAATATGAGTGGTTTCGAACAAAAATACCAGTGAAAATAAGAAACCTAAAATTGTAACATGGTTAATAAGCTAACAAAATTTGTGTGTTTACTACTATCTAAAAGTAAATCTGAGTAAGTAAGACGCACAAAACCGGAAAGTGTGGTAGAAAAAGAAGGGGAGGCCTATAAAAAAGTTATATTTATATTGCACCGCCCACAATTCTGAGTGAACGGAGCGGTCTTCGATTCGGATGAATGTGGCGTTCAGCTATTTCTGTACATCATGCAAAGCTTAGATGTCTCAACGTAGAACACCACTATGCCAAAGGCCAACAATTATTTTTTAATACAGTTGCTCAAAAAGTGGCGTATTGCAGGGACGTATAGCGTTCGGGATGTGGGCTATTACGTACTCGTGCATTTTCTTTACCATTTCCGAACTCGTGCGTTCTCTTTCCCAACTGTCAAAATAATGTCCATTAAAAAAAAACCAACCACAAAGTTTTTACTAAAAAAAATCATAGAAGTTTATTTCTAAAGAAGCTACTAATTTGTTTCAATATCAGATTTAATTATTTGATTCAATGAGTTGGTTTCATTCCATTTCATCTCATTAAATTTCATTTTTATTTCATATAAATAAAAAAAATCTACTGAAGACTTGGCTGTATGGGCATAGTTCCCTTTGCCTACCCAGAATGGGTGAAGAAAACAAAAAAAAAATCTCTGCATACATTATTTTACGGTTGGCGCCATTTTCCAAAAATGTTCTTTGCGAGTTTAATTACGGTTTTATTATTTTATTAAATTGCTTCATTTTTTCGCAACTGTATTAAAAATAGTTGTTCAGTACAGTGCGGAACCGTCATTGCAACTTGTTCCGACTGTCAACCCTCGCCGTCGGCTGTGCCTCGGCTCGGGTAGACATTTGTCGGAACTCTTTGCAATGACAGGCTTTCTGCACTTATAATGAAATATACTATTTATCCATCGCAAAGTTGCGGGCAACCAGTGGATGCAAGCGGCAGGTTGCTGTCCGTTATGGCGTTCTATGGAGGCCTTTGTCCAGCACTGCACGTCTTATGAATGATAACGATGATGATGATGACCCGTCGCATTCGTAAAATTACGCTTGCATATTTTATTTGGTCTCGTTATATCAGATTATACTGTAGCTGTACCCATTACTGGAACTCATATGTTACTACTAACTATATTATGTTCTTTGTGGTGGAGAATATTAAATTCTCGTTTACTACACGAGATATTACTATTTTGGGTGTTAATAGGTGTGAAAAAAATCGAATTATAGAGGGTGAAAAGTATCCATCACCCAGCCGTCATTTTGCATTCTGATCATCATCATCATCATTATCTAGCCCATAGCCCAATTCATTTGGGGTCGGTGTACCATGTCGTCTTCCTACATACTTTGATTTGAAAGATATTGCTGGGAAACGACTTGTTTTGGGTGTGCCAAATCATGCTCTCCTTACGGTAGCTAGCAATGTAACGCGTACAAAATATGGCTTGCAACAATAAAGGGAAGTTCCCAGGTATGGTCCAGTATTAAAAAAACAAAATTTTGGGAACAACAAGTGACCATCTTTTCAAACCTGTGTATTTCGTTTAAGCTGGAGAAGACCCGTGGTGTTATTTCTGCGATATTTCTAAACAGCCCGGAGAAGGCATGGTCATACTAACAGTGCAGATAATATTTTTAATGGTAAGCATGCACATTTCAGATAGACATTTAGGCCCATCTTACTTCTAAGCAATGTCTATGTCACAGTCAAAACTGTTCATCAGTCAAAACTACTTTTGCCCGGTCAAAACTATTATTAAACTAATATTATTAGGTGGTTTCTGTTTTATTTGTCTAGGTCTTTTTTAGGTTGTTACTGTTGTTAGGTTTTTTTTTTTGACTCTTTGGAATTCCTCGTGCTCTATCTTAACATAATATTTATTTATTACATATTTTAATAGACGAATCGCGTTTTAACTTAATAAGGGTTTTGCTTTTGACTGACACCAGTCAAAAAAAAGTAGTTCTGACCGATTAAGGGTTTTGACTGTAACATCTTTAAGTTGTTTTCAAGAGTCATTACGAATCGTCTTGCTCCCCGGGGCTGGGCCGGCAGTCTCTACAGAGATAACGACAAAATCGCTAACTTTCAATCCTTAAAATTTACTAACGAATAAATTCGGTTGCAATAATGATGCTTGCAAGTAAAGCAAGTCTCTACATCCAAGATGCGTTTCTCGCAAGCATCATTATTGCAACCGAATTTATTCGTTGGTAATTAGCAATCGAAAGTTAGCGATTTTGTCGTTATTAGTGTAGAGACTGCAGCCCCTGGTTTGACGATTTTCAGCCTCCCGAACAAGCCAGATTCCGAAAAGGCTTTAGCACCGTAGACCACCATACGCTGCGGCAGGTTATAAGGAAGACCGAAGAGTTAACCTGCCTCTCTGTTTAGCGTTTGTGAACTGCGAGAAAGCATTCGATTCGATTGAGACTTGTACGTGTACTGTACTGCAGTCTCTCCAAAGGTTCCAAATCGACTACTGGTACATCGAGGAGTTGAAGTGTTTGTACAAAAACGCAACTATATCAGTCCAACTGCATGATCAGACCTCGGTTATCCTTCTGCAGTGAGGTGTGAGACAGGGAGACGTAATATTTCCTAAGTTGTTCACCGCTGTACTGGAGGATGTCTTCAAGGTTCTGAACTGGAGATAACTGAGCATGAACGTCAATTGCGAGTACATCACTCACCTTCATTTTGCCGATGATATAGTGGTCATGGAGGACCTCAGTGCAATGCTCGATGACCTCTGTCGAGCTTCCGAAAGAGTGGGTCTTAAAATGAACAAGGATTTGTTTGTTTTTTTGTTGTCTTATAGCGACGACAGTCCGTGTCAACGGCGCGTTCGTGTTCCACGCGCACCTCAAGCAGATGTCAGCAACATGGGAGGGGCCCGCAAGGGCTGACGCCCGTCGAGGTGCGGGTTGTTCACAAGAGATACCGCGGCCTCGACATAAAGGGCTAAGAAGTAACATGGGTGGTTTTTAGTCAATAGAAGTCTCAAAGTGCAATGTATGTGGTGCACATTCACTGTAGATTACGCATTAATAATAGCACTCTTCTTTCATTATTCCACTCCTCACTCTAGGAACCACTTTCCTGCTAGAATATCGTACACAGGTATTACAGGTTTTCGTTCTTTTTTTCTTTAGACGTTAGTAATACTAATGGAGCGTGGCTTATTCAACGGGGTATGGGACAAAATTAGAAACCGGAAGTACGTCCCATTGGAAGGTACACTGCCGAGTGCGGCAGTGCTTGCTGAAGAGGAATACGTTAAGAACAATTTCCCTTTACGTGAGTACTTACACATATGAGTTATGACACCTCGGCCATATTAAAGTAGCATAAGTTACTCCTTACGTGATATTATTATATTTTGTTAGTGTTTATTGTATGAATGTTTTTTTTATTTTGTTTTATTAAGGCAAGCCCGGCTTTTTGGCTCGTATGAGAGCACTGCTCTCAACAGCCAGAGCGAAAACTTCACCTGAGGCGGCTAACAGCGGTGTTCCTCCAAGTCCTGAGCGGTCGGTGCATGGAGCGGTGGGACAATCCCGTGAGTCGCAATCGCAACGTGAGTATTATATTCTTCCCGTTCCAAAGAGATACCGAGGCCCCGGACACAAAGGGCTAAGAAGGAACATGGGTGGTTTTTAGTCAGAAGAAGTCTGACACTCACTACCGCTCTACCCTGAGCGGGAGGAGTCACATGATGATTTTCCATCCCCAAAAAACAGACAGTATTATATTCTTCATCTGCCCAGCTTGTGGGCCCCTGATTTGTGACTATTTGTGAAACGATGAAGGACAGCTGGCACCAACACCAACGCACACTCTCTAGTTTTGCTTCGGGCACCTATATTATATCCTTTCATCCTATAGATCCAGTGAAGAACTAAAATTTCTGAACAATGATCTCATTCCCATTTTTCGGCATAAAAGTCTAGCTTTACCTTGATATGTATGCAAAAATAATAAAATAAATAAATAAATATCTTTTTACTCTGGACGCTCTTATCTTGCACGTCTTGCTACATAGTTCTCACTTTAAACCATCTCAACATGAATGATATAATGTAAGTACCAAGATTTTGTAACAAATTCTGATTTAAAAGAGTGTCCATGGAGTTTCTTGCCCGTTCTTCTTCATGAGATCTACGTTAGGGAACTGGCAACTACAGTACTTTCACAAGTTATTATGCCTTGTGATTGTGACTGTAGCGTAGGAGTGCAATACGTCGTTTCGGGAGTTGCTGCGTCGGGCTGCGCGGCGCCGGATGTTACCGGCGGCGAGTGCTGTGGGTGCGGGGGCGCGCGGTGGCGTGTGCCGTGGCGGCGGGTGCGCGGGGCTCCGGGTCGCGGGGTGGCGGTTGCACGTTGAGGCGTGCATTCGTTGTTCCGTGATTCGGGGTCTCGAGCGTTCGTTGTTGCGGTTTGCGTCGCTGCGTGCTTTCGTGCTTGCAGTGTTCGTTGTTGCGAGCATTCGGTGGCGTGTGGTTCGGCGTGGTGGCTTTCGGAATGACGTTTGCACTCGTAGTTTCGTTTTTTTTTTTTGTGAAATGTTCTTCTGACATTCAAAAAGTGACTGTAATGGCTTAATTGAAATAAAGGATTTGAGTTTTTTTTTTTAGTTTGAGAATCAATTGACCCATTTTCCTTAGCCATAGTACCTGTTGACAGGGCCGAGCCGTCCCTGTGTGCGAAGTGTGCGGCGCACATAAGCGCCGCGCCGCCATCGAAATTATTTATGTTACACAACTTAGGTTTTAGCTATTCAGGAAAATATTATCTACGTATATAAAACAGGAGAAAAATAAAGGGAGCGCGTGGAAAATTTTAAACGAAGAAATTATGAAAAATATGAATTGGAAATCATCAAATGACCCCGCCGTTCTAGCTAGGCGCAGTGGAAGGGAGTGTTAGACTTCTCCTGACAAAACCCACCCATGTTCCTTCTTGTTAGCCCTTTGTGTTCCGGGACCGCGGTATATCATTCTAACAGTGTCGCAGCCGCCCGTGTGGAGCAAACCTCCACGGTGTGCTCCACCGTGTCCTCTGGCCGATCCTCGCAATGAAAACACCCGGGCCTTTCCTCTCGCCCGATTTAGTGCAGTGACCTCCCGAAACAAACGTGTCCGTTGAGGACCTGCGTCAGGTGGAAGGTAAGGGCGCCCTGGTACGGCCGCGGCAGCGGAGTTTCATGCAGGCGCGCGAGAACTATCGCATCCAGACATTACTGTGGCGGCAATCTGACAAGGAGGCTCGCCGTTTTGCCGGAGATGGTATGGTACCACTGGACTAACCTACGGGTGCCACCATTTGGGGCGCGTGTAAAAAGTGGGCTGCTCGCCGCCTCAAAGAACGTGTCCTCACCGGGGCGCCGGAAAGGGCCATAGACCCCACGATCCCAGCGTAGAACCTCCGGCAGGAGGCGTTTGAACCCCCCAGTTTAGGCAAGAGCAGCTTGAAGGCAGCCCCGGCCCGTTCCAGCACGACATATTTCGCCGTTTCCATTTTCAGCTGCTGAGTTAGTATGTGTTTGACCGGTATGCATGTACTATGTCCGTTTTTTTTATTCTCATATCTGATGAACAAAGAGAACCTAATATATGTGACGATGGCTGGCTGCTTAAATTTTAAAACTCTCACTCTTCCATTCTATTAGTACCAACACTAGATTCGGGAAAGTCATGGGCGTCATAACAGTGATCTTTCTTTTTCTTTTCTTTCATAACAGAGAGTTTTCTGACATCGTTGATTTCAAAAATGAATGCATTGCATGATGGCAAACAACTAAGTTGTAAGTGTAATCCTCTTTGTAAATTAAGAATGCACCATAATAACCCAACCTATATCCGGGGCTCGACCGACTCCCTTCGCTCGCTCTTGCGTTCTCTTCATCTTGAAACTTGAAATTCCAACTCGCCTCCCGAAATCGGACAGCTACAAACAGATCAATCTATTCGAGGTGAAATGCAAAAATTTTCGCGGTCGCTCTGCTCGCTAATAATATACATTCTAGTTCTACTATACTTTCCTAATGCTCTAAAGTTTGACAAAAGTTCCTCTTTCTGATTCCTGTATAAATGAACAAAAAGAATACAATTTATCTGAAGACGTAGTACGCAAAAATTTTCGAGCTTGCTTCGATCACTCTTGTAGTTTCTTTATTCTACAGAGTTTTCCGCATTTGCCGTCTAAGTACTTATATAACTCCTGTATGCATGCTCAAAAGAAAATATCACCCACTCGATGTAATAAGTACAGTCATACAACATACAAATCTGCATGGTCTTGTATGATTTGACCCAAGAAAAAGAGACAGTGACTTCTGAGTTTGTTTCTGCTGTTTCTTCGCAGACCGACAAACATCCTCTAATAAAATATTTTTTATGTGTAATACATTAAAAAATAGTACATTATGGTACAAGTGTGTAATGTTGGTGATTACCGCTGAGGCGCCATTGAGACCCGAGCCGTCAGGTGAGGGTCTTAAGAAAGCCGAGGACGGTAATCATCAATACACAGGTGTATCATACGACGTTTTTCAACACACTTGTGAAGAAAATAATACTAAAAAGTCATCTTCAACAGTTAAAACGAGTTCTGATTTTTTTTCACAATAGCGGGAAAAACTAATCGGTTTACCTATGCGCGCGCATCTACAGTTCTACCAACTTATCTGTGCGGGCGGGAAAACACGGAACTAAAATAAATGTACTAAGTTTGACGTAGCGATGCATTTTTCTTGACCAGTGGCGCGCGCCACCATGAATACTGTAACAATGGCCATAGACTAAAAGATGATTTTTGACTTTTAGAGGATAGAGTTTTAGCCACGGACAAAATGGGGAATTCAAAGTTATCTTTATCGCTGGTATTATATTATCTGTGTCTTTATTACAGAGAAAACAGAAGTTGTCTTATTTGAATGAAAGTTTCATTTATTAAAAACGTACAAGATGAAATTATCTATCTAAATTCAAAGTTGCATGAAATGAGCAAGCACTAGGTACATTAATTTATTTTTACTATTAAACACGATCTTTTTTGTATCGAAACTTTTTTCGGAACATAGCAAGAGCAACTCAACCAATAAAATTTAAAAAAATAATCGCTATAACTCACTAGTGAATAATAGTAATGAAAAATTCACAGTTTGATTATAGGTGTCATTATGTGCCTAATTGCGGTGAAATTATAGCCACTTTATGAGCAAAGCACTTTGTGTTGAAAAGGTGTTTTACAACCAGTTTACAGAAATACGTAAATATAATTCAAGTTTAATTATTACTTTCAACGTTTTTATATATTTTCGGTGTTCCCTTAGCTTTCAGCTGTAAGCCCGCGAAATGCTGCGTGATGTTATGTTATGTTTATTTCCAGCTATACAGAAACACGAGATCCCACGAGAAGACGCGTTGCTAGCGAATGATTTACATAAGATCTACGCGCCATTCTGCAGTCCGGCTGTCAAAGCCTGTCAGGGTATCAGTTTCTCTGTCAAGAAAGGTTAATTTTGTTTCTTTTTGTTTCTAAACTTTGCTCCACACTAAGAATTTCTCCTGTATCGTGGGTTTAAAACATTTAAACTCACATACACAAACACCACAATAATACACGTAAAGGTTAAGCAGATGATGATTATAATTACGGAATACTTAGTTCGAACTTTTCCTTAATTATTGACCTCTAACGGAGTTGGGAAATCGAACACCTTAGAATTTTCGTAGTTCGGGATTTTATAGTATCATCGTGTTTAAGTAGAAGCTGTAAGAGTTTATTCTGTTATTTTATATTTTATTTTATTCTTTTTGGGAAACTTACAGCTAATACAGACAATGTACTTAAACAATAAACATTTGAAGGCCAATTACAGGTTTCCACAGTTAAAACTCGAAAACAAAGAAAAAACAACAATAGCAAAAAGAAAAGGTAACAATGAACAAACAAAGAAACACCATCGAAGAATATAAACTTAGAACCAAAAATCAACAATTTACTTTTCTGCAAAAAATGTTTTCACCAACACATTCTTAAGCCTCTTAAAAGATTAAAACTCTTAACACTACTAAGTATTCACTCAACTTTACACTGTGTGTTCTCTAATAATGATTGTTTGTACATATTATATTTATAAGGCGAGTGTTTCGGTCTCCTGGGCGTCAACGGCGCGGGCAAGTCCACTCTGTTCAAAATGATAACTGCCGAAGTGGCCGCCACCAGAGGAAAACTCTACGCCAACGGTCACCACCATTCAGACAGCTCACATCTCACATTATATGACTCGCAGGTAATTTCCTGTTGTGAAAACAAATATTTATGACCCTCACAACAATTCCTTTCATTTGTCTCACGGTGTAGTTTGTAAAACTATTTGTTTATTTTCCAATTTGCCCATTTCAAAGTGACTGTTCCTTTATTTATTTTTTAATACAGTTGCTCAAAAAGTGGCGTATTGCAGGGACGTATAGCGTTCGGGATGTGGGCTATTACGTACTCGTGCTTTTTCTTTACCTTTCCCGAACTCGTGCGTTCTCTTTCCCAACTGTCAAAATAATGTCCATTAAAAAAAAAAACAACCACGAAGTATTTACTAAATAAAATCATAGAAGTTTTTATGATTCATGCAAATATTTCTAAAGAAGCTACTAATTTGTTTCAATATCAGATTTAATTATTTGATTCAATGAGTTAAAGGTTTCATTCCATTTCATCTCATTAAACATTTTTATTTCATATCAATAAAAAAAATCTACTGAAGACTTGGCTGTATGGGCATAGTTCCCTTTGCCTACCCAGAATAGGTAAAGAAAAAAAAATCTCTGCGATTCTTTTACGACGCGCCATTTTCAAAAATGTTCTTTGCGAGTTTAATTACGGTTTTATTATTTTATTAAATAAATTGCTTCATTTTTTCGCAACTGTATTAAAAATAGTTGTTCAGTACACGTGCGGAACCGTCATTGCAACTTGTTCCGACTGTCTACCCTCGCCGTCGGCTGTGCCTCGGCTCGGCTAGACATTTGTCGGAACTCGTTGCAATGACAGGCTTTCCGCACTTATAATGAAATATACTATTTTGTCCCACACTTGACAGTATCTCTCATCCTTGGGCTACTGCCCTCAATTCTTCGGGCTGGACATGTTCCTGAACGGTATAGACAACCTGGAGGTGATACTCACGCTGCGAGGATACAATCGTAAGAACGTGGAAAGGGAAGTCAGAAACTGGATATATATTGTTGGTGAGTTGATCGTATTTATAACTTTGGACGCCGACCACGCTGAAGTGTTTAAGTAGAAACGCCACTATGTCGATCCGATTACAGGACGAGAGCACGAAACCAATCCAATTGCAAAGAGGCGTGAGACATGGAGACGTTATTTCTCCGAAACTGTTCACGAACGCATTGGAGGATGTTTTCAAACTCTTGGACTGGGACGAATTCGGCATCAACATCAACGGCGAATATATCACTCACCTTCGTTTTGCCGATGATATAGTCATCATGGCTGAATCGCTGGAGGATATGAACACAATGCTCAGAGACCTCAGTAACGTTTCTCAACAGGTGGGTCTTAAGATGAACATGGACAAGACGAAAGTTATGTTTAATGACCGTGTTCCACCCGTACCGGTAATTGTTAGGAGCGATACTCTCGAAGTTGTTGATAGTTATGTTTACCTGGGACAAACTGTTAAACTGGGTAGATCGAACTTCGACAAAGAGGTCGCCCGAAGAATCAACTCGGACGGCAGCGTTCGGGAAACTACGCGACATCTTTTCGTCCAAAATTCCGCAGTGTCTCAAGACGAGGGTGCATAACCAGTGTGTGACACAGAGACATGGTCCTTAACTGCTGGCCTCTTAGAGGAGCTCAGAGTCACGCAACGAGCCATGGAGAGAGCTATGCTCGGAGTTTCTTTGTGCGACAGAATCCGGAATGAGGAAATTCGCTGAAGATCCAGGGTCACCGACATAGCTCGCAGAATATGCAAGTTGAAGTGGCAATGGGCAGGCCACATCGCTCGAAGAACAGACAACCGATGGGGAAGAAAGGTTCTCGAGTGGCGACCACGAACCGGAAGACGCAGCGTTGGTAGGCCTCCAACCAGGTGGACCGACGACATCGTGAGAGTCGCGGGCAACCGGTGGATGCAAACGGCAGGCAGCCGATCTTTATGGCGTTCTATGGGGGAGGCCTTTGTCCAGCAGTGGACGTCTAATGGCTGATGATGATGATCTGATAAAACTATGGGAAGTTTGGAAGGCATACTTATAAAGAATATGTTTTTTGTAAAGAGGTTCTGTTAAAATATCTAAGGTTTTTTGTATGATTACAGAGCTAGCTTACTTTCGCAGCTGAAAGTCTGACAACCAGTCTTACCAAAAGAGTATCTTATACTTAACCTTGTAGAGTAAGATCCCAGGGCCGCCAGACGTCACGTATTTTCTGACGAAGGAAATGTGGACGATTGAGTAGTGTTAGTATGAACTAAGAACACACTACTACCAGCTAGCTTGTTTAGACGGCCAATTTTCAGGTATCAGGTCATCAAGGTACACAAAAAAATTACTTACTTCACGTATTTTCTCCAAGCTGATTTTTACGTATATTGTAGGCAATATCCTTAAGAATAAGTTGCCAAAAGGAGTATTTGCGACTTATTTTTAAGGATATTTGATTTGTGTACCTTGATGACCTGATACCTGAAAATTGGCCGTCCAAACAAGCTAGCTGGTAGTAGTGTGTTCTTAGTTCATACTAACACTACTCAATCGTCCACATTTCCTTCGTCAGAAAATACGTGACGTCTGGCGGCCCTGGGATCTTGGACTATTGTATTAACTGGATTGTGGAGGTCAGATAGGCAGTCAGTCGCTCCATGTAAAATACTGGTGTTCAGCTGCATCCGGTTAGACTTGAAGCCGACCCTAACATAGTTGGGAAAATGCAGGCAGATGATGATGGCTTCTCCGTTAGGTTTGGAGAAACACGCCCGTAAGATAGTGTCGAGCTACAGCGGCGGGTGCTTGCGACGCATGGGCGCGGCCGCCGCGCTGTGCAGCGACGCCGAGCTGTCGCTGCTGGACGAGCCCAGCGCGGGCGTGGACCCCGCCGCGCGCCGCCAGCTGTGGATCGCGCTGCGAAGAGCTCTGCGGCGCCAGCGGTCTATCATCATCAGCTCGCACAGGTATGCCATGATACTACTAGATGCTTTCAATCCGATTCAACATAGGGTCCTGCTGGGTCAGACATAGGTAGGTACAGAACTATACGTCAGTGAATACTTAACCAACAGAATGATTCGACCAATAACTTTTCAACCAATTATCAATTGACCAACAGACACTGTGACAGGTGAACGTAAATAAAAGCTTGTGAAAATAACTTAAAAATACCAAATAATCATTGATATCAAATAATTAAATAATATTCAAATGTTTTCAATTCAATTCAAAAATCTTTATTTTTCTTTTGTACTATTCTGTGGACTCTGTGTTGTGTGTGTGTGTGTGTGGGTTGTGCGGTGTATGGGTGTTGTGTGGTGTTTGTATCCATCAAAAAATAAACCGACTCCAATAACACAAAAAAGTAAAAAATTAACTTTAAAATCAGCTTCTGAAGTCGGTCACTTTTGTTTGTTTGATTTAGTTTTTGAAGTCGGTTTTACTATTTTGCAAAATACTTAGTTTTTTTATTGTTCCAATTTTAGTTGTAAGTAATATCCTTAGGTACCTACTTGATTAACCCTCGATCCAAAATCAAAACATCATTACGTCTAAAAATCCAATGAAATGGATCATCTCGGCTTTCTGCTTAATTCAGAGAGCAGTTCTTCTGGACACAGCTCGTATTGTTGGGAGGTTCCTCTCTCTGGAGCCCTAACCACCGGTAGCTTGGAGCCTGTTCCCGATACCGGTGCACTACTATTTTTTTAATGTTTTTTTTTCCAATGTAGTATGGACGAGATGGAAGCGCTATGCAACCGCATCGCCATCATGGCACGCGGGCGCATCGTCGCGCTGGGCACACCGGCGGCGCTGCGTAACGAGCACGCGCTTGGCTTCTCTGTCGTGTTCAAGCTGGCGATCGCGACGATGACCGGTACGTACACACACTACACACACCCACACACACACACGTAGTGATCAAACTGACGCACTTGGTTGTACACACGGCTACACATCAACCTATACAAAACCAGTTAATCTTGACCTCACTTTACTAGATCTTTTCGCACAATGAACGATCAGATTATACTACAGGGCCGGCAGTCTCTACAGAGTTATCGACAAAATCGCTAACTTTCGATTGCTAATTACCAACGAATAAATTCGGTTGCAATAATGATGCTTGCAAGTAAAGCAAGTCTCTACATCCAAGATGCGTTTCTCGCAAGCATCATTATTGCAACCAAATTTATTCGTTGGTAATTAGCAATCGAAAGTTAGCGATTTTGTCGATAACTCTGTAGAGACTGCCGGCCCTGTAGTATAATCTGATCGTTAAACTCCTAGACAAATAACTTGACCCAAAATGGCGTCGTTCTGCGCAGGTTCTCTGCTTGATTTGTATGGGACGTCTAAAAAACGACTACTGCGCAGGTTCAAGTTATATTCAGCGTGGTATACACATATTACGTATATACCTAGCCATCATATTTTTTTATACAGTTGCATTGCGGCCGTTCGCAGTATGTTATACAGACGTTCTCGTTAGCAGTACATATTTATTTAACGCAATAATCGTGACCTCCTTTATTATTTTGCTAAATGTGCAATGTATATTAAATGATGGAAACGTAAAAATAGTGAACCAGAAAAATGAATATCAGCCCCGGTAATTCAAGTAGTCGAGTGCAACCCAATGCCTCGCCTGCGAAAACCTAGCAGTCTAACTTCACGAAATCACGATTGATTTTTTATCCACACCCGACTTACAAAAATGGATGTCATCCATTCAGCTGAAGTTGAATTAGGTTTGCCTTATTGCCAGTGCCTTATTGCCAGATGGCAAACTGAAAATTGAAGGTGACCAACTTTTGCCTTATAGCGGATTCAGAATCCACTCAAATGGCAGTGCTGTATCAGTCTCTAAAGCAGACAGCCCATCAAGCCCTCAGCATGATTGATGTCCTGAAAGAAACCCGCAGCGTCGCAGAACAAATATCGGAGCTCAAGCAGACGATTGTGGCTCCGTGGCTCCTTCTGCACCAGAGTCCTTACTCTGGTGCAGAAGGAGCCACTTCGTTTGCCGATATGGTGAAGAAGGGATCCAGTGACTACGTTCGACCAATATTTATGTTCCGTGGCAGTTTATGGCAATGATAAATTGAAGTCCAATAACGAAACGAAAAACCTTGTACAAAACAATATACACCCTGATGAAATAAAGCTGACCATGTACGTGGTGTTCGGAAGATTAAAAATGGCGGTGTTATTATCAGCACCGAGACCAAACAGGATGCTGACAAACTCAAGCAGTTCAGATTTCTACATCAGGACTCACGACGCCGACGACGACGAGCCCATTAAGCGCAAACCACGTATTACGATTGTAAGATTTGACTGATGCTGACTTCTTCAGGTTTGTTTTGTAAGTATATAAGTTTCCAGGGATGTCACTGGAGACCTTTTTGGACTAAGTTCAATTTAGCCACAAATCCGGGAAGAAAGATGAATCTACCTGCAATTTTATTATTAAAGTGCCAGCCAAGATACGTAGAGCATTAATAACTCAGGCAAGGCTTTTTATTAATTAGACTTCTTGTCCTGTTAGAGGACCTTGGTTACCAGATGCTTCAAATGCCTACAATTTGGCCATGCCGCAAAATCATGCAGAGAGGTAAACTCTACCTGTGGTCACTGCGGAGAAGTCAGGCACTCGATGTCTGAGTGCGTGAAGACAGCGGACACCCAAATATGCAACGTGCTCGCGATTTTAAAAGCCCAACAATCATAAAACGGGAGATGTTGAGTGCTCCGCTAGGAAAATAGCGGAATCACTATCACTCATAGTTTATAACAAAGTCGCTTCACGCTGTCTGTCCCTATGTATCTTTAAAACTACGCAACGGATTTTGATGCGGGTTTTTTTTTAATGGATAGTGATTCAAGAGGAAGGTTTATTTGTAGAATATAATAATATGCTTCCGTGCGAAGCCGGGTCGGGTCGCTAGTTTAAGATATATAAACTCCAATGATTGCGAGGGTGCGCAGAACGTCATACATAAGATGAAACCTCCGTGTTTGACGCATTTTGCTGACACAACATGGCAATAACAGACCACTGCGCTGGCATACCTACTTACTTATCACCGTGTTTTATTGTCTAAGCACATTAGTATGTAAGAAAAATAAATAAAGAGAATAATAATATTCCACAACTATCACACAACGCCATCTAGTCCCAAGCTAAGCAGAGCTTGTGTTATGGGTACTAGACAACTGATAAACATACTTATATATTTCTAAATACATACATATTATAGATAAATTACACCCAGACACAGAACAAATGATCGTGCTCATCACACAAACATTTGTCCTGGGTGGGAATCGAACCCACGACCTCCGGCATAGCAGTTAGGGTCACTAACCACTAGACCACCAGGCCAGTCGTATTTGTCGTATGTAATTATGATTACTAACTACTTAGTCGTAGTTAGTAATCAGTAGTTAGTTTACCTACATTTTGCCCAATACCTACTGAGGGAGGTTAATCAGCTTAGTAAGTCTGCATATGGGCAACTACGGAACCCTGCATTGTGTGTGGCAATCTGGCATTCTTAAGATCCATCGATTTTCAGACTGAAAAAGTCATCTTATTGTTTCAGGTGAGGGCGCTGTTAAGACATTAAATGAATTTAAAAGCAAGGTACATAGCAGTTTCGTCTGTGTACTAAGGGATGAACACTTGGTATGTCAAATATATTTTTTAGTAAATAAACAACTTGTCTCACTGATGATCATAGAGCACAATATTAATCTTAAACAAACCACAAAGTTAAAATTACCATACCTGATTACAATTACCCTTGAATTTGTTCACAGACAATGCTGAACTACCACATAAACGAAATGATGAAACTGAGCGACCTCTTCACCGCGTTAGAATCTCTTCGCGAGGAATTCTCAACGCTCATTGAGGACTACTCTGTCTCGGACACAACCCTAGAGGAGGTGTTCCTGTTTTACGCTAAACAAAACCGGTAGGCAGTAGGAGATAATACGAACAAAATGGTGGTGCTACGCTGAACCAATAAAAGATTTCATGATGTCAGTTTTTCCTTTATTTATAAACCAACTTCCAAATTAGGAGGACGTTATTAATATATCGGAGAATACGGTATTCTTCATGATGACGATGATAAGACAGACAGGCAGATGATAAGGCGACAGGATGGATATCTCAAAATAACAGTCGGTGGTTCATGATAAACGATGAAGTCAACCACATGGAATGCAGTGAGGTTAGTAGGAAACACGACCACGACCAACCGCAGCGCCGTCCGCCCCGGAAGCCCCTGCTGGCTCGGGCTCCTCTAAATTGACGAGCGCCTCTGTCATTATTCATCTGACAGTTATAAATCGTGCCAGAACTAAACACACCCAAGCAACTACTAAAGAGATTGAACTACACGACAATTTGCTCGACATTCCAGTAGTTCTGATTTTATCCACGTTCAGAGACTGCAATCTCCGACAAATATATATTTTTATTATTTATTTTTATTTAGCCCGTACCGTCCCCCTGATGGGCAAAGGCCTCCCCCAATTCCTTCCAAGAGCTCTCCTGAACATTATTTTTTCACTTAATAGGTACCTAGAAGAAGCCCGCGTGGTGAGCCCGCGTGGTGAGCCCGCGTGGTGAGCCCGCGTGGTGAGCCCGCGTGGTGAGCCCATTAAAATTTAAAACAAATAAATATAGGTACATAATTTTGCTCTCGATTATTATTGAGTTACCTAGCTCCATTACACACGGTGCACCTACTGATTCCATACAATACGTATTGATGAAAACGAGTGGGAACCGTCGTTACCTCGAGGAGGACCAGCAGAAGATCCACTGCTGGGACACAGGCCTCCTCTCTTTGAGAGGGAATGGGCTATAATCTACCACGCGGGCCCAGTGCGGATTGGTAGATGTCACATTCGAAATTTTTGGTTCTAAGACATGCCGGTTTCCTCACGATGTTTTCCTTCACCGTTTTGAGAGCAGCGGTGATCGAACCAACGACCTACTGTCCGTAAGTCGGGGCCGCCACCACCTGGCCACCGCTGCTCTTCATTTATTTATTCTGCTCGCCTTCATTTATTTTTACTTTAATATAATTTAGTTTTATCAATTTCTATAGCTTATCATAGATTTCGGCAAACTCAATGCCATTTTTTTTAATGATGAACATGAAAAATACTTGCTGTATAGCTGGACGACAAGAGGACAAAAAAAAAAACAAATTATGTGGGAAAGCGACAATCCGATCATCACTCATTTTTTCTTTAGAGCTATAATAATGTATGTACTTATTTTTACTATCCTCGTATTCGTAATGAAAAGCACAGTGTTTACCTTGGGTAAAATCACTTATTTATAGGGCTCCCACACATAAACACGATACGACGTCGCGTCGTACAACGATGCGGCGTCGTTTCACGATACGATACGACGTCACGTCGAGGAAATCTACGACACGACGTCGTAACGCGTCGATGCACGATACGACGTCGTCGTGACGTTAGAAACTCACTCATGCAATCCTGCGCAGTTGTCTTGTTACTTTAAATGAACAAATTAACATTTATTTGGGTTCGAATTTCAAAAACATTTAAATATTATTTTCAGAACGCGTCTAGAGCGGTCCATTTTTCGGAATGAACTAAAACACCACCCTACTGTATCGACGGCATCGTGCCGTGTATCGTACGTACGTGGCACATTACGTTACGATGTCGTGTTTTTTTACGATGCTCATCGTAGATTTCCACGACGCGACGTCGTATCGTGAAACGACGCCGCATCGTTGTACGACGCGACGTCGTATCGTGTTTATGTGTGGGAGCCCTTAGTCCCTCCAACTATTAGCGCCCTCAGTCCCTCACTACGTTACGGGCGCCTAACCCCGTCTCGGGACAATTTGTTCAATGTCAAAAATGACAAAAAAAATATTCTTTTTAGGGTTCCGTAGTCAACTAGGAACCCTTATGGTTTCGCCATGTCTGTCTGTCCGTCCGTCTGTCCGTCCTCGCTTAATCTCTGTGACCGTTAGCACTAGAAAGCTGAGGTACCAATATGTGTATCAATCACGCCGACAAAGTGGTAAAATAAAAATTGGAAAAAAATGTTTTATTAGGGTAAAGTGGGAAGTGATTTTTTTTTTTAATTTCAACCCTAACGTGTGATATATTGTTGGAAAGGTATTTATAAATGAATAGGGGTTTACTAAAATATTTTTTTAATAATTTCAAAAAATTCGGAAATAATCGCTCCAAAAGTAAAAAACAATGTGTGTGTCCCCCCCCTCAAACTTTTGAACCCTAAGTTTAGAAAATATGAAAAAAATCTGAAAAGTAGAACTTATAAGGACTTTCTAGGAAAATCATTTTGAACTTGGATGGAAACAGTTTTTGAACAAAAAAGACAAAAAGTTGTACAAAATAATTTCTGGACTAAGTTTGTAGTATAATCGTTTATGATTTTTTTAAACTTTGTTTACATATTTTATTGTCGAACGTATCTTTTTTCAAACAAAAAAAGAATTATTACTACGGAACCCTACACTGAGCGTGGCCCGACACGCTCTTGGCCGGTTTTGTCTTTTTATTCTTAAGAGCTTATGGTACCTCAAACGTGAGTTTTATAATGCGTAAAAGTATATGATTCACTGCAGTAATCAACATCAGAAAAATACATATATGATATTCTTCAGGATATTATATGCTAGTGCCATAGTGTTGTGAAAACATAATACAACTAACTTTGCTCGATAGAAAAAAACTGGCCAAGTGCGAGTCGGACTCGCACATGAAGGGTTCCGTACCAAACCGGTATGCTATAATTTATACAATTTCTTCTACGGCCAATGAAACTTGACCTCTGGATTGTATAGGCGCTCATACGATTCAGGGACCAAATTATATTGGTTAACTGCTGTTTCCATCTGTTGTTTCCATTCAAGTTCAAAATGATTTTCCTAAAAAGTCCTTATAAAGTTCTACTTTTCAGATTTTTTTCATATTTTCTAAACTTATGGTTCAAAAGTTAGAGGGGGGGGGACACATTGTTTTTTACTTTTGGAGCGATTATTTCCGAAATTATTGACATTATCAAAAAATTATTTTAGTAAACCCCTATTCATTTTTAAATACCTTTCCAATAATATATCACACGTTAGGGTTGAAATTTAAAAAAAAATCACTTCCCACTTTACATATAGGGGGGCTACCCTAATAAAACATTTTTTTTCAATTTTTATTTTACCACTTTGTCGGCGTGATTGATACACATATTGGTACCAAATTTCAGCTTTCTAGTGCTAACGGTCACAGAGATTAAGCGAGGACGGACAGACGGACAGGCGGACAGACGGCCAGACGGACAGACAGACATGGCGAAACTATAAGGGTTCCTAGTTGACTACGGAACCCTAAAAATCGCGAAGATACCTCTAAAAATTTCTTTTAACGAGTAAAAACCATACTAAAATACATGTCATCGTTCTGATTTTTAGGGTTCCGTAGTCAACTAGGAACCCTTATAGTTTCGCCATGTCTGTCTGTCTGTCTGTCTGTCTGTCTGTCTGTCCGTCTGTCCGTCCTCGCTTAATCTCTGTGACCGTTAGCACTAGAAAGCTGAAATTTGGTACCAATATGTGTATCAATCACGCCGACAACGTGCTAAAATAAAAATTGGAAAAAATTGTTTTATTAGGGTAGCCCCCCTATATGTAAAGTGGGAAGTGATTTTTTTTTTAATTTTAACCCTAACGTGTGATATATTGTTGGAAAGGTATTTAAAAATGAATAGGGGTTTACTAAAATCATTTTTTGATAATGTCAATAATTTCGGAAATAATCGCTCCAAAAGTAAAAAACAAAGCGTCCCCCCCCCTCTAACTTTTGAACCATAAGTTTAGAAAATACGAAAAAAATCTGAAAAGTAGAACTTTATAAGGACTTTCTAGGAAAATTATTTTGAACTTGGATGGAAACAACAGATGGAAACTGCAGTTAACCAATATAATTTGGTCCCTGAATCGTATGAGCGCCTATACAATCCAGAGGTCAAGTTTCATTGGCCCGTATTTCAAACAAAAAAAGAATTATTACTACGGAACCCTACACTGAGCGTGGCCCAACACGCTCTTGGCCGGTTTTTTTGCCAAATAATTCTACAAGCAACATACTAAAGTCATAGTGTTTTACTTTTTTAGTCCAATCAATAGTTTTTTTGTAAATCGCAAAATACCACTAATTTCGCACTATTCGGCCGCAGCGAAAGACGTAACGACCGCTTTGTAGTGCAAGCTGATTAGAACTTTATTCTAACAGTATTTCAATCGAAGTTTGAACCACCACAAATAGGGTTGGTAATCTGAGGTGTACGATTTAATGTTAAAAAATTCAATCAAAATGCCCGTTTATTAGAACATAATAGTTACGATTAGAATAGAATAGAATTTAGAAACGCTTTGTTTGTTTACTTATTCTACCCGTAAATTCCGCACTTAACTAATTTTAAGCCTCAATGACCTCCCGTCGGGGCTGCAAGAGGTTCACAGGATACCGCGGCCTCGACATAAAGGGCTAAGAAGGAACATGGGTGGTTTTTAGTCAGTCGAAGTCTGACACTCCCTTTCGCTCTGCCCAAGAGCGGGAGGGGTTATTTGATGTTTTCGCACCACGAAAAAAAACATCACCTTCAGTTTTAGTTTGTTTGAAAAATACCTACTGAAACGAAGGCTCAAAAGTTTATATCCGTTTATGAAAGTGGGAAGACACGTAATGAATACATGAATGTAGCTATCCTATCTCTTAACCTCCTAGTTCGGCTGATCCTGAGGGCGACGGGGCCTACAATGCAGGTCAAGCTAATGACAACAGTGGTGACTGCAGGTCTATAGACGACTAAGGTGCGGACCTGTTCCTTTTTTTGGAAATGTGAATCTCGTAGTTCATCGTAGAGAGGATGGCTGCTGCTTAACCGAACTTTCCTGTGGATGCCTTGAAATTGAGGACTCCAGCCAGGGCAGAAGGTTGTGCAAACGTTCCGGTAGATGGCGTAAGGTACCGTGTTATAATACTGTAGCATAATAGTCTATGCTTTTTAGTCAGTAAGTCTATGGTTATAAAAAAGAAAAATGTACTTGACAGTCTATGATCATTGGTGTAAGAGTCGGGCGCTGAGCCAGTCATTAAAAGTGAATTATTACATTCAACAGTCTTCTCATTTCCAAGAACCATCCTCATCATCATCTCTCACCAGAACCCAGTCAGGCCCCAAACACAACATGGTGTCAGAATTGGTCTCAGAAAGAAGAAAGAATCGATTGATTTAAAATGGCAGACAAAATATTCATTGCGACCATGAGGCCCTTAACAATAGAAAATGGCGACAATGCTGCTGAAAAATGGAGACAATGGAAGCAACGTTTCGAAATTTTCATGGACGCGAATGATATCAACAAATTTCCGATCGCTAAACAGACAGCAATTTTACTAAATTCAATTGGTGATGAAGGCCTTGAAATATTTAACAGTTTCAACGTCGACAGAACACAGACTAAAATAGAAGACATTTTGAAAAAATTCGATGATAAATTCAGTCCTCACACAAACATAACGGTTGAGAGATACAATTTCTTCACAAGAATGCAAAAACAAGAAGAAACTTTGGAAGAATACCTAACAGTTCTCAATAATTTATCGACCGCATGTGAATTTGAAGCATTAAAGGAATCATTAATAAAAGATATGCTCGTCATTGGTATAAAAAATACACATATAAAGGAGCGACTTCTTCAAGAAGAAAACTTGACTGTTGAAAATGCCATGAGAATTGCAAAAAGTCTAGAACTTTCTCAAGAAAGGTCTACAAAACTAATGTGTAAAACCGAAAACAAAGAGTCAGTACAAGCAATCAAGACAAATAACAGAAGCCATTCACAGACAAGGTACAACAAAAATAATCACTACAACAGGAACAGATCATTAATGTCAAGTAAACATAACTTCAACCAAAGATCAAAGTCACCAGCCAACAAGACATGCAGGAGGTGTGGCCAAGTACACAAATATAAGTGTCCAGCGGAAGGCAAGACGTGCAACAATTGTAAGAAGAAAAACCATTTTGCAAAATTCTGTTTCTTCAAAGACTCAAGAAATAATAATATGGGTAACAATAATCATAAAGTAAGTGCGATTCAGTCATTATCAAATCCACAGGATAATCATTATGTCATAGGTTCGATTAACAAAAATAATAACAAAGTGGAAGACTGGCAAATTGATGTTAATTGCCATAACTTAAAAATCAAATGTCAAATAGATACTGGAGCCGATACAAATGTCATATCAAAACATACTCTTGAAAGAATTATGTCTAGTACTCAGGATAATATTAATATAATTAGAACAAATAACAAAATATTTACTTTTTCAGGAGAATTAGTGCCGAACTTAGGTACTTGTATCATTAATTGCGTATTTGAAAATGGATCTTCAGCTAAATTAAACTTCACCGTTGTAGAATGTGATTGCATACCAATAATTGGGTGGAAAACATGTGAAAAACTTGGGATTGTTAAAAGAATATTCAAGATTAATGACAGTCATGGAAACAGGTCAGTACAAAATATTGTGTCAAAGTATTCAAATACTTTTGAAGGTTTGGGATGTCTACCCTACGAAGCTCATTTAGATATTGATATCAATGTTCCACCAAAGGTTTGTCCAGTACGAAGAATACCTTATTCTTTAGAAAATCGCCTTAAAAATGAATTAAAAAGAATGGAAGAGCAAAAAGTCATTGAAAAAGTTGAAAAGCCAACAAAGTGGGTCAATTCTATAGTCTTAGTTGAAAAACCTAATGGCGGATTAAGAATTTGTCTTGATCCAAGAAATTTAAATGTAGCTATCAGACGACCTCATTATCCTTATCCTACCTTTGATGACCTTAGATCCAAAGTAGCAGGAGCTTCTATTTTTTCAAAACTAGATGCTAGTTCTGGATATTGGACTATTTGTTTAGATTCAGAAAGTAGTGAATTATGTACTTTTAACACACCTTATGGTAGATATAAATTTCTCAGGTTACCATATGGTATTAATTCCAGCGGAGAAATCTTCCATAGAACCATGAACCAATTATTTGGAGATTTAGAAGGAATAATAATTTTCGTTGATGACATCCTTGTCTATGGGTCAAATGAAAAAGAGCACAATGAAAGGCTTGAGTCATTATTCAAACGAGCCACTGAAGTAAATTTAAAATTCAATAAGTCCAAATGTAATTTTGGTTTGGCTGAGATATATTATGTTGGTCATATTTTCAATAAAAATGGTGTATCACCTGACCAATCTAAAGTTAATGCAGTTTCGAATATGTCAAGTCCAACAAACGTCAAAGAACTCCAAAGATTTCTTGGAATGATTAATTATTTAGGTTCTTACATTCATAACCTCGCTGAGGAAACCACTATTTTGAGAGACTTGCTAAAAAAGCAAAATAGTTGGCAATGGTTAGATCAACATGAACAACAGTTTAAAAGATTAAAATCATTAATATGTCAGTCACCTGTTCTTGTCCATTATGACATGAAAAAGCCTGTTAGATTGTCTGTAGATTCATCAAAAAATGCAGTAGGCGCTGTAATATTACATGGGAATAATCCTATAGCATATGCATCAAAATCACTAAATAAAAGTCAAATAAACTATGCCCAGATAGAGAAGGAGCTTTATGCCATCGTATTTGGGTGCAAGAAATTCCATCAGTATATATATGGGTAAGGCCGATAAAAATGGATTATTTTAGATAGCTCCAGCGTCCGGTAAGTAATAAAATAAAATCTTATATATTACCTTAATTATTCTTTTTTCTTAGCTTTGTACATTAATTGTTCTAGTAGGGCTAACTATACTAACAATTCTCAAAACATAATTATTAATTATTTTTCATAAAAATAGTATGTGATCACAACATTTTCTATACAAAATAAAATGTCCCACACTCGCCCTGGTGCCTTATAAATCAATTTTGAAATATTGCTGTATTTTTATTTGATTGTTTTAAAGTTCTTATGAATAAAATAATACCTATTCTACAAAATTACAGTGTCAGGCAGGATTAGATAATAATCAAATAATAAAATTCTGGTACTTAACATCGTGTCCACAGATTTGATGCATTTAAGTAACGTATTTTATGTTACGATTTATTTTACTAAAACTTAGCATTTGAGCAGCAGAATTCATTTCTATAATATGGCAACACCATAGCCTACCTGTCTATGCTACGTCTTTCACTCGTCGGCCATAGTTTGTAGTGTGAGCTTTTGTTTTCGAGCGGAACGGAGTCATTTTTGTCGGTTATAAATTGATTGCAGCTGAATAAAGGTAAAACTGTATTCATTTATTATAGGATATTTATTATTTTGATGAGTCTAATGTATAAGGAATAGCTAGAGGCTGTGTACGTGCTTTTATTCTTGTTGTTTAACCGTTAAAGTGAAAATGTCTTGACGAGAGGTTAGCTTTTAAGTGACATTTATGTTACATGTTTATGTAACGTTACTTAAAAGTGATGTAAGGCCTAAGTAAGTACATGTACATGTACCTTAAGTGTGTAATTCCTTTTGTAAACAGGTATAAATAAATGATTGTGCAAAAAGGAGTTTTTTCTTATATTGGAGACGTGCCTTTACAAAACTTTTATAAAAGTTTTGTAAAGTTTTATGTTACTTTTAAGTTATCCAGCCACACACTTTTATGTTACTTTTAAGTCACATGAGGCCAATTTTACGGCCTTACCCATATGGTAAACCTATTAAGGTTGAAACTGATCACCAACCATTGGTCACTCTTTTTAAAAAACCCTTGTCAGAAGTCCCTACAAGACTACAACGAATGATGATAGCATTACAAGCTTATCACTTAATTGTTTCTTATACTAAAGGCTCAGAAATGTACATTTCGGATACATTGTCACGTGCTCCCATCAAGGAAACTAACCCTAATCAGGAATTAGTTAGCTTAGATGACTTGGAAAAAGAAGTCGAAATTCATGTTAACTTATTATCGTCTAACTTAGCTATCACAAAAGAAAAACTTGACAGCATTTTACATCACACAAGTCAGGATTTAATATCACAAAAATTAAAAGAATACTTTGGAACAGGATGGCCTAAATGCAAAGAACACTGTGACAATTTAGTATCACCTTATTGGAACATTAAGGAAGACATTCATGTAATTAATGGTTTAGTTTTCAAAAATAATTCAGTCATTATACCTATTTCCATGAGATCTGAAATATTGAATATTCTACATGAGGGTCATTTAGGTATGGAAAAAACAAAAAGTTTGGCTAGAGGAGTAGTTTATTGGCCTAATATCAACCAAGATATAGAAAATAAGGTAAGAAAATGTGAAACTTGTGCTATTTATTCTTCAAACAAAACAAAAGAGTCAATGTTATCACATGAACAACCGCTATTCCCTTGGCAAAAGGTAGCAACCGATTTGTTTGAATATAAAGGCAGGAAATATTTGCTTGTTGTAGATTTTTATTCTAACTACATAGAAATTGCAAATTTAAACAAAGACAGCAAAAGTTTAAATGTCATAACACACTTAAAGTCCACATTTGCTAGACATGGTATCCCATTACAACTGCTTAGTGATGGAGGTCCACCATATAACTCATCAGACTTCATGAATTTTCTACTTGAATGGAATGTTGAACATATTGTGTCGAGTCCATATTTGTCACGGTC
Source organism: Diarsia mendica (assembly GCA_949316265.1). Lineage (NCBI taxonomy): Eukaryota > Metazoa > Arthropoda > Insecta > Lepidoptera > Noctuidae > Diarsia > Diarsia mendica. The sequence goes on along the minus strand of OX438902.1, from coordinate 23,146,758 downwards.
AAACGGACTTGCTGAAGTTTCTGTAAAAATCATAAAAAACATATTAAGAAAATGTGACGAATCAGGTTCTGATCCTTACATGGGATTACTTCATTATAGAAACAGCACTAGAGGAAGTATTGCTTCACCTGCACAGTTATTAATGTCAAGAAATTTAAGAACTAAATTACCTAATACAATAAGCGACTTAAGACCTAAGATTGAAAAATTTTCAGACCACAATATAAAGAAACACGAATATTATAATAAAACAAAATTATATTATGATAAAAATTGTAAACAATACCCAACATTTCATATAAATCAACAAATATACTTTAAGAAAAATCCCAAAGATATCATGTGGACCAAAGGTATTATTGTGTCTAAAGACAAGTTTCCCAGATCATTCATTGTCAAAGATCTCCATGGTGCAACTTATAGAAGGAATAGTCAACATATTCGTTTAGATTACAATTCAAGTAATAATAATGCTAACTTCAAGTTACAGTCAAATAAAAAGAAAGTCAAATTTAGTGACACAAGTCAAACTAACTATCCAAATACTCAAAGTTTATGTGAAACAAACAAGTTGAAATCAGATTCATTTTCTAAAATTTCTAAAACGAAGGAAAAAGAGGATGATAATTGTATATTTATCTTCACTCATGAGTCAAGTCACAGGTCTACAAGCAATGAAATTATTGATTCTGATTCCTTCTTATCCATTGAGTCAAATCATTCAGTTGAACTTGAATCAGAGAAGATAACAAATTCCCCAGCATTTGTAAATGTTGAAGAGATTATGTCACCTGAAAGTATACATGATTATAATGAATATGGAAGTCAAGATTTGTTAGAAACGAATGAATCATGTTATTTACATAGTCCAAATAACTTAGAAAACTTAGTCACTAGTCCTAAGGTTGAAAACCTACCACATACCTCTGTAATTAATAAAAATAATAATGCTCATGAAAATCAAAAGCCACAAGCAGTGTATAGCTCGAGAGGCAGATTGTTAAAAAAGAAACAAAAAATTGATTTATGAATGTAAAATTGTAATATTTATTTGTTATTCAATTAACGTCAAAGTTTATCAATATGTCAATGTCAAATATATCACTATATGTCAATGTCAAAATAATTATGTCAATATGAATAAATTGTAAAAGTCTCATTTAAAAAAGGGGCATGTAGCATAATAGTCTATGCTTTTTAGTCAGTAAGTCTATGGTTATAAAAAAGAAAAATGTACTTGACAGTCTATGATCATTGGTGTAAGAGTCGGGCGCTGAGCCAGTCATTAAAAGTGAATTATTACATTCAACAGTCTTCTCATTTCCAAGAACCATCCTCATCATCATCTCTCACCAGAACCCAGTCAGGCCCCAAACACAACAAATACCTACTTTTTTTTTATATGCTGCATGCTCATGCGTCGTCGTCTATGTCAATATTGCAACCCTTTTTTATTTTTGGTGGGTGGAACATCATCGAATAACCCCCCCCCCCCCCCCCCCCCCGCTCTTGGGCAGAGCGAAGGCCAATATTCAACCCTGTACGAACTCATGCTTTAAAATTTTTGGACAACCGAAGAATGTCCCCCCCCTGAGGCCCCCTGGAGGAAATCAAGGGCAACATAATATTCTTCACATTTTAGACCTATCCCATTACAGGGTTTTTTTTTAAACTGTGACACCCTTAGGAACTAGGAAACTAAAGGTTATGGCGATACGTTACCGCTGCTTTATTGCCGGCAGCAGTCAAATAAGGTTTTCATAGTAAGGTTTTTATACTGAAAAAATAAAGTTTTCACCAACAGTATGCGTAGGGTTCTTTCTTACTTCATCAATTAGTTCTTTTACTTCGTCAAATTATATAAAACACAATGATAACTGTCCTAAATATAAGTAACATGGCCACCCTATTAGAAAGAGATGACATTCACTTTCGCTTTCGAGGTAATCTCGATCGGAACCATGGAACGCTTTTGAGTTGTACGTGCACATTCCAGTTATTTATGTTCCTTGGTAGCTTGCCCCATTGACCTATTAAAAGTATGGACTGGAAATACCTACAAAAAAAGGTGCATACCTACGGAGCATAAAATGTCTGCCAATGCTAGGGTTGTGTCAATCACGAAACATAGTATTACTGTAACGAGTATCGAGACTAGTATTACGAGTATTATTAGATATCACGGTTGAATTATAATTAACAGTCTGTTGTAAAGTTGTAACAGAAAAATATGAGTTTTACTTACCTTCTGATACCTGAGAATAAAATTTATTCAAAGTGGTTTTTTGAATACAATAATTAAAGAATACTTTTTACCCGACTACGGAAAAGCCAAAAGGAAGGGTAATGATTTTGGCAGTGTATGTATTATGTTTGTATGTTCCAGCATAGCGCCTAAACTACTGAACACTTGTTCTCCCCACCACTGCGATATTTTTTTGATCTAGACCATACCTAGGAACCCCCTAGTTACGGAGATATTGGTCAAAGTTCCAAATATTTCACAGTTGTTTTTGTAAATACTAGTTTTTCAGGTTATAACTTTACTTAAATTACCTCCATCACCCGTTTAGTATTCATATTTCATAGCATCCACTAGCCCAATGTGTTGCTAGTGCTACATTGAGTTTTACCGTAAAATATGATATTTGACCCCAATAAAAAATCATTTCCCAGCAAAAAAATTGCGTAGGTAGGGGGGTACTCAGTTTGATGTTTCTGTACATCAAACTAAGTACCACCCTTGCTTGGTTGACGGCTGTGATAAGGGTTAATTTACACCCTGTATACGTTTAGATTGCGGTCAAACAGTTGTCGCGGTTAAGTCTTTGTTATTTACTCGTATTATATAACAAACCAACATTAAAGTAGAATATTACTAAAACTCAACTACGAATTAAATCGCAAACTAATAAAACCACGGTCTTCTACGCAGAAAAAAACAAGAAAATAATTCTTGTCTATAAACGCCTTATCCAATTACCTACCTAATTGATTAGCATCCGCAGCTACCTCAGTGACAGGAAACAATTCGTTGAACTGCGCTTGGATGACGGTACTTCTTTGACTTCAGCTCTAGCTTCATTGGAAAGGGGAGTTCCTCAAGGCTCGATTTTAGGACCAATACTTTTCATTATTTACTGTGCAGACATAATTAAGTGCCTTGAGAATTGCAAATATCACATATATGCTGATGATGTTCAAGTCTATCTATCTTTTAGACCAGAAGACTACAATTCCGCAGTTCAGCGTTTAAATAATGACTTAAATAAAATAGCCACCTGGTCTGAAGAGCACTGCTTGGCATTAAACCCGGCCAAGACCAAATACATTTTGTTTGGTTCAAAACAGCAGTTGAGGAAGGTTCCCTTAGTATTGAACCTATCCCTCATGGGAGAACCTATTGACCGGGTTAACGAAGCGCGCAACCTCGGTCTATGTATGGACTACAACCTTAGATTCGAGAAACATATTGCCAGTTCGGTACAAAACTGTTTCTATAGGTTGAAACTATTGTACAAAATGAGGCCTTTTTTTGTCTGAGCAGCTACGCGAGCAGTTGGTCGAGACCCTTGTTCTATCGAAATTAAACTACACTGACACGGTTTACGGCCCTCGTTTGCTAGCTCGTACAGACCGGCTTATACAAAGAGTCCAAAACGCGTGCGCGCGCTTCTGTTATTCGGTTCCTCCTAGAAGCCATATCACCCCCTTCCTAAACAAACACTTTGTACTAAAAATGAAGTCAAGACGAAAATTACACCTGGCATGCCTACTTTTCGGTGTAATCAAACATAACAAACCAAAGTACTTATATGATAAGCTGTGTTGGATGACCAGTAGACGCGATTGCGCTCCTCGCCTCTGTGCACAGCAACTGACAACACAGTCTCACAAGACGGCTGCTTTCAGGGGCAGTTTTAGATATGCCGCATCGAAAGTTTGGAACAATATTCCACCACCAATAAGGGTGGTTGGCACGATACACACTTTCAGAACCCGTCTGCGGCAGTATTTGATGGATGCGCAACGAAAGTTGGATTTGGTTCAACATAATAGTTCAATAATATGATTTGTACCTGCTTTACAAAATAATACTCATTGTTGCCATGCCGATTAAATTCCGATGTGTATTTACGTTGCCCTGGAAAAGCTCGTGATGACTGCTGTCGCTTGCGCGGCGAAGCGTGCTTCTTTTTAGCTGCCTCTTCCGTCCCAGGCTTGGGTGCCGTCTTGAGATTACATCCCATCGCGTATAGGAGACCTAGACAAAAAAAAAAAGAACTTTATTTTACAGCTCATCCAATCACGCCACGTCTATAGACGTGTTAAATGAGAGTTGCTGCTAATCAAATACAAATTTATATGCATACCTACTTACAAAATGTGTCTTGCTGCAATTTCCACTCTTCCAAAACGGGCAGAAAGTAGGTCACTGTATTATGAATCCATAAATATACCCACATTTCTTCGTTCTTGGTATTCTTGTTGTTCGATTTTTTTTTTTACGTTATACCACGATAATTTATTTCTATCCTAATCAATGTATAATGTTATAATCCTTATTAGTATTAAATGCAATTCACATTTAGCACTCACTACTTTCAAGTTATTCTCTAGGAATTCAATCTCATCTAATTAGTCTACTTTTCGTCATTTTATTATAATTCATTTCAATTCTGTCGTAAAAAAATATAACGTGTCAAGCGCGTGATCGTCCGCTGCGCTCCGCTGCTTGCAGCGCTTTGTCGGCGGGTAACTGCACTGACTGATAAAAATTTTGATAAGCACCGGCATCGCACGCGCGAAATATTATTTACTATAGGTACCTACTTATTATTATTATTTTTTAATTTGGATTATTTACACTTTGGATTTATTTATGATTAGACTATAATTATTATGTATTATTTTCTTAATTGTGACACATAAAATATCTATTTATACATATTAAGTATTAGTATTATTTTAGTACCTATACATACACACAAACATAACTGGTACGGCGTACACACCTCTCAACCAGGTCCAGTTGAAAACCAGCGTCAGGCACTTAGTTGCCTGACATTTATGCTGAACTGGGCCTGTTTGGAGCAGCCGTGGGGCAAATATTTTTTTTGTACCAAATAGTTTTAAGTTATTTAAAAAAAAACATTTGTTCATTTTAATTTTTGTATGTTTTTATAATTATGCCCTGTGTCTGTACCAATAAATGTTATTTCTTTCTTTCTTTTCTTTCTTTCTTTCTATTATCGTCTAGTAAGTAGATAATTTGTATATTTCAATGTAACGTATTATAAGTAAAATGATAGTAGAGGGCAGTCGTCGCATGCCACCTTGCTAATGGCAACAAGCAGCTGACTTATATATCAATGAGAACGCCATGAAGGAGCATCAGTGGCAAGCGAAATACGACTATCCTCTATAATAATTTTACTTATAATAAATACGTTAAATTGAAAATTACAAATTATCTACCTACTAACTAGACGATAATCAATTAATTGGATAAGGCGTTGATAGATAAGAATATTAGACAAGAATTATTTTCTTGTTTTTTTACTTTTAAGACCGCGGTTTTATTAGTCTGCGATTTTATTCGTATTCGTGTTTTAGTTTTATAAACTTATTTTTTTAGGTTTGCGCTTTCGGTTACTTATATTTGGTCTGTAGACTCTGGTAGGTATGCAGATCCTAGTGAAGAAAAAATCTTCTAATAGTAAGAAGATTGTTTCTATTATGATTAGCATACAGACTGGCGGAGTAAAATAAAAGGGGACTTTGTTTCTTGTCGCCAAAATTTGTATTCGTCACCAAGTTGTATCACCTAATAAATAGATCTATCACCACGAAATATTTTCGTTCTCAGATAGAGTCTGTCAAGCGAGTCTAGTCCCATGAAAAAGGCGGCAAGTTCAAAAATCACTGATATAAAACACTGATATAGCACGCTGAAAACTTATTGATAGAAGTCTGTCAAGCGAGTCGAGTCCACAACCCTTTTACTTTAAAATTCAAGTATCAATAAGTTTTCAGCGTGCTATATCAGTGTTTTATATCAGTGATTTTTGAATTTGCCGCCTTTTTCATGGGACTAGACTCGCTTGACAGACTTTAAACAAAAAGTGTTCCCAGATATGAATGATCAAATTAATGTTAATATAATTATGTGTAAAATAAGAGATGGATCACCAATAAAATTGTAGTGCAATAATAGGGTTTGTCAAACCCTATTATTCTACTGACTAAAACCACCCATGTTCCTTCTTCGCCCTTGTGCCAAGGCCGCGTTATCTCTTTCGATAATCCGCAGGGCGGTCCCGCGCCCTGACCGGACCTGGCACGGTCACTCGAACAGATATCGTTTCAGCGCAGCGAAGGAACTAGTATCGGAAACTATTACGCAACGGTACAACACTATCCATGTTTGTAAACAAACGAATCAAATTATGAAATTACAAAAAGGTCTCTGGGACGGAAATAAACCCAAATATTAACACTTTAGCAATAAATTAATGATCACTTAGCATTTTTTCATCGAAAATGTATTACTCCTAGATACTATTGCATGAAAACGACTACTAACCTATGCAAAGTCGATTTTCAGTCCTTCTTGCACCACACTTCACAATACAACACGCAGGTGTGAGAAAGTATATGTAAATCTATGTGTATATGTATTAATATTCACCAATTAATAAACTGTGTGTCAAGATGATTACTAGTTATTTAATGTGTTTGAAAGTATCTATAAAGAAGTGTGTAGGGAACAGGGTTGTTATGAAATAAAACCACAAAAGACAAGACCATTAATTGAATTTATTTTGGTCTTGTCAAACTCAATCTCGAAACTCTATTCCATTCACTAGGTCCCTAGGTCTTCGTGGAGAAGAATGGACAAGAAACTCCACGGGAAACATCTTTTAAGGTGTTATACAAAGACAACCTGACATTGTCTTGGACTGTCTCAAGTTACAGCAATTTATCAGTTTACATAAACAACAATTAATATAACCCATATTATAGTACATATTTCTAACACATAGTTATCAGTAATATTCATAGCATAATATCAATTAACTTACATGAACATTGTAGGTAGATCCTTAGGACAATACACATAGGTTACAGCTTGCTACACTTGGTAGTCTTGATTCATCAGACACATCAGGCACATTATGAATATAACACTCTGGGTACAGATCCAGATATTACTCGTATTTAACTAGCTAACTCGTAGAATAGTTTTAGCGTAACTGGGCCCGAATTGCCAGTCCTTCTAGTTTTATAACCGTCCAATCTTAAAAAGTAAATCAACGACTACCGCCATAATACACCAATGGCAAATGGTTATACATTACAGCTAAATAACTAATAACATACATAATAATTAGCAAATCCTATGTAGTGAAACTATTTTAAAACTCCATTAGGTAATTTAGCAATTTAGTAAGTATTTATTTGTAATCTTTACATTTATTCGGATAAAATATGAACATCAATAGATAGTTCCGGGAATAGATAGAAACAACTGGATACATTGAAATTGCAAGATAAAATCTAGGAAACATTGTAAGTATCATATAATAATTACTACTTAATTTATTGGCAATATAAAGTAAATAAACATTTAACTTGACTTAACTATTCAAATACCACAATAGTAATTGTGGTTCGGAAACCAAGTCTTTTAAGTCACAATAAAAACTACTTCTATAAAATACGTCGGGATATAAAATATCATTAGAATAATGTAAATTAGGTTTATTTGAAATTAGAATCTTTGTTTTTAAGATATTAACGATGATTATTAAATCAACAGTATTTCGTAATAATATTGATAGTATTTTGATGAGGAACTGTTAAATGTTGTGTATCACATGTAAACAAGGTCATAATTATCATAGGGATGTTTTTATTTGTGTTCAATTAAAGAAACAGTGTAATAAACAAACTGAAATTATTGGAATAATCTATCACGGCCAGACTGACCTGTACTTCGCTCTCGAAGTACCCAACTAATTATATTTAATTTCAAGAACATCATAAGTCATATATCATAATTCATATCACACATCATAATTCATATAATAGCCTCTGGCCTTGACATACCAGTCCTATCACCTGCTGCACATGAATTTCAGACTGATATCAGGGCAGTGACCGACCAGCAGTTCCTCTAATAGCCTCTGGCCTTGACATACCAGCCCTATCACCTGCTGCGCATGAATTTCAGGCTGATATCAGGGCAGTGACCGACCAGCAGTTCCTCTAATAGCCTCTGGCCTTGACATACCAGCCCTATCACCTGCTGCGCATGAATTTCAGGCTGATATCAGGGCAGTGACCGACCAGCAGTAATGTGAAAAATGTTTTGTTATCAATGTCATTGTCATTGTCATGTCATTTTCATTTAATAATTTTAACCATCCAATAATTGAACACAAATTAACAATCAATTTTTGTGTAAATGATCAATTCACAATTATGTCTAAGTATACATCACTTACTCCTTTTTCACAAAAAGACAACAATCAAAAACAATCATAAAAAGAAAAACAATTAAGTAATTGCATAAAGTAAAATCTAACATAAACATAATAATCTATCATGGCTAATGATGCTGGAGCTATGGGGACTCCTCAAAAGAAGAATTTTGTTCGACCCATTCTCCCGGCCAAAGCCTTAATTTTTCTTTTGCCACAGTAAGATTCCTTAATGTGTTAAGCCCCCTTCAAAGGAATTTTCAACAGCAACGTTTTTGTCTAGGTATCTATTTATTCAAAACACTAGAATAGCATTTTTGTTTTTTTTTTTTTTTGCCTTTCATCTATGACTTTATCGTGTACCGTTTCTGATCGTAATCAATAGTATATTCTAACCATTGAATCATACAAATCTCACTTACATCACCAAACAGTCACCGCTCGGTCAATCTGACAATATCACTGCGAATCTAGTTTACCATTTTGTACTATTCCATAAAAATACAGATTGTTATTATTATTTCAACAAACTTATTATCTAGAATCTAACAAAGCCAAACGTAATTTTTAAGATAGATTAACATCACGCCTTGTAATCTCCGAAGGGTTAAAGTTACCTAATTAAGTTTAAACAAATAGGTAATCATCTAAATGAATAATTATCACATTGGTAATATTAATTAATAAAAATACTCAATTATTAAGTAATTAAGTTATTAATATTTTGCCATGTATTGCCACATCTAGTAAAAAAATATGAAACCCACTTTTGGTTTGTCTCAGTGTTTGCTTGGCTGGTGATTAGCTACTAGACATTTGTGTTGTTATTTTAATCGTTTATCCTCAAATTCGTTGTTTTTGTTTTTTTTTTAAGTAAACGTAAATTTCTGCGTTTTCATACCTAAACATGTTTTTTTTTTTTGTTAAATTTAAATTATCAGCAAGTGAATTATTGTTTATTCTTGACGAGGAAACCCCTGAGCATTGAAGAATAATAAAGTTCTTAATACATCAGCTAATATAATTATTATTGTATTTGTTTTTTTTTTTAACAAGTTTTCGTATGAATCAACAAGTCTTTTGTATTTATTAAACATAAGAGTTATCTTCTTATCAACCCAATGCACAACCAAATAAAGGGAACTATAACTAACCCTCTACCTTGCCACACTAAATTATAAACAATAATTATGGTGTTTTTATTTATTACATCACATAAATTAATTTGTTTATCCACTTGATACATTTAAGTGGTAAAATATTAAATTTCTTCATTCTACATCAAGTAATAATATTATTTAAAAAAAATATGTTTTAGAAAGGAGACGGTAACCTTTTGTATGGAACTTCGGCCATAATCTGTGTCCTTTAGGAATGTTGGGAAACTAATCTCTGTAAAGAACAAAGTAACATTTTTCTCCATTTCACTGTTTGTGTGTTTAAAATTAAAACTGCTTGTCGTGACAGTTATAGGTTTTTAGGTTGTAAGAAGTTTACAAAACAAAATCTCAATTTTGAATTATTTGATCAGAAGTATACTTTAGAAAAATAAAAATAAATGAGTATTTCAAAGTGATAAAATCGTCAAACTTGCTTATTAAATAGTCGAAAAAGATTTTTATGAGAATAATACAAGTAATGAATATTACAAGCATTGAAGTAGAAGTAACATCACCTATTTTTCACATTTAACGTCTAGATTATTTAATTTTATTCTTTGATCATGATTCCAGATTGATTAGAATATTGCAATAATTGAAAAACGATTACTATGTGTACACAGGAAATAGGGCTTAAAATCACGAACAAATATTTTTACTCAATTTGTAGGTTTCTTTTTCCTAATAAATGCACCAAGTTCTCATGGCCGAAATATGTATCTCCCATATCTTTAAATTATTTAACTTAAAAAATATATTATTTAATATTAGTAACTTTTATTTCACCTACTTAAAACTTATCTTTTAGACAAATTCTCAATCTTATCTATTTAGATCGTATTAGAATTTCATTGTAGTTTCAAACTTCATACTACGTAACGTTTCATTATATTCACAATATTTATTTTGCGAGAACTAGAATTATCAAGGAAACAAATATTGACATTGTCATTAATACTATTTACAAGACAAGGTTAAAAAATAACGTTAGATATTTGTATATCTTCAATCCCATAATCTTGTTAATTGAATTGAAGATGAGATACTTATTTTTCTTTATTTGTACATATTGGACGTTTCATGAAAACTAACATTTAACTTGGGGGTACTAACCAAGACAGGGTAATGCTTTGCATTACGAAAAATCTATAAATATTTTCATCACAAGTTTTTGATGTCATCAAAAACTTTTTGAAAGAAGCTTAACTTTGAATAAACAATCTCCAAAATCATTCTAGTTTTATTTTTACAATTGCTAGGATCTTAATATCCCTTAGGATCTTTTATTACTACGTTTTTAGAGAATAAATAAATAAAAATAAAGCAAAGCCTCTAAAGGCCTTACCGACATTAGCTAATTCGTACTGCTGCTTGATTTAATCCATGGCCTGGCTTCCAAGTGGTTCCAGCAGCTTCTCAATCTCGCTGTCGGAGTACGTGCTGTCGACGTTTTGATCATAGCCAAGTCGAGGCGGTGAGCTATCGGCGTCACAGCTTTCATCATCACACCAGCATCAGCTCCATCAGCATTGATCATGAAAATAAAACAGGAAGACCATTAGAAATTATATCAGAGAGCCAGAGACGATCCCACTTCTGATGTGAGAAAGTATATGTAAATCTATGTGTATATGTATTAATATTCACCAATTAATAAACTGTGTGTCAAGATGATTACTAGTTATTTAATGTGTTTGAAAGTATCTATAAAGAAGTGTGTAGGGAACAGGGTTGTTATGAAATAAAACCACAAAAGACAAGACCATTAATTGAATTTATTTTGGTCTTGTCAAACTCAATCTCGAAACTCTATTCCATTCACTAGGTCCCTAGGTCTTCGTGGAGAAGAATGGACAAGAAACTCCACGGGAAACATCTTTTAAGGTGTTATACAAAGACAACCTGACATTGTCTTGGACTGTCTCAAGTTACAGCAATTTATCAGTTTACATAAACAACAATTAATATAACCCATATTATAGTACATATTTCTAACACATAGTTATCAGTAATATTCATAGCATAATATCAATTAACTTACATGAACATTGTAGGTAGATCCTTAGGACAATACACATAGGTTACAGCTTGCTACACTTGGTAGTCTTGATTCATCAGACACATCAGGCACATTATGAATATAACACTCTGGGTACAGATCCAGATATTACTCGTATTTAACTAGCTAACTCGTAGAATAGTTTTAGCGTAACTGGGCCCGAATTGCCAGTCCTTCTAGTTTTATAACCGTCCAATCTTAAAAAGTAAATCAACGACTACCGCCATAATACACCAATGGCAAATGGTTATACATTACAGCTAAATAACTAATAACATACATAATAATTAGCAAATCCTATGTAGTGAAACTATTTTAAAACTCCATTAGGTAATTTAGCAATTTAGTAAGTATTTATTTGTAATCTTTACATTTATTCGGATAAAATATGAACATCAATAGATAGTTCCGGGAATAGATAGAAACAACTGGATACATTGAAATTGCAAGATAAAATCTAGGAAACATTGTAAGTATCATATAATAATATTACTACTTAATTTATTGGCAATATAAAGTAAATAAACATTTAACTTGACTTAACTATTCAAATACCACAATAGTAATTGTGGTTCGGAAACCAAGTCTTTTAAGTCACAATAAAAACTACTTCTATAAAATACGTCGGGATATAAAATATCATTAGAATAATGTAAATTAGGTTTATTTGAAATTAGAATCTTTGTTTTTAAGATATTAACGATGATTATTAAATCAACAGTATTTCGTAATAATATTGATAGTATTTTGATGAGGAACTGTTAAATGTTGTGTATCACATGTAAACAAGGTCATAATTATCATAGGGATGTTTTTATTTGTGTTCAATTAAAGAAACAGTGTAATAAACAAACTGAAATTATTGGAATAATCTATCACAGGCATATTGAATTGCTGTTTCCTAATGCTTGGTTTACACTCTCGCGCGAGTGACGAGACGAGCCGCGAGGCGAGGCGAGGAGGATGGTGTGTTTCATACAATTCACACCGTTCACACATTCGCCTCGTGCCTCGCCTCGCGGCTCGTCTCGTCACTCGCGCGAGAGTGTAAACCCAGCATAACATATACACGCAGTTTAAGAGATAATCTCGTCGTAATTTTCTCACAAATCGCAATTTAACAAAAAGTAAACAACTATTTGACAGCACAACTACCACGAAACTCGTCGCCATCTTGTATCACAATATGGCGAAAACGTCACCCTACAGCTTGGCAAAAAAGTCTAGAAACGGAACTAATTTTTTTGTTTGCTGGCAACAATTAAAAACTTTTGACGTTTGGTGTAAACAAAGTTCGAAAGTTTATTACATTCATAATTATTGTGCCCTAAAAACGTGATTAAAGCAACGTAAAGTAATACAAAATGAATAAAACCATCCGAAGTGCTGGCAGAGCGATAATTTATAAGGTATATAGGCGATGTTTGGCAGAAAAAGAGGCCAAAACCATTCTCTCCGATCTCAACGATGTTTATCTAAGACCCGCTGAAATGACAGGTATGTAACTGTTTGTTTTATTGTTTTTAGATGAATTAAGTGTTAATTAATGAACCCCATTCTGTTTTGACTTGCTTGCATACGAAATAAGTGGAATTTTGAACAATAATAATCGAGCACATAGGTTATGTTTACATTTTGTCTGACATTACCTTGGTATAGCGCGCCAGATTAATGTTGATACTTGAGTGGCGTACTGTGCACTATGTGAATTTAAATTCAATTTCTACATAACTTTATTGTTGAATGTGATTTCAAGGTGATAACTGTTTGTTATATCATTAGAATTACAAATGTACCAAAAATGTATTATTTTTAATTTGTTATTTATTAACAATATAAACGTAGTAAGTATTTCATATAAATCACCTCATCATCATATCAGCCCGGAATCACCCACTGCTGAGTATAGGCCTCCCCTTTTTTCTGCCACACTTCCCGGTTCTGTGCGTACCTCATCCACGTGTTTCCGGCGACCTTGACGATATCGTCAACCCAACGAGCTTTAGGACGACCCTGGTTTCTTTGGCCTAACCTTGGCCACCACTCGGTCAAAGCCATCCTGCTTGCTCCATCGGCCATCTCCGCGTCGAGCCAGATGTCCTGCCCACGTCCACTTGAGGCGCACCGCCCGGTCCCCGACATCGTAGACTTTCGTCCGATGGCGGATTTCGGTGTTATCTACTAGAACCTACTAGACCTACTAGAAGCAAAATGCATTTTTTTAATGTATATTTATTTATTCACTAGTAAATCAGTAAGCTCCATAGGAAGAGTCGTCCTGGAAGGAGATCGAAACAAAGGCGTATTTTCTACACCCGGAAAACATAGAAAAGGTCGTCCGAAAAAAGAGTTAGAAGATTTATTAGAATAAATTACAATAACATTATTTCTTCGCCTTTTATTAATCCCAGAAAATTTAAAAAACAGTGCTACTAACATATATTTATTTTTATGTAAGTAGTTACATGAGGAGAATAAATTTTGGTTCATACATAAATTATATGTATAAAAAAAATAGTAATAAAAGTATCAAGACGATAGGCTGGTACGCTATACGGTCACAACGGGTTGCCATATGAACAGCACAGTGGCGCCCCCCGAATTTTCTACTCTTTTTTGCCAAGCTGTACCTACTATACTGTGACTCGCATATCCAAATGTTGCCATTATGAGAAACAACTGAAATATTGTTGTCTCTTTCATCAAATACGATTACTGTATTAGAAAGAACGAAACAAAACTATATTTTACATTCTGTCTCCTATTTCACTCATATTTGTTTAAGCAAGTGTGTATATAGAATATCGCAGCGTCTCCATATTTTCCTATCTCAATGGCTTGCCCGGCCAGCCTCTATCTGTCAAAAGTGACTTCTGTCATTGACTTGTCATGTTTGTATCTGTGTCTGTGTCACAATTTTGTTGATTTTATAGAAGTTTTGTGAACTTGAAGTGCTTTAATTTAATTATTAGACAAGAGTAAAGTTTAAATAATATCTGTAATAATAAGTTGCTTAATTATTTGTTGTGTTTAAACTCTGTGTGGAAAAAACGGTGCAATCGGTTCGATATTGTAACTGTTCGTAGGTAACTGTATTACACAAGAAATAACTTTCGAAAATGTCCTTCCTCCGGGGCTCCGAGAACTATGTGTGGTGCACGACTAGTGTCCTGGGCAAAGGTGCTACAGGCGCGGTGTTCCAGGGCGTTAACAAGAACAACGGAGAGCCCGTCGCCGTGAAGACGTTCAACCAGCTAAGTCACATGCGCCCGCACGACGTGCAGATGAGAGAGTTCGAAGTGCTCAAGAAAGTAAAGCACGAGAACATCGTGAAACTGCTCGCCATCGAGGAGGAGCAGGAGGGGCGCGGGAAAGTCATCGTCATGGAGCTGTGCACCGGCGGCAGCTTGTTCAATATACTCGACGACCCTGAGAATACGTACGGCCTTCAAGAGTTCGAGTTTCTATTAGTGTTAGAGCACTTAACAGCTGGCATGAAGCACTTGCGTGATAATAACTTAGTACATAGAGATCTGAAGCCTGGCAACATTATGAAATATATAAATGAGGATGGAACTACCACATATAAACTCACGGATTTTGGAGCTGCAAGAGAATTGCAGGAAGAGGAACAATTTGTGTCTTTGTATGGCACTGAGGAGTACCTGCACCCAGATATGTATGAGCGAGCAGTGTTGCGCAAACCTGTGGGGAAGAGCTTTGGAGCCACGGTGGACTTGTGGTCCATAGGTGTCACACTGTACCATGTAGCTACAGGACAGTTGCCTTTCAGACCATATGGAGGAAGGAGGAATAAAGAGACCATGTTCTATATCACTACAAAGAAGGCATCCGGAGTCATTGCAGTAAGACAAATAACAAACAATAATTATCCATTAAAAAGCCTAAGTTTATGATTACTCAGTAATAGCCAAACAAAGCCAAGTTGTCAACATCAACTTCAGTGTTGACAAAATATTCACTATCATTCAAATATGAAAACTAGCACACTATGGTGAAACAGGCTGCCAATCATAAGTTCTGTCGACCCTTTGTCACTATGTACTACAACATATTACTAATATGTTCACTACTCATGCTTTAATTAAAAATCATAATATTTTCTCAGGGAACACAAACAACAGAGAATGGTCCGATAGACTGGGCTCGTGATCTGCCATCCCACTGTCAGCTCAGTGTGGGCTTACGTAAACTAGTCACACCACTGTTGGCAGGGCTGCTAGAAGTGGACCCTCACAGGATATGGACTTTTGATAGGTTCTTCTCTGAGGTGCAAGTGGCCACATCCACAACTGCTGTACACGTATTTCATGTTAACAAAGCAGCTAGCATAAAGGTGAGAAATAAACTATCTACATAATTTTAATTACCTACTATGAATATTTCAAGAGAATGTTCATTACCCATGCCAGGTGTAGCAAACAACCATATTAACTTGAAACTTTTACTTGTATTTAGTTTATTGCCAAAGTCGTAGCCGACACGGTTATTTCGGCAAAATACGAGTATTTAATTGCAGTGATTATTGTACAAGCTGCTACACAACATTGGTATTGGTACTTTATATGGGACAATTACTTAAAACTTAGTTAAGTCGGAAGTAGGTGGCGTCGATTGAAGTGTGCTGTTGGTTGTGCAACACTCGTCACGCCGTCACTGCGGCGTACGGCCCGAATTCACCCTGGAAATAATTGGCGGCAAACAGTCACCATTGTCCTAACACTGATTGGTGTTTAGTCGTAATTTTACTATGGAATGTTAATGTCGTAGTCAACAAGCGTCAATTTTATTAAATGGCTCAGGTTAATCAGCACTCGGAATGACATTCTGGCCATCTGTTACCAGTCTTCTTAAGAATTTTATAATATTACATGTTGTTGCAAAAGTTATCACCCTTTCAATTAATGGTCTCGCTTTTGCGAACGTCAATTTGTTACTAGTTTAATATTTGTAAAGTAGACAAACTAATGTAAAACATAATCTCGATTTTCCGAGATCGCTTTCATTCTTTCCCAAACAAAACTTTTGTTTAATTCTTCTGGAAAGTCATGCGGAGGCCTTTGCCCAGCAGTGGGACAGAGTGACATGTTTTAGAATTCTATGACATATACAACGTCAAATGAATGTTGTTCATAATGGCGCTTCCTCATGCGTGTGCGCGTTATGATGTCAGGTGTTCCTGAAGCCGGACGAGAAGTACGAGCACCTGCAGACGTACATCTGCGAGCAGACCAGCGTGGTGGCCGAGTCGCAGATACTGCTGCACAAGGACAAGCTCATGCTCACCGTCATCGACGAGAACACGCTGGGTACGCAGCCTGTCACACGTCGCTTTGCTATTCACTCTACTTCGCCTATCAACTCATACTTTCATGGCTAAACTCAAATCATCATCATTCTTCTGCACTCATCCTACTTGTCGAGGCCGGCGCAGCATGTCTGCTTCTTTCTTAATGCTTTATTAGTCGTCATTTCATGAGACGTCCTTCACACAGTCGATCCATCGTTTTTTTAGTTTTCCTCTACTCTTCCCACGACATTTTACGCATTCCTCTGCATCCAAGCTAACCGATTACCACACAACGTTTCATTCACCGGCGGACTTCCTCTTATGTACTCATTTAATATTTTATCCATCCGAGTAATGCGACAAATCCACCTTTAGCATTCACATCTCAGCCACATGAACATGCCTTTCACTCAGCTCTTTTGTTGTCCAACATTTTGATCCACCTACCCGACCCGAACATAGTTGGGAAAAGGCGTGCCATTTAACCGCCATGCTAACGAAGTTGCGTGGGTGCAGGCGCGGAGTACCCGGAGACGACAGCGGAGGAGCCGCTGATGCTGTTCAACAAGAACAACAACAACGTGAGCATGGTCCCTGAGCCCGAAATCCCCAAGTTCCCCGTGTTCCCCAACATCGTGTCCGTGGAGAACGACGCCAGCCAGGCCAAGGTGAGTGCTCTGCAAACCTGCCACACATCCACACCCCGAATCTTCATATTTCTTTTTTTATAAGCAGTGAAAAATGCTTAACACATACACAACACGGGTTTGACTATGTCACTTGCACCCACTAGAAGACACCGCTGTCAGCCTTCTGACGCCTTGGTGGAGGAGTCGCGAGAACTTACTTCACATTTTTTTTTTTTATTATTATGATGGGTCAGCTCTTGACCTCGAGGCTTGCCTGAACAAGGATGAGGTCTACGATGGAGCGAGCCTTCTCAGTAGCACTGGCTCTCCCGCGCACCAACGGAACACAGCGAACTGTTTGGCGCCGGACTTCGGCGGGAGGGTGGTAACTAGCCAGGCGGACCTTTGCAGGCCCTTCCACCAGTGTTGGGATCATTCAGCCGTAACCGCTAACAAAAGTCAGCGATTCCGTTGCCCGGGGTAGACCACTAGGAGGTAGATCCCACCAACCCCTAAAAACATAAAGTTCGCGAAAAATCTTTACATTCGATTTTTGTTTTCCTCGATGTGGAATCGATCTTTAATTGATGTCTTCCGATCAAGGGGGGCGGGGGAGTCTGTTAGACTCGTACTGACTGAAACCACGCCCAACACTTCTTTTCCCGTGACCAAGACCAGTGGCGACCAAGAGCCATTCGGTCTTAGCTTTACTCACCTGCCTTCAACTTGCTAAATGTGCTTTGTTTTGGTGAGTGGGAAATCATGAAATGGCCCTCCGAGGAAGGGAGTGTCAGACTTCTACTGACTAAAAACCACCCATGTTCCTTCTTAGCCCATTGTGTTCCGGGGCCGCGATATCTCTTTCGCACAGTCCCGCAGCCCCGGTTGCTAGATGTGCTGCCAACTCTATTTCAGTTTTATGTTACGACGCGATTCCTAGTACCGAAAACCAATCCCACCCTTACTGCTACTGCGTAGTGACGACAGTGTTGTGTTGTTGGGTCAGACGGCGTGCAGCGTGGGCCACGTGATCAGACGGCGCGTGGAGGCCGTGTGTGCCGCGTCCGTACTGTGCGGCGCCTGCGTGTCGCGCTGGGGAGCCCTGCTGGGCGCGCGCCTGGCGCGGGTGGCGGCACGCGCAGACGCGCTGCACGCGCACGCGCACCTCACGCACACGGCCGCGCGCGCGCTCGACCTGGCAGCTCACAGCGCCGCGCTAGGAGCCGGCAGCACCGCGCAGGTTAGTTACTAGCTGGGCGCGCGCCTGGCGCGGGTGGCGGCACGCGCAGACGCGCTGCACGCGCACGCGCACCTCACGCACACGGCCGCGCGCGCGCTCGACCTGGCAGCTCACAGCGCCGCGCTAGGAGCCGGCAGCACCGCGCAGGTTAGTTACTAGCTGGGCGCGCGCCTGGCGCGGGTGGCGGCACGCGCAGACGCGCTGCACGCGCACGCGCACCTCACGCACACGGCCGCGCGCGCGCTCGACCTGGCAGCTCACAGCGCCGCGCTAGGAGCCGGCAGCACCGCGCAGGTTAGTTACTAGCTGGGCGCGCGCCTGGCGCGGGTGGCGGCACGCGCAGACGCGCTGCACGCGCACGCGCACCTCACGCACACGGCCGCGCGCGCGCTCGACCTGGCAGCTCACAGCGCCGCGCTAGGAGCCGGCAGCACCGCGCAGGTTAGTTACTAGCTGGGCGCGCGCCTGGCGCGGGTGGCGGCACGCGCAGACGCGCTGCACGCGCACGCGCACCTCACGCACACGGCCGCGCGCGCGCTCGACCTGGCAGCACCGCGCAGGTTAGTTACTAGCTGGGCGCGCGCCTGGCGCGGGTGGCGGCACGCGCAGACGCGCTGCACGCGCACGCGCACCTCACGCACACGGCCGCGCGCGCGCTCGACCTGGCAGCTCACAGCGCCGCGCTAGGAGCCGGCAGCACCGCGCAGGTTAGTTACTAGCTGGGCGCGCGCCTGGCGCGGGTGGCGGCACGCGCAGACGCGCTGCACGCGCACGCGCACCTCACGCACACGGCCGCGCGCGCGCTCGACCTGGCAGCTCACAGCGCCGCGCTAGGAGCCGGCAGCACCGCGCAGGTTAGTTACTAGCTGGGCGCGCGCCTGGCGCGGGTGGCGGCACGCGCAGACGCGCTGCACGCGCACGCGCACCTCACGCACACGGCCGCGCGCGCGCTCGACCTGGCAGCTCACAGCGCCGCGCTAGGAGCCGGCAGCACCGCGCAGGTTAGTTACTAGCTGGGCGCGCGCCTGGCGCGGGTGGCGGCACGCGCAGACGCGCTGCACGCGCACGCGCACCTCACGCACACGGCCGCGCGCGCGCTCGACCTGGCAGCACCGCGCAGGTTAGTTACTAGCTGGGCGCGCGCCTGGCGCGGGTGGCGGCACGCGCAGACGCGCTGCACGCGCACGCGCACCTCACGCACACGGCCGCGCGCGCGCTCGACCTGGCAGCTCACAGCGCCGCGCTAGGAGCCGGCAGCACCGCGCAGGTTAGTTACTAGCTGGGCGCGCGCCTGGCGCGGGTGGCGGCACGCGCAGACGCGCTGCACGCGCACGCGCACCTCACGCACACGGCCGCGCGCGCGCTCGACCTGGCAGCTCACAGCGCCGCGCTAGGAGCCGGCAGCACCGCGCAGGTTAGTTACTAGCTGGGCGCGCGCCTGGCGCGGGTGGCGGCACGCGCAGACGCGCTGCACGCGCACGCGCACCTCACGCACACGGCCGCGCGCGCGCTCGACCTGGCAGCTCACAGCGCCGCGCTAGGAGCCGGCAGCACCGCGCAGGTTAGTTACTAGCTGGGCGCGCGCCTGGCGCGGGTGGCGGCACGCGCAGACGCGCTGCACGCGCACGCGCACCTCACGCACACGGCCGCGCGCGCGCTCGACCTGGCAGCTCACAGCGCCGCGCTAGGAGCCGGCAGCACCGCGCAGGTTAGTTACTAGCTGGGCGCGCGCCTGGCGCGGGTGGCGGCACGCGCAGACGCGCTGCACGCGCACGCGCACCTCACGCACACGGCCGCGCGCGCGCTCGACCTGGCAGCTCACAGCGCCGCGCTAGGAGCCGGCAGCACCGCGCAGGTTAGTTACTAGCTGGGCGCGCGCCTGGCGCGGGTGGCGGCACGCGCAGACGCGCTGCACGCGCACGCGCACCTCACGCACACGGCCGCGCGCGCGCTCGACCTGGCAGCTCACAGCGCCGCGCTAGGAGCCGGCAGCACCGCGCAGGTTAGTTACTAGCTGGGCGCGCGCCTGGCGCGGGTGGCGGCACGCGCAGACGCGCTGCACGCGCACGCGCACCTCACGCACACGGCCGCGCGCGCGCTCGACCTGGCAGCTCACAGCGCCGCGCTAGGAGCCGGCAGCACCGCGCAGGTTAGTTACTAGCTGGGCGCGCGCCTGGCGCGGGTGGCGGCACGCGCAGACGCGCTGCACGCGCACGCGCACCTCACGCACACGGCCGCGCGCGCGCTCGACCTGGCAGCTCACAGCGCCGCGCTAGGAGCCGGCAGCACCGCGCAGGTTAGTTACTAGCTGGGCGCGCGCCTGGCGCGGGTGGCGGCACGCGCAGACGCGCTGCACGCGCACGCGCACCTCACGCACACGGCCGCGCGCGCGCTCGACCTGGCAGCTCACAGCGCCGCGCTAGGAGCCGGCAGCACCGCGCAGGTTAGTTACTAGCTGGGCGCGCGCCTGGCGCGGGTGGCGGCACGCGCAGACGCGCTGCACGCGCACGCGCACCTCACGCACACGGCCGCGCGCGCGCTCGACCTGGCAGCTCACAGCGCCGCGCTAGGAGCCGGCAGCACCGCGCAGGTTAGTTACTAGCTGGGCGCGCGCCTGGCGCGGGTGGCGGCACGCGCAGACGCGCTGCACGCGCACGCGCACCTCACGCACACGGCCGCGCGCGCGCTCGACCTGGCAGCACCGCGCAGGTTAGTTACTAGCTGGGCGCGCGCCTGGCGCGGGTGGCGGCACGCGCAGACGCGCTGCACGCGCACGCGCACCTCACGCACACGGCCGCGCGCGCGCTCGACCTGGCAGCTCACAGCGCCGCGCTAGGAGCCGGCAGCACCGCGCAGGTTAGTTACTAGCTGGGCGCGCGCCTGGCGCGGGTGGCGGCACGCGCAGACGCGCTGCACGCGCACGCGCACCTCACGCACACGGCCGCGCGCGCGCTCGACCTGGCAGCTCACAGCGCCGCGCTAGGAGCCGGCAGCACCGCGCAGGTTAGTTACTAGCTGGGCGCGCGCCTGGCGCGGGTGGCGGCACGCGCAGACGCGCTGCACGCGCACGCGCACCTCACGCACACGGCCGCGCGCGCGCTCGACCTGGCAGCTCACAGCGCCGCGCTAGGAGCCGGCAGCACCGCGCAGGTTAGTTACTAGCTGGGCGCGCGCCTGGCGCGGGTGGCGGCACGCGCAGACGTTATATGCTATGTGTTGTACTCAGGGCGGGCTGGGCGCGGAGAGCTGGGCGGCCATGGCGGGGCTGGTGGCGGGCGAGGCGGGGTCGCTGCGCACGGCAGCCGCAGCGCTGGTAGCCAGGCACGCAGCACCAGCACTGCGGGCAGAGTTCGACACGGCCGCGCACCACGCGCCCTGCCCCAGCGACCTGCGCCTGCACATCAAGGCCAAAACGCTCGTCGAGAGGTCGGTGCACTTGACCTGATATGTCCGATGATGATGCATTATAATCGCATCCCAGATTAATTGGGCGTATGTAACACTTGCAGGCTGCGCGACTCGTGGCAGCACCTGGTACGCGACCGCGCCACACGCTCGCTGACGTACAACGACGAGCAGTTCCACGTGCTGGAGCGCATCACGGTGGCGGAGACCGGGCGGCGCGCGCGACAGCTGCTGCAGAAGGCCTCGCCTCTGGCGCGCGCTCGGGCTGACGCTATCGCCGACTGGTGACTGCACATACAGTTCCACGTGCTGCATCACTTCTGTCTGATCAGCTAATTTACCTTGACCCTGTCTACCGTCCATGCAACTAACCATAAACGTTACAATTAGGTAC
The DNA here is from genome assembly GCA_949316265.1 of Diarsia mendica. Classification (NCBI taxonomy): domain Eukaryota; kingdom Metazoa; phylum Arthropoda; class Insecta; order Lepidoptera; family Noctuidae; genus Diarsia; species Diarsia mendica. The sequence goes on along the minus strand of OX438902.1, from coordinate 23,124,074 downwards.
AAGGTGGCGCAGACGGTATACCTTCAGACGCAGATCCTGGACAAGGACGTGTCCAGCGCGGAGCTGAAGCTGCTGACCCTGGCGGCGCGGATACAGGACGCCGAGCACACCATCCGCGACCAGATCAACGATGCGCAAACTACGGTCAGTACCGCCTGCCCATCGAGTGAGGTGACACTTGAAAATGTATGTTTGTGTTGTCAACAAATGTTTTCTTTTGCAGCTGAACGCTTCAAAGGCGGAACACGGAGCCGAGAGAACGCGGGACGTGGGCGTGCGCGCCGGACACAGCAACGGCACCAGCGCGGCCGGTGTGCGCGCGCTACTGGCCGCGCACGACGAGCTGGCCAGCGCGCTCAAGGGCAACTCCGCGCTGCTCAGCAAACTCAACAACCTCACGCACTCGCTGGCGCCCTAGCGCGAGGCCGAGTGCGGCTCCAGCGCGTCGCACGAGCACGAGCACTCCAGCACGTCGCACGAGCGCGCCAGCACGTCACACTCGCACGCCAGCACGTCGGGCTCGCTGTCCGTACGCGACAGTGACTCGCTGTCCAGTGCGGACGAGTGCGCGTTCGCGTCGGGCGCGCACACCGTCATCTACTCTACGGACGCGTGCGACAGTGAGCTGCACGACGCGCACAAACACGCGCACGACGCGCACAAACACGCGCACGAAGCGCACGACGATGCGGAAGACGCGCACTCACGCAGCGGGAAGCACTCGTGCGTCATCGGGTAACGCACGATTCAGACTACATCTCGATAAAGTGCTACTAAGTTTAAACATATCAGAAGTAACCGAACAGTTCCTTGTAAATATCATTCCATAGCAGTGCTACATAATGTAACAATTAAATGTTCTTCATCGAGCAACAATTCCTGCCAAACTAATGTTATACTTAAAACTTGATGAACCTTCCAGTAAAAAGTCAATATACACTGTCTACGTTTCCTGGTCCCACTGCGGACACTCGGGCTCTACGCAACCCCTAGTGTAGATGACACATATCTTTAAATATACACTGTTTAGGGCGTAATAAAATCGCCACAGGTCTTAATTTCTACACATTTTCTTCACCCATTATAATTCACATGTTATATTTGTATACAATAAGATATATACGCCTACAGAGGCCAGTGATTTGGACTGATAACGATCTTCTTTTCGATCTCAGAATATTTCTTTTATCCTTACATAGTATAAAACAAAGTCGCTATTTTTGTCTGTTTGTTTGTCTGTATGCTTAAATCTTTAAAACTACGCAACGGATTTTGATGCGGTTTTTTTTAATAGATAGAGTGATTCAAGAGGAAGGTTTTAGTATATAATTTGAACGACATCCACGCGGGTGAAGCCGCGGGCATCAGCTAGTTTTATAATATGACATCAAAACATTGTTTTGGTTTATAAAGACTGCACAAAACACAGCATTCCTAATAGATATATTTTATCAAAATTAGTTATAGGGAATAGACTCTATTAATGTTTATTAATAGTGCTCTCTTTGTATAATTATTGTACCCATTTACAAAATTTAACTGTTGCCTGTGTTCAAGATTTTATTATCTGCAAAAAAATATAGGGACTATGTCGACACTACATAAGTACATACATACAGGAATTAATTCATATTTATGAGGCTGGTGAGGTCCGACTCTTTTACCTATGGACGAATAGTTCATTCAGAAATATAATGATTACGAATAAGTGCAATCTGTGCAATGGATATAGGTTAAGTATTATATAACTAGTAGAAATTAATTTTATTTTATTTTTTATTTTATTAATTTTAAGAAAACTTACAGCTAAAACATTTGTAGTCGAATTACCATGTAGAAGAAGGCCAATTACAAGTTTCCACAAATAAACTTAAAACTTAGATTAAACAGATACGGTAAAATATAAACAGCGTAAGAGTTACAAGAGATACACAGCGTTAGAATTAATATATACGTAGACACAACTAAAGCGAATATTTAAAAATGAAAATACAAAGCGCGAGAATTAATACAACTGACGGGAATAAGTACACAAATAATAATACACAGCGTGACAATTCATATCGACATAGCTAGAGAGAATTTACATAAAAATAAACAAAAAATACTCATGAGTGAGAGCTAAACATATACACAACTAAAAGGGTATAAACAAAACAAAAAGACACATCATGACATTACACTTCAAAGAAGTAATTACTCATAGTTGTTTTTAAGTTCCGGACACTACTTGTAAACAAATCAAGCTCAATATCCCGGCACACCATATTGAACTTACGACAAGCTCTTAAGATAAATGAATTTTGCCTATAGACAGTTTTCACAATAGGTACATGTAGGAGATGAGGTCTCCGAAGAAACACAGATGGTACCCTAAGTCCAATCTTGGCTACCAGTTCAGGAACGTCAGTAGATCCGTTCATTATGCTGAATAGAAAAGCAAGATCTGCTATTTTTCTTCGCTCGTGTAAAGGAAGAATATGAAATTTCTTACACCGACTTGTATAGTTAGGAAGATAAGTATTAGAACGATATTGAGTGTACCTTAAAAATCGCCTTTGTATGCCTTCAATACGATTAATATAGACATTGTAATTAGGATTCCAGACTTGAGAGGCATATTCGAGATGGCTACGCACGAAAGCACAGTAGAGGATTTTCAAAGTTTTGACATTCTTAAACTCAGAGGAAACTCTAAAAATAAAACCCAAGGCTTTAGAAGCCTTGTTGACTATATTGTCAATGTGCGTATCAAATAAAAGCTTTGAGTCAAATGTTACCCCAAGATCCTTGATGACGTTAACTCTGGCAATTGAGTCATCCGATAATTTATAATCATACCTAATAGGGTTTGGCTTACGAGTAAAAGTACATACATAACATTTTGAAATGTTTAAATCCAACCTATTTCTATCACAGTAATCATGGAACCGGTCCAGATCCTCCTGTAATAGGCGTGCATCCTCAATGGTAGACACTTGACTTAGAATTTTCATGTCATCTGCGTACAATAAAATTTTAGAATTTATAAAACAAGAGGTTATGTCATTTACAAAGATATTGAACAAAAGAGGTCCCAATAAGGATCCTTGGGGAACTCCCGACGGAATGTACATCGCTCTCGAGGCATAACCGTTTAGGACTACAGTCTGGCACCTATTTTCAACATATGATACAAACCATCTGTACAAGTTACCCCTCACACCAATCCCTAACAGTTTGCGCATTAGAAGTGCATGATCGATTCGATCAAAACATTTGCTATAATCAGTGTATATAACATCTACCTGGGACCTCTTAGACATATGCTCTGAAAGAAAGTCACTACAAACTACGAGGTTAGAGGTGGTGGAGCGACCTTTCAAAAATCCATGTTGGTGTTCGGAGAAACTTAATTTAAGTGAAGAAGAAAGTTGTTTGTGTACAATTTTCTCCATGATTTTAGCAAACACGCAGAGTTTGGAGATCGGTCTATAATTTTCAACGCTGTCCTTAGGTCCTTTTTTATGAATAGGCGTTATATAAGCTGATTTCCAAATTGAAGGCACTACTCCCAAGTCAAATGACCGTTTGAATAATAACTTCAACGGAACTGACAGACAACTAGCACATCTAGTTATAAAAATTGGTGAAATATTATCGGGACCAGCTGATTTGTTAACATCCACTTGCTTTAACAACCTAAAGACCTCATCCACCTGCACATCAACAGCGCAGATGTCAGATACCAGGTCGGTAGATTGATCTATTCTTGGGGAGTCAAGGAGTTCATTCACGTCGTGGCGCTCTTGGAAGTTCGAAAAGAAATAGTCGCCAAACAAATTACATATTTCCTCCCCATGACCAGACGACACTTCACCTAATTTGAGTACAGATGGGTAACAGTTGGTTTGTTGTTTGGATTTAACATATTGCCAAAACGCCCTAGGATTCTTAGAGATGGCTAATTCAATGTTTGCTATATAATCGTCAAACATTTCCTTCTCCAGATCTTTAGCCCGTTGACGTAAGGTAACAAAAGATTGATAGTCCGAGAGATTTCCGTAGGTTTTAAATTTTGAGTGAAATTTTGACTTTTCTTTAATTATTTTAATGAGAGGGCTTTTGTACCAAGGAGGATACTTACTTCTTGGAACGATCGTTTTTGATGGGATATATGTATTATGAATCGAGTTGATAGTGTCATAAAAGAATTTAACAGCTTCTTCAAGAGGCCTACAATTAAGCTCTAAAGGCCAGTCAATTTCCAACATTTTTTCAATTATGGCGTCATAATTCCCCTGAGCATATAAGAACTTGACTCGCGGTCGAGAGTGCAGGTGGTGAAGTTGGACAAAGTCTGCAGAGATGCAGAGTGCCTTGTGATGTGAGTCTTCTTGCACTAGGGGATCCAGGCTGTAAGTGACGGCTACTTCACTGTTAGACAACACAAGGTCAAGAATCCTATTATTTACATTCCGATGTGAATTGTACTGTAGCAAATTGCAAGCGGTAAGAGTATCACAAAAGCTAGTTTGAATGGGACCATGCAAGTTACTAGGACACAGATGATCACCGTCCGCCGCAGCGTGCCAGTCAATATTCGGTTGATTAAAGTCACCGAGCACTAAAAACTTATCTGCAGGATATTTAAGAACAATATCACTTAAATTACTTGAAAAGTTATTAAGTTGTATCATTAATGAGTTGCCAGATTGCTGGCTACATATATACACAACACATAAATGTATTTTATAGGTCACTTTAGGTTTCTTTTGGTGTAAAGTTAATGTAACCCACAGATCCTCGGCAGACGAACACCATTCGTTGCGGACATCGGCAACAAGTTCACGACGTATGGCTATTAAGACCCCCCCACCCCTAGTTTGATTAGTATGCGAGTAACTCCGATCCCGTCTCCAAACAAAATATCTATCATCAAACAATTCGCTATCGGATATACCATCGATAAGCCATGTTTCCGTCAAACAAATAATATCAAAAGAATTAACACAAACATTTCTGTAAAAAATAGATGTTTTCGTACGTAGCCCTCGAACATTTTGATAGAAGATACTAATAGGTGCCATTATCCTTCAAATGTAAAACCAGAAAAATGATTGAAAAGATATAAGGTACACTCATAGTTAGTGTGAAGTTAGTACTAAGGGAGGTAAAAGTCGGCCTAAATAGCAAGTGGTGGCAAAGTAAAGCAAAAACTTCATGTAAATCAGTTTCGACAAAATAAGCGCAAGAAATCGTATTCCAAGTGTAGAAAAAAAATATTATTAAATTGTGGGTAAGAAGTTCCAAGTGTAAGCAGATCTTACCTCTAACAGCACAAGCATAAAGTATAAAATGATAGTAAATAAAGCTTAACGAGTTGAATGAATAGGCGACACCGAGCGATAAGAGAACAAAGGGCAGCCGAGAATGGAATGCGTGTAAAAAATACGTATGATCTATGTTTCTCCAAAATAAGTTGAACATGTTCACTTTTAACAATAATGTGTCCATAAAATGTAAACAATGTTTCACGAAAATGGTAAATATCTCACAAGTAAGATGAGACATAGTAATTAAGATAAAAACTTTTTTAAATCTTGTTCTGTCTTAATGCAATGTTTTGGAGACGAGGTGTTTTTCCGTACAAGTATCTTACACCCCCTAACCCACACATGCTCGAAACCCCGCTCACTGGCTCGAGCTTTGGTTTTATTGAGTAAAAGTTTGTTTTCTAGTGTGAGGTGGTCATTGATGTACACTCTGTTATTGCCCTGTAGGCCCAGATCACCCGCACTCAGTTTTTTATGTTTCCTCGCCGCCGCTATGAAGTCATTCTTTAGGTAGCTGTTATGTACAGAGCAAATAATGTTTTTGTTTACATTGTCATTACGTGACGGCACCCTTGCTATGTAGTTAATCTGTTCCTTCGGGACATGAAAATTAATTACTCCACCAATCTTGGTCATTATTGCGAACAGGTCTTCATCCTTGGATATCGGCACTCCTTTGATCTCAATATTGTTCATGCGAGACCTCTGTTCACACTCCGACTGACGAATCTCAAGCTGACTGATTCGATCTTGCAAATTGACTATCGCTTCCTTGTTCAACTTCATAATTTCAATGTCACTTTCCAACACTGACACTTTACTAGTTAAAGCCGTTATTTCCTGACCGTAGCACTCAAAGGACGATTTCAGTTCAGACACTTCATGCCGTATGGTTTTTAGTTCGGCAAGCTCACTCTGAATAGCCTTCACACTCTCGATCAATGCTGGCAATGCTTCCATTTTAGCTGACAGATGTTGAAGCTCAGCCATGATGGTCTCCGAGTTCGCTGGTGACGCCTTCAGACTACCAGTTAGTGGACTGGCAACCGGGGTACCCTTGCAGCTTTGACATTTCCATGTCGATTTACGCTCGCCAAGTTTTCTCCAGCTAGCCTCACTTATCCCAGCACAGGGAAAGTCGAGCTTTGCCTTACAGGCAACACACGTAGCACCATCCCTCGATTGCACGTCACAACTTTTACAGGTAAACATTACGACTTAGATACACTGTCAGAGCCCGTTTTATGAGAAATAATTATATAGTATTTGACTAGTATAGAATCAACATATACTATATAGTATAGAATAATTATATAGTATATGTTGATTATAACTTTAAACAATTTATAGGTAGCAATAATTACTATAGACGATCATTGTTACTATTATAATAAAAAATGAAACTACAAATATATTTTTTAGATCATTTGGTTTTATTTTATGATATAAATAACTAACGGAATGTACATATAAACAGTATAGTGAAAGTTCTAGATCTGTTCTAATTCTAGTTTCTTAGAACAACTGTAGAATAACCAAGGTACAACTATTTTAGTATTTCAGTTTATTTACCAATACTCAGTTTATACATTTCATCATTATAGATCATCACAACCAAGGGCGGATCCAGCTTTGGTGCCAGGGGGGGGTCACAAAGAGTCGTGGTCAAGTCACAAGAAATTATAATTTAATTTTTATAACCATGGATACAAGTAAAAATATGTTGTTTTATTAATTTATGTACGTAGGTACTTAAAAATACCTATATTTAAATAACAAAATCACATTTTCTTTTAAGTCTTCTCCCGAAACGCGTTACCACTTCATCTACCTACTTCAATGGGTACGTTTTTTAGTGTGGAGAAGTGTCAGTCTGGTTAGACGTTCTTCAACCATTGAAGCTCTTAGCCACGATTTGATTCTTCGAAATGCTATAACCCATATCCAGGGGGATAAAGCGTTGAATAATTTTCGGTGGATGGACGACTTAGAATCAGAAATGAGAATTGAAGTAGATGAGCGTCTCAAGCGAGACAGAATAGCGAAAGAGCAGGAGGGCGGCGCGAGCGAAGCGAGCGCGAATTTTTATTCAAGATTTTTGGGGGTGGCAAAGATATTATCATTGGGAGGAAAGAGTATAAAATACTGTTTTACTTGAATCGAGAAGAGATCCGCTTACTCTTATCTTGGTAGACATCATCCTCCACTTCCTGAACCAAGCGCCTGATAAACGATTATTCTTACAAAAAAAATATTGGTGTATACTTTGTTTATATTGGCTACTGAGTTTTTGTGGTCAATAGACCACACCACCACTTTTAATAAAAAGTGTACCATTCTGACCCAACCTTGTAAGGGATAACTCGATTAACACTACGATACGTAAAGATTTACTTAACTATAAAACGTAAAATATGGTAGTATGTACTCAGGTTTTTAATTGCCTCGGAAACAGCCAAAGCCCGAAAGTCTGACAACCAGTCAGTGAAGTCATACTAAGGGATATCTCGTTGTACCCAGTACTAACTGGGTTGTGCAGTGTGCACTGTGTGCAGGCCAAGAAAGCAGTCGTTCCATGTAAAATTCCGGTTTTTACCTGCATCCAGATAGACTGGAAGCCGACTACAACATACTCGTAGTTGGGATAACGTATGTGGATCTTTTAAATTTTTCACCAGCCTTTATCACTAGGGATAATGCAAACAATCTAAGGATAGTACCTATCAAAATCGGTTCAGGCGTTTAGAAGTTATGGTGGATTATAGAAACTCACAAATAAACACACATGAACCCTAAAAACACTCTATTTTTTGGGCTGTTGTGTAAAATATATAATAAAAACATTACGTTTTTTACAATTTTAATTAGTGGTCCACCTAGGTCCTGGACCCAGCCCAGGGGGGGGTCATGACCCCCCTGACCCCCCCCCTGGATCCGCGCTTGATCACAACTTGCTTCAATATAAAATAAAATACTAGATTGTATTTGTTAAGAGGCCTATTACAATTCGAGCGTGATATTTGCGTTAAAAGTTTTATTTGGGGAAACCGACTTCTTTTTAAACCTTATTTTGATGGTCTCCGAGTTATTTTAATCACCAATGTTTATGACTACCAGAAAATAAAAAGAAACGTAGTAAATAAATGCAAAAAAAAAAGTAATGAATACTTCAAGGTCCAATTTTTGTAAAATCTCAGTATAAAAATTTACTTATCTCCCTAACTATAAAACTTTGGCTGATTTTGTAATGGCGGGTCCAGATCCAGACACCCTGTATATAATACAGCACATCATTATCACATTTATTCATTTTTTTTCTGCTTGAGCTCAGCTCTGCAGTACAACTCATATTTTGTGACAGGCCTCTTAACTACACACATATTTTTTTTAAACATAATTGCATACAATAAAAGTATAACCTTGATAAATTAATGTAATAAAAACAATCATCAACACTATAATTCGGATTTGACGCAAAAGCAACGAATCTTTCTTCGTGACAGGGTGACCCGCCATAGCATACAGAGGTCATTTGCATTTTTTTTTTTCATTTTGTCATTTCATTTCGGGGGGGTTATTCGATGATTTTCCCACCAAAAACAAAAAAAAAAGGTCATTTGCTAATTATTAGGCCCGGTTTCCACCAAAGCGGAGAGATGTGCCAAATTCGACCAATGACAGAAGGGCGAAAGACTAGGACCTTACCTAGCTAAATATCTACGTGCGGGTCCAGACCCAGTCACCCTGTATAACTGATCGACCTATCAAATGGCCACGTCATATTACGCACAAGTCGGTTTGACTTGAAGCAAAGCGGAGAGCTGCAGGCTCATTGTGTTACATAGTTATGTTCAGAACATCATGACATGCGTCTGTCTCCCGCGGCGGCTGGCACGAGAGCTTCATTCCCTCGTTCTGCCACCTCCTTCGCTAGCATCACTGCTTCGCATTGGGGAGGCTAGGACTATGGCTTGCTTTAGTCACAGAATACATAATAGTACTACGTACAGAAGGGACACTCCCTTCCCCGCGCTCATATTAAATACCGCACCTCACCCCGCACTTCGAGGTATTCGTCGTCGACACTTGAGCAATGGCTCGCGCTCGTATAGTCGTCGTTCGGTTTTCGCGACGCAGACCGTTGCACTTTCCGCGCCATTTTTTAGGCTACGACAACCCTACTAGAGTTTACGCACACATTTGCACGTGCACGTCGTGCACAAACGTTATTTGTTTATGTAGTAGTAATAGGTAATTATTTTGCGGGCGTTGTATGGAGTGTCCGAGGTGTGCTTTAGTGCCGGACGCGAGAGGTGACGCCGCACAGAGAACACAGCGGGGTCCCACAACAGATCTCCACGGTATGCTCCACCGTGTCCTCGGGCGAAAGTTCACACTTTTTTTTTTGCTCGGGTGGAACATCATCAAATAACCCCTCACGCTCTTGAGCAGAGCGAAAGGGAGTGTCAGACTTCTACTGACTAAAAACCTCACATGTTCCTTCTTAGCCCTATCTATCTATCTTGTGAACAACCCGCAGCCCCGACGGGCACCGAACCCCGAATGTTCACCCTCAAACATTTATTACCGAAGTTGCGAACGCTCACATTATTCTATTGTTCAGTCTTTTCTTGGTCTTGTTCGCTCGCCTTCGTATCTAATTCTGAACATAACTGCGCTACACTATTGTCCTGCACATAGAGTCTTGCTGTGGTATTAAAGTACAGCTGTCGCAAATGAATGGTAGCTGCTACACGGAGTCGAGGATAGAAACGTTTTGGGGGGGGAGTCAATTCTTAAGTATTTTATAATATACAATATTTAAAAAATAAAGAGAAGTAGCTCGACCTCTACTTCTTTTTATTTTTGTAAACTAAAACAATTATAATTAGAAGCTCCTCCACTTTTTTTTTGTTTTGTGTGAAGTCAAGTCCGCGTTCATAACCAGTTTCCTAGCGTGTCGATGGCAATTTAAATTGTGTCATCATCAGCCCAGCACTGAGCCACAAGTGTCACAGACACAACCCGCTTGTGTTGTGCGTATTGTGTTCAGATAACATTTAAAACGTGCATCGTAAGGACGCGCAATTTATTTAAACCAAGTCGATCTACGTTCAGATCGTCTTGGTTTATTTATATCAGGTGTCAGTCGGTAAGTGATGCTAGTCGAGCAGCTTCCCGCGACTCCGGTCCAGCATCTTGAACTCGCGGTGAGCTGCCTGCACTCGCAGGAACTCCTTGAACAGCTTGTCGAAGTCTATCGCGGGTTCGATGCTCTCCGCCGGGCCCAGCCAGCACACGTCCTCCACACCGGCGGGGACCCTGGGAAAGGCAGTGGTCATTATTTTTTTTTTTGCGACAATCCCGCCACACTATTCCCAAACCACTGTAGCTCCTGTAAGCCAGAATAAACAGTGGCGACCACCAGAAAAGCGCCGAGACAATGAAGCTCGACGAAGTCCCAGAGAAACGATTTAACTGTCTTGGATCCCGCAACGAAATTAATCAGAAAAGAATAGCGGTGGAGTACAATAACATAATGTCTACTTCACTCATATCAGGAGGAGACAGAACAGAACAAGGCCAATAGGCACACAGGGACGATATACAACTGGGATGAGCCCAGCTGCCTAGGCAAGGCTCAGTAACTCACTGGTCAGGATAGACGCGCGCTGCAGTGAGTCGGTTCCGCAGCGCGTGGAAGGCGTCGCTCTGCGGCAACAACATCAGCAACCCGAACATGGCGGCGCGCAAGGGGGCGCTGCGCTGTCCGCCCAACATCTCTAGCCGCAGGTCTGTAACATTGCACAGCTGTACTGTACTAATGCACGCTGAAATCACTCACTGGCCGCGAAATTAGTTTTTTTTTTTTTTTTTGCAATTTGCCGGTCAGTTTCAGGTTGTGTGTAAAATTAAATAGGATTCGCGACCGTAACAAACGTGACTTTACTGAGTAATAATGAACTTCCTTGAGTGACTATTATTTTGATGATTAAAGCATTCAAGGAAGCTATGGAGAAAGGGTGGGAATTGGTTTAACTTCTCGTATGCCGTGTAATTAGACACAATTAAAAAGCCATTGTGTCTCGCGTAGATCTACGCTACGGCATACGAAGGGTTAATCATTATCACTCTGAAAAGTCATATTTGTTACGGTCGCGAATCTTATTATCATCACATACAACCTGTCACTGACCGGCAACTTGCAAAAAATGTAAGATAATTCGAATTTCGCGGACTACCCCTGAAGCATCACCCTTAAGTGATAGCGCCGTGCGACTACCGCTGCGATACATCTTTGATACGCCATTTCCAAACGTAGGTAACTCACAGCAAGGTAAAAATATTATCTCGTCATTTTCTTCGCCGCAACTCGGCAGGTATTCGCTGCCCAGCAATAAATACAGTTTCCGCAAGGTTATATGAAAATCTGCTAGAAGGTAGTAGATACGGTATCCGCGCCTTACACCAATGTCCAAAACAGCATCTGAACTGCTGTGTTGAACGTTGACCATAGGCGAGAAATACCTCGTCGTGCCCGCCGATGTTAAAATACAACATTATTTAGTACTTAACACACAAGAAAATAAATATTTTTTTGAGTAATAAAAAACCTGTGAGTCCCTTAAACTTAAGAGAAAGATGATGCATTCTGAGTTATTAATAGTTATTACACACATATATATTTTATTTGTTTACATAACAACGCATTATATATAAATATACAAGATGATTTTTTAGTCACCGTCCAAATTCTCGTATATTAATCTTTGGCGAAAATCATTGAATACATGTTTTTTCTTTTAGTATCACTCAATACAAAAGTTTTGAGATATCACATCACAAAGTTTTAACGTTTCATGGAGAGCGGATTTGGATTTCTCGAATTCTTTCGAGAAAATGATTTAATATGAAAATTTTACGTATCAATTTTTATTCCGTCCGAACTCAAGGTTTGCCAAAGGGCGATGGAACGAAGCGTATTGGGTATAAAGCTCAGCGATAGAATCCGCAATACCACAATACGCTCGAAAACTGGAATCGCTGATGTGGGAAAAAAGACTGCTGGCTTGAAGTGGGATTGGGCGGGCCATGTCTGTAGGATGGATCAAGACCGATGGGCCAAAGTCGTCACGCAGTGGATGCCAGAAGACGGGCGTCGTCGCCGAGGGAGGCCTAGAAAACGCTGGCGTGACGACCTAGAAGCGTTTTTGCCCAATTGGACGGAGAAAACCGCACAGAGGGATGAGTGGAAGGCTATGGGGGAGGCTTTTGCCCAGCAGTGGGACAATATAGGCTAAAAAAAAAAAAAAAAAATTTATTCAAAAATGGTGTTAGTGGATGATACCTAACACCTAGAAAAAATTTGGCCGGTGACTAAAAAATCATCTTGTAACTATCGTCTACATTTCTTGTTCATTTCTCCTTTTGCAGGTCTGCTGGCAGTGTATCGAAACAAGCAGTAGGTACCTTTATACTCAAATATTGTATTTGATATTTTCCTGTGTTATGTACTGTGTGTAATTAAATAGTAAAATAAATAAAGATTTGTAAAACAATGGTTAGACGGGTAGTTTTGTACCACACTTAAGTTATTTGCCGCAATCGGATCGAAGAATTGATTATAATTATAACCATCGGCTATTGCTAGTTAAGGATTGTCTGGACATGTTATGGCAATTCAACACTTTGAATAGCCCCGCAAGTTCCCAACAGCGGGCATTTCTAACAGATCCAGTGAGGTATCCAGGGTATCAGTCCACTGAGACCCTGGTGGATCAGCTAGGTGCGTAAACTGCAGGGCCGATCATTGGCATGGTCAACGGGCCTAGGAAGCAGAAGGTACTCACATGCAAATATAGGGGATTCGATGAGCTGCACTAACTTATCCACTTCAGTCAGGAAATCCACCGTGATCTCTAAATCGCCGCTGTTTGTAACTTAAGGATTTATAAAATTAAACAAAAAAAAATGGAACATAAAATAAAAAGGCTAAATTATTATTGTGGTTTTAGAATCGATCGGTATTTCCACGCCCCAACATTGTGACTCCCACCGTAATACAGTTTATAACTAATGACACCAATAACAGAATTTATTATTGTGTACTGAGTAACTAATTGGGTATGTAATCTTTTAGCTTCATAGAAAATAAGTACTATTGTTAATTTTTTGGCAAATAAAGATTATGATAACTGGCCCCTGCACCGGCGGAGACACATACTTCAGATTAGCGTTAGACCGGCGCGTGAGGGTGACTGGGTTTACCTTCTACCACACGCGCTTTAAAGCTCGTTTAAATCAATGTTTCTTCGTCGGGATCCATACTACTTCTGACTATACCCAGTGGTTCGAGCGAACAAACCGGGATAAGTAAGTCTTTGTCTTTGTAAGCGCATGGATGCGCGTTCCGGTTTTTTAAGAGTAAAATATGACGAGTGCGTAAGTCAATAGGAGCTTTACGCGTTCTGAAACAGCTCTAAGAAAATCATGATACATTATTATTTATTTAGTAGATAATTACCGAGTTTAGAAAATATGAACATCTGTTAGTAACGCATGGTGTTTGCAAAGGATACAAGGAGGATATGAGCCGGTTGCAATGCTGGTAGTTGTGTGTGAGCAGACACAGCGACAGCAGCGACACGGGGCTGTGGCACCAGCACGGGTACAGCACTGCGAACAGCTGGTGTACCGCCTGCACATACACAAATATTTTATTTTTATTCAAGTGGAACAATTCACAAATTAACTAAGGAATACAAACAGTGAAAACAATAGTTATCGCTAGGGTAACAGAAACTTAGCGTATAAATACATTATTGTACAAACTTAATACTCATGAAAGCTCTTTTAGTATGAGACTTAAACTTACAGGGAGCACATGCAAAAATGTCCATGTGTTTTCGCCGGAAACAGAAGGGGACCAAGTATAGAGCCTTGAGGCACACCAGAGGTCACCTGTGCGATATTAGATTTATGACCATTGATTACAACCCTCTGACTGCGGTTGGTAATGTAAGAAGTGAACCACCTAAGAAGATTACCAGGAATTCCGTTGAACGCTATTTTATTTAGAAGAATTTCATAGTCTACCTTGTCGAAAGCCTTACAGAAGTCCGTATAAACTGCATCCACCTGAACGTCGGTCGAAAAATTTGTATTTGTCGATTGACGTTTAACGAAACCATGCTGTTATTGAATTATGATGTTGGGGAGTACAGGATTTTCGTTGTGAACTAACCTTTCAAAGAGCTTCGACAACGTAGATAGGATGGAAATGGGACGATAGTGCTCCACGCAACGATTGGGATAAAGATATTACCCTCCGAAGTCCGGTAATACTGGTATTATACTACCATGTACACAAGTCATGGTGTTTAAGGAGATCGAATGACGATGCCAGTGTCAGGAGGTTGTTAGTTAACATTAGATAAGATGGCGGCACTGACTGGGTCGCGGAAGTTGCGCAGCTGCGTGCGCAGGTCGAACAGCTCGGCCGCGGTGAGCAACATGGTGTTGAGTACGTCCACCATGGTGCCCACGAACTGTTAGTTAACATTAGATAAGATGGCGGCACTGACTGGGTCGCGGAAGTTGCGCAGCTGCGTGCGCAGGTCGAACAGCTCGGCCGCGGTGAGCAACATGGTGTTGAGTACGTCCACCATGGTGCCCACGAACTGTTAACATTAGATAAGATGGCGGCACTGACTGGGTCGCGGAAGTTGCGCAGCTGCGTGCGCAGGTCGAACAGCTCGGCCGCGGTGAGCAACATGGTGTTGAGTACGTCCACCATGGTGCCCACGAACTGTTAACATTAGATAAGATGGCGGCACTGACTGGGTCGCGGAAGTTGCGCAGCTGCGTGCGCAGGTCGAACAGCTCGGCCGCGGTGAGCAACATGGTGTTGAGTACGTCCACCATGGTGCCCACGAACTGTTAGTTAACATTAGATAAGATGGCGGCACTGACTGGGTCGCGGAAGTTGCGCAGCTGCGTGCGCAGGTCGAACAGCTCGGCCGCGGTGAGCAACATGGTGTTGAGTACGTCCACCATGGTGCCCACGAACTGTTAACATTAGATAAGATGGCGGCACTGACTGGGTCGCGGAAGTTGCGCAGCTGCGTGCGCAGGTCGAACAGCTCGGCCGCGGTGAGCAACATGGTGTTGAGTACGTCCACCATGGTGCCCACGAACTGTTAGTTAACATTAGATAAGATGGCGGCACTGACGGGGTCGCGGAAGTTGCGCAGCTGCGTGCGCAGGTCGAACAGCTCGGCCGCGGTGAGCAACATGGTGTTGAGTACGTCCACCATGGTGCCCACGAACTGTTAGTTAACATTAGATAAGATGGCGGCACTGACGGGGTCGCGGAAGTTGCGCAGCTGCGTGCGCAGGTCGAACAGCTCGGCCGCGGTGAGCAACATGGTGTTGAGTACGTCCACCATGGTGCCAACAAACCGCACGTCGCGCTCGGTCAGCAGGATACCCGCCAGCGCGCAGTACATGTGCTCCGCGTTCAGCAGCACGCACAGCTGTCTGCGAACAACCACCACACCTTACTGCTTTGTCACTAGATATTAATTTTACGGACACAACACACATGTAACCTGCCTGTTATCCCCGAAGGCTTAGACAGAGGCGCACCCTACAGTACACCCACAGTTTGCTTTTAAATTGATTGATTGACAACTATGACTGACAAGGATGGCCGATGTAGGAGGCAACGTACATATTCGGAGGAAGTACGTTATTCGAGAATCCGCCAATTGCGGCCATAAAATTCTAGGATTGATTTCGTGGGCGATCCCCTGTTGTCTTGACTACAACAAACGTTACCTAATAATAAATGCGCCTCTATCTTCTAAGAGATTATCGTCAGCCGCCAGTAGCCGCAGCAGAGCTCGCAGGAACTTGTAGTAATACCGACTGGACTCCAGATCACCTGCAATCGGAAACGAAAATAGAAATTACAGCTCATCTAGGTTCAGCAACTGTTGCCAAGGTCTGTCTGTGGATGGGTGATCAAGGTTAAGCAATTGTTGGTAAGGTCTGTCTGTGGATGGGTGATCAAGGTTAAGCAATTGTTGTTAAGGTCTGTCTGTGGATGGGTGATCAAGGTTAAGCAATTGTTGTTAAGGTTTGTCTGTGGATGGGTGATCAAGGTTAAGCAATTGTTGTTAAGGTATGTCTGTGGATGGGTGATCAAGGTTAAGCAATTGTTGTTAAGGTCTGTCTGTGGATGGGTGATCAAGGTTAAGCAATTGTTGTTAAGGTTTGTCTGTGGATGAGTGATCGAGGTTAAGCAACTGTTCTCAAGGTTTGTCTGTGGATGGGTGATCGAGGTTAAGCAACTGTTGCCGAGGTTTGTCTGTGGATGGGTGATCAAGGTAAAGCAATTGTTGTTAAGGTTTGTCTGTGGATGGGTGATCGAGGTTAAGCAACTGTTGCCGAGGTTTGTCTGAGGATGGGTGATCGAGGTTAAGCAATTGTTCTCAAGGTTTGTCTGTGGATGGGTGATCGAGGTTAAGCAATTGTTGTTAAGGTTTGTATGTGGATGGGTGATCAAGGTTAAGCAACTGTTCTCAAGGTTTATCTGTGGATGGGTGATCGAGGTTAAGCAACTGTTCTCAAGGTTTGTCTGTGGATGGGTGATCGAGGTTAAGCAACTGTTCTCAAGGTTTGTTTGTGGATGGGTGATCGAGGTTAAGCAACTGTTGCCGAGGTTTGTCTGAGGATGGGTGATCAAGGTTAAGCAATTGTTCTCAAGGTTTGTCTGTGGATGGGTGATCGAGGTAAAGCAATTGTTGTTAAGGTTTGTCTGTGGATGGGTGATCGAGGTTAAGCAACTGTTGCCGAGGTTTGTCTGTGGATGGATGATCGAGGTTAAGCAATTGTTGTTAAGGTTTGTCTGTGGATGGGTGATCAAGGTTAAGCAATTGTTGTTAAGGTCTGTCTGTGGATGGGTGATCAAGGTTAAGCAATTGTTGTTAAGGTTTGTCTGTGGATGAGTGATCGAGGTTAAGCAACTGTTCTCAAGGTTTGTCTGTGGATGGGTGATCGAGGTTAAGCAACTGTTGCCGAGGTTTGTCTGTGGATGGGTGATAAAGGTTAAGCAATTGTTGTTAAGGTTTGTCTGTGGATGGATGATCGAGGTTAAGCAATTGTTGTTAAGGCTTGTCTGTGGATGGGTGATCGAGGTTAAGCAACTGTTGCCGAGGTTTGTCTGTGGATGGGTGATCCAGGTTAAGCAATTGTTCTCAAGGTTTGTCTGTGGATGGGTGATCGAGGTAAAGCAATTGTTGTTAAGGTGGTTTGTCTGTGGATGGGTGATCGAGGTTAAGCAACTGTTGCCGAGGTTTGTCTGAGGATGGGTGATCAAGGTTAAGCAATTGTTCTCAAGGTTTGTCTGTGGATGGGTGATCGAGGTTAAGCAATTGTTGTTAAGGTTTGTCTGTGAATGGATGATCAAGGTTAAGCAACTGTTCTCAAGGTTTGTCTGTGGATGGGTGATCGAGGTTAAGCAATTGTTGTTAAGGTTTGTCTGTGAATGGATGATCAAGGTTAAGCAACTGTTCTCAAGGTTTGTCTGTGGATGGGTGATCAAGGTTAAGCAATTTTTGTTAAGGTTTATCTGTGGATGGGTGATCGAGGTTAAGCAATTGTTGTTAAGGTCTGTCTGTGGACGGATAATCAAGGTTAAGCAACTGTTCTCAAAGTTTGTCTGTGGATGGGTGATCCAAGTTAAGCAACTGTCGCCAAGGTCAGTCTGTAGATGGGTGATCTAAGTTAAGTAACCGTTGTCAAGTTTTGTCTGTCGATGGATGATCAAGTTTAAGCAACTGTTGTCAAGGTCAGTCTGTGGATGGGTGATCAAGGTTAAATAACGGCTGCCAAGAACTGTCTCTGGATGGGTGATCAAAAATTATGGTTTTTCATATAGGTAATATTGATGATATAATAATATATAATTTTTGATAAATTCCTCTTTACAATTAAATGGAAAAAAATATTTTTTTAATTCACTCCTTTGTATTTTTATTCATAAAAGTATGCAATCATTTCATATGTTTTGTTATGAAGTCGTCACGTTAAACTATCGTCCGTAAACGGAATTTATCATTCTCTTGCCCTTATCCCCAGGGGCGAGGGGAGATACATAATTGTTGAACATAATGTTGAATAGTTGGTCGCTATACCGACCCGGGGCTCCCGGGCTGTGCGGCTCGCACTCGCAGATCTCGGCGAGCACGGCCAGCGAGCGCCGCACCACGTCATCCGAGCCGTCCGTCAGACTGCCCACCACGCTCACGAACAGCTTGTCTGTCTGCTTGAACATCTGACACAGGAACAAGCATCCATTCACAAATAATACTTACAATCAGCACGTCTTGAATTACCTAAATTATATAAAATTCAATGCACACTTATGACTTTGGTGGAGAAGAGACGACGAAGAGACGTTGGTGGTCACAGTTCTAAGTCGGTTCGCAACGACTAGTTCTGCTACACAGTTTTACGATACGGTAGAACTCATAGGAATAGGAATTACTGTTACTGTTAGCCTGTGTCATCCCACTGCAGGGCAAAGGCCTCCCCCCATGATTTCCAAATTTTGCGATCCAGGGCCAATGTGGGAATAGGAATATAGTACAAAATCGTAGAACTAGTGGACCAAATAATACTATTTGTTCTTTTGTTTTATTACACAATTCTACTTTTCATTACTCATACTCTGAAAGTAGGTCAGAACATGCCTGCGGAGCGGGTTGAAAGTACTACTTTTCAGCCCTAGGGAGAATCGCTTTCTACTGACAGCTGTCAAATTATTTGTTGTAATTTCCCAATTACAACAAATAATTTGACAGCTGTCAGTAGAAAGCGATTCTCCAACCAACCAACCGATGTAATTGGGAGCAAACCTATTGCCATCAACCAATGTAATTAGGAGCAAGCCTATTGCCACCAACCGATATGAGTAGGAGCAAGCCTATTACCATCAACAAATGTAATTAGTAGCAAGCCTATTGCCATCAACAGATGTAATTGGGACCAAGCCTATTGCCATCAAACAATGTAATTAGGAGCAAGCCTATTGCCATCAACTAATCTAATTAGGAGCAAGCCTATTGCCATCAACCAAGCTAATTAGGAGCAAGCCTATTGCCATCAACCGATATAATTAGGAGCAAGCCTATTGCCATCAACCAATGTAATTAGGAGCAAGCCTATTGCCATCAACTGATGTAATTGGGGGAAAGCCTATTGCCCCCAACCGATGTAATTAGGAACAAGCCTATTGCCATCCACTAATCTAATTAGGAGCAAGCCTATTGCCATCAACCAATGTAATTAGGAGCAAGCCTATTGCCATCAACTGATGTAATTGGGGGCAAGCCTATTGCCATCAACCGATGTAATTAGGAGCAAACTATTACCATCAACCGATGTAATTAGGAGCAAGCCTATTGCCATCAACTAATCTAATTAGGAGCAAGCCTATTGCCATCAACCGATATAATTAGGAGTAGGCCTATTGCCATCAACCAATGTAATTAGGAGCAAGCCTATTGCCATCAACTGAAGTAATTGGGGGCAAGCCTATTATTGCCATCAACCGATGTAATTAGGAGCAATCTATTGCCATCAACCGATGTAATTAGGAGCAAGCCTATTGCTATCAACTAATCTAATTAGCTGCAAGCCTATTGCCATCAACCAAGCTAATTAAGAGCAAGCCTATTGCCATCAACCGATATAATTAGGAGCAATCCTATTGCCATCAACCAATGTAATTAGGAGCAAGCCTATTGCCATCAACTGATGTAGTTGGGAGAAAGCCTATTGCCCCCAACCGATGTAATTAGGAGCAAGCCTATTGCCATCAACTAATCTAATTAGGAGCGAGCCTATTGCCATCAACCAATGTAATTAGGAGCAAGCCTATTGCCATCAACTGATGTTATTGGAGGCAAGCCTATTGCCCCCAACCGATGTAATTAGGATCAAGCCTATTGCCATCAACTAATCTAATTAGGATCAAGCCTATTGCCATCAACTTATCTAATTTGGAGCAAGCCTATTGTTATCAACCGATGTAATTAGGAGCAAAGTCTATTCACCGATTTAGGTAATTGGGGGCAAGCCTATTCCCATCAACTTTCCTTGTATTCGTAATGAAAAGCACAGTGTTTACCTCGGGTTAAAGCCTTATTTAGTCCCTCGAACAATTAGCGCCCTCGCACCCCGACTTGGGACTAAATAAGTTCCTTTCACCCATAGGTAAGGTAACAATGTACTATTGAAATGAATGGGGTTTTTGTTCGCACTAGTTCTATTTTTTTGTGTAGTTCACTGTGTAAAACTCGCACTAATGCACATTTTCTCTGCTTTGGATTTGCTAGGAGTATATTGGCACGAATAGCTTCAAGTTCCACTAGAGAGTGGTGACTTCTGTTACCTGCGATGTCGTTACGAACAAAAAAATTGTCGTCTAAAAAATAAAAGAACCGTAGAAAAAATCACGAACAGTTCGGTTGTAAAGGTTGGGTATAGAGGAGAAGTAAACGCTCTGACTGCTGGTTGACAACTGCCTCGTTTATTAGTAATTATTGATATTTAAGTACACGTGTAACATACATAGGTATAGGTATACATTAGAATACAGCTTATACACTACACCTTCCCCGAAAGGAAATAAAATAAAATAATATGAAAGTATTATTTTGTTTTATGATATATCATGAGTAATATTTAATAAACATTTTAGTACAGTATGCTTACAGTTTTGCTTATTTCTATCAAATTGTATAATAGTATGTAAGTAAAAGAGTACAAAGCTTAATATGCTAAAATTAACAAGAAAATATTATGAATAATATAGCTTAGTCCTATTCTTATGAACTAAATCAATTTTCCCATTGTCTTTCAATATTTCAACATTTGGCGAAACATCTTTGATAACTAAATATGGTCCATTATAAATACTTTGCAGTTTGGTTCCAGTCTCGTTTTCCACAAGTGCCAAGTCATTTTGTTTATACGTACCTAATTGGATTACACTTTAGATCATGCCTTTGTTTTCTTAATGATTTACTTTCAACTAAATTATCATACGCTTCTTTTTGCGATGTCTGCAATCTGTATTTCAATTCTAAGGGATAATTATCATAGTTATAAAGAGGGTCTACTGATTTTTGTCTTAAATTGGATGGTATATTACATCTTTTTCCGAATACTAGTTCGAAAGGCGTAAATTTAGTTGCGGTGTGAACTGAAGTATTATAGGCAAAACACCAAAAGGGTAACCATGTACTCCATGAACTCGAATGGTTATTCGTTTGAATTCTTAGAAAATTACCCAAACTTTTATGAGTATTTTCTAGAGAACCTATTGTTTCATGATGGTATGCAGTTGAGTTTAAAGTCGTTACATTAACAAGTTTACATGTCTCTTTAAAAATAGATGACATAAATTCAGTTCCTCTATCAGTAGCTACTCTAGCGGGAATACCAAATCTAAGTATAAAATTATTAACAAAGGTTTTCGCTATTTCCTCAGAACTTTTAGATTTCATTGGATAGGCTTCTACATATTTACTTAACTCACACTGAATAGTTAAAATATATGAATTATTAAAATCATCGCGATCTAAGGGTCCTACTACGTCTAGGAAAACCGCCGTTTTTTCCATCGCCGAATTGGCTGTCGTTGTAACAACCAACGGCTCCTTAACATAATGAGAACTATGTTTTTGTTTTTGACACTTGTCACATTTCTTAATAAATTCTTTTACGTCTCTTTCAAGACCTGGCCAAAAATAATATTTCTTGATGTTATTATACATTCGTCTTACACCAGCGTGGCCACTTGTTGGTAGAAGATGAAAATCATTCAATATTACTTTTCGGTCGTCTTTGTTTTGAATAATTCTTACGTCATTTAAAATACACAATCGCGGTCCAGTCCAGTTCCTATACGACTTCATTTCCGTTATTATTTTTTTTATAAATTCATCGTAATTTTGTCTTCTTATAAAATTTAATTCGTGCACGTTAATTTTTTCACAAAAATATTTCAGTTCCCTCACAAATGTGGCTGGCGTCAATTGTGATTGGGAAACTGGATTTATAAATAAAGTCATTCTCGATGACGAATAACAAAATACGTTATTTTCTATTTCTATCTCATTTGCCCTACGTAGGTTATTTAACTCTTCATATTCTATAAATTTAAGTTCTATAGACATCCTCGATCTACTATGGATCTCCACGACTCTTGGTTGCGCAGGCCAATCGTCAGTAGAACCCATAGCACTTGGGGAATGTTGCGACTCGAGCTCTTTTCTATGTTGCGACTCGAGCTCTTTTTTATGTTGCGAACGTGTCATTACTGTGATTATGCTTTCATGCATATTTTTTAAGTCCGTTGATGTGATAGGTAATCGTGACATTGAATCAGCTGGAATATTTGTGGATCCTTTGATATAGTCTACGATAAAATCATATTCCTCAAGTAGAAGTCTGAACTTCATAAGGCGACTAGATGGGTCTCGCATGCCAAATAAGTAAACTAGTGGCATATGGTCGGTTTCAATTACAAATGTACGGCCATATAAATAGGGGCGAAAATGTTTAACTGCCCATACTATCGCTAACAGTTCTTTCTCCACAGTAGCATAGTTAATTTCGGCTTTATTTAAATTTCTACTCGCGAATGCTATTGGTTTCCTATTGTCATTACATAAAACTGCGCCCAATGTATATTTGGAAGCGTCGGTTTGTAGTATGAACTTACAATTGCTAGTAAAGTTAGGGTACTCAAGTATAGGTGGGCTCGAAATTATTGACTTTAAAGTGCAAAAAGCGGTTTGACATTTTTGATCCCATATGAATAATGCATTAGCTGTGTTAAGGGATACGCTATATTGGCAAAGTTTTTAATGAATTTTCTGTAATAGTTGGTAAACGCGACAAATCTAATTACTTCTTCAATATTTTTCGGAACTGGCCAGTTACTTAAAGCACGTATTTTCTCAGGATCAGGTAAAACACCTTCGCTCGATATAACATGTCCTAAATATAATATGTCCTTTTTAAGAAAGTTACATTTATGAGGATTTAACTTTAAATTGACCTGACGCAATCTATTAAAAACATCTATGAGATTTTTGTTATGGTTTTGTAATGAATTTCCAAAAATAATAAGGTCATCTAAATATACTAAGCACTTTTCGTAGGTCAAACCCGACATTGCAACAGTCATCATTTTTGAAAAGGCATTAGGGCTTGTTTTTAATCCCATTGGCATTCTCGTCATCTGGTATTGTCCTGATACGGAAGCAGTACTTTTATCCACGCTACCCGGAACTTTATATTGTCCAGAACAGAATGCTGTATATTTCCGACTTTCGGGATCAAGGTCACATTGGTAATACCCATTGGAAAGGTCAAGAGTAGAAAAGTATATAGATCCTGAAAGGGAATCCAAAATTTCAGTTATATTAGGTAGAGGAAATTTGTCATCTTGTATAATGTTATTTAATTTCCTATAATCAATTACCAAGCGCCAATTCTTATTGCCTGTATTGTCTACCTTTTTAGGGACCAATAACAATGGACTTGACCATTCTGATTGACATGGTTCGATTATACCTTCCCGTAACATGTTACTAATCTGCTTATTTACTTCATGTTTTTGCGAATGTGGTATTCTGTACGGTTTACTAAAGACTGGTTGAGCATGGGGTTGTAAATTAATTTGATGTTTGTAAATGTTTGTTGTCGTTAGCTTATCACCTGGCAATAAAAATATATCAGAAAATTTCGCACAGATATTTTCAATCGTGATTTGCTCTTCGTCGTTCAAATGATTTAAATTTAGTAAGCTAAACAAATTTTTAACACGGTCTGCGTTCAAATTCGTATACCTACTGTTCAAACGTACACAAATTATAGTCACTAATTTTATGTAAAGTTGGTTTAATAGTATTAAGGTGAACCTCACTTTCATTTGTATTTAGGATTAAAATAGGTATCATACCATTTACGGGTTTAACTAATACGCTAGCAATGAATATTCCTTCTTGTAATTCAGATGAGCAAACAAGACACTCTTCGTTAATGTGAGTACCTAGGTATGTAATGAATTGATTCGGTCCTTGGCGGCAAAGTGAAATTATAATTAAACGTTGACCTTTTCGATTTTAAAGGCAAAATTACTTTCTCATTACTGTTGTTATTATTTAATGTTAAAGTTTTACAACTAATGTCTAATATAGCATTGTATTTCGTAAGATAATCCTGTCCTAAAATAGCATGTGCCATACACGGTAACGATATAAAAACATAAAACTTATGATTAAACAAATGTCCTCTATCATAACAATCGCTTAGAGTTAAATAAACATATCCTATTGCTTCTATTGTACCACCAATTCCGCTTATGTTAATGCTCTCTTTATGGATTGGTATGTTTAATTCAATAACATGTTTATATTTAATGGCACAAATTGATGCGCCGGTGTCAACTAAAAATAAGTAGTTATGTTTATCTACGTATAATTCTATGCAACAATGACTATTATTTGCAAATACAAACCCATTATTCACGAAAAAACTTGCTCTGCTCCCCATTTGAATTAGTTTTTGTGGGTTCGTCCTCGTTTACAACGTGAATGTTTGCATCACTACGTTGCACGTTCCGTTGATAACCTCTAGGGTTGTTGTTCCTGTTATTAGAATGATAGTACGTACCTCGATTCTGTTTAGGCTGTCCACGACTATAGTTCTGGTACGGACGACCACGGCCTCGGTAGAAAGTCGTACCACGATGGACGGTAGGCCTACTAAAATTATTAGACGTGGAGGCACCTCGAAACTGGCGGGTGCCTCTAGAAAAACCTCGATAACGCTGACCTTGATAGTAATTATTACGGTTCTTAGTAAAAGATAATACATTTTCAGACTGAGACGGCATTGCAATGGTCTCTTCATCTATAGCTGTTTGCACAGCGTCCTTTAAGGATTCAAACTTTTGTGCAGCTATTATCGTACTGAGTCTTCTATTACGTAATCCGTCGGCAAAACGTTTAATTGCTTGTTTTTCGTTTAGTGGCTGTAAAATCTTGAGATTTTCGGTTTTGCCTTCGGCTTGCGCTATAGATAAATCCATAAATAGCTCAGTCAACTCCTTACCGTAATCATTAATCGACTTTTGATCTTGTCGCAAAGTTTGAAGTTTACTTTGCAAGGCGACGGAACTCTTCTTAGGCAGAAGAATCGTACGCATATCAGTTAGTAATGCTTCAATAGATGGATAATCGGACTTAAGTCTTAATTTCGCTTGTTGCGAGAGACGACTTTTTAAGACAAAGTTTACTAAACTTAATTTACACTGTTCGGTTTCTAAGGTAGAGCTATAGTAATCTATACCATCAATTAATTGACGAGTCGTCGATTCCTCATTATTCAAAACTGGTAACAAACTCAGGGCTACTTTTAAATTAAACTCCATTTTGGATTCGAGATTTGATGTTAAGCCAAATTGTTCACAACTACCCTTAACAGTTTCACGTATATGTAACTTATTACAAAACTCTTGTATTTGAGAATACAACTCTGCTATTTTATCACAATGCGATTTAATCAATGACAAATTTTCACCACTAAATTTCTTATCATCTATTTGTCTCGTAATGCTTGGAAGTAAAACAGAGTAACTTCTAAACACAATAGTTGCTTCAGTCAGCTTTTCTTGCAAACGCTCTGGCGTCCTCCTTTCTAAACTTAGTTTATATAAATTTTCTTTAATTTTTTTTCAATTTTTCATAAGCTGAGCTGAGCTCATGAGCCATAATTTGTCATATTAAAATGAAATAACTAGCATACTTAATAACTAATAAAAGGTTACATACATCGGGTTACCATAGTTCAACGCATTTTCGCCGGTTTCCATTCACTTTCACGCACAGAACGCACTTTTATCACTAAACTTTTACGTTATTCTTACGATATCACACATTCAGTTTAAGCAGGAACTCTTCTTTAGGAAGTGATGGCCCGGAACTGTTTGAACACGACGTACACCTGGTATTGAACGCCGAAAATCTATTTCCTTCTGCAGTTCCTCGACGACCACGACGAGAAAAGGAATTTCTCAAAGTTTGACGAAGTATCTGGTCATTAATCCACGTATGATGGCAGTTCTTGTAGCACTTGTACAGGAAATAGGCTGCCAATATCAACAACAAACCCAGAATTATCATCATAACGATGCTTATTGCAGAAAGATGAAATTGTAGCTGGTCGGCAGTAGCCACATTAGACGATCCAATGCCATTCTGGTTTATTATAACTTCTTCTCGTTTTGGAGTATTAGAATTGCACATTGTAAAACTTTTTTATGAAGGTTCTCGAACAAAATTCAATAACGCAACGTACACTTAGAACGAGAGTCTGTACCACCCACGAAGTGCGGCTGCCTCGCGACCCGACACCCCATGACCAAACATGGCAGGGTCGCCATGTAAAGGTTGGGTATAGAGGAGAAGTAAACGCTCTGACTGCTGGTTGACAACTGCCTCGTTTATTAGTAATTATTGATATTTAAGTACACGTGTAACATACATAGGTATAGGTATACATTAGAATACAGCTTATACACTACACGGTCTATGGCGATGCTGACCCCGATCAGTGTCTATAACCGACCATATACCACTTCATAGAGAGCTGTAGTTGGGAAGAAGTGACGTAACAAGACAAGTACTATACTACTCGTATGACCTCACCTCATGCGGTAGCTTATTGTAGAGATGCAGGATCCAGTCGAGCGCGGCCACCTTGGTGTGCACGGAGCTGTGGTGCAGCATCTGCGTCAGGATGCCCACCACGGCGTCCAGGTCCAGCCTGCCCTCAGGGGCACCCTCGCCCGCCCCGCCCGGGGCACCCTCGCCCGCCCCGCCCGGGGCACCCTCGCCCGCCCCGCTCGGGGCACCCTCGCCCTCGCCCTCCGGCTCGGCTCGCGGCGGCGAGGGGGAGGGGGACTGCTCTGACGTCACCAACTTGGTCAGTTGGAAGTTTACGGTAGCTGCCGTCTCTCGTATGCCTAATTAGTTGCTAAGGACTTCTTGGGGATGTTTTTAATTGACTTCGGTTAAACGTTTAGTGAGGAAGACAGACCTTATTTTGAGCTATTTGTTTATTGAGTCGTACTTTATGAAAGTCAAGAGACAGTAGGGCGTCGACGTGCCATTTTTGAGCTGGTCCAAACTAAGTTGCCAATATGTTTATAGTAATGTATTATGAAAAGGGACTTTAAGGTGGACGTGCACCTAGACGAGTGGCACTCATCGCAATGGGTATATGTAATAGTAAGCAACATCGAGCAGTTCTCCGCATTCAACGACCCGCTTTTCAGTAAAATGCTGTAAGGTGTAAGGTATACGAATTCGAAATAAATGTTGCGTACGGCTTGCGCAACACGATGCGATGCGACTGCCCGCGCGTACGATGTGAGTACGTGCGCACGTGCAGAACCAGCAGGAAATACAACGAGCGCGGCGCGTACAGTCAGTGCCCAGCATTACCTGATCCCTCATATAAAGAAAAAGAGGGGAAGTGGTGTGAGAAGAGGGGTTAGGTAATTCTGGGCACTGACTGTACCTACGGCTCCTGCGGCGCGTCTAAGGTGACACCTTTAGGGGAAAACCGTCCGATTACATGTCGACAGAGAACATTGGCTTCCATAAGTGTAGGATACAGTGGCGGTACAGAGGCTCATCAGAAAGGATACTCTTCCGTGGCTCGTCGGAGTAGGCCAGGCAAGGCAGCACGGCACACAGCACACCCGACGCGTACGGCAACATGCTCACACCCGCCAGCTCCACGAACTCCTTGATCCACGTTATTGCTGTCAACTGTGAGCGAATACATACATTAACAAAGTCATAACAATTGCTGTTGCAAAGGT
This sequence comes from Diarsia mendica, assembly GCA_949316265.1. Classification (NCBI taxonomy): domain Eukaryota; kingdom Metazoa; phylum Arthropoda; class Insecta; order Lepidoptera; family Noctuidae; genus Diarsia; species Diarsia mendica. The sequence goes on along the minus strand of OX438902.1, from coordinate 23,095,787 downwards.
GTAGTACTAAAAGCATATATTAGGTACTTGGTAAAGAAGCGAAAACTCCATTCTATACACGCGATCTACACTATAACATTTTTTCGGGGCGTATAATAATTATTAATAATTTAATACTAGTATAGTTGGCGCCACATAAAAAGAGCGCTGACAGGAGAGCGGGAGGGGGGTGTGTTCGCGCATGGATACACTCGCGCACAAAACTACTAGGCGTACTTATTGTTTTTGTTTTATTTTCGAACTAGTTTTTCGTTTGTGGCTTCGTATATTGTTTATTAGTATGACATCAAAAATATATTAAATAAAATATCATTAAATAGAATTAACACACATTTTGTGTGTGTGTGTGTGTTGTGAATTTGTTCAATTAAAAACACAATTCTTTTCACTATAGTTTCATGCATTGTTTTAAATTATCAATAATATTATTATCGGCCTCTCTCTTCATAAAACATTTTACGTTATAAATATTTTTTCTCAATTGTTATGTAAAACCATTTCGTAAAACTTGCGCGATGGTATTTTGAGAATGAACGTGACGCAGCCAGACTGACGGACCAATAGCGTACCGCTAAAAATGCGCCAAAACTGCATCGCATTTTTGGCGGTACGCTATTAGTAAGTAAGTATATTTATTTGCTCAAACAATGTGTATACATACAGAACGGTGATGTCATGCATGCAAGATATTATTCTAAATTATGTTCGACATGTTTGCCACCTAAGCGACGTGCAAATATATGTATGTTGTTTTAAATTAATTTCAGTAAATAAAATAATTCAGAAGGTAACATAGACTCACTAGAAAAAAAAATCAAATTAAAGAAATAATAACAAATAATAATTTAAAAAATGACTTTACAACAAAACATTAAAAATGTCAATAAAATAAGGTATTGGTCCGTACTCCGTCCGTCCGTCTCTCACATACCACCAAATAAACCCAAAAATCGCCTACTGCGCAGCTAGACCCCCAGCGTTCTTTTTATTTGGCGCGAAGTATATTAGTAGTTACAAGAAATGAGTACAAAAGAGGAAGCCTGAAAGTGGCGTCGGTGACTTAAAAATTGGTTGGTAGTCGATTGTCTTGGTATGAGCATTATAACGCAGATGAATGAAAAATATATTATTTTGTAGTACCTATTTCGATGATACCTATTTGGGCGGATTTTTTTAAAAGTGTACCTAAGGTTTTCATGATATCCCTTAAGTTTAATGTTTTTTTTTATTTACTTAATTGCAATAAACTAAGATTTTTCAAATGTGTCTTTATTGAGCATATGTTTGGTAGCATTTCTGTATTTCTTTTTTTTATTGTTTCTGTTTTATTTATAACTTTTCAGTACAATTAAATGACTATTAAGTAGGTTTTTGTCATGTCCCCTCGTCAAATAGTAAGTTAAAAAGTAGAATAACAGTTTAATTAACAGTATGTAGATTGATGTAATTACATTATTAGACAGCTTAAATAATATATTTCTGATAAACCTAGATACAACAATTCATTAGTAACAAATTGATTTTAAATTATTTTTTAAATTATAGTCCGGAAATTTGACCGGGTGGAACTTTCCCGTGAGTAACGCGAATTTAAGTGGTTTTAAAAAAATATTACTAAATTATAAATATATTTAATTATAATTATGTATTACTTTGTTATTTCTGTATGCTTATTGTATGTATTTTACTTATGGGCCTTGGTTGCCTGCAATAAAATGATTATTATTATTATAATGATTATTATTTAAGATAATTGAACAATTTTTTACACGTTTCCTACTTAATTTACGAACTGTTGGGTAATAGTTTTATAAATTTATTTATTTTTATTTATTTTATTTTGAAGAAGGCTTACAGACTAACAAAACAATAAAGCAAAGAATCTAAAATTAAAAAATTGCTAATAACAAGCCTCCACATATGGTTAACAAAAAAGTCGATTTAAAGAAGAAAAAAAAACATACAAGTTAATGAAAAGCTAACCGTCCCTGAAAAACGACTGCGCCAACAGCCGTCTCAAGGTCGCCACACCAGTGCAGAACAAGTCGACATTGAGGTCCCTAGGAAGCCTATTGAAACCGAGTGCACTTCTTATTGAGAATACATTCCGCCTATAATTAGTCACTGCGAAAGGTACATTTAATATTGGCCGTTGACGTAATCCCATCAGATTCGTGCGTAATGACAGATTAGCAACGAGTTCAGGACAGTCGATGTGGCCATTTGCGATACCCAAAAGTAGACTCATGTCCCCAATATAACGTCTCATCTCCAGAGGCAGGAAGTGGTACCGTCTGCAGCGGTGCTCGTAGTTATCTGAGTATTGCTGAGCCCTATAATCTAGATAACGTAAAAATTTTCTTTGGACGCCTTCAATACGGGACTTATAAGTCTCATACTGCGGGTTCCAAACCTGAGACGCGTATTCTAAATGGCTGCGCACGAACGAACAATACAAGATCTTAACTGGTTTAAGAGACCGGAAACAAGCCGTGGTGCGTAGTATAAATCCCAGAGTGATCGCGCCAGGACTCAGCCGAACCTTATCTCGGGCCCATGGAAGACAGGTCTCCGAACAGCCGCCGTCCTAACGTGATCAAATAGACGCGATACGCGCCTCCGAACAATATTACAATTTCTGAACTTAAAGCTACCCTTACCTCATTTCTTCGAGCCGGTCTCACTTCCTTGACCCCTCGCAAGTTGTGTAACTGTGTATGTGTATAATGAGTGTATATGACCTTGCGATGGTTTGCTGGTAGTTCCGGACGATTCTTCCACGTCGCTGCAAGCCACGCCGTTAACGCGAGCCACCACACTCACTCCGTATTAGTCTAACCACAAAAGCCTCGGTGCGTTCCCAATAGCACTCCCGTGACAAGGCAAACCAATGATATTATCAATAACCCGTTCGACATTCACAGCGTCGCTAACCGTACTGCTTAACTAGTATAATTGGGTGCCGCGAAATGACTCCACAAGTCGATTTAATCAATGCGCGTGCGCTTTCACCCGTTCTATGGCTACTATAATATTCGTTCGACGCCCAGCGCGACTCAATACGAACTACTATTCACGCCGAGCCCAGCGCTCGACCTCTACCTCCGCCCCTTCGCCTCTGTCGCACCGAGGCGGAGAAAATCAAAAATCTGAAGGTAGATTATAAACAATCACCCCCCCCGGACCGACCCGTTGTCGGTCCGCTCAAACTCCCGGGAGTCGAGATAAAGTTGAAACTGCCCGTCTAAGGATCGAGTCCCTCACCTGGACGTCTGCGATCCTTGGAAACCCATCCTTGCCCGTAATCAGGTTAACAATGCGCCCCCGTCGCCAACACAACGGTGATAGGTTAGCATCCTTAACCAGAACGAGGTCTCCAACGCAGGGTGGGGTCGTCCTGTCCGTCCACTTAACGCGTTGCTGTAGAATATGCAAATACTCCAGCGACCATCGCTTCCAAAAATTTTGGCTCATTTGCCGTAACATCTGATACCGTGACAACCGGTACAACTTGACATCAGTATACGGATATTCCGGCAAGGCGTTAAGTGGTTGGCCAATCAAAAAATGACCTGGGGTCATGGCCTCAAGGTCATTCGGGTCAGCGCTCAACGGGCACAAAGGTCGCGAGTTTAAGACCGCCTCAATTCTGCAAAACACCGTTGACAACTCCTCAAAGGTGAGAATCGTTGAGCCGATGACCCGATACAAGTGAGTCTTGGAAGACTTGACTACTGCCTCGAAAATTCCACCCCAGTGGGGGCATCCAGGTGGACTAAAATACCACGAAATGCCCCGACTGGCGAGGCCCGTGCCAATCTCTCGCTCATTCTGACTTAAAAACAATACAATTTCCTTTAAGCACCGGTCGGCGCCCTTGAAGTTGGTACCACAGTCCGACCGAATCAGTGACGGTACTCCCCGTCTAGAAACAAATCGATCTAACGCCGCCAGAAAGGCCTCCGTAGAGAGATCGGCCACCAGTTCCAAATGAACGGTCTTGGTCGCCAGACACACGAAGACACACAGATATGCCTTAACCGACTTCGCGTTGCGAAGGTGCGATGTCTTGACCATGAAGGGCCCCGCGAAATCTATCCCTACGCCAGCAAATGGCCGAGCCTCCGTGACTCGGTCGGCCGGGAGATCTCCCATTTGTGGCTGCATTGTGGCTGCCTTGAGTCGGTCAAGGCAAGCAACGAAACACAACGCTCCGTATGATTCTGCGGGCCGATAAACCAAAGCTTCTGAATGAAGCACTTTCCCATGAACGTGACCGGCGCGATCCAACCGGTTGGATCGAACGTTCGTGTGATAGTCGAAAGGACCGATCGCTTGGTCCAGGTCTTCGACAGCAACTCGGCCTCACAACTGTATGTGAAGGCATCCTGACTCGGTCGATACTGGACCCCTAAAATGGCCAACGCATGAAGATTCTCCGAATCCTCAAACAAATGCGGGTCTTGTTGATACTCAGTTGGCAGTCCTGCCAGTACCTCTGGGCAGTTCGACAGCCATTTCCTGAGTTCATAGCCACCGGAGGCCATGAGCGCCACCAATTCATCCCTTAAGATGAGCGCCTGCTCAATACTGTCTGAGCCCGTACAAATGTCGTCTACATAGACGTCCCTATCAATGACAGCAGCCGCGCGGGGAAAGCGGAGCCGTTCTTGATCAGCCAGTTCTCGTAGCGTACGCATGGCTACATATGGGCTGGGCTTTAATCCGTACGTGTTTGTGTTGAGCTCGTACGTGACCATCGGTTCTTCTGGGCTCTCTCGCCACAATATCAGCTGGAACCGACGGTCGTCTGGATGAATCTCAGTTTGACGAAACATCATCCGTACGTCCGTAACGAAGACAACCTGGTGTCTCCTGAAGTCCGTGAGAATGTCTGCAATGTCTCTGGTCAGCTTAGGACCAGCATGGAGACATTGATTCAGGGACACCCCGCTAGACGTCTCCGCGCTCCCGTCGAACACGACCCTAATCTTTGAGTCAGGTGTCTTCAAAACAGCATGATGAGGCAACACATAATGCTCCTCATGACGATAGTCAACCCTGGACACCGACATGTGACCCAACGTCAGGTATTCGCGCATGAACTCCACATACTTCTGTCGGAAGTTGGAGTCCCGCTTCATGCGCCTTTCCATTGCCACTAACCGCTTTTCTGCCAGACTCCATGAGCTCCCCAGCGGAGGTCGAATTGACAGAAATGGCAACCTTGTCATAAATCTACCCGATGGGAGGCGCACCGTGTTAAATCGATAGAATGTTTCGCACTCCTCATCACGTGGGTTATTTCTAAGAGCGGTGGGTGGCTCTTCCGTTGCCCAGAACCGTTGCAGGACGTCGGATAACACGCTGCCATAATATATGGAGCTATAATCCGTTGAGTGCTGTGGTTCCCGTACTGGGCCCAATAACGCGTAACCACCTGCGGTACGCATGGCCACAACCCCGTTTGGTTGCAGCTCCCGTTTGCCGCTTCGGAGCAGCTTCCCGAGGACGTCAGACCCAAGCAAGACGTCCACCCGTCCGGGGATCGCGAAGTGGGGATCGGCTAACTCCAATCCATTGGTCAACCCTTTTACCGCAGACGGTAACCGAGTCTGAGGGAGGACCCCAACCACTTCGTCCAAAACGATCGCCGTGGCATTCACCCGCGTGACCGATGCCGTGTCACCCATCTCGAACAGGAATGTCGTCTGACCCCTGAGGTGAGGCACCCGATTGCCACCTATACCTACGGCGCCATCCCGTGATGGCTCTAATGTAAGGCCCAGCTTTTTCACTAAACAGCTGGACACAATACAACCTTGTGCCCCTGAATCTAACAGTGCTCGCACGTGCACCGGCTGTCCGTCAGTACCCCTGACAGTAATCCTAGCCGTCGGTAATAATACCGTTACTGTCGGGGTGGGCACCACTGACGAACAGGCTGCTAGTTGCTAATAGGAGGCACCTCCCTCCTCCCCTGCCGGAGGGGGAGTAAATACTGTCCCAGTATACGGGTCCCAACCCGGGTAGTAACCCTCCCGACCCATCGGTGACATCCGTGCCGGTCGGAAGTAGCCTACTGGCATCCTTCCGAACGGTGGCGGGCGCGCCGTCAGCCGAGGGCGTTCTGCGAGAGGCGGGGAGAAGCGACTACTCGGGGGTGGCAACATGCCCCCCAACGCATTCGAGTACGCCGCGTAACCCGTCTGTACTACCTCCGGGCCCCTGCCCGAGTCTCGGTGCCTATCCCCCCCCCGCGGGGAAGACGACGGTATCGGGTTGTGCTCTGGATCAGCCCTTGGCCCACCCCCCCGAGGGGGCGGCGACCGCTGATTCCTGGCCGACCCACCCCCCCTAGGGGGGGGTGACCGACCACCCGAATCTGGCTTAGGAGAGGGGGGGTGACCTCCCGGCGAGGCTCCGTGCACCTCCCTACTCTCCGCCAGGCATAGCAACTCGTGATGGGCTCCTCCGCAGGTTCCACAGTTAGTGGTCCTGTGGCACTCACGTACAAAGTGAGTCCCCAAGCAGCGGAAGCACAAATAGCGCTGCTTGACCACCCCTCTTCGTCTATGCACCCGCTGCGCCTTAAAGTCCGCGCATGCGGCGAGACCGTGCCCTTCCTTCCGACAGAAGGCGCACACTTCCGATTGGAGGGCGTGGTATTTCTTCCCCCCCTGACGGGGCTCAACCGGCTTGGGCCCGCTCGTACGTCGGGTTGACGGAGGAGGGTGCGACGTGGATGCCCCTTGGCAATCCGCCCGCCGGCACTCGCCTTCTAAAAACACCCTCAAGTCATCGTAACTTGGGAGGTGGTCCGTCGATTCGCCACCATGTGACTGCTCAAAGCGCGCCACCACGTCGATCGGCAACTTCCGTAAAACCCTATTGACGATGATATATTTATTGTCCCCTAACGACAACTTAAGTCGATCTAACATGTTCACCGCAACCGTGACCGGATTAAGGATTTTCGCCCTTATTTCGTACACGTTAGACACCTTCGGGATTTCAAAAATCTTATCGATGAGGCCATCAACTATTAATCGCCGATTATCATATCGGTCGATTAATAGGCCCCATGCCGTCTCATAACTGGCGTCCGTAATCTCCAGGTGGGTCAAGATGTCGTGCGGCTCACCGTTAAGCCTACCCATTAATTGAGCCATCTTGTACGCGGGCGAGAGATCTGTACGCGAATGCACGACACTATTAAAAATATCGCGGAATCGCGGCCAATCGGCATACTCGCCGCTAAACTCGGGTACATGTACTGGTGGCAACGGCGCCTGAATCCCTACGCCTGCTGGCCGACATGAATCCCTGACGTCACCCTTGCGCGATCGCTCAATGTCGGCCGCCGCCTGGATTATGCTCATGGACATTTCCCCACACTGGTCCACATTGCCCCGTACCACCTGAGCATCCTTGTCCACCGACGACAGATCCGTCGATTCGAGACATGCTAAATACTCAGCGTGACACTTTAACACGGCGTCATATCGTTCGTCAACTTGCCGAGCGCGTGACAATAACGCATCTTCACGATCGGTGCGACCTACCAACGTAACAACCGATGAAAACCATCTCAATTCAGCTTCGATTCTGGCTGCGATAGTTTTCGTTACTGACGGAGCCATAGTACCAACTTCAATACGCGATTATGCAATAATAAATAACAATAACCAAAAAAAATAACAATTATTGTATCCGGAACTAACAATAATAATATATTCGTTGAGTGAATAAATCTACGACGCTATGCCAACTCTTGAACTTATTCCTCTACGTGCTCTAGAGGTTATTCCTCTATGTCTCAAATGTTGACAATCATAACACGATTTGTGATGAGGTTATATTTGTGCGTAACCGAACGTAAATAACAAATTATTTTATCAACGAATATTCACATTCCATTTATGTACTTATTATTAATAATTCCAAACTCAACTTGAGGTGTACACTGGTATGTAGGTCAATGTACTACTACCTACAAGTTGAATTTGTACATGAACACAATTTTTACAAGTAAATTGGTACCAAGTACCTACTAATTTTTACAAGTGGGTATAACCACTGCTCTGCTACCAGATTTTGATCGCGCCAGGACTCAGCCGAACCTTATCTCGGGCCCATGGAAGACAGGTCTCCGAACAGCCGCCGTCCTAACGTGATCAAATAGACGCGATACGCGCCTCCGAACAATATTACAATTTCTGAACTTAAAGCTACCCTTACCTCATTTCTTCGAGCCGGTCTCACTTCCTTGACCCCTCGCAAGTTGTGTAACTGTGTATGTGTATAATGAGTGTATATGACCTTGCGATGGTTTGCTGGTAGTTCCGGACGATTCTTCCACGTCGCTGCAAGCCACGCCGTTAACGCGAGCCACCACACTCACTCCGTATTAGTCTAACCACAAAAGCCTCGGTGCGTTCCCAATAGCACTCCCGTGACAAGGCAAACCAATGATATTATCAATAACCCGTTCGACATTCACAGCGTCGCTAACCGTACTGCTTAACTAGTATAATTGGGTGCCGCGAAATGACTCCACAAGTCGATTTAATCAATGCGCGTGCGCTTTCACCCGTTCTATGGCTACTATAATATTCGTTCGACGCCCAGCGCGACTCAATACGAACTACTATTCACGCCGAGCCCAGCGCTCGACCTCTACCTCCGCCCCTTCGCCTCTGTCGCACCGAGGCGGAGAAAATCAAAAATCTGAAGGTAGATTATAAACACAGAGCCTTTGATGCTTTTGCAACCATACTATTCACATGTTGATCGAACAGAGGCTTGCTGTCTATGATTACCCCTAAATCTCTTATACTATTTTGCCTGCTAATGAGCTGACCGTTAATGGTGTAACTAAAATTTATTAAAGAAGTACAACGTGAGAATGTTAGGAGGAAGCATTTAGAGACATTTAATTGGAGTTTATTACGGATGCAATATATTTCAAACCTATGCAGGTCGTCTTGTAACTGATATGCATCAGACATGTCTCGCACAACTTTATGAATCTTCATGTCATCAGCATAAAGTAAAATATACGAATGACGAAAACATTGTTTGATATCAGCAATAAACAATATAAACAACAGAGGACCCAAAATGGAGCCTTGAGGTACACCTGAAGGGACAGAATTCCACCCAGAGGTGTAGCCCTGAAGCACGACAGCTTGTGTTCTGTTCTCTATATAGGAGGAGAACCACCGGTACAGGTCACCGTGTATTCCGGCGAGAAACAGCTTCTTAAGCAGCATGCAATGATCAATACGGTCAAAACACTTGCTATAGTCGGTATAAATGACGTCAACTTGACGCTGTGCCATGCCGTTTGTAATAAAATCTTGTGACAGAAGTAAGTTCGAAGTGGTCGAGCGGTTCCTAACAAAACCGTGCTGCTCCTCACCAAGAATTGACTTGAGAGCCGCGTAGACATCAGTATAAACTATACGTTCAAGAATTTTAGAAAAAAACCGGCCAAGTGCGAGTCGGACTCGCGCACCGAGGGTTCCGTAAAAAAAATATATTATGTGATGTAACTAAAAATTTATGGTTTTCGTAATTATTCCTTTATCTATGCTATAAGACGTTGCTTCGTACCAAATTTCAAGATTCTGAGTTCACGGGAAGTACCCTGTAGGTTTTGATTCCCTTGCGAGTGTCGAAAATTTGCGGCATAAACGGGAGTATCTTGATGTAACTAAAAATTTATGGTTTTCGTAATTATTCCTTTATCTATGCTATAAGACGTTGCTTCGTACCAAATTTCAAGATTCTGAGTTCACGGGAAGTACCCTGTAGGTTTTGATTCCCTTGCGAGTGTCGAAAATTTGCGGCATAAACGGGAGTATCTTTTGATCGCGTTGACTTAGAAGTTTGATTTTTTCACAGCTCCAAGAGACCATAGACCTGAGTATTTGATATGAATTTCAGCTTGATACCTCCACGCGTTCCTGAGAAAAAAGGTCTTGACAGACAGACAGACAGACAGACAGACAGACTGACGGACAACAAAGTGATCCTATAAGGGTTCAGTTTTTTCCTTTTGAGGTACGGAACCCTAAAAAGGCAAATTTTTGATATGGGGCGATAGTTTTCAATATTAGCTTTATCGCCCTTTTTTAAGACAGGAGTAACAAAAGCTGACTTCCAAATCTTCGGAACATTACCCTCGGAAAGAGAGCGCTTGAATAGGATACAAATGGGTTCAACAAGACTATCAGCACAAGAGACTATGAATATAGGAGGTATTAGGTCAGGTCCACCTGATTTACTGAGGTCTAAAGATTTCAGCAGCTTCAATATACGTGAGTGGTTTATGTCAACTGTGCTGACAGACATTGTAGTATTACTACATTGATCACTAGAAGTAGGTTCATCATCAGCCGTTGAATCAGGTTCTAAAAAAGAGGACTGGAAATAGGTAGCAAAGAGGTTGCTAATATCTTGTCCTGTGTTCACAGAGGTCTCTCGGTAGAACATCTCATTAGGAAAGGAGCCAGCTCTTCGCTTACTTTTTACGAATGTCCAGAAAAATTTAGGATTTTTTACAATAGAAGCCTCAATGTTTCTCATATAATTGTCATAACAATTTTTTTCCAGCTCAAAAACTCTGGTACGCAGTAATGAAAATGAATGATAATCAGATAAGTTACTATATCGTTTATATTTTTTATGGTACTTATGTTTTTCTCTAATAATTTTAATTAGTGCTGGGGTATACCAGGGAGGATAAGAGGACTGTTTTACCGATTTTAATGGTATATGTTTATCCCTAAGCTCATATAGTTTACCATAAAAAATTGTGACGGCATCTTCCAAGCTCATTGACTGTAACAACTGGGGCCAGTTAATTAGATCCAGTTCAGATTTAATAGCATCATAATTGCCCTTCGAGAAGATATAACATTGCTTAGGTTTGTCGACAAGTTTTTCAATTTCAATAAATTTTGTCACAATAATTAAAGGTTTGTGATGAAAATCAATAGGCAGAGCAAGCGGGTCTGTACATCCCGAGACAGTCACAGTATCGTTACAGAATACAAGATCAAGTAATCTACAGTTAAGGTGGTACCCTGAGCAAATAACCTTGAGCATTTGCTCCCTCTTTGCCGCACCCCACCTCTACAATACTTCGTAAACTATTACTTGCGCCACCTGGCGAACTTCATACGAATACAAGTAAAATTCACAGATCTAAGAAGTAATAGATATGGCATTCAAAGAAATATTTTTTTATGAAATGTTATTATGAATTCAGTTACTATACTCACGTCGTAGGTACTTTCAACTTTTACAGTGATACAAATATTACGATTACGAAAATGAGCTCAAAATTAAAATCCAAGATGGCGCCGACGAAAATTTTTGGTTTTTTCGTCATGGGTGTCGTTTTCATGGTTTTCGGGGTCGCTGATTACGAAAATGAGGTCAAAATGAAAATCCAAGATGGCGCTGACGAAGATCTTTGGTTTTTCCGTCATGGGTGTCGTTTTCATGGTTTTAGGGGTCGCTGAATACGAAAATGAGGTCAAAATGAAAATCCAAAATGGTGGCCAGGAAAATTTTTGGTTTTTCCGTCATGGGTGTCGTTTTCATGGTTTTTGGGGTCGCTGATTACGAAAATGAGATCAAAATGAAAATCCAAGATGGCGCCGACGAAAATTTTAGGTTTTCCGTCATGGGTGTCGTTTTCATGGTTTTTGGGGTCACTGATTACGAAAATGAGGTCAAAAGGAAAATCCAAGATGGCGCCGACGGTTTTTGGATATTCCGTCATGGGTGTCGTTTTCATGGTTTTTGGGGTCGGTGATTACGAAAATGAGGTCAAAATGAAAATCCAAGATGGCGCCGACGAAAATTTTTGGTTTTTCCGTCATGGGTGTCGTTTCCATGGTTTTTGGGGTCGCTGATTACGAAAATGAGGTCAAAATAAAAATCAAAGATGGCGCCGACGAAAATTTTGGTTTTTCGACTATATATATATATATATATATATAAAACGACAGCCATAACGGAAAAATCAAAAAATTACCTGGCCGCCATCTTGGATTTTCATTTTGACCTCAAAAACCATGAAAACGACACCCGTAAAAGAAAAACCAAACATTTTCCTGACCGCCACCTAGGGTTTTCATTTTGACCTCTTTACGTAATCAGCGACCCCAAAAACCATGAAAACGACACCCATGACGGAAAAACCTAAAATTTTCCTAGCCGCCATCTTGGATTTTCATTTTGACCTCATTTTCGTAATCAGCGTGTCCAAAAACCATGAAAACGACACCCATGACAGAAAAACCAAAAATCTTCGTCGGGCCATCTTGGATTTTCATTTTGACCTCATTTTCGTAATCAGCGACCCCAAAAACCATGAAAACGACACCCATGACGGACAATCCAAAAATTTTCGTCGGCGCCATCTTGGATTTTCATTTTGATCTCATTTTCGTAATCAGCGATCCCAAAAACCATGAAAACGACACCCATGACGGAAAAACCTAAAAAATCTTTACCGCCATCTTGGATTTTCATTTTGACCTCATTTTCGTAATCAGCGACCCCAAAAACCATGAAAACGACACCCATGACGGAAAAACCTAAAATTTTCCTAGCCGCCATCTTGGATTTTCATTTTGACCTCATTTTCGTAATCAGCGTCCCCAAAAACCATGAAAACGACACCCATGACGGAAAAACCTAAAATTTTCCTAGCCGCCATCTTGGATTTTCATTTTGACCTCATTTTCGTAATCAGCGACCATTAAAACCATGAAAACGACACCCATGACGGAAAAACCAAAATTTTTCGTCGGCGCCATCTTGGATTTTAATTTTGACCTCATTTTCGTAATCAGCGACCCCAAAGACCATGAAAACGACACCCATGACGGAAAAACCTAAAATTTTCCTAGCCGCCATCTTGGATTTTAATTTTGAGCTCATTTTCGTAATCGTGCCAATATTATTTTGTATCACAGTAAAAGTTGAAAGTACCTACCTATTTATCGACGTGAGTATAATAACTGAATTCATAATGACCAAAAGTATTTGGACGCACCAATAAATATTTCATAAAAAAATATTTCATTGAATGCCATATCTATTACTTGAAATTACTTCTTAGATCTGTTGATAATGTGACGTAAGCGAGCGAGCGCATGAGCCGACGCGGCGCGGTGACGAGCGACACGGGTTCCCCCTTCGAGGCCTGGCGGCATACTGAATGTCAATAGATACGGTTGCGAATACGCTCAGAATTTTGCATAAAAATCTTTATAAAATCAAATTTTGGGTTTTTGAAAAAAAAAATCGTACCATAATGTTCATTATGAAATTGCTTATCCATTAGTGTAAAAACAAAATAAAAACAATTGTTAGTTTTGGAGAAGTAGCATGTTTTCAATAATTATTTCTCATTTCTGTGGTTTCGTTGTGAGGGGATTAATTAAATATTTTACATAAAAAAGAAAAAAACAAAACGTACCATTTTGAAGGTAAGAGTATGTAGAAATTTAATGTATTTTTTGTTGGTTGATTTATCTTTTTTTTTTAAGAGTTATAAGCTCCAGAAAACTGCATAAAAAACGGCTAGTGCTACGTTTTGCTGGGGGACGCGCCTTAATGTTCCGCTCACCAATAAACTGTGACATGTTGAAAGTTTGCATTGTATCGAAGAAATGAATCAAATGCTGAGAAGATATATTTTGCGGGATTAACTCACCATTGGCAATTATGTCCCCATTACACCACTCGACATCATTACCGAAATTAAAATCACCCACCAGCAAAAACTTGTCAAGTGGATGGGTCAATATTAAGTTGTTGAGACTATCTGTGAAATTACGCAACTGAGTACTATAAGAATTACCTAGATTCTCCTTGCACAGGTAAAGTGCACATATATGCAAATTGTAAGTAACCTGAGGTTTGGAACTTTTAAGGATTAAAGATAGCCAAATATCCTCCGCAGAACTACGCCAATCCAACCTCTCAACTATTGTAAGATCATGTTTCACCGCTATCAGTACACCACCACCACGCAACTGACCGGTTCGGGAGTAGTCACGATCGCGTCTCCAAACGAGGTAACGTCCATCAAACAATTCACTGTTGTTAAAACTGTCATCTAGCCATGTCTCCGAAAATATAATGATATCGTAGGAACTGAGACATACCCCGCGAAACACTGTGTTTGTTTTCGTACGTAAACCACGCACGTTCTGGTAGTAGATTTTAAGCGTAGCCACTACTATAATATTTAACTACAATCAAATAACATAAACATAGAAAAAAGATTGTCAAAAATAAATAAATTATTGCAAATAGAATAAAGTACCGGTCATTGTCGGAGCGTTTGTAATGACTAATGCGGGTAGCGGTTAAATAAAATAATAGACACAGCAATACACAGTGAGCAGTAGAAATAACATTATAAAAACAGTTCTTACAAAAAGAAACAAAAAGCGACGACCAATACAGAGATAAGAGCACCTCGGAGTAAATTGTCATAACTGGTGTCATAATTGTTGCATAATTTCCTTGATATAACGGCAAATCATGGAAATAAAAATGCAAACATATTTTTTGTCGGACTTTCGTTACATCCCACTGACTAATTCTGACGAAAACGTTATTCAATGGAGAAAATTGTTAGTCAGTGGAACGCTAAAGCTGTATTCACGACGAACAGCGTTGCGTCAGATCACTTAATATTTTATTGCGTTATTAAAATAGACACAAAATCATTAAAACTTGCAACTGTTTTGAATTGAATTTGGATATTTATTTGTTTTTCCTATTGTTATTTTATATACGTGTTAACCTTTTGAGCGAGAGACGACAAGTCGAACAAGCAAAAAAGTACCTTAAGTCTGTCGACTTAAGGTACTTTTTGGCTTGTCGTCTGTGGCGCTCAAAAGGTTAAAACAAAGTCAGTTTTAATGACATTTTTAAGGTCTTTTAAATATTGTTTTTCATTATAAGTTTATTCAGTTTTCTAGTAAGTATATTGTAACAAAACAAAATAATTTCAATAAGTTGGTAAAACAACCAAAATTGGCAAAACATCCTTCATTGTAACCAGAGCCCTTACTTTTACACTGACAAATTTCAACGTTCCAATGAGTAACTGTCCCTCTTAGAATAATTCAAATTAGGATTTATTATAACTTTTGTGTTCAGTTTTTGATAATGTAATATTGTTATATATAGACTACATATTTGTTTTACTTTTAAATTATATAACAAAATAGTAATCAATGACGATTTGAATCTGTTATAAAGAAAAACCCACTACTGATTATTCAACAAGTTAGTCAGAGGATATAAACATACAATTATTTTATTGTAAAACTTCTCTGTCCGAACTAAATGTTGATTATTTTAATTAAATAATACCTTCCTGATTTAATTAAAGTATGATTTCCATTATACCAGTTTTATTTAACTTACTTGAGTAAGATAATAAATCGTTATTCAGTGGAACCCAAAATCCTCTATAATAGAATTTCAATTATGAATAATTTGTAGCAGCTATTTAAATATTCTATACATTTTCTTAAAGTTCAATTAATTTACAATCAGAATTCAACTACACATATTGAAAACAAAACAAAAAAAATGTGGACCTTCATTTTAACTTAGGTACACTTTTAAAAAAATCCGCCCATTTATGCATATTTGGAGAGTGCGTCTGTGTTGCGAATGGTTACTCCCAACTACGACTGGCTTCCATAACCAAAATTCCATTAGGAGGACTATTATGCGATACTATCCTGCCCGATCTCATCTAAGACACGATATAGCCACGTGACTGACCTGCAACATCTCCTCCGGCGACTGCGCGTGCGTGATCAGAATGTTGATCATCGCCTGGAAGTCCACGCGCGACGGGTCCTTCTTTATACTCCTCAGGAACTCGTTCAGTTGAACGTCGCACCTGGAATTATATACCTACATTAGCAGTGGTGGCCCCGACACATGAGCAGTAAGTCGTGGGTTCGAACCCAGGCAGGTGCATATTATTATGCTCTCAAAAACGGTGAAGGAAAATTAAAACATCGTGAAAAATTCTACAACCAAAAATTCGAAGACATTATGTTACATCTACCAACCCGCACTGGGCCCGCGTGGTGGATTATAGCTAATTCCCCTCTCATAGAGAGGAGTCTGAGTCCCTGCAGTGGGTACAGTATAGGCTGATAATACTAAGTAGCTTTTCAGTGGACCTGGAATTTATAAAGTCATGGATATTACCAAATGATTTCGTACAGAAATCTAGATTTTAGAAGAGCTGCCTTACATCCTTCTAATCTCGGAGTTGGCATCATCCAGCATTTTGAAGAGTCCGTCGAGCAGCTCGGGCAGGTGCACGATGAGGTCGATGTCGGGCACGGCGTCCAGCACCGACACCCACGACACGATGAACTGTCGCGCGAACGCGTTGCGCGTGTAGATGCGCTCGCGCAGCATCGGGATGAACGCCGCCAGCTCGAACGTCTGGCTCTCCGTCACTATGTCCTGGAAACAACAATGATAGACTGATAGTTTTATTCACAGCCGAACAGCGGCTGCAAACAGATGATGTACTGAAATATCTGGTAAAACCACACTTTTCGAAAATATGTTTCGCAGACGACAAATTAATCTTGTTTTTTTTTGTTTTATTTCAATTAAATAAATAGATGTCCGTGAGCAACAGTTAACCTTCTTGAACCTTCTTATCATTCAATTTTCGGTCGAACGTTTAATTAAGTAACTTACTGTCTTACTTTAGTTAAGAAGATACTCCAGGGTCAATGCTAGCTAGATGTTCAGAAATACTTATTGCTTTGTATAACTTGACACAGAGCAGTTCATTTAAAGTAAAATAAAAATTAAGAATAATAAGTGTTGACTAAATACGCGTGAGTCGTTTACTGCAGTTTATGCATGTTTTTATCATCGCACACGTCACGGTTAACACGATTAGTTACAAGTTCGTCTTTGAATAATATTATGTCCCACAATTTCGGCACGTTGGGTTGGAAAATAATCGAGAACTAAATGTAATTGAGGCAAATAGTAATCATCATAATCTTCCTGTTCTTATTTCCGCAACTTTCGTGTTCCGCGCAACATGTTTTTTTTTGCAACAGGTAAAATAATGTAATCCATAAATTGATGTAAGTATTTTTTTTCAATACATGCTCTGTTATGTGAAGCAAGGAGGTGTTCGTCTGGTCTGGTGGCGAGGCGTTCGGTGGAACCAGCCCGAACATTACCCATTCGAAAATAGGTCATCGATGGCAGACTCTTATAAATTGATGGGAACGATTTATAAAACAAAGGCTGAATATCCCACAGATGTCCATACGAACAACGTTTGGCTTTCTTTAAAATTGAGTCGCTTAGAAACCGTCGCACTGTCCATGACTTAGTTTTTCTCCATAAAGTTATCAATGGTCAAATTGAATGTGAACAGTTGCTAGAACGTGTCATGTTGTCAGTTCCATATAATCTTCCAAGACAACCAATCTCTAGACTTTTTCAACCGCCAGCCAGTAGAAGCAACATTGGGAGACACTCACCGGTTTCAAGAATGTGCATACAATTTAACGAAATCAATTCAAAATTGCCAGACTTAGATGTGTTCTTTGGTTCCCTACCAAATTTCAAAGGCCTGTTGCGCTCTCATTTAAATAAACATTTAAGCGCTTTTAATTAGATTTGTTATTTTTTCTTTATTACTTTTTAAATGAATATGTTGTTTTTCTTTTGTCTATTAGTCTAAGTTAGTTTTATTTTGATCTCATGTTTAGTTTACAACAAATAGGTTTATGTTTAGTTTTCTATTCTATGTTACACTTTTTGTATATAATTTTTCGATGATTAGCTTTACTTAAGAGAATGTTGTGTACACCTGTAATTGGTACCTACATAAGAACCCTAACCTATATATATATATTTTTTAAAACTGTAAGATGTATGTACTGTTGGTGTACCTATTTAAATAAATAAATAAATAAATAAGGCTGGATAATGTATCTACCTACTATTTGTATGGATTAGAAGTGGGGCCACAAAAGATATGAACGGAAGGCAATTGCATGTGGCTGATATGAGTATGATAGGGGAGAAGCGTGGTGTAACACAATTAGGTCAAATAATGAATGAGAAAGTAAAAAGCGGCGCCAGTTACTGAAAAGTCGTCTGGTAATCGGTTGTCATGATATGGTCATGTGATGCGGAGGAATGGAAAAGATGTTGTACAGAAAGTTTTGAGTATGAATGTGATGAGTATAAAGTAGCGGAAGACCAAACAAACATGGATGGACATATGGATAGAGGTGACTGCTGAGATGACGAGTAATAGATAAGTACACATGGAGACAATATGCAGCGCGGCGGCGACCCGTATGATCATGATGAGTTGCCATTACGAACTTCTTTATTTTATTGAGTTCAACATGTTTGGATTACAATAAATGTATGTTCAGTTGACCAAATAAGACATTAAGATCCACATCTACACATGTTTTATTTGAATGTTATTAATTTTTTACCCACGACGGAACGGAGACGGTATATGCGTTTGGGGTGAGAGGTTGTTTGTTTGTTTGTTTGTGTGTTTGTTTGTTTGTGTGTTTGTGCAAATACATGTTGCCATTTTTCTCCAAAACTACAAGTCCGATTTTGATGCAGTTTTCAGTTATGGGTTCGGGTTTGATTGGTGCATGTTCTTAGATAGGTGTTACGGTGACAACTCACCAGGGGGCGCTGCAGCAAACATTTTTTGTGCAAATCAAAGTTGCCAGTTTTCTCCAAAACTACAAGTCCGATTTTGATTCAGTTTTCAGTTATGGGTTAAGGTTTGATTGGTGCATGTTCTTAGATAAAAAAAATAAAAGTAAAAAGTTTAAAATAAAAAGCAAAATTAAAATTTTTGAAAAAACCCACGACTGTTATAAATTAATTGAAAAAAGGATAAAATAATATCAAACACCCACCTTAAAAAAACCCAAGAATGTCCGTCGGGAGCTGAACATTGCAAAACTAGTTCATTTAATGTCAGCCCCCGACGGACATTCTTGGGTTTTTTTAAGGTGGGTGTTTGATATTATTTTATCCTTTTTTCAATTAATTTATAACAGTCGTGGGTTTTTTCAAAAATTTTAATTTTGCTTTTTTGTATATTGCTATACTTACTGTGTTACATTCTTTTTTTTAATAAATCGTTGCCTTTCACTAGGAATTTCTCCTGTATCGTGGGTGCGTTTACAAACATTTGAACAACATACACAAAAACATCCAGACCCGAAACAAGTATCTATAGGCTACACAAGTATTTGTTCCGTGCGGGGATCGAACCCGCGACACGCAGCGCAGCAGTCCAATCCCTCTCAGCCACTGCGTCAACCGTGCTGTCCATTCTTACAAGGAGTAGCTAGGCGTCGCCGGCATCGGCGGTGAGGCAACAAGTTCAGTACTTTTGTGCCGGACTTTATTCGGTCATCTGGACGTCTTAGGGGGCGGAATTCTACTTAACAGTCTATCAAAATGAAGTCGTCATCTCCTGGATAGCGATTTCTCCGATGCAGACCTTTTGTACAAATTACCATGCCAATATGCATGACATGACATTTAATTTTGAACTCTACATCATTAGATAGTAAGTGTAAAGTTGCTTGCGAAATGTGCATTCCATGTCAATCTTATTATTTTTTTTAAGATGGAAAATCATTAAAATGACGCGGAGCAGAAAGGAGTTTCAGATTCTTACTGACTAACACCTATCTGTGTTCCTCCTCCCTTTGTGTTCCAGTGCCGCGGTTACGGTTTCGAACAAATTGCGCAACCTTGTTGGGTAGCAAGGCAAGGGTTACCTTGACGAGTCTGTCGAGTAGCTCAGCGCCCTGCTTGACCTGCTGCTCGGGGTCGGCGGCCAGGCGCGCCAGGGCGTCGAACACGAGCGGGAAGTGCGGCAGCGCGTCCCCGCGCGCTATCTTCAGCACGTTGAACAGCGCCTCGGCCGCCTGGTAGCGCACGCGCGACTCGCCCTCGCTGAAGCACGCCACGATCGGATGCACCAGCTCCGGGAGGTAGTCGATGCAGCCCTGCAACCGGTAATCACTTGTATGACGTCAGTGATGAGACACATCAATCAGTTTTGGAAAATTGTCTACATTTTTGTCTACATTGCAAGAGAACAAGAATTTAACTTCTTATAAAAATTGCCCGCTACTTATATTGGAACTACAATTCATTCATGATTTAAATGTTTTGACCACTTAAAATCATGCTAATGTGTTGAAGCACACCATAATTTGAATTGCTTGTTTTGCTATAAATAAGTCAACCCTGAGGATGTGATGCCCATTAAAATGTAATCTGGCAATAAATATGTGTTATATTAAGTTGTATCAAGCTTGTAGTATACATTTGAAAAAGTTTAAATCATGTTCTAAAGTATTTTATTTTATTTAATTAAACAGTGAACTACATAAATAAATAAAATAAAATAAAATAATTATTAAAATAATTGCAAAATGCAACAATCTCAACTGCCACTCAATGAAATAGATTGTGTGATATGGTTGATAATAAGCGGCACCTTAGCAAGATTTATTTATTATTTTTTATTTATTTATTTACCACTACTTATATATATATATATAACATCACAGACAATACATCCAATACGATGCTTTAAGACACAATACAAATTAAAAATGTAAAATTAAATAATTAAACTATAGCCAAAACCGTAAAATATGACAAAGTTTATAGTTGCACCCCATTTTCAATAACTATTTGTGCTCTTTGGATAAATTTCGGCAGGTTTTGCCCAAATAAATCTTCCGATAACATGATAATATTAATAATACGTGCGGCTCGTGACATAGGAGCTAACTTGAAGATAACATTAATTCCTTCAACACTGACCTTCCCCAAGCCCACAGCCACAGAGGACAGGCCCATGAGTGCTCCGTTCTTCACATTAGGGTTGGTGGACGACATCAGATCCTGACCAAGGACACGGATCAGCCTCTTGATTTGACTTGTGTTTTTCGCATCGCTGAAGTCTTTTACCATCCTGCCATTAAAAGTATATTGTACACTACCAATAATGACTGTATTTACACATGTTTTGGATTCTTGGCACTTAAGTATGAATAGAATAGAAAAAATAGGGTAATGTTTTGATTTGATCTTGGAAGAAATTGGGGGATTCCCTTTCAGCAGTGGGTAATAAATAAATGTTTTGTCATTTTTTTTTTTTTTTTAGCCTGTAGGTACTGTCCCACTGCTGGGCAAAGGCCTCCCCCAACTCCTTTTGTCTTTTGTTTTGTCATAGGTAATTATTGAAATTTATGAGTGAGGTGGAGGTTACCATCGGTGCACTATGGTATCACTGTTTGACCAACAACAAAGCCAGCAGCTTTCATTCAGCAGAGAACGTCCATCCAAAAATGGGCGGTTTGGTTGTAAGGAAATGGCACTCACTTCTCAATCTCGACGCCAGCAAACTTCCTTTTGTCATATATCTTATCGCACAGCCCGCGAACGCAGGCTATGCTCAACGGTGCGTAGTCCCTTTCAGACATCTTTATTTTCACTTTTTAATAAAACTATACACCGAAACATAAATACATCAATGGGATCAATGAAAAAGTTGATTCGAATTGTAAATGTAAATCACAGCCTTCATCCAAGGAATTCTATCGAATATCCTTGTCTTACTTTAGACGAAAAGTAGAGAAAGAACATCAAGAATGCACCAAATACCATTTTGGTGTTCGTACTTACAATCAGCTGTTTATGTCAGTTTGACGTACACTTGTACGTACGGAAATAAAAACAATTGTAATGGCAAAAATCTTAAATAAAAAGTTAACAAATAGCGTTTTTATGGAATAAAGTGTTAGCTAACTTCATGAGAATGAAGTAGTAAAATCCGTAAAAATGGGTTTAGTCAAACCAAAAAAAAAACAAGTTGCCATCCTGCAAAATCCACCCTAAATAGATAAAATATCTCCAACTCCAAAGTTTCATTTCTGAACGACTTTTTTAAAAGTGATACCAATATGCGTATAAAATTACCCCAGACATTCTATAAACATTTCACTATTAAAACTCTTTTTTTGCGGATGGGTATCATCGAATAACCCCTACCGCTCTAAGCAGAGTGGAAGGGAGCTCCAGATTTGTACTGACTAAAATTTACTTAAATGTTCCTTTATGTTCTTCTTTAAACTTAATTATTTAATTCATGTCATATTTTTTATTAAAACTAACGTTACTAATTTATTGCGAACTACTTGTAGTAAAAGAATAATCAGTCAATTAAAACCAATTAATTACTGCGTTGAAGGTATTGAAGTTGAAAAAACCGCCAAGCGAAGGTTACGTAGTCGCGTTGAATATTGAAAATATTTTATCCTATATGCAAACATAGATTTCTAGTCTAAAAACAGTTTCTTTTATGTAGAACAAAAACATGTTTTCAACTGCTACCTACGAAAGTTTGTACCCACAATATTGAAAGATTTTGTATGTAATTATACAACTTAACAATTTTTAGAGATCTTACGTCTTGAAAAATATCATCATGATTCTAGTTCAACCGGAGTAGGTACCCCATAAGGTAGGATTTAGGTTCTGGCTAGTGACAAAATATTTGGCATTAATGGCACAAGGCACTGAATATAAATAAAGGACTACTATAAGCCTAACAAAAATTTTATTTCAATTTAATACCTCGCGCATTCTTAAGACAACATATTATGACCCATAGACAGGTGGAAACAGGGGCCAATTGACAAGATAGTGATCCTATTAACCTATAACCAAGGATACAATTTTTTTTCTTTTGAAGAACGGATCCCAAAAAAATTAACAAGAAGTCAACCTAAAATATTATAGAGTAATCTTCACTAAACTTGGGTAAATGACATTGACATTAGACTAAAATGGCAACCCAGTTTATCTGCCGTAGTGCGCTTGACGAGTCGTGTGTACTGTCGTGTCTTACTATTTTGATAAAACTGCGCTAGAAAACAATCCAATGCCATTAAGTTCTAAATTGTGGTATAGTATAGGTGTTTTTTTGCCGCGCTAAAGTACATTTGTGTGTCCGTCATGCCTGTGACTCTCGTAGACAGGTTGCCCTTGCCGAATCTCAAGGTTTACACCGCGGGAAGTGTTTCGCTGCTTTCGATCGCTGTTTATTACGCGCTGAGTGTGACTAGTGACCCGAACTGGCGCGGGAACGCGACGCTGGCCCGGCAGGACGCCATGGAGCCGGGTGAGGGAGAGCGCCTGCTGCCGGTACCGGCGCCCAACGGCACCAGGAATGTGAGCGATCAGTTCGTGGATGTCATGCAGTTCATGATGCAGGAGCCGCTCTGTATGTGGGTGAGTACTGCCCTGCGTTCCCCCACAGGTACATGGCTGTAGTAGTTCTTTGCTACAATTTGCCACTTGTAAGATTTTCAGTGTTTTCAAACTCAGAGGAAAATAATCTCTTATCAATATTGTTTTGGTAAACAACATAAAAACCCATTTTTCGTCGCGATTCTTATCATGTTATTGTTTTTGATAACCTAATGGGTACAAAAATAAGGAAGCAAATGTTGCCCAAACTCTAGTTTGTTATCAAATAAATATATTGCAGCTTTGCAGCCTACTTACAATGTAAATCAAACTAACAGTAGGTATATTTTTCTAATTTTTCTACATTAACAATGCAGACTTTTTTTATGGAGGACTTTTTATAGTCCGTTGAAATAGGTACTTGTTGCCTACATCTGGTTACAAACCTATTACACAAAAACAAATCACAGGGATTCATTCACATTGTTTTGGGAATGTGCTGCTAGCTACTCAGCATCAGCTCTAGAGAATCATTAAATCCTTATTTAATTACAATGGGATGAATTATTATAATTATGATGAATAACATTAATTTAAATATAATTAATATTCCCAAAAATAAACATTAGGTACAATAATGAAAAGTTCATTGAACTTTTAAATTGTATGTATTTATGAAAAATATAGTCAGAAAATTTTAAGAACAAGTTAAAAAAATTCATTCGATTTATTAACATAACATCACACCTGTAATCCCCGGAGAGTTAGGCAGAGGTGTACCTAATGATTCTTCTACATTTATGATAAGTTTGAGTTCCTTTTAATAGGGGGTAAGTCAATTGCCTCCTTGGCTGCTATTGAGAAATTCCTGATGGAAAATTAGATTCCTGATTATTAAAGGGATAATACTTGACATAAGAAATAGTATGATATTCCCAAACCTAATCACCAGTAGGCCAGTCCCTTAGTTGATAGTTAATTAACAAAGCAATCAAGAATATTGCTAAGTTGGATCAGAATTAATAATCACTTATCTTATCCAACTGATTTATTGGTTTTGGAATAAACTATCTTGTCTTGAGCAGGAAAATAATTAACTAATATGTGCATAGTGTAGATTACAAAAGGTTATGTTTAAATACTAATTCTAATTAACATGCAGATAATAATGCATGGTATGTTTATTGTCTGTACAGAGTTACTTAGAACCTTATTATAGTACACCTATGTTTTGGCAGTTTTGAAGTCCAGTCCACTGTCCAATGTTATAGGTTATTTTGGGGCTTAAGCCCCAATTTCTTCCCAGGAGTCCCAATGTTATAGGGGACAAACCTATTGCCATCGACAGAAACTAAAACTTGGCTACTACTGACAGATTTCCGAGTTAATTCTCTGGTTAGACTCACCAGTAGTGCAACCATTAGACCAACAATTGAAACTAATTTATTCTACAATAATTGCAGGGGAAGTTTCAAGAGTTACTCAAACTGTTAACTTGAATTCCGAATATTATTGTGGCATGTGGAAATCCCATGAAATGTTATTAAATATGTTATCTATACTGCTAACTATTATATCATTCAGTGATAATAACACAATCAAATCAACTATGAAATAATAACTACCAAAGGCTTTCACAAGAAATACTTATTGTATTAAAAACAGACCATGTTCATACAAGTACTTACGAATACAATTTTTCAATTATCATAACATCGGGTTTTTTGCTGACTTTAGCTACTAAAGGCAGCAAAAAAACCCAGCTCTAGGTACTCTTTATTAATTAAGATGAAAAATAATACATTATAACACAATATCCATATTAGCCAAATAAAATCATCAAATGACTCCTCCCGCTCTGGGCAGAGCGGTAGGGAGTGTCAGACTTCTACTGACTAAAAACCACCCATGTTCCTTCATAGCCCTTGTTCCGAGACCGCGGTATCTCTTTCGAACAACCCCCAGCCCCTACGGGCGTCGGCCCTTGCGGGCCCCTTCCATGTTGCTGGCATCTCTTTGAGGCCCGCGTGAAACACGAACGCGCCGTCGACACGGCCTGGCGAGCTAACCCATTACAGGGACTACAGTCTCTACACTAATAACGACGTTACGGATGTCGCTAAGTCGTAAAATCGTAAACTTTCTTTAATAGATTTTCAGCTTTATTTCAACAGCGTATGATTGAAAATCTATTATAGAAAGTTTACGATTTTACGACTTAGCGACAGTCGTAGCGTCGTTATTAGTGTAGAGACTGCAGCCCCAGGCCATTACTCACCGTACATAGGCCCGCGCCCATGTTGCCCGGAAGCCATCACGTGGCCCCTGACGCCCAGAGCGTCTGCCGCGGTGGCTAGGACGAGAGGGCCTCTCCCTCTCACGTTCTGCCACCTCCTTCGCTAGCATCACTGCTTCACAGAAGGAGGCAACGGCGTCCCATTCCCTCTCGCCCCGGACCATGGCTTGTGGGCTGGCCTGACGCGAGAGGTCGCCGCCGCCGATCACCGCTACGAGAACACGGCGGATCGCCCAAGCGGAGCAGACAACCACGGTGTGCTCCACCGTGTCCTCCGGCCGATCCTCACAAATCTATTATCCGGGCGTTTCCTCCCGCCTGATTCGTTGCAATGGGGAACACAAAAGGGTCAAAATATTAGTATCAAATACATGTAAAATTGGAGCGTAGAATGTGTACATTACATTAGTTTTTATTTTACTTCGATACATGCAGTATTTCCGAAGTTATAACGACAAGAAGTTTAAGTAATTTTTTGAATTTCCGAGATTACGCGCGCTCATACGAATACGTCACAACCCGGCCATATTTATACTGTGACCCGGCTCAGCCCGCGACCATAATAAATTAGGCGCGTCTCGTTTCATTTTGTTTCGATCGTCTTCCTAAGTACTTATAAATACACAAACATACATAAACTCACGCCCTTTTCCATTTTTTTAATCCTAATTTTGTGGATAAAATTTTTCGTAAAAGGAAAAGTTCCGTAGTCAGATTAAAAAACAGAACTTGAACCAGTTTAAAATATGATTTGATTTGGTTTTTTTTTTATTTTGTTTTTTTTTTTTTTTTAATTTCTTCTGAGTTCCATGAATTTGGGATGTCATAATTGACAGCAATGATTGATCCGATCCAAAGCAATCATTGCTCTCCAGAGGTACAACTTTTGTACTATTTATTGACTTCAGTATTCACGATGCCGTGCCGTGCCGCCGTTATCGTTTGATGATGCTACCCACCCACTCACAACACAACACAACCAAGAAGTTTCTCTCTCATATGGTACACACGGCTACACATCAAGCTATACAAAACCAGTTAATCTTGGCCTCACTTTACTAGATCTTTTCGCACAATGAACGATCAGATTATACTGGTTTTGTATAGCTTGATGTGTAGCCGTGTGTACCAAATACCAATGGTCTCAGTACTCACTCTCGTACAAGATTATAATTCATTGCGAAACCTTTTCCTATTGTCTAGTAAAGTAACAGACATGCTCCAATTGTTTTTATCAGTCCATACTGGTCTGTACTCAAAGCACTATTCTGCGGGGCAACGTCATAAAGCACCACATTGTAAACTAAAAAAAATAATTGGAAAACGTGATGTAATTTTGAAAGAACTTTCACCTATTAAGTCGTCTCTTCATTCCTTTTTCCGGCATCCTCTTCAGCCTATCATCACGCTCGCGCTATAATCATAAATGCTATAACCGACATACTATAGAAAATTAGAAACACAGTTTAATGAATTCGTCGTTTGAATGGTTTCGCTGAGTTCATCAACTCGCGACACAACGGCCGGTCTCGCCACGTCATAAGCCTGTGTTAATATTGTGTTGTAGTAAGACGCCTCAGTAAGACGCAAACAATGTTTGTGTCACTATCAGGGTTTCTCTCGGAGTCGTTAGCCTCCGATGGAGCGTTCATTACACTTACAATTGGTTTGGAAGGTCTGCAAATGCTGCAGATCTAATATGACTCCTTCAAGAGCTGAAGATACTGACTGACACAGTCACACTCTCGAGTCTTACTTAACCCACACAAGATCGAATTTATAAAACAGCCCGGCGAGCACGGCCTACAGTGACATGGCATGAGTCACACATTTTATCACAGTTTGGGCGATAAAACCGTTTTGTCTTAAATGCTAGCACGGCGGCGTAAGATAATTTCTTGATATGTGATACAACTTCTTGACGTCTAGTTGGGACTCCTATATCTTATTTGCTAATATGGGCGCACCCATTTTGTAACAAATGTCACATTTTGACAGATGAATATGCTCGTTTATATCACGTTCGTTCGGAGGTGGTGATAAAAGTAAATTAAAAATATAAGTATATTTTTCTGCTTACTACTGCATCAAATGGCAGTAAATTATTATAATTATGTTCTTGCCCGAAGGCAAGAGGTCCAAAGTAGGAAAATATTCCGAAGAAACATTTGGGACTCCTCTAATCCGTTCGAGTTATTTCACTTCAAAAATTTCACAATATATTTCAAAACAAATCACATCAAACTTTTAAAGGAAAAACAGAACTTTTAGTTAGTAGCAAGTTATCAAATAATAAATAAAAAAAGAAAATGAAAGACGTGCCGCGTACGCAGAGTGTTGCCAACAAGTCGGGACCTGGTGTCGCCCATTTTCAGAGCTTGAGTAGCCTAAAGTAGCCGAATTTGAAATGAAGTAGCCTAAAGTAGTAGCCCAAACGCCGAAACTAAAATAAAAAACCGTTTTTTTAACAATTTATTTATTTATATACACTCCGATTCTGCTTCATCTGCGACATCTGCTTCGAGAAATAGCAAAGCATCCAGAATAACTTCGCGGTCGTCAACATTTACTGTGGATGCTGTGCTAGTGCTGGCGCAAGCTCCGCTGGAATCGTACATTTTTCTTCCTGCATGTAAACTAATCATATGATTGCTTGGTTCAAAGTTGTTGCAGCAAATGCTTCTTACATTCATATGTGTACGAATTCTTAGAATGGCGATCAGCATGGGTTTCTCAATTTTGTTTTTATCGTACCCATCACGCTGAAAATTCTTTCCATGACTGCATTACTTAAAATACCTGTACCCAGAAATTTACAATATCAATAGGAGAAGCAGTGCCAATTATTTCCTCTATACGCATCGTACTTAAAGAGCGGAATTGATTTATTATAGATTCCTTGTCAATATTAGGTTCACATAACTGCCAGGGAAAATCATCAATGTTAGGTCTGTTGCTGGCATGATATTTTGCTCCATGGTTGCTGGTTGAGAGGCAGCGGTTGGGTGACAAAACATCAATTTTTTCCACCACCGACACATTGACTGGTAACCTGTCAACTAATTCCTTCACTAAGCGCACGAGAAAGTTTGTGCATCGCTGTTTGACTTCTTTGGCTTTGTTGGCAGAAACAGATCTTTTTGCAAGTAATTCATTGAACTTTTCTCCAAAATCGATCGAGTCCTGTGGAAGCAATGAATTTTCAAATGGTGCTTCGGCTTTTTCTAAAGCTCGCCTAACAGCTGCTATATCCGCTTCATGAAGCATTGCCATTGAGGCGTTTTCGGACAGACTTTGACCTCTCAAAATTTTTTTTTTGTTCGTGGGTATATATTTTTTTTCTTTTGCTTATGCTCATTTGTGTTCAGATTCGATCATTCAACTAAACGAACTTTTCATCTTTTTCGAGTAGCCTAAAAGGCGACCAGTCGCCTTTAAGATTTTTTTGTCGCCGATTTCCAATCAGAGTAGCCTAAATGGCGAAAAATCGCCTTCGTTGGCAACAGTGTTGCCATCGAAGTTTCAAGCTCCCCACCAGAATCGACCTCTAAAACCACCAGAAATCGCACCTTCTTAAAAAATCGCTAAATTTTCCACTTACTTTATTTCTGGCAGATTTTTGGTCTTTACTAAAGGAAATAATATTTTTTTGAAACGTTTATTAAAGCAATAACATGAAAATTACATATAATGTAACAAAATACTTCAACTTCAACTCTCTATTAATTCATGGCTTTTGTGGAAGAACAAAATACTTAATAAAACCTATTTTTTAAACGAGGTCAATCAAATTATATTATTAAGTTATCTTCAGATGAGTCGTTTCCGTCCGTATCATCATCGTTAATCTCGGACTGATACGACTGTTTGGTACCAAATAATTCCACTAGAAAAATCCACTAGCCACTAAAACCGATATTTGTCCGCTAAAAGGTAAGTCAAAACCACCAGATTTAGTGGAAAATCCACTAAGTTGGCAACACTGCGCGTACGTGTTATGTCAAAAATGAATTAGTACCCAAGAAAATTAAAAAGTTGTTTAACTGTATGAACTGTGCTCTTATACACGTACTTTTTTATTTGGTCGCCTATTCAGATGGTCATAGACATTTTTATTTTTTTAATATACTAGGTCACACTATGAAGTCAGCAACAAGAAAGATTTTTCTCTGGCGGGAAATCAAATTGCGCGGGTGTTTAAAAATTTTTCCTACGTATTAATTTGTATTTTCGTGTATATTTGCTTAAATAGTTTATTATATTCCCAGTGTATATAGTAAAATGGGAACGGAAAGCGATGGGGGCGATGCCCCCATCGATATAGAGCCAAAAAAACGAAAATTGGCTCTCATGGATTCGACACAGTCTACAGCAGCGACAGCAGCGTACAAAATATTTATGAAACCAAATTACAAGAGACAATTTCCCGAATGCCACAGTGGCGATTGTGTAGTCTTTGTGGAATCAATAGAAAATGAAAAATTAGGCAACAAAAACCCAATCGGACTTACGAAATTATTCACCGAAAATGTTAAAGGCATCATAGGTGTACATCGAGTCAATGCCTACAAAGTTGGAATAACATTCAAAAAACCTGCACCTGCGAATAGTTTTCTCAAAATGGACCATTTCTTGGGAAAAAATAAATTAAAAGCCTTCGTTCCTGCATACATGACGGAAACTACAGGCATCATCCGCTATGTACCGAAAACTATGACAAATGAGGAAGTTTATAAAAACATTCAAAGTGACGTAGAAGTCACATCTATTAAAAGATTTATGAAGAAAGTTGACGGAAAACTTACGCCATTAGGTACAATAGCAGTTACATTTGCCGCAACGGCATTGCCACAGTATGCATACATTCACATGTTTAGATACCCAGTACATATATATATACCACCATTGCTACAGTGCTACAAGTGCCTTAAATATAACCACTCTGCAAGAGCTTGCCGTGGTGAGCAAATGTGCTCTTCTTGCGCCGGTCGACATTCATACAAAGAGTGTGATGTTGAAGAAATTATTTGCATAAACTGCAGCGGCAACCACCTAGCAATTTCAAGGGATTGCCCGATTAAGAAGCAAAAAATGGAAGAAAAGAAGAAGAAGTTTCTCAATCGAAATCAGTCTTACGCCAGTGTGGTGAGTACACCTCCTCCAACTATGTCAGATACAAATGTTTTCCCAGCTCTTAATAAAAAACCAAATGAAAGGACTTTGGGTGAGAACTCAAAGTCATTTGCTGAAGAAATTGTAAATAATGAAATAATTATAAACGCCATTGTAAAATCACTAATTGGGCATGCTAAATTTTATTTAAGGCGTGCTAAAGAAAAAACCATTTGGAGATTTTTTAATTTGATGCTTTATTTTGTTAATTTCGATTCATAAAAGTACAAGATTACAAAATAAACAGCAATAATAACTATTGACCTTCATTTGACCTGATGTCACGTGATGTGACGTCACATGTTCACATCTTTCATTATCTGTGGACTAAAAATATTAAAAGGATTTTTAGTGCTGCCAGACTTCGTAATAGGAAATACACACATTCTGTTTATTTTAAACCTTATTTAGATAAATTCGCATTTTACGTTACGAATGTTTATTGTTTCTATGTGGTTATATTAAAATATAATCACATAGCTTTTTAAATATGTGTAAATAGATATTATGTACAACAATATTAAAAATCGACTGCTTTTAGATTAAAAACCGTCCAAATTTGACTATCAGAACTAGCAATACTGACTGGTCCGTTTGACGTTTGGATTGGACTTTGGGTTTGTTCGTTTCGTTGCTTGAGCGCTGAGGAAGTTTGTTGTTTTGTGGATTGTTTCTAAGTTTTACTACGACCTGGCCTATTTATTGGATTTGATTTGACTGCATACACGTTGACTATCGCATTGTTTAATTGGACTTCGACCGAAATTGCTTAATGTTTGGAAAATGAATCCTGGTACAAGTCGTGCTCGTGTCTCGCCCGGCTCCGGCCAAACCACTTCTAGTGGTTTTGTGCAAGCAGATTCTAGTAATTTGCCTCACGTGGACATGTGTATGATACTAGAATATATGGCAAACAGCAGTCAACACAATATTGCTGAAATTCGTGGGGCTAAAACTCTTTTGTAAGTATGCATTGTTAAAGCACCTACCTATACGTTTTATTGCATATCCAGTACTAGTATTTGAAAATATTAACTGAGATTTTATCCTTGTTGCAGGTCCTCTAGGGATTCCTACCTGGAGTCAGCTGTGGGATATGTTGAGTTACAGAGAGCAGGTCAGGAATGTGTAATACGAGCCAAAATAACACCTGAACATAGAGTCACCAATAAAAACTACATGGTCACGGTCAATTTGCAAGAAAAGGACAAAGAAATCAAAGATGCAGCATGTGATGGATGTGCCGCCTCTGCTGGAGGATGCAAGCACACTCTTGTGTTTTTATTTTGGCTCAGTAAGAGGAGTGATGAGCCTTCCTCAACATCTGTAGAGTGTTACTGGAAAAAGCCTAAGCTATCATCTGTGCGCACCGAGCCAGTTGAAGCAGAAAAAGTGTTCAACAATGCAATTAAAATTGACCTTATGCCTAAAAATCCCAACATATTAAGAAAATTCTGTGAAGAGTCTAAGAAACATGGCTGCACAGACTCATTAATATTATTATTTACTGGAGAAAAAAGAAAAACATACAATTTATTTGATATGTCACTGGAGTATGTGCAATCAGTACAACAGTTTGATTTTGAAAAATACAAAAATGATTTAGACACCAAAATTACAGCAGAAGTTATTGATGAAATAAATGAAAATACTATGCTGCAAGCGAACTCAAAGATGTGGCATAATATACGCCAAGGACGTATCACAGCATCGAAAATTTATGAGGCTGCTCATTGCAACGTCGATGGCTCATTAGTGCAGCAGATTTTAGGAGGCTATAAAGTCCCAGAAACCAGGGCAATTCAAAGAGGCAAAAAGCTGGAAGACAGTGTCATAAAAGAAGCAGAAAAAGTACTGAATAAAAAGATCAACAAATCTGGATTTATTTTAATTAACAGCTTGATTGGGGCTTCACCAGATGGTGTAGGGGAAGATTTTATAGTAGAAGTGAAGTGCCCCATGACAGAAAAAAATATAGAAAAATATGTTAGTAAAAACAAAATAAACAAGAAATTTGTAGCACAGATGCAGCTTCAAATGTTAGCTGCGAAGAAAAATAAGGGATTGTTTTGTGTAGCAGATCCCTCATTTGAAACAAATAAAAAAGTTTATCTGCATTGGCTTCAGTATAATCCAAGTTATACTCAAGAATTACTAGAAAAAGCCACAAATTTTTGGGAAAAATATGTTTTTATGAAAATCATAAAAAGTGCATCGTAAAAAGCTGTTTTTCATGGTGCATTATATCAAAGGTGAAAGGCTATTTGTTTGAAGCAACATTTTAGATAATATTGAATTTTTAGACTTATATTATGGAGGTATTTAGTTTATAATTCAATTTTATCCAGAATGTTGCTTCAAACATAGCCTTTCATCCCTCGATATTATAATGTAGAACAACATTGTTTGCAAAGTTATTACTATTGTATACTCTTTATATTTTTTGTTAACTGTAAAAATAAGTTATTTTCGAATAAATGAAGTAAATTAAAGAAAAAGCATTTTTAATAAATTACAAACTTCTTATTCTTATTCTTTATTGCACACATAAAATAACAAAAATAAACATAAATTACAAAGCTTATGTACAAAGGCGAGCTTAACCCAGAACTAACTTCACTTCTTCTTCTTCTTCTTTTGGCTTAACTTCTTTATTTTGTTAAAAATACCTTTACATTTTTATACTCAAACAAACTATAATTATATAAACATTAACACAAAATTTGATCCCTACCTTTTTATTATTTCGTCTTGCAAGTTAATTAACCCACAAGCAATTAATACTACCTTATCTAAGTAGCCTACATGTTTATGGCTCACTACTGAATGAGGTTTGAGGAGTCGAAACTCCCTTATTTTCCTAATCACTCTTTCAACATGTATTCTAAGGCTTGCAATGACTTTGCTTTGTAAAACTTCTTGTTCTGTTGGTTTAGTGGAGGAATATACACTAGGAGGACGAAGAAGTTTTATGTTTTTTGTCATTAAAAGAGGTTCTATTTCTTTAAATCCTCGATCAGACATAACTAAAGCATTTGGAGGCAGGATTTCAATGAAATTACTTATCTCGACAAGTGCTTTGTCTGAAATCCTACCACCATAACCTTTAGATATAAAAGTTATAAAACCATTTGGAGTGCAGCCAACAATATACTTGATTGTATTACAGTGTTTATATTGTGACCAAGTTTGCGCTTGTTTTTTTGGATCTGTTGGTTTTTCTATTTCTATCTCAAAGGCATCTATAATGCATTGAACATTTGAGTATCTAATTTTAAAAACTAATGGTAAATTTTGCTTAATTTCGGCAGGTGTAGGCATGAAAACAAAGTTTTGAAAATAATTAGCTAATACTACCAAACCACCGTGAAATGATGTTGTTATTGTACGTTTTGATAGTTGGAACAGATCTGCCAGTTGTATCATAGAATAATTCAATTTGATTTTCATCAGAGTAATAAAAATATCTAATTCCTTGCCAAGCATCTGCTCTGCAATCTCTTTAATAACCCACAGATATTGCTTTGGCAAACCTATATATATTTTTGGATTTTTATAAATTAAGTTTACCATATGCTTCCTAATAATATTTTTAAGATTAACTTGGTCATCCTTGTTTGATATTTCTGATTCTGATGTACAACCATACATTGACGGGCTTGCACTCACAGTTGATGTGTAATTTGATGAATCTACCCTTTCTGTTATCAAAGGCTTGGTTTTTTTAATAACACGTTTTTTAACCAATGTGCTTTTGTCCACCATTTTCATAATTTGGCACTGTGTAGCCACATCAACCTAAAATAAAAATAAATAAATTTAAAGCTTGCTTATTTCTAAAACATACAATTATTATTACAAATATTAACGAGGGACTTAACCCTGCAGAAGTACGGATCTTCACGGACGGATCCAAAACAGGTACTGGTACTGGAGCAGGGGTCTTCTCGGAGGATCTCAATATCCACATCGCCGTACCTCTGGGGGCCCACAACACTGTCTTTCAGGCAGAATGCTTGGGTATCTCCCTGGCGGCATCTGCCATCTTGGCTCGGGAGGTAAAGGATCACTCCATCCGTATACTCTCAGACAGCATGGCAGTGCTGCTGGCATTAAGGAGCCCAACGGTCAATTCCGGGCTAATACACGAGTGCCATCAACGCCTGAACCAGGTTGGTAACCTCAATAATGTAACCATTCAATGGATTAAAGGACACAGCGGCTCCCGAGGCAATGATGCAGCGGACGAGCTCGCTCGTAGGGGCTCGAGCATGGAGGTGGTGGGACCAGAACCCATCGTGCCACTCCCGTTCGGCTATCTTCGCACGCTGGTAAGGAAACGTACCAAAGAACTTCACGCCAAGCTGTGGCTAGACCACGGCGAGTGTAGGCAGGCCAAGGAGGCGCTACCCGCCATCGACACCCGCCTCACCAAACAAGCGCTCCGGCTGACTAAGCTGCAACTACGCACAGTGACGGCTGCCATCACTGGACACGGTACTTTTAATAAGCACCTCTTTGTTATAGGTGTCACAGATAGTCCTCTGTGTCGAGCCTGCATGGAGGAAGAAGAAACAGCCGCCCACGTGCTTCTGCACTGTCCGGGCGTTGCCCGGTATAGGACCAAGTACTTCGGTGACCCAGGTACTCTCCGCGAGATTGCCAGTAACACCAAGGGACTGCTGGCTTTTCTCGGGGAGCTAGGGTGGATCGAGTGATATTCCCACCTGCACGCAAAATACGCGCATCGAACGTGGAGTTGCGGACACCAGCCCGTCGTACTTATACTTATACTTATATACAAATATTAATTTAGAAATATAATACCTGTATAGGGCATGTACAAGTTGACGAAGCAGTAGGACGGTCATCTTTGGATCTTGGTACAGGTAAATTTTGAATTGGTTGTAGTAGCATCCTTTCCAATTCACTGGATTCATCCATTGCTTCAATCTATTTAAAGGATTTAAAAAATAATGATATAATGATTATTTGATTTTAGAAATTTAGATATACTATTTTACTTTTAGGGACTTCAAAACAAAAAACAATATCACTTTACCTCAACATCATTCTCAATTTTTGATGACAAAGGTTTTGCACTGCTATATACATTTTCATTAAAATATTGTAGACTGGCTGTTTCTTTCAGTTTTGGTTTGGCTTTCATGTATCTCCACTGGTAATAATTTTCCAAATCTTCATCCAACTGAAAATTATTGAATGAATAATCAAATGATGATTATGTTGGAAAGTTCAAATAAAATATCAGTTTTAGGACAGTGTACTTACATTAAGATGATCTTCACAACAATATAATCGCTGCTCTGGATAGTACGTTAAATTAATTTGCTCGCACCACCGTCTTTTTAATTTATTATTTACGTGAACAAACACCTTATCCGGTGTTTTTGAGATAGAGCTCCGACAGTTCGGTATAAAACATTTAAACCTACGGCTCATTTTTGATTTAAATGAGTATTCTAATTAAGGCAGAGATAACTAAGTAAGCATTAGAAAAAATATCAACAATATGACATTAGGCACATATCTGCAACTGACATGACCATACATGACACAGAATGACACTGACAGCTGCAGTGAGCTGCATGTTTTGAGTTCGTTTAGAAACTAAAATTGTGAACATGTGACGTCATCAGGGATTAATTTTCAAAAAATTATAAATAAATAAATAATGATCTAAAAATTAAAATAGCCAAATTAGTTTCTTAAAATAGTATAAATTTACGAAAAAAAATATAAAAAAAATACACTTTTTTTTTTAAGCATGCCCAATTGGTCTTGGTAATAATAAGGATAATGCTCCAATAACAAATAAAAGAATAAAAGAAATATTGTTAGCAAATTTAATTATTAATTGATGGATACATTTTTAAAAATAGCACAATTCAATGTACAAAGCTTACAGAGTAAGAAGGCCTTATTAAACAAATTTCTTTTTGAACAAAAAATAGATATATGCCTGTTAAATGAGACTTGGCTAAAAAATAGTAGTGTAATTCCTCGTTTTACATCATACAACTTTATACATAAAAATTCAGTAAATAAACACAATGGAGTAGGTATTTTGATAAAACAAAATTTAGCTTATAATGTTATAGAAACAACTTTTTATGAGTCAATCCAAAATATATGTATTTCCATAGAAACATCCATGGGTAGATTGCATATCCTATGTGTTTATTGTCCTCCCAATAGCAACAGATTTGATACTAACAAAATGAGAAAGGTGCTTCTTGAAATTCCCAAGCCATGTCTTATCATGGGAGATTTTAATGCACACCATATATTGTTTGGATGTCATACAAACAATAATAGGGGTAACAGTTTATATAACCTTATTGATGAATTTGACGTATGCGTTTTAAATGATGGTAGACCAACCACTGTTCAGTACCCAAACAGGAATGCATCAGCTATTGATCTAGCTCTGGTAAGTTCCGCATTAGCTCCTCTTTGTGAATGGCAGGTTCATGACGATCCTATGGGCAGTTATCACTACCCAACCCAGGTAGTTTTAAATGTAAAGCCATCAACATATGAAGTCCGGCCTGTGGAAGAAAAATATATTTATAGTAAAGCAGATTGGTCTAAATATTATGAATTATCAGAAACCGGTTTCTCTCATTTAGACATTGATAATATGGAACCTCTTCATCTGTATGATAATTTTGTGAATATTTTAAATGATATAAGAATAAGTACAGTCCCAAAACGAAAACCTAACCAAACTATGCAAATTTTAAGAAAACCAGCTCCTTGGTGGAACCAAACATGTAATGAGGCAGTTCAAAAATCTAAGGAAGCTCTGTTAGAATATAGAACATCACCAAGCATCCCCAACTTCATACATTACAAAAAGCTTGATGCTCAAAAGAAAAGAATATTAAAAGAGGAGAGTATCAATTCATGGCATGAGTTATGTAGTAGTTTTAATAGAATGACACCTGTTGCAAGAATATGGGGTTATATTAAAAAGTTTAAAAGGATAGGTTCTTCTTCTAACAAATATTTAAATGATGATTGGGTACCTGAATTCTTAGAAAATGTATCAGACTCATCAATAATTAATGAAAATAATATAAATGATATTTTAAAAGAATCTGTTGAATCTGAAACCAACTGCTTTCTTAATAGTCCATTAACAATAAATGAATTGCTCATAGCTCTTAAGAGTAGGAAAGATACAACCCCAGGTCTGGATAACATACCATACATTTTAATAAAAAAGTTACATCCTAATGCCTTACAAATTTTATTAAATGTTTATAATAAACTTTGGGATAAACTACTTATACCAGAGTCATGGAAAACTCAATGTGTCATTCCAATCCTAAAGCCCAATAAATCTGTAAATAGTCCATCATCATATAGACCTATATCATTATCATCATGTTTGGGTAAACTTTTCGAAAACATGCTTAAGATACGTTTGGATTACTTTGCTGAAACTCAAGACAAGTTACCAGATATGCAATATGGATTCAGAAAAGGCAGAAGTTGCTCTGAAAGCTTTGTTTCATTTATATCAGACCTAAAAAAGGCTAAACTTAGTCATTCTAATGTTATATGTGTTTTTTTGGATGTCAAAGGTGCCTTTGATAATGTTAATATTGAATGTCTAATGCGTGTTTTGCATGAATTGGGCTTACCAAGTAAAACATTAAATTGGATTTTTAATTTTTTGTACCAGCGAACTTTGTATGTTAAATTCAATAATAAGCTCCATGGCCCTAGGTTAGTTAGTAAAGGCACAATGCAAGGAGCAACACTTTCACCCCTGTTGTATAACTTGTATACATCCCAGATTCTTAAATATGTAAATACTTCTCAAGTCAAAATATTACAATTTGCCGATGACTTGCTTTTATACACAGTAAATCAAAACTTGAATATGGCTGTTAACAATATTAATACTGCATTGGCTCAATTACAATATTATTACAGTAATACTTTAAAACTAGATATAAGTTCTGAGAAAAGTTCAGTATTATTATTTAGTAAAGATTCATTAGCACACTCTACTATAAATATTGTATATAACCACAATGTTATTCCTATTGTTAATCATCACAAATTTTTAGGTGTTATAATAGATGATAAACTAAAATTTGATAAGCACATTGACCATATCTGTCAAAATGCCATGAAGAGCATCAATGTCCTTAGGAGCTTAGCAGGAACATTTTGGGGTTCTGACCCAAAAACACTTAGCATGTTATACAAAAGCATAGTCAGAAGTCATTTTGACTATAGTTGCTTAGCCTATATGAATGCAAGTATCACATTGTTAAGAAAACTGGATGTGATACAAAATATGGGCTTAAGAATAATTAGTGGAGCAATGCGCACCACCCCTATAAATTCTATGGAAATTGAAAATGTTATACCTCCCTTATCTTTACGACGTTTACAGCTGGCTGAAAGATTCTGTCTCAAAGAGTTATCTTGCAATAATAGTACAGTTCTTGATAAAATTGAATTTCCTCTAGAGGTCACACAGTCAGCTGTCACATCCTCCATCTCAGCAAATACTTTTATTTCTGGTTCGCTACCTGAAATTTCAACCATTCTAGTTAAAGTAAAGAACCAGACAAGAGACATGTACATCAAAAAGAAGTGGCCAGTATATGAATTCCCGTATAGTACTTTATTGGCTTCCTTTGATATCAAGTGTTTTTTAAATACTGTCAAAAATAAATATGATTTCTTAGAATTTTTGAATGACAAATCACATTTCTATATCATTTACACTGATGGATCTAAAACTGCTGATTATGTTAAAGCAGCATATTATGACCCACAAAAGAGAATAACCAAATGTTTTAAAATGCCAAATAGTTGTAGTATATTCACTGCAGAAGGTTGGGCTATACTAGCTGCTCTAACATATGTAAATACTATTGTAAATATTAATGAACATGGTGTAAGCAAAGATGTAAATAGTGTAAATAATGTATTAGTTGTAAGTGATTCCAAAAGTGTTTTAACTAGTTTAAGTAATTGTAACTTTAGTTATAAACAAAATTATATTGTACATAGAATTAAGTACACTCTACAAAAGTTGGGAAAACATGTAGAATTTTTGTGGGTTCCATCTCACAGTGGCATAGTTGGTAATGAGGTTGTTGATCTGGCAACTCGTCAGGATCACGACGAGGATATTACAGAATCTTTCAAGGTCCCTTTCACGGATTATTATGAACAATTTAAAACATTATTTAAGACGATATGGAAGGATTATTGGGACGTAACAAAAGAAACAAAAGGAAAATGGTATTCAGAATTACAGCAAGACTTACCAACAATGCCGTGGTACAATAAATTCAAATACTCCAGCAGAAAGTTCTTAACCGTCATTAATCGCTTGCGATTTGGCCATTGTTTAGTCCCAGCTCATCTCTGCAGGATGAGAATAATCAGTGAAAGCAAATGTACATATTGTTCTGAAGAAAATGCGGATATAAAACACGTTATATTTGATTGTGAATCGTTTGCCATGCAAAGACTGTTGCTTGTCAGTGAAATTAGTGACATAGCAGAACAAAACTCTCTATGTGTTCCCCGCCACGTTCAGGAATTACTTTCCAAAACGGTTTATTTTAATCCATTATTTAGATATATACTGAGTACTATAGAAAAAATTTAATTGTTTGTTTTTAATTGTTTTTTAGTATTTATTTTTAGTTCAATATTTTGTTGTTGTTGTTAAATAATTTCATCGCCTCTCAGATTGTACTAAGCTCCAAAGCTCTTATGTATGTGCGTTAAACAACAAAGAGTATGTAATTTTGAATTTTGTAAACACTTGATGAACTTGTTACTAATTTTTTATACTTATTACGTAGAAGATAAGAGTAGTATGTTTAATGATTACGACTGAAGGACATGTATCCATGGTCATGAATAAATTATTAAAAAAAAAAAAAAAAGCAACAAGAAAGACAAGTCGCGTCTTAAATTATATCACATGTGGTACCCGTGCTAGCATTTAAGACAAATTCTAAGACATGACATAATTTATAACGTCTTGTCACCAACGTCTTGGGTACGCCCGTGCTCGCCCCGCAGGGACTACATAATATCTCTTGGCTGTACTACACATATTTTTACAACTTACGTAATAGCTTTGACGAGTGACTGGAATAAAGAAAGTTTTTCTTTTAAATGTGCGTAAATACATCCTTTTGAATATATTTGGTTCTTCAATATATTATGTTGTAAAAAACACTATATAATCGTCTGAGCTCTCTGGCAATTTACCCTAGTTACGTAATGTTATAGATTGTTGTTATTTGTTTATACATAGATCGTACTAGTGGGCGGAACCAAGCCGCGGAGATTGGTATAAAAAAGATAGACTAGACTTTCTCGAGATATGGGTACCATCTATCTGGCAGAAACTTGACGCTCCGAAACTTATTTGGCATAACACACTTGGCATATTCTTCTTTGAACGAATGTATTTATGGCAGAACAATTATTTAATAGAATATAGAATACTCATTTCGCAGAATGTTTAATAGCCGAATTTTCAATGGCATACTTTTAAGATGGCAGAATTTTATTTGGTAAATTTTTATAAGGTATAACGACCGTCTCGCGAAAGTATCCTTTATGGGCGGCATGGGCACCGGGCCGTAGGCCGACGAAGGAGGCCGGCGGAGGCCCGGCACTTCGGGGACAGAAGATGAGATGAAGATGGAGTACATGCGTTGCATGTATGACTGACGTCATTATTATTATTAATAATAATTATTATTATTATTTTTGACATACCATCATTTAATGTTCTCAGCTAGAAATTTTAGCCGGGGTGAGCTGATAATAATAATTAATAATAATAATTATTATTATTATTGCATGTTACACGTATGTATGAAATGAAATGCGTGCGAAAAGACGATTCTGATTATGAATTTTCGGCGAAATTATGGTTCTGGAAATGATGTTTATGCTCAAAGATGATTCTGACTTACAAAATTATGCGTTTTGAATTTATGGTAAATGAGTGTATGCCAAATGATTTTCTGCGAAATGAAGTTTCTGCCATCCACTGTTATGCAAAACAAAATTCGGTCATAAAAAATTCTGCCAAAAAAGGTAGACCCTCGAGATATTACCTGCTTCTTTGATTGTACCTTTTCAAAGTATTCTATAATTTTAAATGCTATTTTTACGAGTAGTAAAATCCCAACCATCTATAATGTAGGTAAGTACTAAAATTCTAGCAAGCATAATTTCATTTCATTTCCCAGTTGTTATACCTACCCAGATATTAGTAGTAACACTCTCTTTAATCTAGGCTTATCTTTGAGATCCATTTTATGTCACTACTGTGAATCTGTCCAGCTAGTTCTCCGCTCTATTCGCTCGGGGACCTCTTACCGAGAATCCGGGACGTTTAGGTGCATTGTGTAATAATTTTATTGAAAAAATATTGCGGAAATTTCTCAAGAGTCGTTATTTCGCACCGCGAGTCCGCCAGCGCCAGCGCGCTGAACTTTCAAAGCCTGAGACTTGTTTGTCAAGTCAGAAGTTCTCGGCTTTACGGTGAAAGTTAATATTCAGGTTCTGCACCAAACAGCCATATACCTACTGCATCTTAAAACACTAAAAATAATGAAGCTTTCGCTATAAATAAACAAGTTTAAAATATTTATAAGTAGGTATTGTTAATTGTGATGCACTCCATGTTCGGTGTCGTGATCTTGAGTCTTCGACACAAAAACAACTCAAGGATGAGGGAGCATTGTCTTCGCCTTGTTTGAACTTGAACGATACTAAGGGATTCAATTAAACAAAAATAAACTCGTGTGATATTCAGGGGACAAATTATTTATCGTTCGTTACACCTGGCTTCCCAATGCCTCCCGTATTCTAATTTGTTATGATTGGACGTTGGCGCGACACGCTAATGTTTACGGCTGTTTACCAATTATAAATCAACTAGCGACCCGCCCCCGCTTTGCACGGGTGGAATGTGCTACATAAACCTTCCTCCTGAATCACTCAATCTATTGAAAAAAAACCCGCATCAAAATCAGTTGCGTAGTTTTAGTAGTTAGTAGCTGTAAGCATGCATACATAGGGACAGACAGCGGGAAGCGACTTTGTTTTATACTGTAGTGATAGAAAACAATAAGAGTTATTCCGGTCTGATCCCCCAAACCGATCCATTGCCAATATTTTTCTTTTGTTTATTCCTTTCTGATGTCTGAAAGTGACGGTAGTGAGTAGAATGAAGTCCGCCACTCAGTCATCCTACGCGACTTGGCTAGAGCAACAGGGAATAGCTCAGTAGTTTTAGAACCTAATTTACGATGATGATAATGATTATCAGCTCACACAATTACTATAATATATTTGTAAATGAGTTTAATTTTATTCTGCACAATTAACTCGATAATAATAATTTCAATATAGTAAATACAAATCATAACTCACACGGACACACACGGATCACACGCGGGTGATTTAATTAAAAAACAAGGAACAGGAAGGCTTAGACTTCTCCAACAGGTTACTGACATTCAGAATGTGATAAAACTTGTGTGTAAATAACAGAAAAGATCGGTGTGTCAGTGCTGAAAAAAAAACGAGAGCGTTCCTAAAGGTCATATCTTCGGCCCGGAGCTATTAATGTTCCTCGGTCATCGTCTTTTGCGGACCCTTCCGTATCTCGACAGTCTTGTTTATACATACATATATTAATTATTCTTATGTTGCATCTCGCTTTATAATAGTTTATTTTCGTCGAATTTTTTGATAAACAAGTGACCATAATATGAAAATAAGAAGTTTTAATAACAGGGTTTTTTTCATCTTTCGTTATCATAACATAATATTGTTCTACTTATTATGAGACTCGTAGCCGTACAATGTTGTTGCCATAATAATTGTATTGTCGAAGGATCGATAAATACAAGACATTCTTCTCCTTGATTGATCATCATCATCAGTCAGAACTTCAGAAGACGTCCACTGCAGGACAAAGGCCTCCCCCATAGAACGCCTTAACGTACGGCAACCTGCCGCTTGCATCGATCTATTCGATTATGTCAATAATACAATATTTAGTCACCTTCACCTCGTTCTACTTCCTCTATTGACAACAGACTGTAGACTCCTAACAGTAATATTATACCGTAATGTACGATAAGTAGGTAATGCTTTGACTTACAAAGATTTTCAATGAGATCTATGCCTCGTCACCCGAGAGTAATCGTCTTTAAAACCAGGGTTGGGGTAACAAGCTGTCTTTGCTTCTGTTGATTTCCTTTCAAATGCGCCAAGTGCGTATATCCTCGATCAGCTCTGGTCTCTCCAATCTCCAACCGTATTACTAATCAGATATCGTACTATTTGTTCCAGTAACCCGTACTGATAATGTTGTAAAAACAATTAAAAACAAATGAGTAAGTAATCACGTTTGTTTATGCAAAAATACAGATATTGCGAGTAGATTAGCAACTAATGAGCAACGAGTTGACTTTTGTACTGTCCAAACGAAATCCGCTAAGAAAAAAATAAAGAGCTGAAGTCCATCGCACCACAATGTTAGGTATTATTATAAAGCCATAAATCTTGTTATCAGCGACTTAATAATAAACGTTGATGGCGGAACCATTCAATAAACATTTCGCTGTGACGCTTGATAAGTGCTGCTAAATCTCCCCTCGATAACATCGATGTTGTTTTCCTGAAATATTAAAATACGATGAAGATGCTATCTCACTATGAAGTATGATTGTTTTGATTCATACTCAATGAAAAATGCCCTTCCTGCCCTGGGTCGAACAAAGAGTAAAACCAAGCGTACTACCTGAAAGCTGAAACCCTGATTTTGCATTAATCAACCGATAATAAAATTGATTTGAAAGATAAAATCTGGTCAATTGACGT
Source organism: Diarsia mendica (assembly GCA_949316265.1). Taxonomy (NCBI): domain Eukaryota; kingdom Metazoa; phylum Arthropoda; class Insecta; order Lepidoptera; family Noctuidae; genus Diarsia; species Diarsia mendica. The sequence goes on along the minus strand of OX438902.1, from coordinate 23,051,020 downwards.
CCTTATCGTCCCACAGAAGGGCAAAGACCTCACTCTTCTCTACGCTGTCTTGTAGTTGTACCGACCAGTCCTGCTGATAGGAGTCAAGCTCATTCCACCACTTCGCCTTGGTCTGCAACGATGCCGTCTGGCGTTTAATGTGACCCAGTGTGTGGTTCTTTTAGCACATTTCTCATCCATCTGTCATGCGGAAGATATATCCGGCCCAATCCCACATAAGTTAGCGCCAATGATAAAGTGCCAATTTACCAAGTCAATAACCAGTTTTATATTTTTAATTGAACACGAAGTTATTTTGTATTACTCATATCACCACTTCTACGTAGTAATTGTTGATTTACTACAACTTTCTTTCCCATAAACGTAGAGTAAGCATAACGAGGATATGATGGCTAGTGGCAACATCTTTTAACTAAGAAAGAACTGATGTTGCTTTAGAAGCAAATCAATAACATATAACCACTATCGTCTCACAAATTGTATCTCGCCCAAAACGAATGCCATGACAAAAGTGATGAAAACGTACAGTCTTTATTTGATAAGGAAGGAACTCAATCATTACTTCTACTCGGAAAGTCCCAGGGCGCGATAATGAGCACGATGCTTTAGCCACGTATATCTACAGGTGTTCAAACAGCGAGGCTCGCAATGATTGTCTTCACAATGAACTGATGGCCGACCTCAAGGTTAGCCAAAGAATCTGTTGGCAAAAAACTGAACACTAAACCGAACTAAATCAATGATTTTTGATTTTATTGTTTACCCCGATATTCAAATTGGAAGAATTCAAGTTTCTAAGATCTAAAGCTAAAACAAAGATACGCTCGATTGAGGCCGAGAATTAAGTGCTTCACGTTTTTGGCGAAGAATATTTGTTTAGCTTAGCATTGATGTTTAAAATTCACGTAGGTAATATAATAAAAATAAAATATAAATCTGTTAGGGTATTGAGTATTTTGGTACAAGCCAGTTTATTAAATACTCATTGTATTTAATAAACTGGCTTGTACCAAAATACTCTAATTCCGTTATCTTACGTGAGTCCACAACATTCTTCACTATCATAAACTATAATAACATCGCACCACTAGAAAATCGTCTGATTTTCGGGGCATAGTTTATAAATGTGTTGTTTACAAAAATACGCCAGCGATGTTTCTGCGAGCTGTGCCAAAGCTATCGACTTGTTTGTTTAGAGGTCGGCAAACGTCACCACTACGTAACGCACTGATGTACTCTCTATAAACAATAACAATTATAATTTGCTAGACCTAAATAATAAGACGCCAGACAAATACAAAGAGAAGCGCAGGGTTAATGATGTTAGAGAAATCCTTCTTTGTCAGTCTGAAGAGAATATAAGTCTATAAATATGATAACTTCAAGTAGAGCCAATCTCAGTCAGCAAACGCAGGATCCACCATGATAATATCAGTTCTTTTGAGCAGAATACAAGTAGAGCCAACACGGCAGGAATACCGAGAATTTTTGAGTCAACAATTAAATAGCTTCAAGACTACATCACGATATCTGCACAATGGCATGCGTGCGCACTTGGCAGTATCGTCTAGTTTTTGTGCAGTTTCCTAGCACTAAAACAACAAGGAATATTTTCCAGTTAAACCTGAAAACAATAAAGACAGAACAGAAGTATAAGACTAGAAGTGCTTCGAAGAAAAAAAATCGCTGAGAATGTACAATTCAAATTATGTTTACTTACAAGAAATTGGGACAATGACCGTACACGACTTGAGAGACATTAAAACTATCAATTCAGTAAAATCCGTTAGTAAAACATAACTGTTTAACATAATGTAGCTACGTTCTAAATTATGATCATCACGCAGGGTCAGGGTCCAAATATTATGAGGTTGTACGGCTTAGTGGTAATCTCATGAGAGATTTTACTTTACAGTAATAGAAGATCGGGGGTTAGACTCAGCTGATTGATTTCGAAACTAGATCCCTGGAACCAAAACTTCACATTGAAGATAAATGGCGAAACTTGGTGGTTTGAATGTCAAGAATTTGACGTAAGAGGAAAAGTAACTATTTCCTTACGTTTTGGATATTCCTTACGAGTCGCAGTCACAGCAGAATCATTTTAGGTGAATGTCCTTTACTTGTAATGAAATGATAAACTGAAAGACAAAGAGTTTAGACTGCTCATTTGGTTGTAAACAGAAATGATAAGATAACATTTAGGTAAATGCTAAAAATATCAACAGGCGATAAAAAAATGTGTTATAGTCGAAAAACAAAAACATTATCCAAACGACCTAGAAACTGAAACTTGATTAATTTATATCAGTAGGTAGGTATGTATAGTAACAAATCATTGAAGAGTCTGTGCAAATGTATGTCAAAGATCTCTCGGACAGGATATTAATACCTATCTGGTGCAACTGTTTATTGTTTAGACTATACAAGTCCACCTTGCAGTTCAGCGTTACCTTGCTGATGACCTAGCGCCGGACTATTAACATAATTATAGCTTCTCGTTGCTGTTTCCTTACTTATGTGCTAAAATTTAATCTCGGTAATCAACTTCGTTGGAACATACACTTGTGTGGAAGTGAAACTAACGTTGTTGAACTGTGACGTCATCGCTCTCTTCACACTCGCCTCTAGGGCTTGCAATATCCGTTCATTTTTACTATCCGGATAATACGGATTTTAATATTTTACTATCCGGAGTATCCGGATAGTACGGATAATACGGATATTTTTTAGTTTTTATTTGAAATAAAAGTAATAAGCTTTTGTAACACGTATTAGATCAGTCTCTCATACAAAATAACAGAAATAATAACCTATACCTCGAAAAAAGAAAGAAAATTGTGTTTTTTTGGTAAAAATACCTTAAAATTACCAAAATAAATTTAAAATAATTAAAACTAATAATTCCAAAACAACCAACAATGCCACACAATTATTGTCTGAATATCGTGATAAATCTGGTCATTAATGTGTATCAGGTAATTTACGTTGCTAGTAATATGCAGGACTTACGTTTCATAATTTAATATAGCCTTTACTCTTTACAAACTGATCTGTTGCTTCTAAAGAGTATCGGTAGTTCGGTGCTATATTTCAACCGAACTCTCTTTGTAGTCGTGTTCTTCATTACTGAAGGTCGTGTCCCTGATGAAAGTCCTTCATAGTTCGTATAATATGTCTCCATTTCTCTCGATGTTCGGCTTTCCTTAGAGCAGTTGTAACAGAGAGTCCAGTGAGTGCAGTAACTTGGTCACACCAACGGTTAGGTGATCGGCCGCGGGGTCTCTTTCCTTCGATCTTGCCCACTACGATTAATTTGTCTAGGTCATCTGGTTGACGCCGGGCAATGTGACCAAAATACCCAAGAATACGCTGGAAGAAAATTTGTTGATAGTCTAGTTTTTATGTGGAGCCGAGCGAGTATAGACTTATTTGTTATTTTCGCGGTCCATGGTATGTGGAGCATTCTTCTCCAACACCACATCTCAAAGGCGTCAATTTTTCCCCGGTCTTTTGCTCTAATAGTCCATGTCTCTGATGCGTATAGGAATATTGAGAAAACCAATGTCCGGACTAGTCTCACTTTGGTGACATTGGAAACTTTCCGATTTTGCCAGATGCGAGTTAATTGGCTCATAGCATCTGTGTCCTGTTTACATCCTCCTTGATTAGACAGTAAAGCTCCCAGGTAAACAAAGTCACTGACAAATTCGAGATCCGAGTTCTCCAGTTTTTGAAAATTTACCAGTTCTATCAATCACCATTACTTAGGTTTTCGATTTGTTGACAGTGAGTCCAACCAGTTCACTTTCATACTCCATTCTACGGAATAGGTCAGCGAGTTCTGCCTCAGTTGACGCAAAAAGAGTAGTGTCGTCCGCGTATCTCAGGTTATTGATCTTTACGCCACCGACAGAAATGCCTCCCTCCCATCCTTCTAAGGCTTTTCGGATAATGTATTCGCCATAAATGTTGAAGAGGATTGGTGACCGAACTACTGCTGCTGAAAAGTTGCACTAGTTCGGTCAACCGGCCTAACAAACTAACAACCGGACTACTGCTACTAGAGGGTTTATTACATTTAGTACACCAATAGCCATTAAAACTAAATTCAGTAATCCTTTTACTCGGTCTTCTCACAGAACCACAAACATTTAACATTATCGTCTTCCATTCATTAGCAAACAAGTCCAGTCCAGGGTTGGTCTCCACGAGCGCATTGAGCATCGTAAGCATACGCGAAATCTTCTTCTTCTTAGCGTGTCGATGGCAATCTAAATTGTGTCGGCCCAGAGTTAGGCCACTAGTTTAGCACTTTCGGTGGCGTCCATCAGTTCCTGTATTAAATAATCAGCAGGGCACGATATCAAGTGACCCATAGTTTGAGGAACAGCACCACATTTACACTCCAGTGCAGAATCATTCATGCTATTTTTTTTGCTGCGACCAACCTGGGTGTGAAGTCTGTTTTAAGACTTCCAGGTCAGGATAATATCCAAACACACATTTGTAGAGGTATCAGAGAAAAATCTTTTGCACCTTATTCAGCATAAGTGTACGTTACCTCGTGAGGATTCCATATCACAAGCGCTGGTTTCGAGCTTGCATCGAACTAATGCAATTTTATGCAATAGAGTACTTTATTTACACAGATGACAGCTTTTCAATTAATATTTAAAGGAGAAATACAACTATCCGTAAAATCCGAAAAATCCGGATAGTAGTGCGTATGAAATCCGGATTTGAAAATGTGCGGATATCCGGATAATACGGATATCCGGATATCCGGATTGCAAGCCCTACTCGCCTCGCGTTTCTATGGACAGATACTTTCGTATAATATCCTCGGAAGTGAAAATGATTTCTGCTCGTTTTGCCGCCACTCACTCACTACCATTCGTTAAACAAATACAGCAAGACTGATAGATGAATGAGCTGCTTCTTATGTCAACTGTGATAGATTATTGACACACGTTACATTAGTAAAAATTCACGGTCCTTTTGTACTGACGTCGAGGCTACAAATTAAGTGGTTGCTTTGTTATAAGACTGCTACTACGCTACCAAATACATTCTAATATCATAATATCCATGCTTGTACCAGCTGCTGTATGTTTCATGTGGGAATAAACAAGACATTTTTTGAAATATCAATTTTGGTTTTCGTCTATTCATTGTAATCATGTTCTTGTGATTAAATAGTTATTTAGTAATATTCGTAAGGTATTTACGTAATAGTAATTGCCTAGAAAGTATTACACGCAATTGATTGAAAGGCTTTAAACTGTACAATTTAGCCTTTCTTTATCTTTATGTGTTCCCTCTCTCCAGTTCGTTCAGAAAGCTGCAAATGGTTAGAGAGACGGACGGAAATTACGATACAAATTTCCATGTTATTAAGAGGTTCTTAGCACCAGAACTAGCCAGTTCAAGTACCGGAATAATGTAGTCTAGTTTTATCATGAATTATGTACCTACCAGAAGTACCAGACTACGCCCCTTTCAATTTGGGGTGATCGACTTATTAATCGAATGAATTGATTGCCTCTTCATATAGGTACCTATCCACTGTATGTAGCACACAGTTGTGTTCGTCGTATCAAACCACTTTCTTACTCTTCTCTTTTATTTTCTTCTTTCTTTCGAAATGACTTCATTGCCTTATCACGGTTATTGCTATCATCATTCAGTCGTTATTATTAAAATATAATAACAACCAAAATAATATATATCGTGAAGTTCTCGCCTTGCTTCAGTCAGCAAGGCTACCGTCTGCTGCAAATTAGTGTAGTATTGCGAATTGAGTGCTGTGCCAGTGCTAACGTCCACGTATGTGCACCATTTATGGAAATTGACTTGTATGGAGATATGCGTTATGAACTTATGACCTCATCGCTAGACCTATTTATGTTATTAGAGTGTTTATAAACTTTAAAGACTACTTTAACTTTGCCAATTTTCTCAATTTTGAAAACATTTGACAAATGAATGATGCAAGGAAATAATTGTGAGGTATTCCACATTGGGCACCCGCTTTAACGGCACCTGAGGTAATGGCACCTGAGGTATTCCACATACGGTGAGCATCAGCAATTCACTGTAAACTCTACACTAACAGAAACTAACTAAGGACTAGCAAGTAAAGAAATCAAATGAAAGTAACAGACTAATACCTACCTACCTACCTTTTGAAAATACAACGGTGAGGAACAATATTATTTAAATAACGTAGTATTAGTAGTATTCCCACGCAACTGGACACCAGTACCAGTAGTGGAGAGCCACGTCAGCCAAAGCATGGTGTGATGGGCACAAGACATGCCTACTTGCCAACGTTACCGATCCTCGATCAACAGCTCCTCACCGTTGACTCATCGTTCGCGTGGCTCGCTTCACGTAGTTGTACTGCACAGTTCGAGAGTCGATGACCGCGCTCATTAGGAAGCCGCGGTTAGTTCATACACCAACCTTACAATTACTATGTTAATTTAGACCTAAAAACACCTATTGTGCATCAATGCTAAGTCCAATGATCCCAAATTCACGAAGAAGAAAAGAAAGTGATTAGATAAGCTAGTGGTGAGGTTGTTTGTAATTCGTGAGATGTATGTTTTCTAATAATTTCCAGCAGTCTAAAGAGATCTTGGTTGGAGCCGGTCCTCGTTGCTATCGCTGTCACCCTGAGAAATCACTAGAATTCACGCCCTAAAAGACGGCAGTCATAACCAGGTTCAAATTGTATAAGTCATCTTTATCCTTAAGTCGCAAAAGTACCCAGTAAGGTTTTGATTTTGGTTGAAACATCAATGTTCTTGTGTGAGTTTTTCAGCTTTAGTGTAACGCATCAGAGCAAAAAAATTTGCATTTATAGTTGGAGGAGAAATTCATCTGTCATCTATTAGAATAGCTTTTAAACACAAAATCCAAACAATAAATGATAAGGATCAATATTTGGAGAACGCATTAACATCATCTTAAAAATGTTTATCAGTTTGTGCGTTTTTGAGAACGCTGACGTTTGTTTGTTGCTAGTTTTGCTACCTGAGTTAAGGAAAACATTGACATTTTCTCGTTAATTGCACCCTGACCTTCTTTGTGATCTTCACACTACTTGAGTACATATTATTTTCAAAGAGGCTCGCTTTACATACTCGTAGGTCATCTTGGCGCTCTGCTATCTACAAAAATGTAAACGAAAAGGGTTTTATACGTAAAGAGAGACCTAAGACCTCCAACAGTTACACATAATGTTGACTTTGTGTCTTTACTTCGAGTCATATTAAAATTATTGTCTGACATTGTCACCTTTAAAGTACTTAACTGTCTTTTAGTCACCCCAGTGACTAACAATCACTGTCCTTGAAAGCCTACTAAAACTGGAAACTGGCCACAATTAATATGTAAAGTGATCAAGTTACAAGTACCTATAGCATTGTGGTACTAAGACAACCAGATATTATTACCGTGACCAGGTAAAGGTCAGCCGCCACAAACTTGTTAACGCCTTGTTATTGATACATTCATCTTCCTTTTATCTACCAGTCTGTATTCTTAGTATCTATCTATATAGGCTTCCATTTTTTTTTATTTATTTATTTAATAAGAATTTACACTATTACTTAAATACACATCTGCCAAACTGCAAAGCAATTTGTCGGCAGTAGGTTCTCGTGGTATCGCATTAATATTCTTTATAAGTTAAGGTATAAGTCTAAGTTAAAACTAGGTTATTCTAAAACTAAAACTAAGACAATGGGGCAATCACAAACATTCTACTCAAAGCCATCAGTCAACCAATGTCATGAGGCCATCCCTTCGTTAAAGTCATTATTAAATTAGCCAGCAAGAATAATAAAATTAGGCTCACGACATTGGTGGACAGCGACTATGGACACATCGACAGGTAGTGTTTTCTTAGGACACTTTTTAGGTGGTTTTTACTCGTAACACGATCGACCATTCCCTCAGGTAATTCATTAATTAATGTAGGCAACATCCATTGCCTCGTACGCCTACCGTAATAGTTATTTACCTTTGACACATGCAGTCTCTTTTTCTTAGCGAGTCGGGTAGGGTAGTTATACACTTTTTCTTTTATGTATTTTTTACTATTATGTTGTTCAAGAATCATTGTTATTTTTACTTTCATGTTAACTGGTAATATATTGCACATCTGAAATAGTTTATCATATTCCTTATTTAAGCTTTGTTTAGTTTTTTTACTCACCAACAATTTTTTGATTAAAAACATTTGGGTACGTACGTACACATCGTTCGTGTCTGACGCACCGCTACCGTATTGCTGAGGTTTCAATGTAAACAAGAGCTCTCAACACAATTTAGCACCATTATTAATAGTGTTGATTTTTCATCTCACATTTCATCCATTCCAGTTAGCCTTTACCGAAGTTGTGGCAGATGAAGAGAGTAGGACCAAAAACTGTCATAAGGATCAAGAATTCAAATATAATTTTCATAAAACATGCGTTGCGCATGTAAAAACATGCGTTGCGATCTAAGTTTTTTTTTTTTTTATATTGTATTTGTTTTACATAAGGCGTTTTTTTGTTTTGTGCTCATACCATAAACCATTGTATTATATTGCTATACGTGAGGACTTGTAATTGGCTTTCTGGTGACTATGGTTTCTTCTTTTTGTTCGTTTTTATTAGCTGTAAGTCCTCCAGGTACTAAATAAATAAATAAATAAATATGGACCAAATCACGCCATATCACACAACAAAATGTCGTACAATAAATTCCAATTTGCTAACAAGCAGCAATGTTTCTTTCTGCTGAATATGTTTTTAGCGGATATGCAATACCACCTAGCAGAACACCGAGAGATTCACTAAAGATGTACAATAAAGAATGGCTTTGTAATTCGGTATTTCTTCTAGGTCCAAGGGTTTGGGCTGGGCGTTGATGAGTCAGTCAGTTAGTCAGGACTTCTCTTTTTATTTGTTTTTTCGGAAGCTTAAGAGGAAACGCGAGTGGTCTTTTCTCCATACAAACGCTCTCGCCTGTTTTCTTTTTGGTTAATGACCCTAGAGCAATGGTTTTTTACAGAATAATAAATATTAACTATTTCTATGCCCCTATGTTTTCCTTTTTGGTGATAAATTATTTTTATAAGCACTAGAACCCTCAAATAATGCTCAAAATTGCTTGTTTAGATCGCTGTTAACAGAGTCCTAGTGTACAAATTTGACAACTATTAACGAAAAAAGAAAAAAATAGCGGCGTAGTATATAACCTCCTTATTCATTGTCTAAAATATCTTTTAAATTGGTTCAATATTGGAGGAGGAAATAGGCGAGAGCCAAACCTCGAATTCTAACTTTTTTCTATAGTTGTCCTTATCGCACGAATTTGAGGGCAGGAGGACGGAGAGAGACAGCGATAGTAGAAAGAGACAGCACTCGCATTTCCTCTTAATAAATAACATTATAGTACACCTCTGGTTAAGGACGATTGCTCGATTGTGGTCAAATTATACGCCATTGTCGAAAATAAACCGCAATCACCCACCGAGTTTGTGGTTTAGTTTCATAATGATAATACCCAAACAATTCCGGTTTGATTTTGTTTGTATACAGACTGTGGTGTTAATTAGTGAAGTTATTATTTGCTAACGACCGCCATATACGTACTGTAGACAGAAGGCCAGGGTCTCAACAGCTGTTTAGTTGCAAGGTTAGTAGTGGGCGTAGTTATTTTGCGTGACATAGTTTCTCTAAAGTTTGCTGTTTCTTTTACGGGGTCAGAGTCAGTACCACAATTGATTGAGAGAACCGGTTTTACACTCCAACAATACAGAGCTCTCTCTTTAAAAATCTTCCGTTTTCTCAGCCGAAGCTTACGATACCAGTCTAGCAACCGTAATCGTTGAATTGCAATAAACCGTTCGCATTTATAAAACCTTTGTCAACGTTTTTGGTTTCATTATCAAGTTGAGACGCACATTTTTCTATTTCAGATTACGTTTCACCTATTTTATTTGCCTTTTCGATCGGTTCTTTTTAACAAACATCTCATTTTCATTTGTTTTACGCTGCTGATAGAAATACCGTAACTTTTTGAGATAACCGTTTTATCACTCTATCGATTTATTCATCTAAAATTGGCTTTAGTTGAGAAAGAAAGGCAAAAATAGGGAAAGAAACATTCTACGTTACAGTTTCATTCCATATTTTTGTCCTACAGAGTACAGCATGCACCCTTTTGTTCCGCGAGCATTCTCGGCTTCAAAGAGCACTTTGTTCGGTTACAAAGAGTCGACTTACCAAAGGGGCCTGAAAGACTTTGTAGGTCGGCCTACTCCACAGAACTATTTTATAAACTACCTTTGAATAGAAAAATGCTCTATTTCACGTTACTGTAGATTTTCAGCAAACCGTGTACCTAAGAAGCTTTTAGTTGTGTGCTTCTCCGTGTGCTCAAATATCTCATCGCTAACGTTTCGTTATTTATTTGTTGCAGACCCTGATCAACATAGCATACTGCTCGCTGGCGGTATTCGGCTTCGGCGTCCAACGCATCGTCTTCGGCCAACTGCGGGTCGCCGAGGCACAGCGCGTCAAAGACAAGTTCTGGAACTATGTGTTCTACAAGTTCATCTTCGTTTTCGGCGTCATCAACGTCCAGTACATGGATGAGGTGCTGCTGTGGTGCTCCTGGTTCACGCTCGTCGGCTTCCTGCACCTGCTGGGGCAGTTGTGCAAGGATAGGTACGAATATGTGAGTACCTTGTTCTATATACTAAACACTAACCTTCGAGATTTCTTTTTGGTCCTGTGGTACGGTTTCTCTGTTTGTATTGGAGACAATAAAGGTGACTTATCGATTATAACGGTGCCGTATTGTTGCAACTTTTTGGATTCGATCTCCATTTAACTGATATGACGTAAAATAACGTGTGCAGTTGCACCTCTCACAGTTCAAAACTCGTTTGTAAGATTTTGTATTTCCTCGGTTCGTCGAGCTTCTATAAATAAATGACACGTTAAAAATAATCAATAAGTAGGTACCTACTCAACAAGTAAATCAAGGTTTTTCGAACGGTCGGTAAAAATAGATGTAGAGGCGTTGTTGGAGATATACTCGTACATGTGGCTACATTGTTTGTTAATTTGTAACGCACGACATCACCAAACAACAAGTTAAATGTATTAATACACTGATGATGAAAATATTAGTGTCGATAGCCGGTCCACGCGATGCGGATCAGAGGACACACACACACACACACATTCAATTATTTGTTATGTTCATTCTGTTGTGTCGTACACTATCTACTGTGAATAGAATAGTGTATTAATAGACAAGTATCATAAATAAATACGCTTCTCACATAATAGCTAATTCCGATCAGTGTTATTTTCTCATGAGCGTCCATTGTAGATTGTGGACCGTAACATAATGCTTGGGCACTATAAACTTTTGCTACTTACTGGTAGACTGCTGGTAGTGGTCTCTTAACTACCACTGCCTGTTATTCTATAGAAAATATGCTATTCTAATGCAGAGGGAGTGAATTTAGCAGTCATCCTAGAAATTTTGATCATCAAGGGTTGTCTGGTTTCTCATGCCAACTACTTTAGATCGTTTGACAGTAAATTTGCGTAGAGATATAAGATTTGATTAGCCTTTGCAAGAGGAGGCGGGGGCGACACATTTAAATTCTATTGGCTTAGTGCGCGTGGCTCGTAAACTCATGATGTTGTGTCCTTTTACATTTTGACCTACTTTGAATATGATAATAAGCAAGCCACGTGTAACAAATAGATTTTATTATTTTGTATTTGCATAGTACACACGGCTACACATCAAGCTATACATTTCCAGTTTACGCTGATCTCGCACTGCATGTTCCGACCTCTACTATACTTTAACTGTTTTTGTAGTATTAAAATGTCGAAGTCGAGCGCGGGAAACGGATGGATGAGGGACACACATATCAGAAAGGAGTGGAAGAAAAAAGGGGAGGCCTATACCCAATATAGGCCTATATGGTATAGGCCTCCCTTTCTTTTTGTCAGGTACTGAAATGATGTGGATGATGAAAGACAATAAATTAGCCATTCAGTCGTTGTGAGCTGCTGACACTCGAGCTAAGAACTGTCGTAGAGCAAACAATGGCCTGCACATATCTCAATTTAAAGGGCGACGCATTGTCTGACCTGTGCTATGCCGCTATGCGGTGCTGACAATACAAGAGTTTCTCAACACAATCTCTTGTCATGTCACTCACACCGATTGTTTACTTTAGCAAACTGTTTCATATTATTATAACGGAGGTTGGCGCGGTTGTGGAAATTCCACAGGTCAAGGTCAAAATTGGTCCCGTCGCCGTCGGGGCTGCGGGTTGTTCGTAGGTTAGGTAGTTCGTTAGGTACCGCAACCTCGACACAAAGGGCTAAGAAGGAACATGGGTGGTTTTTAGTCAGTAGAAGTCTGACACTCCCTGGGCGGCAGGAGTCATTTGACGATTTCCTCCCAAAAAAAAATAGTTCAATATTGAAAGCCGTTAAGTTTAAACGTTCGTTTAAAAAATCAGAGAACGGCTAAATGTAAATGAATACGTGGAAGCTAAAGTAAACATGATTAAAATTAGCGATGCATTGATTCAGTGTCATTAGTACAATATCCTTTCCTGGCTGAAATGTATGTAAACCTTCTGCAATCTGACCCCGATATGAAAATCAAGCTAAGCAGGAAGTCCTGACTACTTCATTAATTTTATATATTCTATGTTATTGGAAAGTCTAAAGTGAAGTTGGGCAGGGCATCTGGCTATACACGGAGATGCCGATTGAGTAAAATTCTGACCGAATGGCGGCCAAGGTTGGGCGTGAGAAACCAGGTTGATTGGATGATATCGTCAGGAGCTCGGGAAACGGATGGATGAGAGACGCACAGCATAGAGAAGTCATCATCATCATTTCAGCCAAAAGACGTCCACTGCTGGACATAGGCCTCCCCCAGGTGTCGCCACATGGACCGGTCCCGTGCGTCTCTCATCCAGCGGGTTCCTGCAACCTTGACCAGGTCATCGGTCCACCTAGTGGGAGGCCTTCCAACGCAACGTCTTCCGGTTCGCGGTCGCCATTCCAGAACTTTTAGGCCCCATCGGCCATCCGTTCTGCGAGCAATGTGCCCTGCCCATAGCCACTTAAGTCTGGCGATTCTTCGGGCTACGTCGGTAACCTTGGTTCTCATGCGGATGTCCTCATTTCTGATTCGATCACGCAAGGAAACTCCGAGCATAGCCCTCTCCATTGCCCTTTGGGTGACTTTGAGCTTTCTGATGAGGCCCATTGTGAGCGACCACGTTTCGGTCCCGTATGTAATCACTGGCAACACACACTTGGTCATAGACTTTCGTCTTGAGACACTGGGGTAAGTTGCCCCCCAAAAAAAAATGAATAGAGAAGTGTGGTAGAAGAAAAGAGAAGTCTATACCCATCAGTGGGTGATTCCGGGCTGAAATGATGATGATGATATTTGAAACATGAAGTTCTTCATGTAGAATACGAGTTAGTGTGAATTCAATCATCTACTCGTACTAATACAATATGGACGCGATCACTGGGTTATCATCACATGATGCACATGACGGTTCCATGTGTCTTATCGTAACAAGGTTAAAACTTTGTTTTATTAAAAAGAAAACTTAAAAGCTTACATGGATGCAGAATTATTTTATTGGTTACTTTTAAGGACCGACCGAAGGTTCGGTTTCGGTTTCGGTTTCGGCTAGTTTCGGCCAAAAAATCTGGTTTCGGCCATGGTTTCGGTTTCGGCCAATAATTGGCCGAACCTTTCGGCCCCGCCGAAACAAGGTATACGTGAATTGTCGCGCATCATTCAGCTCGAGTGCCAGTTGAGTTCGCTAGCCGGCGCGATTGTGATGATTTGAGGTTGTGAGATTTTTCTCGCGCAAAAATTAGGTATTTGTTTTTACTTAAGATTAATGATGATGTATTTTAATGGCATTCATTAGGGTCTTGTGCTACAGTGTAAAATAAATAGGTTGTAAGTAGGTGTGTATAGAAAAGAATTCATTAGATATTTTACTTGGTTCTGTTGAGTTATTCCCTAGAACTTATTAAATATGAATTTATGTAGAAATTATTTTAACACTTAACAGATGTGTGAAGATACGTGTGATGTTTGATTCAAACATTACTATATTTGTTTGTAATTGTTGATGGATTAAATTTTGTACCCGTATTCGAACCGCCCCGTAGTTCCGATACACAACTGTCTCCAGTGATTTAGGCGCATTGCACATGGAGCAACTTAATTTGAGGCAACTTAAGCAACTTTAAAAGTTTCCTGTAACTAGTTGATAGTTGCTACAACGTTTACGGTTGCAGCAGTTTTATGGCAATCTGTGAGCAACTTTCATAACCGAGTTGCTCAATCTACGCAGCGAACAGCATTCAGTGTGATGATGAATATCGAAGAAGCAGCAATTGCTCTAATTTTATTACGTCGTCGCCGTCTACGTTAACTTTAAAAATCGGTATAATATTTAACAGTTGCTAGTTGTGGCAATCAAAAACTAACTAAGTCATCGATTGCATCAACTAAAAACTGTTGACGATTGTCGGAACTCGAAACTCGAGTTGCTATGTGTGCGCAATCCAATTGAAATATATGTAAACAGCTAGTTGCCAGTTGCTGCAATAGTTGCTCCATGTGCAAAGCGCCTAAAACCTTAACTAATTAATATAATTTAAAAAGTTCGTAATGAAAATTATTTCTTAAAACACCATCTTTGAAAATGATATGAGTATTTTTTTTGTTAAATAATTAGAAAAAAAGTTATATCAACCAATAGCATTTTTTTACTAAAAAGTTTCATATATTTTCTATTAGCGTGAATGGCCTTCGCATTCGCATTTTTTCCCTTTAGTATGCGAGGTGCTTAGTTTTTTTTGAGGTTATTAAAAAATATAGTAATGTTAAAAATGTAGTGCTTATTTTTTAAAAAGTTTGACAAATAAGTTAATTGTATTTTTTTTTAAATCACATTATTAATTTTACAAATAAAGAGCTATTTTTGTTACCTAATTACCTTCTTTAATTGTTGCATTTTTTACACGTGTTAACTGTGTATATATGCGTAAAAATACAATAGATTTTACATTCCATAAATATTTAATGAGTTTCGGTTTCGGTTTCGGTTTCGGCCGAAACTGGGACCAAGGCCGAAGGTTCGTTTACGGTTTCGGTTTCGGCTGAAAATCGTGTTTCGGTCGGACACTAGTTACTTTCTCTTTTACCTTTGTACAAATCGACTTGAAATCGGCGCAAGTTTTGTTTCCAAAAAATCTGCTTTGAAACTTGGAGTACTGTTAATCTACTTTTAATGCTGGCTGTACGTGTACCTAATCGGGTCCATAATTGTTTTCAGCTATTGTGAATGGCAAATGAATGAATATGAAATAAACGATATACTCGTAAGCTCAGCTGCTCATCATGGATCGTGATCGTGATTCGTTGATTATCATCAAACACAACTTGGTTCTTTACTCATTTAGTACTCAAACGCAGCCGTTTGAGTACTAAATGAGTAATTTAGCAATAGTCTGCTAAATACCTGTTTATTAGAATGAAACCGCAAGTTTAACATTTATTTGCCTTTTGTCGCTTAACATGTTTTATGAAGAACTAAGAATTTGGAACATAAAGCAACAGTTCAATACGTCACACATGTTTGTCTGTTTGGTTTTTTAAAAAGTGACTTACCAAATCGTCTATTGACGCTGGGTATGTAATTTAATCACTTAAAACATACAAACAGATACGCGCGAAAACATAACCATTCTTTGAAGAATCAGTCATGAAGAATACGATGATACCGCCATGAATGAGAAATCGCAGCAACCTCTTTACCGCACACCGGCAGGTCAGTGCCATGCATTGATATGCAAAGCAACCTTGTGGGGGGCTCGCTGACGCTACACGATACACAATACACAGGTCCACTCACGTGTTTACTTACATTTCATTAGCATGAGACACCCCTGAACTACACGAATTATAAATAAATGCCCTTGGTGGTTCATTTCCTAGGGTAGTTGACTGACTAATAAAATATGATTCTGTTTAGTCCGTCTGTTAGATTATCGAGAAATATTGGATACGTGTTTTTTGTTTTATCAATTTAATAAAAATGTATGAAAATAAAACGTGTCAAATATCGTGAGTGGGGGCTGGTGACGTCACTTTCTGGTAAAAAATGTACCAAACTGACGTCGCGCGACTTCTCGTAGCACGGTATCATCTTCATTTATTGTCGTGAAAAAAGTTTAATACGTGTCCAATATTTTTTGGAAATCTATCTGACCTACTAATTATTAATTTTTTTTGTCAACTCCCTTGGGCGCAGAGCATTATGGAATTTGTTTTTAGACCTCGCCAAACATCGTATACTAGTTGTAGTACATTTGCTCCACAAGGAACTAACATTGAATTCATGACGTTGTTGTACAAATCTAATTGAATTCGACCTCTAAATTATAAAACTTAATTTTAGCATCCCGTATACAAACTAAATGCAGACGGAAGTGATGAAAATTAATTATAATTATCTCCGCGGAGCATTTAAGAGCATACACATAGCATACAAAAATGCGCGAGCTAGCTGTGTGCGAATCTGGTTGATATAACAAACAACAGCTAACATAATATCTTCATTGTTCATTGCCGTGAGCAAGCCAGTAGGTAGGTACTAAACTATTCCTGACACTATTAAAACCCACGCCAAATGAGCCCAGGGATCCTCTGGTTCAATAAAATATCTAGGCCGTTTATAAAACAGTAATTGGTCCTCGACTACACATCACTTATAATCTTCATCATCATCTTGCCTTTGACCCATTCTATAAGGAGTCGACGCAACACATTTTCTTCACTCTCCCTATTAGACTACACATAATCTTAACTCTGTCAAATGCTTGGTTGAGGTTGATCCGCTAAAATCCCCCCTGATTAAGGCTGAGGCTACAGTAGGCAGCGATTTGCGATGCGACTGGAAGAGCGAAATTTTTTGAACTGAATTGAATTGATGTACGGTGTAGCCATATACGGAGCATTCATTTACTTGTTTTAATCGCTTATGTGTCGCAGGTCGCGTCGCGGCCTAACGTAGCCTCAGACTAAGTGTTAACTGATTCTACTATACACACGTCACACCATGTATTCATGTCTGTCTGTGACGTTAATGTGCTAATTAATGAACCTTGAGATAAGGCCAACTTAATTAGCAAGGGATTAACTTGGAAGTTGTAATAATTAATGACTGAGTTTACCACATAATCTGATGATCAAAGGAACATAGACGTACACACATTCACACGACGACGTTACATCAATTAATTAATCAGGCATGGATTACCTCGAGAAGTGCCGAGAATTATAAATTGGTCCTTTTGAACTTTATTTACCAAATCCCAGGACTTATTTGCTTGTTTGTTGAGACGTGCTAGTTTGACCGTTGCAGCCCGGCGAGCACGGCCTATAGTGACATGGCATGAGTCACACATTTTATCACAGTTTGGGCGATAAAACCGTTTTGTCTTAAATGCTAGCACGGCGGCGTAAGATAATTTCTTGATATGTGATACAACTTCTTGACGTCTAGTTGGGACTCCTATGTCTTATTTGCTAATATGGGCGCACCCATTTTGTAACAAATGTCACATTTTGACAGATGAATATGCTCGTTTATATCACGTTCGTTCGGAGGTGGTGATAAAAGTAAATTAAAAATATAAGTATATTTTTCTGCTTACTACTGCATCAAATGGCAGTAAATTATTATAATTATGTTCTTGCCCGAAGGCAAGAGGTCCAAAGTAGGAAAATATTCCGAAGAAACATTTGGGACTCCTCTAATCCGTTCGAGTTATTTCACTTCAAAAATTTCACAATATATTTCAAAACAAATCACATCAAACTTTTAAAGGAAAAACAGAACTTTTAGTTAGTAGCAAGTTATCAAATAATAAATAAAAAAAGAAAATGAAAGACGTGCCGCGTACGCAGTGTTGCCATCGAAGTTTCAAGCTCCCCACCAGAATCGACCTCTAAAACCACCAGAAATCCACTAAAAAAATCGCACCTTCTTAAAAAATCGCTAAATTTTCCACTAACTTTATTTCTGGCAGATTTTTGGTCTTTACTAAAG
This sequence comes from Diarsia mendica, assembly GCA_949316265.1. Classification (NCBI taxonomy): domain Eukaryota; kingdom Metazoa; phylum Arthropoda; class Insecta; order Lepidoptera; family Noctuidae; genus Diarsia; species Diarsia mendica. Next base: position 23,032,818 of record OX438902.1, on the reverse strand, counting down.
GAAATAATATTTTTTTGAAACGTTTATTAAAGCAATAACATGAAAATTACATATAATGTAACAAAATACTTCAACTTCAACTCTCTATTAATTCATGGCTTTTGTGGAAGAACAAAATACTTAATAAAACCTATTTTTTAAAAGAGGTCAATCAAATTATATTATTAAGTTATCTTCAGATGAGTCGTTTCCGTCCGTATCATCATCGTTAATCTCGGACTGATACGACTGTTTGGTACCAAATAATTCCACTAGAAAAATCCACTAGCCACTAAAACCGATATTTGTCCGCTAAAAGGTAAGTCAAAACCACCAGATTTAGTGGAAAATCCACTAAGTTGGCAACACTGCGCGTACGTGTTATGTCAAAAATGAATTAGTACCCAAGAAAATTAAAAAGTTGTATAACTGTATGAACTGTGCTCTTATACACGTACTTTTTTATTTGGTCGCCTATTCAGATGGTCATAGACATTTTTATTTTTTTAATATACTAGGTCACACTATGAAGTCAGCAACAAGAAAGACAAGTCGCGTCTTAAATTATATCACATGTGGTACCCGTGCTAGCATTTAAGACAAATTCTAAGACATGACATAATTTATAACGTCTTGTCACCAACGTCTTGGGTACGCCCGTGCTCGCCCCGCAGCTAAGTTCGTGACATATCAATGCGCGGTGTTATCGCTGAATGCAACAGGTAGCGAACTAGCGATACGAACATAGTTGCACCGTGATAACCCCGCGTTACCTAATAACAACTACCCACGCTACAATCACTCACTTGTTGGTCTCGTTGCACACTATTACCCGAAAATATTGACAAATAACGGAAGCACTGATTTTCTTTTGTAATTAGATAGCACATCAGGAAAATTCCTATTATAATAAACACCTTACTGCTGTACTTTCCATTGAGTCACAGACGAATTTCTACTAATATGCAACTTCATTCAGCCAAAATGAATAAGGTTTTTCTGTTGAATGATTAGTCGCTACATTTTAGTGCACTAGCTCCTGCCAATCTGCCAGATAATAACATGATCGTGCGTGCTACCATGGTGCTACACCTCTATTGCAGTTACGTTACTGCTTTTACATAAAATTGGCCGTCTGATTTTAGGATTTCTGGGAAATTCGCTCTGCTACGATTTAACGAATTATCTGCTTTACAATGTGAATGCGAATGTTAAAGAGCTACAAATGAAAACAGCTATTGACGGCTTTTAATGCTTACCGAGGCACAGAGAGGTTTCGGAAAGCTCGTTAAGCCTTTGTGGAGCGAAACAACCATAATAGCAATCCTGACCTGATGCTTTGTGTCTCCAGTTATCCTCGTCGCCGAACACGGGTGGCTGGGCGCACGTGCGGCTCGCGAGTCTGCTGGGGGGTATCCTGGCGGCCGCCACCGCGCTGATGGGAGCTGCGGCTGCGTGGGGGCTACCCGCTGGACGGGACACCTTCGCCTTCATGGCTGCTGAGGTAAGTCATCAGTTTCCTAGCATACGTTTTTATTACCCTGCAGGTCAAACTCCATCTAGGGCTATTTGGGAACTTTTTTATCAAAAGACTTATTTCTAAACAAGCAACAAATCAATAGGTACTTAATTTCAAAGCAAAATTAATTTCAATTTCTATTGTTCCAATCTAAGCTTGAATATGTAGTTTGCTCGACGACCGTCATTCGTCAAAGTGCAAGGTTAAGATATTTCTCGAATAAAGGAATAATTTAATTAAGTCCATTTGTTACGTCATGTGCTCAGAATGTGGCCAAGAATATGAGGTAACAGAACCTTGAATGAGTAACATAGGTCAGTAGAGTTCGATACCATTGCAGAAGCTTCCGTATCGGTCGCTTGTGAGGTAATATATTATGGTATTATAGTCTGTGACCCGTGGCTAACGTGATGCGCCCATTGTGTGAGCTATGGAGTGTAGAGCATACGTATCCATAGTGCGATGAGTTACATACTATTGTATAGAATCTGGCTCTTTTAACCTAACAGACCGATGTGTTGCTGGGGAGTTTGTTTCGCCACTTCTTCTTCCCAGCTAAAGCACTATGTGTCGAAGGGTGGGCGTTTTGGGGGACTGTTTCTTGTTAGATTTGACGTTCAAAAAGTGCTGATATCATTTGAATAAATGAATTTTGATTTTGATTTCAATTAACAAGCCAGACAGCAAATTCGTGTAGACAATGTTAATTTGTAATAAATATCTGTAAATAATTATCATACAATACAAAAAATGTCAATACAATTGAAACACTCCAGTAATTTGTCAGTTCCGCAATTATTATGCAAATGCCAATAACCTTGTTTTTGAATCGTCTTTGGCTTATGTTAGTTATATGGATTGGGTTAATTAATGCAGTTAGACACACACTTTCTCTCTTGATCGTTTTTTGCACTCGGTACCGCTACCACTATCACTCGCAACTACCTGTTCCCGACACACGAAACTCACTGTGTCCGCTAGCAAATTTTTTTTTCGGGTCTTTTTCGGTGTTTGTACAGTTGAACCGCTGGATTCCAGGCTATAGGGTTGTAAGAGATTACTTTTAGTAGAATGCATCTTGTTTGAACTGCAGTCCTCTGCCAAACGGTTTATAAGGAAAACGTGTCTTTAATTAAGTAGTTATTTTAGTGTTGTTAGCCTGATCTGTCCGACACCTAAGCAAAGGGTTCCCTCGCACTCTTTCCACTTCTCTCGATGTTGTGCTTCTTCGTGCTAATGAATGAGACAGCCACCCAGTGACCCAGGGCAAGGCGGTTGTTTAGTATAGTACATTGTTCACCGAGAGGAGAAAGTGACCGATTACCGTCGAGGGTGTCGTTTAAAGCCCGGAGCCGTAGGCGAGGGCTTTAAAACACCCGAGATCGAGAATCGCACTTTCTCTCGAGTGATACATAGTGCTATAAACTACACCTACGAGGAAAATAAAAAACTAAATTTAAAATCTAATTCAAATTGAAAATGGCGCCAATGGCGTCTGCAATTTTCACATGTTCTTTTTTCAAATTGTTGCAGTTAGTGAATCGCGGGAGAGAAAAGTGTATGAAAATCCATTCTCTCCCGCTCAGATGCGTTTTCTCCCCGCATATTTGTTCGATATGCAATGACGTACTTTCTACCGTAAATTTGACAAAGTATCAAGGTACTTTCCAAGCAGGTGTAGTATAAAATGTATTGTTTGTCTGTTGCAGTGCATCCTCGTGCTGGTATCGGTGCTGCACGTGGCGGCGCGCTACGTGCTGCAGATGTACGAGGCCGACGTGGCGGGCCCCGTCGCCTACTACACGCATCTCGTGTTCGACGTGAGTACCCACCATTACTATAAATATACACGACTTTATAAAGCCAGCTAACACTGGCTTGGCCGGTCGAAGTCCGGACATTAAATCGAGATGGACTATAACCTTAGTCATGCCTCACATTGTGGCACTTCACTACTGGACAAAGGCTGCCTTTGTTCCAGTAGAGAAGTGCCATACTGGTAGCTCAATGATCGAAGTCATGGACACCCTGCTGACTTGCGCTATTTTTGGAAGAAGTAGCATTGAATGATGAGATGTTTATAATCCTGCTATCATTGGCTGTCGATCAATCAAATGATATGATAACATTGTATCACATCAGAGTTCATTGCATCATTAGTATGATAAGATTGCATTGTTACTAAGCGCCATAGATTGTTATGAATGCAGAAAGTGTGAGCATACTTTAGTCGGACATTGCCGCGATATTCAAGTTTGCTGACATATACGTTCATTCGAGGAAAAAACTCAACTTCTAAATAAGAATTCTGAATTCAAGTTTTCATTAGATTTAATTAACCTCTAACCCTCAGAGGTAGATGACTGTATAAGTTATACCTACTAAATAATAGCCAGTGGCGGCCATCGCCCATCGACTCAGCAACTGAACAGTGGTTCCGATGTTGCAACGATGTAACAAACTAACAAGTTGTAACCGTTGTAGCTACAGGAAAACCGGCTTGGGAACAAAGAATCATGAATACCTTTTTTTCTTCGTGTTCCTATAATACGACCGTCTCGCGACAGTATCCTTTATGGGCGGCATGGGCACCGGCCGTAGGCCGACGAAGGAGGCCGGCGGAGGCCCGGCACTTCGGGGACAGAAGATATTAGTGTTATTTAATATGCGAGCGAAGCGAGCACGCGTCATGGAGTACATGGGTTGCATGTCCGCTAAGTGGATGAATCACCCCAATGTCTAGTAATAATAATAATAATGACGTCACTCATACATGCAACGCATGTACTCCATGACGCGCGCTCGCTGCGCTCGCATGTTAAATAACACTAATATCTTCTGTCCCCGAAGTGCCGGGCCTCCGCCGGCCTCCTTCGTCGGCCTACGGCCCGGTGCCCATGCCGCCCATAAAGGATACTGTCGCGAGACGGTCGTATTATAGGAACACGAAGAAAAAACTTAGCGGGAACCTAACCTAACAAAACCAATTCTATCCTTATACCTTTTGATCTATAGCGCAAATGTTGTTATCGCAAATTTCGAACAAGTAACATTAGATCAAAAGTTGTTCGGCGAAACAAGGGTGAACCCAAATGAACATTATACATTTTGATCAATAACGCAAACGTTGTTATCGCAAATAAATATTCGATGAAATGAAAATTATGTTAACCGATATTATACAAAATGATTATTTTCTTAAACGTTGTTCGAACAAGTAACATTATATCAAAAGTTGTTTTAAGCTTTCACGGTTCATAACTATATTTAAAATGTCACTTACGGGATATCTTCCGTGATTATCATATGTTTTGAGTTCCCGATATTAACCCGCGATCATGGCGCTTGCAACAGCGTCGAAATATCGGGAACTCAAAACAAAAAAATATGATAATCACGGAAGATATCCCGTAAGTGACATTTTAAATATATCAAAAGTTGTTCGGCGAAACAAGGGTAAACCTGTCGTTTAATGTTCGCGTGCTGCCTTGTTGCCTGGCTTTGATGTCCAGCTGATGAATTATTCAGTAAAGTTTTATTGTTATTGAAGAAGCAAGTTATAGTAGATTAGTAGCCAAGGGCTGTAAGGCATCAATTGCAGCCCGAGATGTTTAGGCGCACGAGCGCAGCGAGGGCGCCAATAATAATAATAATAATAATAATATTCCACAACTATCACACAACGCCATCTAGTCCCAAGCTAAGCAGAGCTTGTGTTATGGGTACTAGACAACTGATAAACATACTTATATATTTCTAAATACATACATATTATAGATAAATTACACCCAGACACAGAACAAATGATCGTGCTCATCACACAAACATTTGTCCTGGGTGGGAATCGAACCCACGACCTCCGGCATAGCAGTTAGGGTCACTAACCACTAGACCAACAGGCCAGTCAATAGTTCGAGGGTGCAATTGATGCTTACACCCGAGCTAACTACTCTGCTTTACATCTCGATTATGAGGTAAGAAGAAAAAAACCGGCATTACAAGAATAAAGTTTTCAAATATCTCTCTTTAGAACTTTCAGGCAAAATATTGTTTACTAGCTTTTGCCAGCGGCTTCGCCCGCGTGAAAATTACGATTTTCCATACAAACTTTCATCCCGTATTTAACTCCGTTAGGGGTTGAATTTCGAAAAATCCTTCCTTATTCCTTGCCTACACTATAAAGGGAACCTCTGTGCAAAATTTCAGCTTTCTAGGTCCAAGGGTTTGGGCTGGGCGTTGATGAGTCAGTCAGTCAGTCAGGACTTCTCTTTTTATTTATATATAGATTGCTGCTTCAGCTTCCATTTTCATTGAATCGGGAGTGCAGCTTATATCTTCATCACTTGCAGAACTCATGTTTTTTTCCTAATTAGTAATTATAAAAAAACCCAAAAACAAACCATAAAGATGGCCAGGCGGGAGCATTGAAGGCTCGAAGGACCATAAAGATGTACGCGCTGCTGAATGGGTCGCACACACCTTGACTGTTAGCATGAATTTTTCCCACTCGGTGCTTATTTCAACCGGAAGCTGGTCGTCCCATTGAATGTTGGCCAACCAAACTTGTTTGAATAAAAGTTTCAATTTTGTTGTAACCGGAGCTAACCAACCGAGTGGATCAAATATCTTTGAAATATCTGATAGTAATGAACGTTTTGTATGTTTATCTGTTGACTTTGTTTCGCCCATTTTTAGCTCGAACGAGAATGTTTCTTCATTAGGGTTCCATTTCAACCCGAGCGTCTTTGTTGATTCTGCTTGCTTGAAATCGAATGATGGTTGATTTGAGGACGCTCTGCTGACGTTTTGAAGTAATTCTTCGCTGTTAGCCGACCATTTACGTAGATTGAAACCTCCCGACTGTAGTAACTGGACCAAATCACCTTGCAGTTGTTTGGCTGATGACAGCGTGAAGCTTCCACTTACAAGGTCGTCCATGTAGAATTCTTCTTGCAACGCTTGTGCTGCCCTGCTGTGCAGATACTTGTGGCCTTCATCAGCTGCCAACTGTTTCAAAGTCATCATGGCTAAGAATGGGGCTGACTGGCCTGTTGGTCTAGTGGTTAGTGACCCTAACTGCTATGCCGGAGGTCGTGGGTTCGATTCCCACCCAGGACAAATGTTTGTGTGATGAGCACGATCATTTGTTCTGTGTCTGGGTGTAATTTATCTATAATATGTATGTATTTAGAAATATATAAGTATGTTTATCAGTTGTCTAGTACCCATAACACAAGCTCTGCTTAGCTTGGGACTAGATGGCGTTGTGTGATAGTTGTGGAATATTATTATTATTATTTAAAGTTAAAGTTTTCTATTACCGCCTTTTTCCGTCTCATTTTTTTTTTTTTTTTTCAAGAACGAAATTGAGCTTCGCCTTTCGATATTTAAAATTGATGAATATTAAGCTTCCCCTACACAGGCGCGTTTCTGCGTCCCAATACCAAATGTTCTAAGAACCTCATATCAACAGATATGAGATTATGAGGTAAGAAGAAAAAAACCGGCATAACAAGAATAAAGTTATCAAATATCTCTCTTTAGAACTTTCAGGCAAAATATTGTTAATTGCTGCTTCAGCTTCCATTTTCATTGAATCGGGAGTGCAGCTTAATCTTCATCACTTGCAGAACACATGTTTTTTTCCTAATTAGTAATTATAAAAAAATCCCAAAAACAAACCATATTTAAGAGCGTATGGTACCTCAAACGCGAGTTTTATAATGCGTAAAAGTATATGATTCACTGCAGTAATCAACATCAGAAAAATATATGATATTCTTCAGGACATATGCTAGTGCCATATAGTGTTGTGAAAACATAATACAACAAACTTTGCTCGATAGAAAAAAATCGCGAAGATACCTCTAAAAATTTCTTTTAACGAGTAAAAACCATACTAAAATACATGTCATCGTTCTGATTTTTTTGCCAAATAATTCTACAAGCAACAAACTAAAGTCATAGTGTTTTACTTTTTTAGTCCAATCAATAGTTTTTTTGTAAATCGCAAAATACCACTAATTTCGCACTATTCGGCCGCAGCGAAAGTCGTAACAACCGCTTTGTAGTGCAAGCTGATTAGAACTTTATTCTAACAGTATTACAAGCGAAGTTTGAACCACCACAAATAGGGTTGCTAATCTGAGGTAGCATACGCTCTTAAATAAAAGTTTTCTATTACCGCCTTTTTCCGTCTCATTTTTTTTTTTTTTTTCAAGAACGAAATTGAGCTTCGCCTTTCGATATTTCAAATTGATGAATATTAAGCTTCCCCTACACAGGCGCGTTTCTGCGTCCCAATACCAAATGTTCTAAGAACTCATATCAACAGATATGAGATTATGAGGTAAGAAGAAAAAAACCGGCATTACAAGAATAAAGTTATCAAATATCTCTCTTTAGAACTTTCAGGCAAAATATTGTTAATTGCTGCTTCAGCTTCCATTTTCATTGAATCGGGAGTGCAGCTTATATCTTCATCACTTGCAGAACTCATGTTTTTTTCCTAATTAGCACGTACTTAATTATAAAAAAATCCCAAAAACAAACAATATTTAAAGTAAAAGTTTTCTATTACCGCCTTTTTTCGTCTCATTTTTTTTTTTTTTTTCAAGAACGAAATTGAGCTTCGCCTTTCGATATTTAAAACTAGCTTTTGCCCGCGACTTCGTTCGCGTGGAATAGTGACTTCCGGCAGATTTTTGGTTTATCTCGCGAAAAAAAAAAAAAACTATCCTATGTCCTTTCTCAAGTTACAAACTATGTCTGTACCAAATTTCATCAAAATCCGTTCAGCCGTTTAGGCGTGAAAGAGTAACAGACAGACAGACAGAGTTACTTTCGCATTTATAATATTATTAGTATGGAAGTATGGATTAGTATGGATTGATGAATATTAAGCTTCCCCTACACAGGCGCGTTTCTGCCTCTCAGTATTGGGACGCAGAAACGTGAAAACGCAGAAACGCAAAAACGCTCGTGTGTGGGGGAGGCGTTATACTCATACGAAGACAAGGCTGAATAGCGAAGGGACCTCTTTTGTCATTGGGCTGAATGCATGATGTCTATTGCCAGTATGATGGTTAGATGTACGCGAAGTTTTTGAAAGAGTGAAGTGTTTTTTTTTTTAATTACTTACCGCCCTAGGGTTTTTCTTGCTACATTATTACCCTAGAGCGCTAATTGGTCACCTACAAGTCCCATTTGGGGGTAAAAGGGACCTACTTACCGAATATGAGAGATGTAAAGTAAGTTAAATGTAATCCAGACGGTGGCGCTGCTTGCTTAGTAAAATATCGTTCAAAATATAAGATCGTTGTTCCAAATTGTACCGTATATATGTCAGTTTGGTGTAGTAATGTGTTCATGTGTTCCCCCAGTCGGTGTCGCTGGTGGTGGAGCTGTTGCACGTGCTGCACATGGTGGTGTACAGCAACATGCTGGTGTCCATGGCGTCGCTGGTGCTGCTGATGCAGCTGCGGCACCTGCTGCACGAGCTGCAGGCGCGCGTGCGGCGCCACCGCCTCTACACCGAGCTCGCCACGCACATGAGCCGCAAGTACGTACACACTTACTTAACTATGTTCTGCACATGGTGGTGTACAGCAACATGCTGGTGTCCATGGCGTCGCTGGTGCTGCTGATGCAGCTGCGGCACCTGCTGCACGAGCTGCAGGCGCGCGTGCGGCGCCACCGCCTCTACACCGAGCTCGCCACGCACATGAGCCGCAAGTACGTACACACTTACTTAACTATGTTCTGCACATGGTGGTGTACAGCAACATGCTGGTGTCCATGGCGTCGCTGGTGCTGCTGATGCAGCTGCGGCACCTGCTGCACGAGCTGCAGGCGCGCGTGCGGCGCCACCGCCTCTACACCGAGCTCGCCACGCACATGAGCCGCAAGTACGTACACACTTACTTAACTATGTTCTGCACATGGTGGTGTACAGCAACATGCTGGTGTCCATGGCGTCGCTGGTGCTGCTGATGCAGCTGCGGCACCTGCTGCACGAGCTGCAGGCGCGCGTGCGGCGCCACCGCCTCTACACCGAGCTCGCCACGCACATGAGCCGCAAGTACGTACACACTTACTTAACTATGTTCTGCACATGGTGGTGTACAGCAACATGCTGGTGTCCATGGCGTCGCTGGTGCTGCTGATGCAGCTGCGGCACCTGCTGCACGAGCTGCAGGCGCGCGTGCGGCGCCACCGCCTCTACACCGAGCTCGCCACGCACATGAGCCGCAAGTACGTACACACTTACTTAACTATGTTCTGCACATGGTGGTGTACAGCAACATGCTGGTGTCCATGGCGTCGCTGGTGCTGCTGATGCAGCTGCGGCACCTGCTGCACGAGCTGCAGGCGCGCGTGCGGCGCCACCGCCTCTACACCGAGCTCGCCACGCACATGAGCCACAAGTACGTACACACTTACTTAACTATGTTCTGCACATGGTGGTGTACAGCAACATGCTGGTGTCCATGGCGTCGCTGGTGCTGCTGATGCAGCTGCGGCACCTGCTGCACGAGCTGCAGGCGCGCGTGCGGCGCCACCGCCTCTACACCGAGCTCGCCACGCACATGAGCCGCAAGTACGTACACACTTACTTAACTATGTTCTGCACATGGTGGTGTACAGCAACATGCTGGTGTCCATGGCGTCGCTGGTGCTGCTGATGCAGCTGCGGCACCTGCTGCACGAGCTGCAGGCGCGCGTGCGGCGCCACCGCCTCTACACCGAGCTCGCCACGCACATGAGCCGCAAGTACGTACACACTTACTTAACTATGTTCTGCACATGGTGGTGTACAGCAACATGCTGGTGTCCATGGCGTCGCTGGTGCTGCTGATGCAGCTGCGGCACCTGCTGCACGAGCTGCAGGCGCGCGTGCGGCGCCACCGCCTCTACACCGAGCTCGCCACGCACATGAGCCGCAAGTACGTACACACTTACTTAACTATGTTCTGCACATGGTGGTGTACAGCAACATGCTGGTGTCCATGGCGTCGCTGGTGCTGCTGATGCAGCTGCGGCACCTGCTGCACGAGCTGCAGGCGCGCGTGCGGCGCCACCGCCTCTACACCGAGCTCGCCACGCACATGAGCCGCAAGTACGTACACACTTACTTAACTATGTTCTGCACATGGTGGTGTACAGCAACATGCTGGTGTCCATGGCGTCGCTGGTGCTGCTGATGCAGCTGCGGCACCTGCTGCACGAGCTGCAGGCGCGCGTGCGGCGCCACCGCCTCTACACCGAGCTCGCCACGCACATGAGCCGCAAGTACGTACACACTTACTTAACTATGTTCTGCACATGGTGGTGTACAGCAACATGCTGGTGTCCATGGCGTCGCTGGTGCTGCTGATGCAGCTGCGGCACCTGCTGCACGAGCTGCAGGCGCGCGTGCGGCGCCACCGCCTCTACACCGAGCTCGCCACGCACATGAGCCGCAAGTACGTACACACTTACTTAACTATGTTCTGCACATGGTGGTGTACAGCAACATGCTGGTGTCCATGGCGTCGCTGGTGCTGCTGATGCAGCTGCGGCACCTGCTGCACGAGCTGCAGGCGCGCGTGCGGCGCCACCGCCTCTACACCGAGCTCGCCACGCACATGAGCCGCAAGTACGTACACACTTACTTAACTATGTTCTGCACATGGTGGTGTACAGCAACATGCTGGTGTCCATGGCGTCGCTGGTGCTGCTGATGCAGCTGCGGCACCTGCTGCACGAGCTGCAGGCGCGCGTGCGGCGCCACCGCCTCTACACCGAGCTCGCCACGCACATGAGCCGCAAGTACGTACACACTTACTTAACTATGTTCTGCACATGGTGGTGTACAGCAACATGCTGGTGTCCATGGCGTCGCTGGTGCTGCTGATGCAGCTGCGGCACCTGCTGCACGAGCTGCAGGCGCGCGTGCGGCGCCACCGCCTCTACACCGAGCTCGCCACGCACATGAGCCGCAAGTACGTACACACTTACTTAACTATGTTCTGCACATGGTGGTGTACAGCAACATGCTGGTGTCCATGGCGTCGCTGGTGCTGCTGATGCAGCTGCGGCACCTGCTGCACGAGCTGCAGGCGCGCGTGCGGCGCCACCGCCTCTACACCGAGCTCGCCACGCACATGAGCCGCAAGTACGTACACACTTACTTAACTATGTTCTGCACATGGTGGTGTACAGCAACATGCTGGTGTCCATGGCGTCGCTGGTGCTGCTGATGCAGCTGCGGCACCTGCTGCACGAGCTGCAGGCGCGCGTGCGGCGCCACCGCCTCTACACCGAGCTCGCCACGCACATGAGCCGCAAGTACGTACACACTTACTTAACTATGTTCTGCACATGGTGGTGTACAGCAACATGCTGGTGTCCATGGCGTCGCTGGTGCTGCTGATGCAGCTGCGGCACCTGCTGCACGAGCTGCAGGCGCGCGTGCGGCGCCACCGCCTCTACACCGAGCTCGCCACGCACATGAGCCGCAAGTACGTACACACTTACTTAACTATGTTCTGCACATGGTGGTGTACAGCAACATGCTGGTGTCCATGGCGTCGCTGGTGCTGCTGATGCAGCTGCGGCACCTGCTGCACGAGCTGCAGGCGCGCGTGCGGCGCCACCGCCTCTACACCGAGCTCGCCACGCACATGAGCCGCAAGTACGTACACACTTACTTAACTATGTTCTGCACATGGTGGTGTACAGCAACATGCTGGTGTCCATGGCGTCGCTGGTGCTGCTGATGCAGCTGCGGCACCTGCTGCACGAGCTGCAGGCGCGCGTGCGGCGCCACCGCCTCTACACCGAGCTCGCCACGCACATGAGCCGCAAGTACGTACACACTTACTTAACTATGTTCTGCACATGGTGGTGTACAGCAACATGCTGGTGTCCATGGCGTCGCTGGTGCTGCTGATGCAGCTGCGGCACCTGCTGCACGAGCTGCAGGCGCGCGTGCGGCGCCACCGCCTCTACACCGAGCTCGCCACGCACATGAGCCGCAAGTACGTACACACTTACTTAACTATGTTCTGCACATGGTGGTGTACAGCAACATGCTGGTGTCCATGGCGTCGCTGGTGCTGCTGATGCAGCTGCGGCACCTGCTGCACGAGCTGCAGGCGCGCGTGCGGCGCCACCGCCTCTACACCGAGCTCGCCACGCACATGAGCCGCAAGTACGTACACACTTACTTAACTATGTTCTGCACATGGTGGTGTACAGCAACATGCTGGTGTCCATGGCGTCGCTGGTGCTGCTGATGCAGCTGCGGCACCTGCTGCACGAGCTGCAGGCGCGCGTGCGGCGCCACCGCCTCTACACCGAGCTCGCCACGCACATGAGCCGCAAGTACGTACACACTTACTTAACTATGTTCTGCACATGGTGGTGTACAGCAACATGCTGGTGTCCATGGCGTCGCTGGTGCTGCTGATGCAGCTGCGGCACCTGCTGCACGAGCTGCAGGCGCGCGTGCGGCGCCACCGCCTCTACACCGAGCTCGCCACGCACATGAGCCGCAAGTACGTACACACTTACTTAACTATGTTCTGCACATGGTGGTGTACAGCAACATGCTGGTGTCCATGGCGTCGCTGGTGCTGCTGATGCAGCTGCGGCACCTGCTGCACGAGCTGCAGGCGCGCGTGCGGCGCCACCCGCCACGATATTTGTGTTAATTAGTCAAAATATTGATACATTTAGGTGTTGATAATGATCGGTAGGTGTGTCATCATGTTTAGACAAATCATGAAACGATTTCCAAGTAAATGACTATGATGTAATAGCATATAAGCTTATGCCATTAGGTAGCCAGAGACATGACCTACGTCACGGCAGGTTTCTTACTAATAGCTTGTCATCAGTGTAGGAATTATACTGTAATTATAAGGTTCTAAATCTTCTAATGTGGGTGTTTTATGTAATCTATGAGTAATCATAGATCATACTTAAAATAATACAGACAGCTGGATACCCATTTGTCTGTATTATTCTATGATCCGGTTATTTATCATGATTTCCTTGTTATTTTAGTTCATTCATCTAAGTAATTGCGGACTTGTTTGAAATCCATTTGAAAAAGAAATATGCTAAGCAATGTCCTTATTTGTATTACCCTATCTTATTGCATTACCAGCCCCAACACAGTAGAGAAAAGACATGGCAGATGCCTATTGCCTATAAAGCTGTTTTAATAACAAAAGATGTTGAAACTTGTACAATAGACGTGGGATCTGAACTGTATCTGGCGTGTATGACGCGGCGTCACAACAAGTGACGTCACCAGTACTCACCAGTCACGCCACGTCTCGTCACGCACCGCCTACCGTATCACCGCTATCGGTCACTAATACGTGAAGTATAAACAAGCCACCAAGTGACGCATTACGCTAATTACATTAGATTATTACAATAATTTATTTATTTATTTAAACTTCATGCACAATAGTGATACATAGGCGGACTTAATGCCACAAGGCATTCTCTACCAGTCAACCTTAGGGTTAAATAAGACAACTTTGTGGTAGGGTACAAAATATCTAATAAACAATATCATTTTAAAAATGAAAAAAAAAAAGTACTACATACTAGTATAGGTACTTAAAATGATACTAATACACATATAAAAATAAAATAAACTAATAAATATTTTAACAAAAATATTAAACGAAAAACTTAACGATAGGCAATACTATGACTCGATCACTCGACTTATAATAACTGAGAGCTATTTGGTCTGACTTAAGTAGAGGTTACGTACTTTCTTTTTAAAAGTGAGTTTGCTTTCAGCTTTTTTAATAATCTTTCTTTTGTTAGAAAATTAATTCCAATGACCGTCTAGTGTCCGTAGGTATTATGCAAAACGTTTGAATATATTATACAGGATACTTTAAGGGCATATTATAAATGTTCTCATTTCCATCGACAAATATATATTAGCTAACACTTAACTAGACTCGTCTTGCATTTTTTTTTCAGGAAAATTTTGTAATGTAAAATGTAGTAATTCGGTAGTCTCGACATTTTTTTTTTTATGTTAGTCTGTAAGGTATTTATCTATGGGCCATAGATGCCTGAAAATAAATTGATTATTATTATTATAATATTATTATTTACTCTTCCAATAAAATCATAAACCATTACCAAACCCTGGATCATCCGATTAAAAAAACAAGGTGGCTGCCATTCGCGGGTGTTGGGTTTGAAGTATTTATAAAACGTGTATTTGTTGATAGAAATGAGTAGGTATATAATATGCCCTTATATGATACTTTCGTTAACCAAACCCACTGTATATCAGCCGATAGCGTTTCCACTTCTGGCACATAGGCCCCCTCTTTATGAGAGGAGCGGGCCTGATCCACCACGCGAGGTCGGTGGATTGAGCATGTCATCGAATTTTGATTTTTTGACGGGCCGGTTTCCTCACTATATTTTCCTGCCTGCCTGGGAATATTCGGAAAAAATCTGTGCTTATTGAGGTAATGAGCATAGGAGAGAATGTAACAACTAACAAGAGGAATGTCCACAGCTACCCGATGGCTAGCAAGGAAGAAGTGGAGAAGAACCAGGACAACTGCGCCATCTGCTGGGAGCCCATGAAGGAAGCCAGGAAGCTGCCCTGCTCACATCTGTTCCACAAGTAAGATTTCTAATATATTTTAGTGCCGTGATGCAAGTTTAGCTGTAAGTTCATTCGTAATTATTTTGCTCACCAAATTATTTGGAACCGCCCACATGAATATGTTCTAAAACTACGAATCATAGAAGTAGGTAGGTACTATTATCATAGTTTCAGTATTCATGTCAGGTTCAAACACCGAATACGATCATTGAGTGAAAGAATCGACCTTTACGTGTTGTGAAATTTTTATTTGGTATTCACCTACTCATAACCATATAAATACCGATTAGTATTAGTTATGAGTATAGTGTTGTATGACTTGCGGGCAGAATGACATGGGATAAGGGCAGGAGGGTGATGATGAGACATGCCTCAACTAATAGTACATTGTATTACAAGGGCCTAAAATGACCCATTATATACGAGGTAGTAAATTGGAACCGAGTTATAATGGGATTTTAGCGCCGTGTGTTACATTGTACTTTTCACTACGATTGCGAGAAAATAAAATAACCATGTTCAATATGAGTTAATTTTATTAAAAATTTAATTCAATTTAATAATACTTACAATTCCAAAAATTTCGCGCCAATGCCTTTTTTTATTTCTTGTGTAGCTGCAATGCAACGCACACATTCTACCAAAGAGTTCGGCATTCAGCGCGTTTAGTTCCATTTTTAAAAATAAATCATTTTTTTACTACTACACAACAACAACAACAAGACAACTTTTTCAGCCAGCTGGCTGAACGTTGTCGTACGGGGTTTACTTTTAGCCCTAGAGCAATACATGCAATTTTACGCCCGCTCTGGTATGCTATTATGACGTTCTTTTTGAGCAAGAGGAGTGAAAAATCTGTTATGCCTAGATTATTTTATATTTATTTACATCTCTCATATTCGGTAAATAGGTCCTTATTACCCCCAAATGGGGTTTGTAGGTGACCAATTAGCGCTCTAGGGTATTAATGTAGCAAGAAAAGCCCTAGGGCGGTAAGTAATTAAAAAAAAACACTTCACTCTTTCAAAAACTTCGCGTACATCTATAACCATCATACTGGCAATAGACATCATGCATTCAGCCCAATGACAAAAGAGGTCGCTTCGGCCTTTTTCAGCCTTTTCTTCGTATGAGTATAACGCCTCCCCCACACAGGAGCGTTTTTGCGTTTCTGCGTTTCATATCAACAGATACGAGTTCTTAGAACATTTGGTATTGGGACGCAGAAACGCGAAAACGCGCCTGTGTCGGGGAGGCTTATTAGCTTAATAGTCATCAATTTTAAATATCGAACGGCGAAGCTCAATTTCGTTCTAGAAAAAAAAGAAAAGCCGTAGTCACACGGTATTAAACTGTTTAGGTTGGTGCCTTTAACGTGTGACTACGGCTTTTCTTTTTGTTCTATCCTGAAAATCTTGTTAAATACTTTTTCAGCGTCGTTGTTTTGTCGTAGTCGGGTTTTAGTTTTTTACTTTTTTTTTATTTAAACAATTTTGGTGTTAATTTTTTTTTTTAACTCTTGACTTTTTGTCCGCTAGAGGGTGTGATTTTTTATTTGAGCAATATTTTGGAAATGTACAAGTGAGGCCCTTTCAAATGATACCAAACACGGCGTATTTATCTCGATTTTTATTTTTAAGCCTTACTTTTTGTCCGCTAGAGGGCGCCAAATCGCTTTTTGTGACACGTCACGTAGCCTATGTTCAGCTGAAAATTAAGACGGTTCTAACGATATCTCATATGTTGAGTTCCGATAAGTAGATTAGAAGCTATGACTATGAGGGAACAGATGAAGATACTTACACACATACATACATACATAGCCAGTCAAAATCATAACCCTCCTTTGGCTTGGCCGTAGTCGGGTAAAAAAAAATAAAAAAAGAGATGAAAAAAGGCGGTAATAGAAAACTTTTACTTTAAATATTGTTTGTTTTTGGGATTTTTTTATAATTACGTGCTAATTAGGAAAAAAACATGAGTTCTGCAAGTGATGAAGATAAAAGCTGCACTCCCGATTCAATGAAAATGGAAGCTGAAGCAGCAATTAACAATATTTTGCCTGAAAGTTCTAAAGAGAGATATTTGAAAACTTTATTCTTGTAATGCCGGTTTTTTTCTTCTTACCTCACAATCGAGATGTAAAGCAGAGTAGTTAGCTCGGGTGTAAGCATCAATTGCACCCTCGAACTATTGGCGCCCTCGCTGCGCTCGTGCGCCTAAACATCTCGGGCTGCAATTGATGCCTTACAGCCCTTGGCTACTAATCTACTATTATTTATCGTAACTTTATGTTGTGTGTGCCCTCAGCTCGTGCCTGTGCCAGTGGGTGCAACAAGACGCCTCGTGCCCCACGTGCCGGCGCGCGCTGGCGGCCGCGGGCAACGCGCGCCAGCACGACCATACCGCCGCCAGGCATCCCAACCATCTGTTCCACTTCGACGGTGAGTACTGTAGGATATACCTCGTGCCCCACGTGCCGGCGCGCGCTGGCGGCCGCGGGCAACGCGCGCCAGCACGACCATACCGCCGCCAGGCATCCCAACCATCTGTTCCACTTCGACGGTGAGTACTGTAGGATATACCTCGTGCCCCACGTGCCGGCGCGCGCTGGCGGCCGCGGGCAACGCGCGCCAGCACGACCATACCGCCGCCAGGCATCCCAACCATCTGTTCCACTTCGACGGTGAGTACTGTAGGATATACCTCGTGCCCCACGTGCCGGCGCGCGCTGGCGGCCGCGGGCAACGCGCGCCAGCACGACCATACCGCCGCCAGGCATCCCAACCATCTGTTCCACTTCGACGGTGAGTACTGTAGGATATACCTCGTGCCCCACGTGCCGGCGCGCGCTGGCGGCCGCGGGCAACGCGCGCCAGCACGACCATACCGCCGCCAGGCATCCCAACCATCTGTTCCACTTCGACGGTGAGTACTGTAGGATATACCTCGTGCCCCACGTGCCGGCGCGCGCTGGCGGCCGCGGGCAACGCGCGCCAGCACGACCATACCGCCGCCAGGCATCCCAACCATCTGTTCCACTTCGACGGTGAGTACTGTAGGATATACCTCGTGCCCCACGTGCCGGCGCGCGCTGGCGGCCGCGGGCAACGCGCGCCAGCACGACCATACCGCCGCCAGGCATCCCAACCATCTGTTCCACTTCGACGGTGAGTACTGTAGGATATACCTCGTGCCCCACGTGCCGGCGCGCGCTGGCGGCCGCGGGCAACGCGCGCCAGCACGACCATACCGCCGCCAGGCATCCCAACCATCTGTTCCACTTCGACGGTGAGTACTGTAGGATATACCTCGTGCCCCACGTGCCGGCGCGCGCTGGCGGCCGCGGGCAACGCGCGCCAGCACGACCATACCGCCGCCAGGCATCCCAACCATCTGTTCCACTTCGACGGTGAGTACTGTAGGATATACCTCGTGCCCCACGTGCCGGCGCGCGCTGGCGGCCGCGGGCAACGCGCGCCAGCACGACCATACCGCCGCCAGGCATCCCAACCATCTGTTCCACTTCGACGGTGAGTACTGTAGGATATACCTCGTGCCCCACGTGCCGGCGCGCGCTGGCGGCCGCGGGCAACGCGCGCCAGCACGACCATACCGCCGCCAGGCATCCCAACCATCTGTTCCACTTCGACGGTGAGTACTGTAGGATATACCTCGTGCCCCACGTGCCGGCGCGCGCTGGCGGCCGCGGGCAACGCGCGCCAGCACGACCATACCGCCGCCAGGCATCCCAACCATCTGTTCCACTTCGACGGTGAGTACTGTAGGATATACCTCGTGCCCCACGTGCCGGCGCGCGCTGGCGGCCGCGGGCAACGCGCGCCAGCACGACCATACCGCCGCCAGGCATCCCAACCATCTGTTCCACTTCGACGGTGAGTACTGTAGGATATACGAGTGCCCCACGTGCCGGCGCGCGCTGGCGGCCGCGGGCAACGCGCGCCAGCACGACCATACCGCCGCCAGGCATCCCAACCATCTGTTCCACTTCGACGGTGAGTACTGTAGGATATACCTCGTGCCCCACGTGCCGGCGCGCGCTGGCGGCCGCGGGCAACGCGCGCCAGCACGACCATACCGCCGCCAGGCATCCCAACCATCTGTTCCACTTCGACGGTGAGTACTGTAGGATATACCTCGTGCCCCACGTGCCGGCGCGCGCTGGCGGCCGCGGGCAACGCGCGCCAGCACGACCATACCGCCGCCAGGCATCCCAACCATCTGTTCCACTTCGACGGTGAGTACTGTAGGATATACCTCGTGCCCCACGTGCCGGCGCGCGCTGGCGGCCGCGGGCAACGCGCGCCAGCACGACCATACCGCCGCCAGGCATCCCAACCATCTGTTCCACTTCGACGGTGAGTACTGTAGGATATACGAGTGCCCCACGTGCCGGCGCGCGCTGGCGGCCGCGGGCAACGCGCGCCAGCACGACCATACCGCCGCCAGGCATCCCAACCATCTGTTCCACTTCGACGGTGAGTACTGTAGGATATACCTCGTGCCCCACGTGCCGGCGCGCGCTGGCGGCCGCGGGCAACGCGCGCCAGCACGACCATACCGCCGCCAGGCATCCCAACCATCTGTTCCACTTCGACGGTGAGTACTGTAGGATATACCTCGTGCCCCACGTGCCGGCGCGCGCTGGCGGCCGCGGGCAACGCGCGCCAGCACGACCATACCGCCGCCAGGCATCCCAACCATCTGTTCCACTTCGACGGTGAGTACTGTAGGATATACCTCGTGCCCCACGTGCCGGCGCGCGCTGGCGGCCGCGGGCAACGCGCGCCAGCACGACCATACCGCCGCCAGGCATCCCAACCATCTGTTCCACTTCGACGGTGAGTACTGTAGGATATACGAGTGCCCCACGTGCCGGCGCGCGCTGGCGGCCGCGGGCAACGCGCGCCAGCACGACCATACCGCCGCCAGGCATCCCAACCATCTGTTCCACTTCGACGGTGAGTACTGTAGGATATACCTCGTGCCCCACGTGCCGGCGCGCGCTGGCGGCCGCGGGCAACGCGCGCCAGCACGACCATACCGCCGCCAGGCATCCCAACCATCTGTTCCACTTCGACGGTGAGTACTGTAGGATATACCTCGTGCCCCACGTGCCGGCGCGCGCTGGCGGCCGCGGGCAACGCGCGCCAGCACGACCATACCGCCGCCAGGCATCCCAACCATCTGTTCCACTTCGACGGTGAGTACTGTAGGATATACGAGTGCCCCACGTGCCGGCGCGCGCTGGCGGCCGCGGGCAACGCGCGCCAGCACGACCATACCGCCGCCAGGCATCCCAACCATCTGTTCCACTTCGACGGTGAGTACTGTAGGATATACCTCGTGCCCCACGTGCCGGCGCGCGCTGGCGGCCGCGGGCAACGCGCGCCAGCACGACCATACCGCCGCCAGGCATCCCAACCATCTGTTCCACTTCGACGGTGAGTACTGTAGGATATACGAGTGCCCCACGTGCCGGCGCGCGCTGGCGGCCGCGGGCAACGCGCGCCAGCACGACCATACCGCCGCCAGGCATCCCAACCATCTGTTCCACTTCGACGGTGAGTACTGTAGGATATACCTCGTGCCCCACGTGCCGGCGCGCGCTGGCGGCCGCGGGCAACGCGCGCCAGCACGACCATACCGCCGCCAGGCATCCCAACCATCTGTTCCACTTCGACGGTGAGTACTGTAGGATATACCTCGTGCCCCACGTGCCGGCGCGCGCTGGCGGCCGCGGGCAACGCGCGCCAGCACGACCATACCGCCGCCAGGCATCCCAACCATCTGTTCCACTTCGACGGTGAGTACTGTAGGATATACGAGTGCCCCACGTGCCGGCGCGCGCTGGCGGCCGCGGGCAACGCGCGCCAGCACGACCATACCGCCGCCAGGCATCCCAACCATCTGTTCCACTTCGACGGTGAGTACTGTAGGATATACCTCGTGCCCCACGTGCCGGCGCGCGCTGGCGGCCGCGGGCAACGCGCGCCAGCACGACCATACCGCCGCCAGGCATCCCAACCATCTGTTCCACTTCGACGGTGAGTACTGTAGGATATACCTCGTGCCCCACGTGCCGGCGCGCGCTGGCGGCCGCGGGCAACGCGCGCCAGCACGACCATACCGCCGCCAGGCATCCCAACCATCTGTTCCACTTCGACGGTGAGTACTGTAGGATATACCTCGTGCCCCACGTGCCGGCGCGCGCTGGCGGCCGCGGGCAACGCGCGCCAGCACGACCATACCGCCGCCAGGCATCCCAACCATCTGTTCCACTTCGACGGTGAGTACTGTAGGATATACCTCGTGCCCCACGTGCCGGCGCGCGCTGGCGGCCGCGGGCAACGCGCGCCAGCACGACCATACCGCCGCCAGGCATCCCAACCATCTGTTCCACTTCGACGGTGAGTACTGTAGGATATACCTCGTGCCCCACGTGCCGGCGCGCGCTGGCGGCCGCGGGCAACGCGCGCCAGCACGACCATACCGCCGCCAGGCATCCCAACCATCTGTTCCACTTCGACGGTGAGTACTGTAGGATATACCTCGTGCCCCACGTGCCGGCGCGCGCTGGCGGCCGCGGGCAACGCGCGCCAGCACGACCATACCGCCGCCAGGCATCCCAACCATCTGTTCCACTTCGACGGTGAGTACTGTAGGATATACCTCGTGCCCCACGTGCCGGCGCGCGCTGGCGGCCGCGGGCAACGCGCGCCAGCACGACCATACCGCCGCCAGGCATCCCAACCATCTGTTCCACTTCGACGGTGAGTACTGTAGGATATACCTCGTGCCCCACGTGCCGGCGCGCGCTGGCGGCCGCGGGCAACGCGCGCCAGCACGACCATACCGCCGCCAGGCATCCCAACCATCTGTTCCACTTCGACGGTGAGTACTGTAGGATATACCTCGTGCCCCACGTGCCGGCGCGCGCTGGCGGCCGCGGGCAACGCGCGCCAGCACGACCATACCGCCGCCAGGCATCCCAACCATCTGTTCCACTTCGACGGTGAGTACTGTAGGATATACCTCGTGCCCCACGTGCCGGCGCGCGCTGGCGGCCGCGGGCAACGCGCGCCAGCACGACCATACCGCCGCCAGGCATCCCAACCATCTGTTCCACTTCGACGGTGAGTACTGTAGGATATACCTCGTGCCCCACGTGCCGGCGCGCGCTGGTGGCCGCGGGCAACGCGCGCCAGCACGACCATACCGCCGCCAGGCATCCCAACCATCTGTTCCACTTCGACGGTGAGTACTGTAGGATATACGAGTGCCCCACGTGCCGGCGCGCGCTGGCGGCCGCGGGCAACGCGCGCCAGCACGACCATACCGCCGCCAGGCATCCCAACCATCTGTTCCACTTCGACGGTGAGTACTGTAGGATATACGAGTGCCCCACGTGCCGGCGCGCGCTGGCGGCCGCGGGCAACGCGCGCCAGCACGACCATACCGCCGCCAGGCATCCCAACCATCTGTTCCACTTCGACGGTGAGTACTGTAGGATATACCTCGTGCCCCACGTGCCGGCGCGCGCTGGCGGCCGCGGGCAACGCGCGCCAGCACGACCATACCGCCGCCAGGCATCCCAACCATCTGTTCCACTTCGACGGTGAGTACTGTAGGATATACCTCGTGCCCCACGTGCCGGCGCGCGCTGGCGGCCGCGGGCAACGCGCGCCAGCACGACCATACCGCCGCCAGGCATCCCAACCATCTGTTCCACTTCGACGGTGAGTACTGTAGGATATACCTCGTGCCCCACGTGCCGGCGCGCGCTGGCGGCCGCGGGCAACGCGCGCCAGCACGACCATACCGCCGCCAGGCATCCCAACCATCTGTTCCACTTCGACGGTGAGTACTGTAGGATATACGAGTGCCCCACGTGCCGGCGCGCGCTGGCGGCCGCGGGCAACGCGCGCCAGCACGACCATACCGCCGCCAGGCATCCCAACCATCTGTTCCACTTCGACGGTGAGTACTGTAGGATATACCTCGTGCCCCACGTGCCGGCGCGCGCTGGCGGCCGCGGGCAACGCGCGCCAGCACGACCATACCGCCGCCAGGCATCCCAACCATCTGTTCCACTTCGACGGTGAGTACTGTAGGATATACGAGTGCCCCACGTGCCGGCGCGCGCTGGCGGCCGCGGGCAACGCGCGCCAGCACGACCATACCGCCGCCAGGCATCCCAACCATCTGTTCCACTTCGACGGTGAGTACTGTAGGATATACCTCGTGCCCCACGTGCCGGCGCGCGCTGGCGGCCGCGGGCAACGCGCGCCAGCACGACCATACCGCCGCCAGGCATCCCAACCATCTGTTCCACTTCGACGGTGAGTACTGTAGGATATACCTCGTGCCCCACGTGCCGGCGCGCGCTGGCGGCCGCGGGCAACGCGCGCCAGCACGACCATACCGCCGCCAGGCATCCCAACCATCTGTTCCACTTCGACGGTGAGTACTGTAGGATATACGAGTGCCCCACGTGCCGGCGCGCGCTGGCGGCCGCGGGCAACGCGCGCCAGCACGACCATACCGCCGCCAGGCATCCCAACCATCTGTTCCACTTCGACGGTGAGTACTGTAGGATATACCTCGTGCCCCACGTGCCGGCGCGCGCTGGCGGCCGCGGGCAACGCGCGCCAGCACGACCATACCGCCGCCAGGCATCCCAACCATCTGTTCCACTTCGACGGTGAGTACTGTAGGATATACCTCGTGCCCCACGTGCCGGCGCGCGCTGGCGGCCGCGGGCAACGCGCGCCAGCACGACCATACCGCCGCCAGGCATCCCAACCATCTGTTCCACTTCGACGGTGAGTACTGTAGGATATACCTCGTGCCCCACGTGCCGGCGCGCGCTGGCGGCCGCGGGCAACGCGCGCCAGCACGACCATACCGCCGCCAGGCATCCCAACCATCTGTTCCACTTCGACGGTGAGTACTGTAGGATATACCTCGTGCCCCACGTGCCGGCGCGCGCTGGCGGCCGCGGGCAACGCGCGCCAGCACGACCATACCGCCGCCAGGCATCCCAACCATCTGTTCCACTTCGACGGTGAGTACTGTAGGATATACGAGTGCCCCACGTGTTTTGTTTCCGTCATTACATTACGAACTATATGACAAATGAGATAAAATTAGCTTAGTCCTTAACTTTTTAGCTTGACAAAAAAAAATTATAACAGTGCAGTGCTACAAGACGTCTGGCACTCAAATGACATTGTTAAACATCCCCAACCACCGTGAAAATAACAGAAAGGAGAATTACCCTAAAATTAACAAAACTCTTTGTCAACAAAAAGTAATATCAGAAGTAAAAAAAAAAAACAAAAAGATTCAAACTTGCGACGTAAGTCACAGCAACAGGTGCCGTCAATCAAAATTCCAATCAAAACAATGCAGTGAACTGTGAACAATTCCGTTAGCAATCCCAAAAGAAGCCCAAATGCTTGCTCAGTACCGCGTGTAAGCAGTCCTATCATCGTTAGTGTACCTCTGATATATATATAGTGGTAGAGATGCAAGGAGTGAGCGGAGGTCGGGCTCGCGTCTGGCTATGAGTTAAATGAGAGAGGGGCTCGGCGTGTACGCTGTGGTTCTTGGTGCGCTGTGCTGTGCCCTCGTGTATCTGCTGTTGCGAACGCGGGTGCTGGAATGGAACCCGACAGGTCAGCTATACCTGCAACTAGTGTGTCAACCTATCACAACGGTTGAAATCGATGCTCTTCTAGTAGAATCTTGCAGGTCTCTCCACTTTGCTGGCCTCATCCACTCGTCTAGTCTTCGTCTCTTTGTGATACCAGCACTCGCAGTATGTTTACATTGAATATTAATAGAAGAAAACACATTTATTCAGCACAGGCCATAAGTGTACACAACACACAATAAAATTAACAAAAAAAACTAAATTGAAAAACAAAAAATACAAAAGAGTGCGTGCATCTCACGGCTGCGCCAAATAGGACCAGTTCAGCAAATTACCGAGCAGCTAGTGCCCGACGCTGGTTTTCAACTGGCCCTGAGATGGTGATATCACGAACGTGAAACAGTTTAATAATACTGTGTTCGAGTATGAATAACTAGAAAGTTGATCATTCAATTGATCTTCTGGTAACAAACAACTGGGGTTTCTGAAAACTGCGCGCACGCCTTTAGTGTAGTAGCTTTTAGATATAAAAGCCTCAGTGCAACAACATCAATTCGCGTACATGCAATATTTCTGAAACTTTCATACTAGAATAGCGCACCTTTACCTAGAGGATGCTGCAGATTTATGTATTAGAGATCCGTACTACCGTATACGGTGTAAGGGATATTGAGCATAGCGTTACCAGGAATTTAGCCCATGATTGTAATAATTGGTGCAGTAACTCTTGCCTTTCTGGTCAGTTATTAGTTTTAAGAGCGTATGCTACCTCAGATTAGCAACCCTATTTGTGGTGGTTCAAACTTCGCTTGAAATGCTGTTAGAATAAAGTTCTAATCAGCACTACAAAGCGGTTGTTACGTCTTTCGCTGCGGCCGAATAGTGCGAAATTAGTGGTATTTTGCGATTTACAAAAAAACTATTGATTGGACTAAAAAAGTAAAACACTATGACTTTAGTATGTTGGTTGTAGAATTATTTGGCAAAAAAATCAGAACGATGACATGTATTTTAGTATGGTTTTTACTCGTTAAAAGAAATTTTTAGAGGTATCTTCGCGATTTTTTTCTATCGAGCAAAGTTAGTTGTATTATGTTTTCACAACACTATAGCACTAGCATATATCCTGAAGAATATCATATATTTTTCTGATGTTGATTACAGCAGTGAATCATATACTTTTACGCAGTATAAAACTCGCGTTTGAGGTACCATAAGCTCTTAACGAGTTAACGGCTGATCGGATTTGGTGCTTGGGAAATTGGAGAGCCAGTATTTTGCCCAACAGTTCTATATCTTTTACACCATCTTACTACAATCTAGTCTCCAAAAAAACAAACGGTTGCAATCAGCATGCAAAAGTAAAAAAAATAATATTTATGGTGCAGCGGGGCAATCTCGACAGCGGGAAATTTCAACTAATCTTAATAACTTCTATATTTTACTTTATTTGAATAAGTATAAGCACGATGAAATTGCTTTTGAGCTATCCGGTCATAGATGGCTGACCTTACTCAAATAAACAATCTCAACGAACAAAAAACTTTTTGCTACTTTTTTCCATAGGTTATATAATGTGTGCGTAGCTAGTGTGGCTACGTGGGCCTGTGGTGCGTTAGTGTTGGGCCATGTATGTAACGTGTGGTGTATGTCTGGCAGGGTCTCGCTACGTGTCGTGGCTGCCGAGCTTCTCGGTGGAGGTGACGCGAGTGCGGCCCGACGCAGCCCTGGCCGGCGCTCAGCTGGACGCGGCCGCCGCGCAGCTGCAGCTCATGTTCCCGCAGTACGAGCGCGCCGCCCTCGCCGCAGACCTGGCGCGCACCAGCTCCGCTGACCTCACGCTCGACAACATCCTCGAGGGCCGCCTGCCCTCGCCCGCAGGTATTACACACCTACCATCACTAATCGAGCAGAATTATCACTCTATCGACCTTTACTAACCCATTTACGCGATGTCTTACAGAAATGCTCCCTCCGGAGCCCGAAGCAGTCCCGGTGCCGGAGCCAGTGCGCATGTTGGAGCCGGCGCCGGCGCTGGTGGACGCAGCCACCCTGCCGCACAGCCCGGTCCGGTTCGGGCGCAGTGCGGCGGCGCGCGAGGCGTGGCTGGCGCGCCGCAAGGAGGAGCTGGTGGCGGAGGCCCGCAGACGTTACCTTGCGCGACGCCCGCTCACGCTGCCGCCGCACTGAGACCTGCTCCACCTCGCCCTGTGACACGACCCGACTCTTTGTTTTAATGAGTAGCCGTACGTATCGATTCAATGTAAATACTTCATCCTTTGTGATATTTTAATTAGTGTAAAAATTAGTATGTCCTCTCACGTCACGAGCCTGGCCGTACGATAAACATTTGAGTGCGACTGTGCGAGTTGTGCGAGCGCCGGGCGATACATCGAAGGGCCTTATTGTTAGACGCTTGACGCGCCGATTTATTTTTCTATTTTATCTTTGAGAGTGTATTTTTCTATTTAAAAAAATATCATCGTCCATAGTTTGTAGTTAACCATTAAATGTACACGAACTTATACCAGTTTGATCTCCCTTTAATTTTATTGTAAACTAGCTGAACCCGCGCATGCGTTGCAATGCTTTTTCACCACCCTACCTACTACCCTACCTACCACTCTACCTACTGCCCTACCTACTACCCTACCTACCACTCTACCTACTACCCTACCTACTACCCTACCTACCACCCTACCTACTACCCTACCTACTACTCTACCTACCTACCCACTACCCTACCTACCTACAACCCTACCTACCTACTACCCTACCTA
Organism: Diarsia mendica; assembly: GCA_949316265.1. Taxonomy (NCBI): domain Eukaryota; kingdom Metazoa; phylum Arthropoda; class Insecta; order Lepidoptera; family Noctuidae; genus Diarsia; species Diarsia mendica. The sequence goes on along the minus strand of OX438902.1, from coordinate 23,005,219 downwards.
CCTACTACCCTACCTACCTAAATATATTTTTTCAACACAATTATATGGTTTAAACTTTTATGTTTCACTTGAGTTAGTGAAGGAAGCGTGTTCGCAGCGAGCTTGCAAGTACTACCTACCCTGCAAAATGCACACTGCTCACTATGAACACGTTAAAACTATATGTTTTAGATGTAATCATTTTTGTCTCGCAATTGTAATAATAGTTTTATAAGATTTTCCCACATTTCGTATTTTGTAACATATTTTTCATAACTTTTATCATTGCCTAACAAAACATTGTTAGAACAAAAATATGTTATGTTGTGAGTTTTTGTACTTATTTTATAAATGTGTGTGTGAGCGGCTCCCCGCCTAACGATAAATAAATCTGTCTATATAAATAAAAAGAGAAGTCCTGACTGACTGACTGACTCATCAACGCCCAGCCCAAACCCTGGGACTTGGAAAGCTTGGTCAACCCCTAAGGGAGTTAAATAGGGGATAAAAGTTTGTATGGAAAGTCGGTTTTTTTCACGCGGGCGAAGCCGCTGGCAAAAGCTAGTTGATTATAAATGTGATATTAGTAACTTGACAAAATTATCTTTAATAAGTAAAGTGGCTGAGAAGCAGACAATAGTAAGCAATAGTATAACATAGAACGTACGACGAAGCCACTGCAACAGGGGAGACAAGTACTTATTTAATGATAATTGTTTAGTTCTTGTTATAGCCACGTTAGGTTACTGCTGGTACATTTTAAATAATGATGAAAATTGATTCATGACTAGTCAAAATAAAAATAAAATAATATTACAGAAGATTGTGTATTATTTATGTCGACACCTTACCTCATTCGCTGTGAAGCTCCCGAACAGCGCCATCTATCACCGATCTAATAGTATCGTATCACTGCAATTTAACACATTCGACTCCACCCCCATTTCATAGAGCTCATGTGCCATACCCTCCTGGAGAGCTATCGGCATCAGGTTTGGAACTAAGTTTTAAAACCAAAAAAAAAGGTGGTGTTCAACCCTTTGTTTTTTTTTTTTAAATCTTGAAGAATCTTTCATTGCATGGTCTAATCATTTTCATGATCATGAGATCATGGATTCGATTCCCGGGTCGGACAAAGTGTTATTAGGTTTTTCCAGCAGGAATTCCTCGTAGCAGCCACGGAGTCTGGATTTGTGCCTGATTGATGGCTATAGGGTGGCCCCCTAATAGGGGTGCAACAGTTATTATGTGTAATAGGGGGCGCCTATAACATGGGCTTAAACATAACCCGCAATTATGTGTGTGTACTATTAGGTACACCTCTGCCTATCCCTTCGGTCATTACGGGCGTGATGTTATGTTACTCGGTTATATTAAATCAGCTAACGATACTCCACATAATTATGTGATGTATATCGATATCTACACAGTAGCTTTTCTCGAATTGAAATTCACCACACGTTTTGCAGATTGCAGCGTTTTGTCCTAACAGGGCCGCGCGCCCGCTTCGTACATGGAAGCCTACGAGTTATTTTTTAACATAAAGGCTCATATTTTCTGCCTTTTATGGAGTTTCGCATGATTGACCGATATAGACAGAGGCTGAAATAATTGAGAACCCCCTTAAAGCGAGCTATTTTGTTTTTGATGTCACCAAATGACTCTTCAGCTCTGGGCAGAGCGGAAGGGACTGACTTCTGCTGACTAAATAGGTACCTTAACCCTTTTTTTTTCGCGGCTGCGGTATCTTTCGAACAACCCGCAATCCCCGGCATGCGTCGGCTCTTGTGGGCCCCTTCTACACTTACGTGCAAAAAAATCGACCCGCCCTGTAAGTTTCGATTCGGAACGCAATTTATAAAAATTATGATCATACAAACAAAAACTAATAATGGAATTTGAAAGTATGTTTAATAAACTTAATTTTAACATTCCCTACACTTCAATAAACGGGATGTTGTTGATGATATTGACTCGTTTACTTGGACACCCTTATTTCTCATTTTTAATAACGCATTCTCAGTGACATTGCAGTGTGTTAAAAGTTAATCAATTTATTGTTTATTCAATAATTGGTTATTTTTACTGATTAAGTGACCATTTAGCTTGAGTTTAATTGTTTTTACTCTCTGTGAAAATGGATACTACTCCGTCTGAGTGCGCTCAAGTTGTAGCACTGATCCAGGCTGGATTGAATCAGCGCGTCTTGGCCAGACGTCTTCACCTAAGCCGATCAGCAGTAAGACGAGTGTACAGAAGGTTCTTAGAGACTGGCAGCTTCAAGAGACGATCAGGTTTGGGAAGAAATCGGGCTACTTCAGAACGAGATGATCGATTTATGGTGTCTACAAGTTTAAGAAATGGACATTTGACTGGCGTTCAGGTGCAACAGCAAGTTCGTAATGTTCGCGGTGTAGCTGTAAGTGAATGGAATGTACGACGGAGACTTGCAGGAAGCGGATTGCATCCCCACAAACCTGCTAATGGTCCAAAATTAACCCCCGCACATCGCCAAGCGCGGCTTCAATTTGCTCGTGCTAACGTTGATTGGACACTCGAACAATGGAAGGTCGTACTGTTCTCGGATGAGTGTAAAATCAGTCTTCATGGAAATGATGGGCGCAGGAAAGTTTAGCGAAGAGAGGGAGAACGATTTGCACAGGTTTGTATTGAAGAACGAGTCGCTTTTGGAGGACGTTCGTGGACTGATTGGGGCGGAATTTCTTTGAGAGGAAAAATTAATCTTCAGTTCGTATCCGGACCTCGCCTAGGCAATCTGACTGCACAGCGATACATCCAAGAGTTACTAGAACAACCTGTCATGCCATACGCCGGATTTATAGGCGATGGTTTCTTGTTAATGCAGAACAACGCCCGACCACATACAGCCACGATAGTTTTCCAGTACCTACGTGAGGTGGAAATTCTTGTTATGGAGTGGCCAGCAAGGAGCCCTGACCTTAATCCCATTGAACATCTATGGAATGAGCTGAAGAGAAGGCTCAGGGCCAGAAATCAGCCCCTGGAAACCCTCCAAGAACTATGGGTGGCCATTCAAGAGACGTGGGGAGGTATACCCCAAGAACTCATAAAAACATTAAAAAGGTCAATGAAAAACAAGAAGGAAGCTGCAATAAGAGCACGTGGGGGAATACAAGCTACTGACCAAACTTTTCTCGAGAAATTTAACGCTTTTATTGAGTTTTACATTCAAAATTATTCAATAAAGAATTGAGCTATTCTAACCGTTTTTGTTTTTCAGTCTGTAAAATCAATAAACCAAAATGTGTTACAGTAAAAACTGGTCTATTGTAATCTTAGACTAACATTTAACAGACAGTGTGAAAAGTATTCATGAATTAATTTTAGTTTTTTATTTATCGTGTTATGAACGAAAGCGTTCTGGGTGGGTCGATTTTTTTGCACGCAAGTGTAGGTCGCTGACATCTCTTTGAGGCGCACGTGGAACACGAACGCGCCGTCGACACGGCCTGTCGTCATAAGACGGACGGTTTCTGAGCTAGCCCATTATCCACCATCCACAGGACCGCACCTAAGGTGGCCGGAAGTCATCAACATATTGTGGGCCCTGACGCCCGGAGCGTCTCCCGCGGTGGCTGGGACGGGAGGCACTCTCCAAAAAAAATAAAGGGGCATTAGATTAGTAAAATTTCTGGGCGAAATAATCCACAACGAAAGGACTGATCGCCCGCCTGTTGTCTGCCGGCGTTCCCGAAGATAAATAGATAATAGTAAAATTTGAATTAAATTAAAACAATTTAATACAAAGTTAAAATTGTTTATTTTAGTTTTAAGTTGAAGAGATAATTGAACTTTGTATAAAATTCAGAGATTATAGTCATTGAAAATGGAAGTAGGTACAAGAAATAAAGAAAACCTTCTCATAATATATATGCAAGGCAACCAAGAAACAGCAGTAATTTTTTTTTATACCTATTCTATAAATTCTTGTCTGTCCAAAGAGCCATATAAAACTGGACCAGCTGCCAGTGGCAACCTAGTGTGTGCTTGGACCTGCCTTTATATTTATGTAAGTGGAATGGAATGATTTCTGGCTGCCACAATTATATTTTACTCCCAACATAATAAAATTATTTGAACCTGAAGTAAATTAAATTGTTATCAGTACAGGGCTCATATAACAAGCAATTAGTTTCAAAGGTTTTATTTGGAGATTTTCTTATACATTAATAATAAAATATACAAATTAATTATCCTATGAAGTTGATGACAACAATGTGCAACACAAGGTGAGCAAATATGAAGTCCGCAAAGCCTCGCTCCGCACTCAAACCCTGGAACTCGCTCTTATTCTCTGGATTAACTTGTAGGCGCAGGCATACTGAAAATAAGAGAGATACTGTTAGTCCATTCGTTTTGTTGTAGGTTATTTATTTTGTATCTACACAGATATTTGTAATATTTTGCTGTAACTATTCGCCAAGGACTGAGTATCTTACCTGCAAGGACGAAAGAGCTGACGGTAGAAATAAAACCGCTCAAGAAGGAATTGAAGGGAAAAGTGCCGACAAGGCAGCAATACACAAACTGAATTACAGCGGTCAGAAATATGTATAATAGATACGCATCGATGATCTTCAACTTTTTAGATGTTTTGTTTGTGTATTCCTGGTACAATTTAGGAATTACAGACGTTAAGGAGGTCATTTTGTAATTTCTTTTAGATTTAATGCGGCTTGTATTATGTTCTACACCCAACACTTCACCTCACCATTGAGAACGTCAGAAGTTTGACGTCTGTAGTGGATTGACAACAAAACTACACGTCATGGTATTGGATTGGCTGTAAATAAAATACAGATGTAATAAAAAATGGATCCCAGACAAAATACCTCTGAAAAGGAAAGAGTAATTATACATTATCAATATAATGCTTTGCTCGCTTTACTTTTTGGTAACGAAACATTGAAATCTCATCATCATCAGCCTATAATGTTGTCTAACTGCAGGGACTCAGGCCTTCAATCTATGAAACCTAGCTTAGCTAGAACGACTGAACGATACGCCCCCGAAACCATACTTCATGAAAATAGTTATTTTAATTCAGGGTCGTTGCGTTTGGGAACCACACCGGGGTAGATAAAATAGTAGAAAATATTAAATAACAGCTACAGCAAACGACAAAAACTTTATAAAAATTGGGTCATCCTTGGATGTATAAAGGCGCGTCCCACTGGGAGGCCTCACACGTCCATACTCAGAGGCACGGCCGCGAAGTATAGCAGCGCGGCCCTGGTCGGGGGGCGCCTTAATGCGCAAGCAGACAGGCGCAAGCACATCCCTCACCCCTATTTTTAACAGACTTCAAAAAAGGAGTTACTATGTTACTATGTTCGTGTGTATGTATTTTTTTTTTTTTTTTTTTTTTTTTATGTATGTTACCTGATTTCTCCCCCGTTTGTAAATCGATTCTCAAAATTCTTTTTTTATTTGAAAGAGTATACTTCTGAGGTGGTCCCATTTTTTTTTGGTGAAGATCTGGTGCTGATCTTCGGAGATATACAATGGAACTCTTCAAAAATAGACGGCAAATCTGTCGTAATTGCTGGAATCGCTTGGATGTTTATTGAATATACCATTATCATGACGTAACATCACGCCTGTATGCTCTGAGGGGGTATGCAGATGTGTACAATACACATTTTTTTTGTTGTAAAATGAATTTCATAGACACGTATTACATGTTTCGTGCTTTTTCTGGCGCTATTCAAGTATTCGCATCTAGCAGTCATCACTTTTATTCATGTTGATGAGCTGATAATGGAAGGTATACTACTCCTCAACGGTTAAGAGTTGAAAGCAAAAATAGGGGAATTTTGAAGGTTAAGGGTTAGGTTTCTTAGTTGAATGTTAAATGCATAGTAAATATTTGTATAGGATATAATATAGGTACCTATTACAACTAAAAATGAAAAAATAAAAAACTTTTTTGCAAAAAAAACAACCGACTTCAAAAACACCAAAAAGAGAAAAATAAACTTCAGAAGAAAAATCAGCTTCTGAAGTCGGTGGCAAAAAAATAAAATCAAACAAACAAATGTCACCGACTTCAGAAGCTGATTTTTCTTCTGAAGTTTATTTTTCTCTTTTTGGTGTTTTTGAAGTCGGTTGTTTTTTTTTTTCATTTTTTTTTTGGTCCTGGGTTTAAAAACCGTACTTGTCATAGTTTCAGAATTACACCTCTATTTTGTTCCAAACTATCCGATCGCAGTGAGGTGACAATAAAATTGAAGTAAATGCGTTACAAGTATAGCTTTTTCCCATTGTTTAGCATAAAAAAAGAGTTATCTCTCTCTTCTTTTACAGTGCATTATAGGATAGCAATTTTCTATGCTTAACTTCTGTCACTTACAATTTTAGCCTCTTGTGAATTTGTGCATGTCATTCGTTGTTGCACTGAATTGTAAATTGTTCAAATAGTATTTGTATTGATAGTATCATTGTTAGAAATTAAAATGCTGAGTGTAAATGGAAACTTTCCTGAATATGCAGTGCCCGGCGCTAAACAAGTTCGCTTCGAGCCGTATGCTGACAATGGAGGCAGCATCGTTGCTATTGCCGGTGATGATTACGCTGTAATTGGAGCTGATACTCGTCTCAGTACGGGCTTTTCGATATACACAAGAGAACAGAAGAAACTGTTCAAGTTAGCAGACAAGACAGTCCTGGGCGCGACGGGGTGCTGGTGCGACACGCTCACCCTGACGCGTCTCTTGTCAGCGAGGATGCAGATGTACGAGCATGAACACAACAAGTCCATGTCTACTCCTGCCGTCGCTCAGATGCTGTCCACCATGCTGTACTACAAGCGGTTCTTCCCTTACTACGTGTCCAATGTTCTGGCGGGGTTGGATGCTGATGGCAAGGGTTGTGTCTACAGTTATGATCCAATTGGCCATTGCGAGCGCTCCAATTACCGCGCTGGTGGTTCAGCTGGCGCACAGTTGCAGCCTCTGCTCGACAATCAAATAGGACTCAAGAACATGCAGAATGTGACAGAAGCCCCCTTACCTAGGGAGAAGGCTTTGGCACTCCTGAAGGATGTGTTCATAAGTGCTGCCGAGCGTGATATTTACACTGGAGACTGCATCTACATATTGATCATCACTGCAAGTGGTATCCAAGAGGAGAAATTTGAATTGCGTAAAGATTAATTTGAAATAAATATGTATAATTTCTTAAATATTTGTTTAATTTATTTTGTTTGAGTCTGTTATATAAAAATGAAATATTTAAAACCCTTCTTTGTCTTCCAAAATAAATTCATGTTATTAGGCATGGATAGTTGACTGTGCTACTAGGTTTAGTTCCATGCTCATTATTAATGTATCTAAATATAAATAATAATATGGGTAGCAAGAGTAGCTCTATTGATCTGTGAAGAGGTAATTTCATGACTTAAGAACTACTTAATCCCTCGCATAAAGAATGATAATGAAAGGCAACGGAAGAAAAACCACAAAAGTAACAAGTAACTGAATTTATTATTTAAAAATAATTACAAGGTAACTACAATATAACTTATACACTTTGTTCATTACTATTTACAATTTTATTAAAACTGAGGGAATAACATTTAATATTTTTATTTATTGTACTTAGGCATAACAAATATATTCTGGGGGAAGATTTTATCAAACATTTCACTCACTACTTCTTGACTTGCTGCATCACCTACTATAGTAGCTTTTAACCTTGGAGGGGTGGTGTTGCCAGCCACGAGAGGATGGATGTTGTAGCACAGCTCTACCTTTCCCTTGGGTGGGATAGTGACCGATAGTTTCTTGTATCCCGAGAACATGTAGGCATCAGTGCCCTCGACTGTCACACTAAGTCTGATTGGGGTACTACATTTTCCAAGCAAGGTGCATTTCAATGGAACTGAAGTAAGCAGTTCCACCACCTGAGGATAATTGACTTCTATGGCTATAGGACAGTCATCAATGGGCAGGCCCGACAGTGCCGTGCTGCTCATCACACAGTGGCTGGTGCTGGTTTTCCGCCGCCATGTTATGTTATACAGACCAACTCTAGTTGGAAGATCTTTTGGTTTGAACTTGGCTTGTATACAGACAGCATCAGAAGCTACATTCTTTTCGGCAACTTCCAGGTTACTGATACAAGACGATGGCTTGACCGCATCACTATTCTTGAAGCACTCCACCACCTCCAACTCTGTGTCCACTATCAGCAAGTCCCACGGACTCAAAATTTTTATTTGTGGCATTACTATGAAGGGATCATCTACAAAACACTTAGTAATGGGTCTGAAGTTCATAGCCACAAAATTTGTTGAAACCTCAAATGGTTTAATTACAGTAATTTTGGTAGAAAACTCTTTAGTGCATTCTAATTTGGATATTTCAGGTAGATCAATAACATAAGTTACTTTTATTTGTACAGTTGAAGTGGCTGTTCTGTTTGTTTTTAAATAAAATGTATTAACATGGCTACCTGATGTGCTAATACTGCCAACTTGTATGTTTAGTGGTTGTGTTTGTGGCTCACCTTCTTTTAGGCTCAATTCTGTTACGGAATCAGGATTGGGATTGTCGGGGGAACTTAACAGAGTTAGTGTTATTTTAACATCGTAAATAGAACTGTATTCATTATTTGTAATAGTGAATGTTGATGGAAACCATTCACCTTGAAGTGCTGGACTTGAGTTTGTGACAAGTAGTGATACATTACACTCTCGGGATGTGATTGATGCTACCGTCAAAGGCACAATGCAGTCAAATTCATAGTCTGCCTTAGGGCTCCTTATGAAGTGCAGCAGTTCTGGATGGATAGTTGACTCAGAAGCCTTGTTTCCCTCTACCTTAAAATTCAAAACTATCTTGCGTTTTCTGTCTGAGTCAAGCACAAAAGACACATTTTTAATGTGGAGGTCTGATCCACTATCATGTGGATTAGGTTTAAATTGACATAAAAATCTCTTTACTTTCCCCCCTTGCAAGGAAATAGTTGTGTTGCCATCCTCTGTGATTGGAATTTCAATTGTTTCTGTGTGACTAGATATGGCTACAAAAGCATTCCTTGCTTCAAGAACTGTGGTGTACAAAAGTCTGACATACAGTTCTAAATCTATTATTTCATCCATCCTATATCTCTGCTGCTTAAATTTAGGCTTTACTTCTAAAAAGCTAGATATATTGGCCATGTCTACAGGAACTGTGAGGGGTTCTTTCTCAATGGCCGCCTGCCACAGCTCCAGAGCCTTGTGCTGAGAGGAGGCTGGCAGGTCGGGCTCTGCAGCAGGGATGTTCAAGTTGAGAACAGACATTATGTTTCTAAATATTCTATCCTTATCATTGTTTGGCACTTGAATATGCTTAGACAGTGCCTCTATGGACAACTGAAGATAGTCTTGTATTTTGCCAGACAAGTATGCACATTGTAATGCTCGGTTAAGAACATGTGAAGCTAAGAACCACCATTTTTCTCTCCTGTAGTCCCACAGCATATGTGTCAATAATGTGAGAGCCTTGCCATAGTCAGCTGAATAGAAGTACTCATTAGCCATCTCTACCACAAGCTGCTTCCTCATCCGAGGAGAGTGGAATGTCTTGAACTGTGAGATGGCACAGCCCAAGAAGCTGATAATCATTGCTGAGTGGTTGAAGACCCTTTCATTATACTGTAGAGCTAGGACAGCTGCTTGCTCCTTTTGTGGGTCATGGGGGTCAGCACTGAGGCGGCCTGGCCTCCATGGTCTCTGGCCATAAAACTCAACGATACCTTCCAGTGGATCAGGAGCAGGAGGGTATGCTGTGGCCTCAGTGCATACAGACCTCATAGCTTGCCTTCTCTTCACAGTGAACTGAGCTGCATGTTGATAGTAAAAGCCAGGATGCTGGGACTGTATAGCTGGAAGTCCTGCACGTATTGCTTCATCAAACAATTCTCCAAAGGCACTGTACTGTCTTGCAATCCAAGCATAATGTTCAAACAGCAGTTCAGTGGATCCAATACGATTCTTATATCTTTCAATGTGTGACTTGAGTTGCGCAATAGCATCTCTGGGCAAATTGAGAGCAAACAATAATTTACAAAGTTTATAATTGATGTAGCCTGCTACAGTTCTTACTTCATGGATATTGGTGTCAACAATCCTTGTCTCAAGTAAATTGTTGTAAGCATGCATGTAGTGCTTATGTGCTGTACTCAAATCTTGTTTCAACTCGTTAAGATAGCCCAGCTTAAATTGATGTCGCACAAATAAATACTGATGTGTTGTTTTATTGAGATGATCTCTATGCTGCTTTATGTTTTTAGTTTCATGGTGATAGTAGTTCTGGGCAATATCATAAAACGCATTCTCCAGGCGAACTATGTACCCCATGAGGTGATCACTGTGAGGCAGCACAAACAGAGACTTGGACTGTATCTCACAAGCGGCACACAAAGCTTGCGCGCGCTCGGCGCCAAGCATGTACTCAGAGGGGGGCGGGGACAGTCTGCTCTGGATAACGACGACGGCGACGCGAGTCGCGTGGCCCTCCACTGCAGCGCGGATTGATTGCACTTTGGACGCACACTCGATGATTTTTTCATTCCATTGTGGATCATTCCAGTCCATATCGTAAAATATGACTACGACCGCGGGAATCAGAGATACACGTTTGGGGATCCAGTTCTTCTTGAGGACTCCTTTAGGTATATACCACTCGTACGAGTTCCGCTTAGGCTTGACTACAGGAAACTCGAAGGTATTGTTCAACAACTTGAAGCGCACGGGCGTGCGGTCTGCACGGCGATTGTTAGAGAATGCATCCCAGATCTCCTTGTGCACGGCATTGTTCACCGCATCGAGCCCAGACAATCCGATCAGAGCGAGGGGCTTCAGAATTATCTCGGACGGAAACTCCGTATAGTCACTCGGCATCGTCGCCATTATCGTCACTTCACTGGCTTTTGCGTCAAACACAATTATAACCACGGGTTAGGAATTCGTTTCATTTCACTATGTATTTTACATACGATAGTTCATAATTTTTACAATCTCCAACGCAACTCCCCCATCATTTGCTGAAATTGCCAATCGCTAATTAAATGTCAAATCCAGTTGACATTTGACAGCTGGTGCTGCCCGTGCTATGTGCAACTGCTACATTACAATGGCCGCGTTCCGTATTACAAAATAATCGCTCACAGCGCTCACGTCGATATTTTGCGTTCCGAATTAGATATCACGATTATGACAGCTAAGACCTGTCATCAATTCGGAACGCTCGATATCGCGTTTACAGTGCTCACTCGTCACGTGATAACAAAAACATAACCTGCATGAGAGAAATTCGTCGCCCGTTAGGCTCGTCTTTTAAATTTACTTGAATACTCATGGTTATGAGACTCCAAAGAGATTTCAAAGAACTAATTGAATGTATTTGTGCGACTCCAGCCAGTGAACCTCAGCTGTGAACACACACACTCACCCAGGAACACACACAGGCGCATCAGACATCTGTCATTTTTACTTTGATTTTGACAGCGCTCACGGTGATATTTATTTGGGGCATGGTCGGTGTAATCGCAAGATGACACATGTCATGACGTTATCTATGACGATTCAAGGGACATCGTTATCGCGCTCACAGTAATTCGGTACGGGTTTATGGACGCTCAAATCGATTACAGCGTAATTCGGAACGCACCCAATGTTTACTGGATGGATTTTTTAATATTGAGATGTTTGCATAAATAAAATCATAACCTTAGCATACCTTAACAACCTTTTCAGCCGACTACGGTAGGAGGGTTATGATTTTTTACACACAGGTCCACATCAAAACTTTTCATTATTTATACGGTCTATTAAAAAAACATTGGTTTTCTGAACGAAATTGTAAACTTCCAACAAATTTGACAGGCGGACATGTCTGTCAGGATGTCAGCGTCACTTTGCTGTCATGTAAACTCTATAGTCTATGCTGTCATGTCAGTGCTTGTGTTGAGCAAAGTTGTGTTTGTGTTTAGATTCGATATATTCCATTAAATCATACATTTTATTCTATTTCTTGATCGAAAGTATTTTCTATAACTATACTATCTTTATAAACCTGCTCAGTGAAAGGTTAGGCAATGGCTTCTCAAGCTTTAGCCTCGTTAACTGCTACCTACACTGATTCCGAGGGTGAGGAAGATATGGAAGATCAGACACCAGAAAAGGAGGAACCCATGGAATCTCATTCAGTTCCTACTAGCCCAAAGAAGATTGAAGAAAGTAATCAATCCGCCTCTGCACCTGTAAGTCCAAAGAGAAGATTAGTTTCATATGTGGACGACACGGTGGTGTCAGACGAGGAGCCGCTGTCGCCCGCTGCAGAAAACCAGGACGACATGCGGCGCCTATCTATGGAAACCGACACGGACGAGGCCGTGCTGCGCTCCGAGCCCGACGAGAGCGAGGACGGCGTCACCATCCCGCCCGAGCCGCCCGGCAAGTGCCCCAAGGAGTTGCAAGACAGCATTGCTAAGTTTTATAGTCGAATGTTAAATGAAGGCTTTGACATGAACAGAATAATACAGGATAAGAAGATGTTTAGAAACCCAAGCATTTATGAAAAGCTCATACAGTTCTGTGATATTAATGAGTTAGATACAAATTATCCTCCTGAAATCTATGATCCACTCAAGTGGGGCAAAGAATCATATTATGATGAATTATCCAGAGTGCAGAAAGTAGAGATGGATCGAAGGGAGAAAGAAAAGAAAGAGAAACTTTCAAAAATAGATTTTTTAACAGGAGTAGCAAAGAAATCTGATAGTGATGATGAAAAGAAGAGGAAGTCTAAGTGGGACCAGGCAGCACCCAATGGGTCCAACAAGCCAAGCATCAAGCAGCCCGGGCTGGTTCAGCAACCACTCACTAGCAATGTTACGGGAACCAAGGGAACCATTATCTCAGCATTTGGATCTTTGCCGAAGAAACCAAAACTTTGACATTTCTTTGAATATTCATAAACATGAAACAGTGTCTATTTTATTTATGATAGACTTGTTTTATGCTGTGGATATCAAACTGAAAGAAGTACCATGGTTTACATACTTAGCATCTAAGTAGTAGTATACATAAGCAATAAAGTTTAAAAAATAACATACTACAATAAAAAGAATAGCTTGTAAAAACATAAATTATTTTATTTAAGGTTTTTATTAATGTTTCCTGTTCTGAAAACAAGAAATTTAGACAAGTTTATGTGTGTTTTTTTAGCCTGACTAGTGTTGTCCTATAACTGAGCAAAAGTCTGTCCTTTCTCCTATGAAAGTGTCCCACCCAAAGGGCATCAGAGTATCTAGCTTGCGAGGTTGTCAACATGACGTGGAACTTGACTACAGCAGTCTTTGTATTGATACTTGATAATTGTGTCGGCTAATGGCTTAATAGCCAGAAACCGCGATGAACATCTAAGGAGGCTCTTGCTTGGCAGCTGGTGAGCTGGATCAAGGGCTTGGCTTAGAAAGTAGTACTTCTAGACACGGCGCGTATTGTTAGGAAGTTTCTCTCGAGAGAGCCCTAACTTCCCTCAATCTCGTGGATGTCGGTTAACACGACCAAAAGTAATCTTTTCATTCCCCCTTTCAACCCCTTTTTTTTTTTTGGTGGGTGGAAACTCATCAAATAACCCCCCACGCCCCGCTCTTGGGCAGAGCGGAAGAGAGTGTCAGACTTCTACTGACTAAAAACCAACCCATGTTCTTTCTTCGCCCTTGTGCCAAGGCCGCGTTATGCCTTTCGATAATCCGCAGCCCCGACGGGCCCCTTTCAATCCCTTTTTTATTTTTGGTGGGTGGAAAATCATCAAATAACCCCCCCGCTCTTGGGCAGAGCGAACTGACTAAAAAACCAACCCATGACCCATGTTCCTTCTTCGCCCTTGTGCAGAGGCCACGTCATCTCTTACGATAATCCGCAGCCCCGACCCCATATAACCCTTTTTTTCGCACTAGTAGTTTTGGCGTGAAAGTGTGACAGAGTTAATTTCGCATTTTAAAAAACTTCAAACTAAAATAAATTAATGAGTATTGGTTTTTTTACATTATTTTTTTTTGTTGGCAACTAGTAACTAATGTGGTGTTGTACCCAACCCAAAAACATCATTATTTTTTACTGAAAATAACCGTCTTTTCTAAAAAAAAAAAAACTGAAAAGTCGAACAAAGGCATATGACAGATGATGATGTGGTCATAAGCCCAGGGTCGATGGATACGACCCTTTTTTTGGTGGGCTCTTAGGCCCAGATTCAGAGACCACACTTTGACTTTACTTTGATGGAAAGATCTACTTCAAGCTGTTCTTTACTTAAGGCGAAGTAGTCGATAATCATGACTTTGGCCTCAAAATAAACTTTGCATTATTACGCGTATATAATGTATAGTCCTTTGTGTTAAACTAATTTCCTACAAAAGAAAAGTGTAGTAAAGTCAAAGTGTGGTCTCTGAATCTGGGCCTTAGGGAGTAAGGTGTGCCTGGGAAGTGTGGGAAGTATGTACCTAGTGTACCTACACTTTGATCTGGCCAGACTATCTCGCTTACTTTCGTAATGCCACAAAAAGATAGACATACGACTTGTCGAATCGAAGTGTTTGTGAAGGGGCCTGAGTAATTTACAGTCAAGCAAGGTCTATCATACAGCGGGCACTAGAATACCAGCAGCCTCAATGTGGCAGTTAACTTTCATCAAGGGTCGGGTCTAAACTGCTCTAAATAAACCTCAATCTTTCCCTAGTAATAAAATGGACATTGCGAGGTGGTCGTTTGACTTGTTTTCAAAATACTCGTGAATTGCAATTTTGTCCGTTACCGATTTTGGATAAATAATTGAGTTTAGTTATGTCATATTTACCCGGCTGCGGCGAAGCCCAAAAGGAGGGTTATTTTATGAATCGGTAATCCTGTCAACAGAACAACCCGTGAGAACAACACTAAAAAGTGTTGGGTTGCGGGCAGCGGGTGCGGGACTGCGGGAGGGGAGAATCTATATAAACACAACAAACCTTTGTTCATATTTTGTTTGTCACGAAGTTCGTCGATACTCGTTTCGCGTCATTTCATTTTCCGTCCATCTGACGCAGTTGCGGCGCAGTTTGTGTCGTAGTATTGTTGTTATTTACATCGCGGAATGGCGGAGGTGCCCGGGAGCGAGCCCTTGCCATCGTCTAGCGAGGGTGCGGTCGGCCCTGACACGAAAGATGTCGACGAGCCTTTGACTAAAAAACGTAAAATTATTGACAAAGAGGGGAGCGACAAGCTCGAGCACAGGCTGGGGGGCATTCTGTGCTGCGCAGTTTGCCTGGACCTGCCTCAGGCGGCCGTGTATCAGGTATTTTAAAACAGCTGGTAGTGTCGATGTTCGCATCAGCTGTTTTACCAATATTTTTCTTGTTACGTAAGCAGCTGAGCCTTCAGCTCACAGCATACATTCGCGTCGTGGCGACGCCTACACGACGTCGCTTGACACTCACCATTTTGAGAATAGGTAGTAGATTGTATGGCGTCAATGTATTGTATTGAATCATTTGGTTGTCATTGTAAAGTTGGTACAGCTAATGCCTGTGATAGCCCTCTGTTGGGTGTTGTTACTGTTGTTACCTAGTCTTATGGATTGTGTTCATTTATGTTATGATTCAATTAGTCAATGTATGTGTGACCTATGACTTATTGTATTATTGTGTACCTATACATAATCTGAGTAAATTGTGTTTGTCAGTACTCCTAGGAGTTAAGTGTCTGTGATATTGTATAGGATAACTAATGTGTATGGTCCATAGTGTAGCAAGTAAACTTAGCTGTATACACTCTTGTAACATTTCATTGCAATAAAGAAATGTTTGAGAGATTTACTTCTTTCTTTATTCAGAAATCCCCTTTACAATCCCCATCCCAAATTCAAAAGCATCCTTATTGATTTTTATTGAGAAATCGTTACATTTCTACCACATGAATATTTGTTACCTATATCATTTTTTTTATAAAATAGTATTCTTGCTTGTCATGTTTATTTTGCAAAATATATCAATCAGAAATTTTTGTGTACATAATGTAACAATTAATTTTTTATTAAAACACTTATTAGTTTTTTAAAAGCAAATATAATTTGGTAAAAGAAAACACTATAATTGAATAAGATGAAGGAAAAATAAATCAAGAAGGCAAAATTAAAATCAGTTGTTCCGCATACTTAACTTTTTTTTCTGTTACAGCAGTATTTACTTTGTGTAGTTTGATTACAGGTGGCACACGCAATCACGGCCAGAGGTAGACCATGTAGCACACACACATACATTTTAATATCTCTGATATACTTGTACCAATCAAAATGCAAGAAGTTTCTCAAATAGTTAAAATTCTATCTACCTATATTAACAGATTTAATCAGTTCCAACATTGATAACAATGTCATTACCCGCACCCTTCACATACATTGTAGACATGAAAATAGTACACAAACATATGACTGTACAGATACATGTTGTGCCAGCCACCACCGCTGGGTACTGATACTGCTGTCATATTGCAGTGTAGCAATGGGCACCTAATGTGTGCGCCGTGCTTCACGCACCTGCTGGCAGACGCGCGGCTGCGCGACGAGGCGGCCACGTGCCCCAACTGCCGCGTGGAGATCTCCAAGACCACGGCGTCGCGCAACCTCGCCGTGGAGAAGACGGTGTCGGAGCTGCCGTCCGAGTGCAAGTTCTGCACCAGCGTGTTCCCGCGCCACTCGCTGCAGCACCACGAGGAGAACACGTGCGACGACAGGTGACGCACGCGACCACTTATCTGCTCGCTCTCATTACACACACATCTTCTGTTATCGCACTACAATGTTCTAGTAGCTTAGCTGGAACACGTTTGGGGACATACGTTGATTACGTTTCGACGCATAATTACTTATGTAATTAAAGCTACTAGCTACGAGTTATGAAACGAAAATGGGACAATAGGTATATTGTACGAAAGGTAGCCGCTCCCGAGAGTCCCGAGCGCTAGTGGCGCGTTAATACTAAGCAGTAGGTAGGACAGTACTTAGCGTAACGCGTACTAAACGAGGCCACATATTTCTTCCCCCAGGAAGTTCAAGTTCTCGCAAATCGTAGTCGATGGGTCCCCCGACACGCGCTACCTCGATAGTTTAGTTCGCATTGTGTCCAGCGTGTACTGTGTGCTGTCGGGCGGCGCTGGGCAGCGCAGCACGGCACCGCACAAGCGCCACCGGCCGCGCAGGTGTGTCCGACTGTCTGTCCACTGTGTCCACTGCGCCGCTCTCTCACTAACATATTGTAACAAACTTGTATCGCTTGGAAACGCCTGGTGTAATGCGAACCGAACTTATCGCCTGCATTTAGCTTGATACGTGTCCTGTGTAACATATCGTATATAACCTAGCCCTTTCAGGTGGCTTTGCTATCCTAACGCATGATGGCATACCATGGAGTGGAGCTATTCATTTTCTCATAACTCTTGAATGTCGAGTCCTAGGACCCCGACAACCATTAGGCTGCTATGCTAATCTCAGAGCCCGCGCCCGGTGTATGTACAGTGACGCCGGCGCTTGTGTGAAGAGTGTCGTGTTGTGCAGGATAACGGGCTGCCGCTTCGCGTGCATCGGCTGCGGCTGGCGCGGGCCGGCGCACGAGAGCGGCGCGCACGAGGCACAGTGCTCGCACCCGCACAAGTCTGCTGCCGAGGTGGTGAGCATTCTGGCCGAGCGCGACAAGCGCAACCGGGAGGCCACCGTCGTCTACAACCAGATTCTCGAGCTGCTCTCCTACGAAAAAATAACCTTTAATGGTAAGTTTATATCACAGCCCATCAAACACCCCTACATCCCACATAATCCATACGTTCTCTCTCCTCCCCTCGCATCCACAGTCCGCACTGATCTAGAAGACCTACATTTCCAACCATAAGTCGTTGGTGTTCGCGGTTCACGAAGTTCCAAAAAATTTAAATAAAAGGTAAAATAACCTTTTCATCAACTGCCTAGTATTTCCCCAACTAACATAGTTGGGGAAATACTATGTGTGTAACGATCTAACCATATTCATATGAGCAACCATGAACCAACCCTAAGGCTGAGGCTACAGTAGGCAGCGATTTGCGATGCGACTGGAAGAGCGAAATATTTTGAACTGAATTGAATTGATGTACGGTGTAGCCATATACGTGAGCATTCATTTACTTGTTTTATTCGCTCATGTGTCGCAGGTCGCGTCGCGGCCTAATGTAGCCTCAGCCTAAGTGAGTTGGTTGTTGGTACTGGATAATACCTGCATGATACCTATTGGAAAGACGTTGGGGTAGTGCGGGCTTCCTACTACCCGTAACGACCGTCAAAGGCCTACGAATGACAGCCCAGAACCAGAATAGTTTTTACGTATTTTCCGAATATCGGAGGATCTCGGTATTATGAATGAACGAATGAATAAGCTTTATTTAATTCCATACACATGCATACAAGTAACTTTAAAAATTAGTAAAAATAAACATAAACACTAGTTAATCGTTTACAACAACAAACCATTCTTCTCATTAACAAGATCAACAAACTATTAATTAATAGTACTCGGTATTATAGTATCTATTAAAACATTTTGATCTTGCTCAATTCGTGCACCATCAAGCACTAAAGGGAGTTAGTAATACAATTATTTATCTGTACATTACATTATGTATACATACCTACTTACAAAGTTTCAGTTTAAGTATCTCACTACTTTGCAACATTAATTAATTTTTGATTAACATAATAATTAAATTGTAAAGATCTGTTTTCGAATTAACTATGGCAACATTTGCACTAACTACCAACTTTTGATAATATCTAAACTTCGTGATAAGCATCATATAACTAAGTCACTGGTTTGTGGAAGTTATACAAGTCTCTGAGCAGTAGCATGTCCGTTCTTACCTTAGCCATTGTGGTTAACCTGACAGCATCTTAGAGAATCGAATAGATTTCCAGAGACCCCACACCCATGACCCCATATGGACTATGGTGCCGGGTTTACACACGAGAGCTTTTCGCCCTTCACTCGGCAAGGATAGGCGAAACTGTCCTCATGCAAACGAGACTTAATCCCTGTCATATTGTATCGCATGTACCTAATGTTGAGGCTTGAGAGCAGTGCGCACTAACAACCTTAACGAAGAATGTGTCGCAGACCTCCAGCTGAAGCCCTACCGTACGGAGGAGTTCCTCCATAAGTTGTACTACGAGACGTCCAGGTTCTCCGCCTTCGGCCACCAGTGGGTGCTGAAGGCCTTTGTCAACAAGAACCAGCGCGACCCCACTCAGAGCACGCAGCGGGAGATCACCTACCAGGTATGAGTCTCACTCGCCAGACTGTCACCACCAGCACTGCAACACGACGAGGACAGCAGCTACCACTGTAATAGTCAGAGGTTTAGACCTCGGTGCTGGCTGAGCAAGCATTTCTCGCATTAAGATGGACACTCAGCCAAGATCACATTTTCCTTCGTGGTCATGTTGTTGGTCGACGTCACCTCGTCACCTCGTGCGGTACTTTGTCCTACGACCTGCGACTAGCGGTTGCACAACCTGTAGCTACAGTACATCATAGTCACATGTCGACGCAATGTCAATGTCTTCGACTTTCGAACGTGTCACACTAAATCGATGTTTCGACATTATTTCACTTCTTGTGAGTTTGTGACAAGCACTCAGACTGCCGAATTGTATAAGTATCTTCCTCTTTCGTACCAAGCGTAGGTACACGTTATCAATGGACACAGCAGTTGGCCACTGGCCAACCCTCGCCTTTTAGATGAGGATCTAGATTACCCGCCGTGTTATCGTCGAGGCCTTCCAGGAGTGCAGCGCACAGAGGCGACGTCCACGACGTATTCATGCATGTATGATATAGATACTCTTGCATCATAATGCGGTCAGATTGCCCTGCAGCTGATCCTGAAGAGCAAGGCGGTGGGCGGCATGTCGCTGCAGTGGGTGGTGCTGCGCGGGCCGTACGGGGAGGCCCGGGTGGCGCCGCGGGTCTGCACTCACACGTTCCACGAGGACGCGCCCGACTCGGCGCCGCTGCCGCTGCCGCTGGCCGACATCAACGACACCAACCGCCTGCTCTCCAACAAGGCCATTCACTTCAGGTAGCACCGCCACCATCGCCATACGTGCGTGCCCATACTCGGAACCAACGCGCCATTTTGTGAAGCCAATCAATTTTGTACAGTCACTTAAATTGGGCCATGTTCGACATGCATGTCGAAAAAGGTGATTCCTCCGCTTGAAAGTATTCCAAAGGGAATGGAACTTTAAAATTACAGCAGGCTGTCGATCAGCGGACCCATCAACAAGTCTCCTAATATAACGTGTTAAAGTTCCACTCACTTCGGGATACGCTGCACGGGCAGCTGTTGGTGGTTTTTTTTAAAGCGTTATATCCAGCTATGGGCACGCGCCAAAATGTGAAATGAGGAAACCAAAAATATAGTTTAATCACACGGGTGATATCACCCAGGTGAACATAGTGGAATGAACCGCAGTTCATTTTTGCGGGATTGTATTGACCGTGTCTAAGACTGTGTCTCGTCCGCAGGCTCATAATGTTCCTGTCGTCGAAGTGATGCGCCGGCGCCGACCTTATGGCCTGCTTTACACTCACACTGTGCGTTTTACCAAAGAACAATGTAATTATGCCACATACACATCTTATGTGCGTTTGCAGATCAATCGAACATCAAACAACTCGAATTATCGTAATTCTCGAATAGTCTTTACTTTAACGGTTTATCTATTTGTAATATAATTATTTATTTTTCGGATGTTTCTGAGGCCGTTAAATATATAATGAATGTTACGAATGATCTGCCAAATCGCTCATCACATTCTTCTTACACATTTCGCTTTTTAGAATATTATTTTATTCTTGTTTCCTTTATTCAATAAAATTTATACTTATTTAATAATAAGATATAAATCACATTTTTAATTACTTAGTTGAAAATGAAACATTTAAAAGTATAAGATTATATTCATTATTTCTATCTTAATTTAGTATTTCTTAAATTAAAACGAAGCAAAATTAAAAAGGCAGGAGTTTCGAGATTATAATTATTGAGTACAAAATAATAATTGGGGTTTGATTCGTTGACTCGTAAGTGACGTAAGTATCGACTTTTAGATGTTAATGACTTAATGTAAGCTTCTCGCTTCTAAATACATTTGGTGCGGGTTATCTGGATAGAGTGAGTTTCGATGAGCGTGTTCATAACTATGATATTACAACAACACTATTACTATGGTATTATTGTACAAGATATTAAAATAGGCAGCTGAATTGAAGTAAGTACCTAGAACTCGACTTATCAGGTTGACTGTATCGGATACGCACATTATTCCTCTATCTTCGGATATCATTTCTACTCTAATCGGTCACTGTGAACTTAGCATCTCAAGTATTAGCATCTCAACAAATAACTTGAGTTCTGCTTGCATCCAGCATAGTTCCATAGTTCCTGATAGTTTATAACGATTGTTCAATTCATTTGCCCTGAAAAATCCAATTTTAAAAATGAGATGCCAACTTCACATTGACATCGCAGCATCTCATCATATTAAAGGTTTTTCATGATCAAGGAGTTGTTTTAAACATAGTTCTATACCTCCTGATTGATTGTAACAATAGTTCTGTTCCTTAACCGTCAAAATAGCAATTTTGAAAATGAGATGCTAACTTCCTACATGACGTCATAGCATCTTACAGTATTTTCAGTGTTTTAACACCAAGGAGTGGTATAAAGCATAGTTCTATATACCCTGATTAATTTTAAGCAGTGTTCCGCCAATTTGCCGCCAAAGTCGCGACGCGACGCGAGAAAAACCAAAAACCGTGTCAAGTTAGCTTTGGTTACAATTAACTGACAGTTCTGCCCAGCATCTCAGCCGTTTTCGTTACCAATGCAATAAATACGGCTTCTACTACTGTATAACGCTTTCAAGACACACCACACTACAAGTTGTAGCGAAAAACATAAAACCAAAAAAAAGTTTTGACCTTTTACTGACAGTTCTGCCCAGCATCTCAGCCGTTTTCATTACCTACGCTATAAATACGTCCAATGCTGCAGTACTCCGCTTTCAAAACACACCACACTACACATTTTAGCGAGAAAAACCAAAAACCGTGTCAGGTTGGCTTTAGTTACATTTAACTGATAGTTCTGCCCAGCATCTCAGCCTTTTTGATTACCAATGTTATAAATACGCCTACTACTGCTGTATAACGCTTTCAGGACACACCACACTACAAGTTGTAGCGAAAAACATAAAACCAAAAAAAAAGTTTTGACCTTTTACTGACAGTTCTGCCCAGCATCTCAGCCGTTTTCATTACCTACGCTATAAATACGTCCAATACTGCAGTATTCCGCTTTCAAAACACACCACACTACACATTTTAGCGAGAAAAACCAAAAACCGTGTCAGGTTGGCTTTAGTTACATTTAACTGATAGTTCTGCCCAGCATCTCAGCCTTTTTGATTACCAATGTTATAAATACGCCTACTACTGCTGTATAACGCTTTCAGGACACACCACACTACAAGTTGTAGCGAAAAACATAAAACCAAAAAAAAAGTTTTGACCTTTTACTGACAGTTCTGCCCAGCATCTCAGCCGTTTTCATTACCTACGCTATAAATACGTCCAATACTGCAGTATTCCGCTTTCAAAACACACCACACTACACATTTTAGCGAGAAAAACCAAAAACCGTGTCAGGTTGGCTTTAGTTACATTTAACTGATAGTTCTGCCCAGCATCTCAGCCTTTTTGATTACCAATGTTATAAATACGCCTACTACTGCTGTATAACGCTTTCTAACGCTACAACTTGTAGTGTGGTGTGTCCTGAAAGCGTTATACAGCAGTAGTAGGCGTATTTATAACATTGGTAATCAAAAAGGCTGAGATGCTGGGCAGAACTATCAGTTAAATGTAACTAAAGCCAACCTGACACGGTTTTTGTTTTTTCTCGCTAAAATGTGTAGTGTGGTGTGTTTTGAAAGCGGAATACTGCAGTATTGGACGTATTTATAGCGTAGGTAATGAAAACGGCTGAGATGCTGGGCAGAACTGTCAGTAAAAGGTCAAAACTTTTTTTTTGGTTTTATGTTTTTCGCTACAACTTGTAGTGTGGTGTGTCCTGAAAGCGTTATACAGCAGTAGTAGGCGTATTTATAACATTGGTAATCAAAAAGGCTGAGATGCTGGGCAGAACTATCAGTTAAATGTAACTAAAGCCAACCTGACACGGTTTTTGGTTTTTCTCGCTAAAATGTGTAGTGTGGTGTGTTTTGAAAGCGGAATACTGCAGTATTGGACGTATTTATAGCGTAGGTAATGAAAACGGCTGAGATGCTGGGCAGAACTGTCAGTAAAAGGTCAAAACTTTTTTTTGGTTTTATGTTTTTCGCTACAACTTGTAGTGTGGTGTGTCTTGAAAGCGTTATACAGCAGTAGAAGCCGTATTTATTGCATTGGTAATGAAAAAGGCTGAGATGCTGGGCAGAACTGTCAGTTAATTGTAACTAAAGCCAACCTGACACGGTTTTTGGTTTTTCTCGCTAAAATGTGTAGTGTGGTGTGTTTTGAAAGCGGACTACTGCAGCATTGGACGTATTTATAGCGTAGGTAACGAAAACGGCTGAGATGCTGGGCAGAACTGTCAGTTAATTGTAACCAAAGCTAACTTGACACGGTTTTTGGTTTTTCTCGCGTCGCGTCGCGACTTTGGCGGCAAATTGGCGGAACACTGCTTAAAATTAATCAGGGTATATAGAACTATGCTTAATACCACTCCTTGGTGTTAAAACACTGAAAATACTGTGAGATGCTATGACGTCATGTAGGAAGTTAGCATCTCATTTTCAAAATTGCTATTTTGACGGTTAAGGAACAGAACTATTGTTACAATCAATCAGGAGGTATAGAACTATGTTTAAAACAACTCCTTGATCATGAAAAACCTTTAATATGATGAGATGCTGCGATGTCAATGTGAAGTTGGCATCTCATTTTTAAAATTGGATTTTTCAGGGCAAATGAATTGAACAATCGTTATAAACTATCAGGAACTATGGAACTATGCTGGATGCAAGCAGAACTCAAGTTATTTGATGAGATGCTAATACTTGAGATGCTAAGTTCACAGTGACCTCTAATCGGATGCAGCCGACTCTCACAATTCTTCATGGAGCGACTACTTGTCAACTTTTATGTTTGGAAATAATGACCATAAAATGTATATAATACGTGTACCTACGTATTCATAAAACTTATGTATTTTGCATGTGTGGCGTTTAGTTAGGCTCTTGACTGTATGGGTAATCAACTAAATTATAATTTTTAAATGTAACCCTAGGGCCGGGTTACAGCTATAATTTTATATAGAGAATTACTTTTATTTACAAATAGTAGTCATTTTTTGGTTTCGATTAAAGTGCTAAGTTATTGATGAAATGTGTTGTTTTAATTCACCGTTTACTGCTTGTTTGTTGACGACACGGTTGGCGCAGTGGCTCAGGCAATGGACTGCTGCGCTGCGTGTCGCGGGTTCGATCCCCGCACGGAACAAATATTTGTGTAAGACCTACAGATAGTTAAATGTGAGTGTGTGTGTGTATGTGAGTTTAAATGTTTGTGAACGCACCCACGATACAGGAGAAATTCCTAGTGTGGGGCAACGTTTAAAAAAAAAAAAAGATGTTTAAAATCTGATGGCACTGCTGAATTGTTGAGTAGGTTTAATGCCATCTGCTTCTAAATCAGCCTAACCTTGTGTCCAACTAAAACGAATGTTTACAAGAATACGTGATCTTCAGGTTTGAAAACTAGTAAGCCCCCCTCTGGTGGCAGTCTGTGGCTTCTGCCTACCCCAATAGGAAAAGAGCGTGACTTTATGTATGAATGTAAAGTCCCCTCTCAAATATGCCCGATATGTTACAGAACCGCGGTAGGTCGAATCCAACAGCTCACTAAAAGTGTTTTATGTATGTACTGTGCAAAAACGTAGGTTCTCTGCGTATGTCTAACCCACAGGCTGCACGTGTAGAACTACGTAAGAGTAAGTTTTATTTCTTTAGGACATCGTAAACCTCCGGGTCAGCATATTATACATCGGTTCGATCGATATTGTTGAAATAATAGACCGTTTTAAAGAACTTACTGAAAATGAACGGATTTATTTGCCAGCTGTACAATATGTGTGTATATCAGTAAGGTTTGTGTCTGTTGACGCGCAGCTTGTTCAACGAGTGCGATATCTTCCTCGAGATGGGTCCGTCGGCGTCCTCACTCACACTCCACACGCTGATGAGCCCAGACTCGCCGGTCGTCACCAATATGTCGCGCTAAAACAATGAAAGTAAAACAATAATGAAAACCGCATCAAAATCGGATCATTAGTTTAGAAGATAGGTGGTGGGAACATTACTTTGCACAAACAAACATCTCTCACCCTAAACGCATATACCTGCTCCGTTCCGTCGTGGGTAAAAAAAGTAATTAGATCGTTTATGTAAGGGGAGTGTATACAGAGTAAAGATCCAGTTGTAACTCGACAAGCGTAGGGGCGATGATCAGAAGCAACAACGACTTTCGTAAATAATATATACGCGTCGTACCTACTTGTTATCGTGTGGGCAGTAAGTTCTAAGTTTCTAACGTGTCCGTTTCGACCGCGCGGCCACGACATTTTTTTAAAAAAAAAAAAACTATGCCAAGATTATGTAAAAGAAGTTATGGTTACAAAGTTAGAAGGGTTTGAACGTGGCCGCGCCATCGAAACGTGGAGAACCGCGCGGCCACGGAGACCCCTTATCCCAATTCATTTGTGGTCAGCGCAACATGTCTTCTTCTTCCATACTTCCCTATTTCTCGTCATCTCAGCAGTCACTAACGGCCAATACGTGCATTAATAATAATTGCAAATTGCAAAACATTTTAAAAAGAATAGAATAGAATAGAAAAACATTTATTCGAAACAGACACAACACAACAGCAAGGTAAAGGCAAGGCAAGGTTACCTTTACTCCAAGTTCGGCCAGTGAATCATGGCTACCAGTGCGTGAATTGCCTACTAACACTTGATTTAATACATAAATCTCGTTATGACGTCAATATAGAAAAGGCAATAAACAGTTTAATGATCGTTAGAGCAGTAGGGCCAGTAGGTATCATGTACTTACATCCTTGTCGTACCAGCAGCAGCGCACGGTCTGCGTGTTGTGCGTGAAGTTCGTGCTCGGCTGCAGCTTCTTGTCCGCTATCGTTACTGAGCGGAGAACTTGCCTGCAACATTCAAAATACTAGATTGTTACATTATTATGTTAGACCATAAAATAAACATAAAATCACGCCCTTTTCCCATGGGGCTAGGCAACAACAACAGAACACCACCTGCTACGATCTCATATATCTGGACACACACGCACGCCGGCTGCAAGTTACGCGCCTGTCCTTTCTGAACAACCTCACCAATAAGGCATTTATTATGTTACTATTTTGAAGGAAATCGAAATTTTTGAAAATTCTTCGTTAACAAAATTGCCGCCGGTTCCCGTTTTTATGGAGTTGCCCGCGCTGTGGTCTGATATTGTGTCTAAACGATTTTGCTTTGCTGAAACTAAGAACTGCAGGCAGTTCGTAGTTTCAGCCGCCTTCGGAATTACGCTTTTAGCCAAATGTACAACCATCTACATTGAGTCTTAGCATGCTGAAGAATTCTCAGTTTTCTAGATGAACTTTATGCAAGTTAAAGTTTGTGTATTTACTGAGAGGGCCCCTGGGCATCATGTCTTGTTCCGATGCGGATAGGCAGAAACTTCAGAACACCACCCTTGGACTTTGGAGGGTAGGAAATCATCAAATGACTCCTCCCGCTCGGCAGAGCGGTAGGCAGTGTCAGACTTCTACCGACTAAAAACTACCCAGGTTCATTCTTAGCTCTTTGTGTCGAGGCCGCGGTATTTCTTTCGAGCAATCCGTAGCCCAAACGGGCGTCGGCCTTTGCCCCTGTAATGTTGCTGACATCTTTAAGAGGCGCGCGTGGAACACGGCCTATCGTCGTCATGACGCCCGGAGTCTCCCGCGGCGGCTGGGACGAGAGGTTCTCTCCCTCTCACGTTCCGTCACCTCCTTCGCTAGCAACACTGCGCCTCCCTGCTACGTAGTTGTGCGACAAGCTGCTGCAGTATATTATACTGGTCATACACGCGAACTTCGCATTGTATTACGTAAATATTATCCATATGATCAGTAGGATGACTTACCCGTCGCCTCCATAGGAGCCGGCCAGTAGCATGGGCGTGTCGTCTATCGACGTGTACGTGTCCACCAAGTAGCAGTCGTCCGCTTTACTTCTCTGCAAATAATACGAGGGTCCTCTTTGAGACAGTAAACTTGTGAAAAGTATCCATAGGCTAAACTGATAATGTAATTATAAGATGTCACATAATCAGAGTACCTCAGCCTCAATTAAATGGCCTGATTCCCGCAGTGGACTGCTGGGCTAATGATGATAATAAGAAAAAGTTAGGTTAGATTAGTTCACATAATCATTTTAAGCGCTAAGCAGCTGGGATAAAAAACAATGCGGCAACCAAGGGACAGGCAGGACTGCAGCGTCATTTCTGTCCGGCGAACAAATAATCCGTCACCTGTCAAGGAAAGCAAATCACAACAATGGCAGCCCACCTTAATACTCCTAGAAACTTTATCCCTAGTAAAGGTCCTGAGAATGTCCCCACTGTCGGCATCCCAGAGCTGCAGGTCATTGGACTGCGTGATGCAGGCCACCTGCTTCTCGTCCAGCCAGGACAGCTTTTCCACGGAGTTCTCCACATTGAGGGAGTACGTCAGCGCGTCGTCTTCTGTCTGCTCCATCACGTTGAATATGTTCACGAGCCCATCCAGGGAACCTGTTGCGAGTAGCTCTGTTTTTGTCTTGTGGAATTTCACCTGCAATTAATGTTTCATAAATTATAATGTAAATTATCTTAGTTAGGAATTACTTCCTTCCTCTGGACTGTTAGACGGCTGGGCAAAGTATTGATGTCTAATAAGGCCACTGGTTTGTCCACCTCATCCTGCCATCCATGTGATCCATGACGAGGTCAGCCAGAGAATTTCGATAGAACGGCCCGTTCATGACTTAGGTCTTAGGCGGCGAGCGGGGCGGCATCGGCTAGCGGTGCGTTTTTGAAGCACGTCACGAGACGCCGCTCACGCGCGCGCTTTTGTCCGAGCGAATCGCTACTGCGGCGCGCGGTGTGGGGAGCGGCAGGACAAATGTACTTAGTGAATGAGTGCGACGCCACGAAACAGAGCGGCGCGGACAGCGGTGTGGGAGTGACGTACTCAGGCCGCTGATGATTATTATAGTTAATGTTGTGTGACTTGGCCGTTGAACATTCTTTATACGTTAATGAGTACCTACAAGTCAATTTTGCTTACACGTAATGTTATATCTGTTGTAGGTAACTACCGGTCAAGTCACACAACATTAACTATAATAATAAAGAAATCGCAATAAGGAACCTTAGACTTGGCTCGACTTTGTCTAGAATTCATTACTTTTAGGGTTCCGTAGTCAACTAGGAACCCTTATAGTTTCGCCATGTCTGTCTGTCCGTCAGTCCTCGCTTTATCTCTGTGACCGTTAGCACTAGAAAGCTGAAATTTGGTACCAATATGTGTATCAATCACGTCGACAAAGTGATAAAATAAAAATTGGATTTTTTTTTTATTAAGGTAGCCCCCATATACGAAAAGTGGGAAGTTATTTTTTTTTTTAATTTCAAACCTAACGTGTTATATATTGTTGGAAAGGTATTTAAAAATGAATAGGGGTTTACTCAAATCATTTTTTGATAATGTCAATAATTTCGGAAATAATCGCACCAAAAGTAAAAAACAATGTGTCCCCCCCCTCTAACTTTTGAACCTTAAGTTTAGAAAATATGAAAAAAATCTGAAAAGTAGAACTTTATAAGGACTTTCTAGGAAAATCATTTTGAACTTGGATGGAAACAGTTTTTGTACAAAAAAGACAAAAAGTTGTACAAAATAATTTCTGGACCAAGTATGTAGTATAATCGTCTATGCAAGCATTTTTTTAACTTCGTTTACATATTTTATTAGCCTAAACGTATCTTTTTTCAAAAATAAAAGAATTATTACTACGGAACCCTACACTGAGCGTGGCCCGACACGCTCTTGGCCGGTTTTTTAGAGATAAACAAGCAGCTCCATCGAGACTTGGCTAGTTTTTTACAGAATGTTTTTGTTGGGATTTCACTTCTTTTTGTGAAACGTGGGCGGGCGGCATATTGATTTATTTTATTAGATTTTCTTATTTAAAACAATTTTTTTTGTAGTAAGTAGTTTTTTTTTTTTAGATTTAGATTATCCTACTTTTTATAGTTGTGGCCATTAAACCCTCACTCTGTCTGAGTGAGTGTCATAAATGCGAAACTTTGCTTTCGCTTAACTTCGGAACTAAATGACCTACAGACTTGAAACTTTTTATTTTAAGTGTGATTTTATTATAGCTTACTGGATGACGAACAGCGTTCTGGTCTTATCCAGAGGTTCTCAAATAGGGGCCTGAAAATGCGTCGAAATGGTTCCAATAAAGGATGGTACGGCAGTGTTTGCTTCGCGCTCGACTCGGCGGGGGCATTGCCGTGCCCCCTGATTTGGGGTCTTGGGGAGATAATGATAAGTGTCGGCACTGAAACATAAATCAGACAAATTGACAGCCTTCTTGGCATTCCATTTATTACCTGTGTGATATCATCAGTATGTGAGTTCCAGTACCCTCCCAATGGCTTGGTGTTGCGGGTGTCCCAGAACACCAGGTAGGCGTCGTCCTCCACTAGCTGGCTGCCGGCGCAGAGGACCCTGCCATTGGACGAGATGTCCATGCAGTCATACGGTCTGACTAGCTCTTCATCTTCATCTGATAAAAAATAATGTAATATTATAATTGTTTATTGTGGCTAAATAATGGTCTTTACCCCGCAGTCACTAGTTAAAGTTCTATATTAAAAAAAAATCAATGCAGATAAATGTTTTTGAATAGTAGTGGTAATGGTCTTTTGTAAAGTGGCTTTTTAATTTCTTCTCTACAGCTCTAGGAACTCGATAAAAAAAGTGAACTCGATAAAAAAAGTTGTATGAAAATCCAACCACTACAAGCTTTGTTCCATCTGTTGAGTATTTTTTTGTCTAATTACACTGGGATGAATATTTTTGATTTTATGGTTTTTTTTTTCCAACTAACGTATTTAAATAAGTTTTCAACAAATCAATTAGTATGATTTTAAAAAGAAAATATGAACAACCTTTATACTCCTGCACGCAGCTCCCACTGGTCCGAGTGTCCCACAGTTTGACCAGCCCATCATGCCCAGCCGAGTACACAAGGTGGTCTTCCTTGGGGTCACATACAACCTCCGTTAGAGCCTTCCCATGGCCGCTCAGCCGACACACCTTGTTCAAAGATGTGTTGTTCACCTGATATACTTCTATGCCATTGTCTGATAGACTTACTGCTAGTTTTAAAGATCTGTAGGTGTTAATTAAAAATAAAAATTAGAACTTGTTGTCTGCGGTGGATGTATTTTTTTAAAAACAAGTTTTTATTACTTTATTTATCAAACTGTCAAACAGACAAACCAGTTACAGAAATAATCATCTATTACGTTAAAGATTATAAATACCATGACCAATACACTCACTTTGTAGCGTGCAATTTATTGATGTACGATTTTTTAAGTGATACCGCACTTTCTGTTAATAACTTGTATTTTTTTTGGAACTGTTGTTCTAGAACTTCAGGATCCACAGTATCCTTGTCAACTTCTTCATTATCAACGATATCAGCCATTTTAATGTCTACTTACAGTAAATATTATTGTTTTACCAGGAATAATACGAACAGGCAATGTTGTAAACAAACTTTATTTTAAGGTTATATGACATGTGAGTTTGACGTTGACACTGTTGACAGCAACGCCAACGAACGTCCGGAAATGCAGATAGTCAAGCACAAAGAGAATAGAAACCAAAACATAAAGGCGCATCCCCACTATGAGCCGGACGGCTTTTTGGGCAGCGCGCGCGCGGCTCTGTGAAATGGTCCTGCCAGGCCGCGTGGCTCAGGCCTCGATCACATGTACGCATTCACAAGAGCACGGCCGCGCGGCTCGTGCCTTAAGGCACTACCGTATCTAAGAATCGATTTTTGAAAATTAGAGCTTGACTGTGAGTTTTCAATAATTTAGGATAAAATTAAAAGAATACGGTTTTACGTAGATGAAATGTTTACACTATTGATAAACAAATAAAACATTCACATAATAAAACGTTAGAATATACAAGGATATTTTATATTAATGCTTCCACTTTCCACGAGTTATACGCCCGATATAATATATCAATAGATTTTTTTTTTTATTATTTATAGGTCGTTCTGCGATATGCACCCCGATATCTAGGTCCAACCCGTTCTATGTCTCCTGCGGCAAGCCTAGTAGTTAGAATCTTTAGTGGTATTGGAGGAATACTGTTCATTGCTGTTGTTGAATCAGAAAACGCCCAACGGATGTAACGTTCCATGCGGATATGATCTAGAAACATCATACAATATCAAATATAAGTTTTAAAATAACACTTTAGCTTTGAAACAATAATTAATACTATAAACTCATAATAGAATGCGATCAAATTATCTTGGCAGGTCCGAACTTCGTGCAGGTAATTTTGTTACAACTATGTATAAAGTGTTATGATATTTATTTTATTTGTATTTCTCACTGTTTAAGGGGGAAGCTCACATCCTGCCCGCGAAATTCAAATTTTCTTACGTTTTTTGCAATTTGCAGGCCAGTGCTTGGTTGCATGTTGATGAACATTTGATTCGCGACTGTAAGACGTATTTAGTTACAGAATTATAATCATCAAAATCACCAACACAACCCTCCAAGTTCATATAGATCGAGAAACTATTTTTTCAAGGTCAAAGTTATTCCTCGATCTATATGAACTTGGAGGGTTGTATTGATGATTTTGATGATTATAATTCTGTAACTAAGTACGTCTTACAGTCGCGAATCAAATGTTCATCAACATACAACCAAGCACTGGCCTGCAAATTGCAAAAAACGTAAGAAAATTTGAATTTCGCGGGCAGGATGTGAGCATTCGCCTTAAATTAGATATTTTCTGATCGTTTAAGTATTGGTATAACTGGCAATAACAGTTTTCTTCACCAGTTTACATGCGTAAAAGTTCGCAGAGCCTATGTTCAGACCTGCCAAGATAATTTGATCGCACTGTACCTATGGCTGGGTCAACAATAGCGAATGCCCGCTTGACGTTCTCTATGGTGACAGTCTTGTTAGCGACGTGCTTCCCGCCAAGCTCGGCGACCACTTCCCGGATGTACTTGTCCTGCGCGAGCTGCCGCTGTCGGAACAACTCGCGCGCGAACTCCACGCGGTCGAAGCCTTCCTCATTCTGTAAAGTTAGAAGAAATTCTTCATTATATGAAAATCAAATGGCTTGACCGATTTATATATTTTTTTATTAAATATTTATTTGGTCATCGTGGGTCTGAACCAGCATGTGGCGCTGTTGTCGACATCCAGTATACTGCAGGACAACGTCTGTCGGATTAGTTAGTTATAAGTTAAAATCTTAATAGTAACATACCTCTTGAAACAGTTTATCGAGGTTGATATCGTTGTTATTGATCTTCAGCTTGAGTTGCTTGCGCACCACGTCCATCAAGTTCTTGATGTCCACTTCACTCTTTAGTGGAAACGTCGCTTTTGATATCTTCTCGAATTCTTCGATTGTTATTGTCTGTGAAAGAATTAATGGTAAGTAGGGTTGGTCAGTGGAACACCTAGGTACTAGGTACTGCCAATGGCTGCTTCGATAACAATCGCCACGACATTTTAGGATCGGGTCATTAGGTTCTTCTATCAGTAATTGATGGCAATGAATACTCTAATAGACTCACCCACTATTACATGGGACTTAATCACAATTACGGAACTATAAGTGTGTTACAGGTCACCTCTGGCCCCAGTAGATGTGTGTGCAGTACTGTACCTCCTGCTCCTTGCTGTGCTTGTACAAGTTGTCCCGCAGCGCCTGCCAGTGCCGGCGATGGCCCCAGTAGATGTGCTGCACATGTGTGTGCAGTACTGTACCTCCTGCTCCTTGCTGTGCTTGTACAAGTTGTCCCGCAGCGCCTGCCAGTGCCGGCGATGGCCCCAGTAGATGTGCTGCACATGTGTGTGCAGTACTGTACCTCCTGCTCCTTGCTGTGCTTGTACAAGTTGTCCCGCAGCGCCTGCCAGTGCCGGCGATGGCCCCAGTAGATGTGCTGCACATGTGTGTGCAGTACTGTACCTCCTGCTCCTTGCTGTGCTTGTACAAGTTGTCCCGCAGCGCCTGCCAGTGCCGGCGATGGCCCCAGTAGATGTGCTGCACATGTGTGTGCAGTACTGTACCTCCTGCTCCTTGCTGTGCTTGTACAAGTTGTCCCGCAGCGCCTGCCAGTGCCGGCGATGGCCCCAGTAGATGTGCTGCACATGTGTGTGCAGTACTGTACCTCCTGCTCCTTGCTGTGCTTGTACAAGTTGTCCCGCAGCGCCTGCCAGTGCCGGCGATGGCCCCAGTAGATGTGCTGCACATGTGTGTGCAGTACTGTACCTCCTGCTCCTTGCTGTGCTTGTACAAGTTGTCCCGCAGCGCCTGCCAGTGCCGGCGATGGCCCCAGTAGATGTGCTGCACATGTGTGTGCAGTACTGTACCTCCTGCTCCTTGCTGTGCTTGTACAAGTTGTCCCGCAGCGCCTGCCAGTGCCGGCGATGGCCCCAGTAGATGTGCTCGCTGAGGTGTCCGTGCAGCACTCCCCAGAACAGCTTCACCTGCGGCTCGTCCAGCATCTGCTCTGCGCCCGCGCACAGGTTGTACGCCCACTCTGCGCGGACTGACGGCTGACCGTATCTACACATAGGATAATGTTCATGTAGGTCGGAATTTGGATAATAATCATTTAGAAAAAATACAAAAACCTGCAAGCTTCATGCATAATAATTCACATAAGGACAAGACTGAAATTCTGGAGGGGGGGGGGGGGAGTTTTGACCTGCAGTGGGTTGTCAGTGTCAGTAAGGGACTGTTGTAGGGCTTGCACCTGTGCTATAAAGGCAAAAATAAAAAGCTGCAAAATTGATCTAGATAACAAACGTTTCAAATGGAAGCAGCAGCAGGAGAGTGCCGTTAAGAGTCTTGAGCTAAGGTTTTTTGGTCGGTGGGAAATCTTCAAATGACTCCTCCCGCCCTGGGCGGAGCGAAGGGAGTGTCAGGCGTCTACTGCTGACTAAAAGCCACCCATGTTCCTTCCTAGTGTTCCGAGGCTGCGGTATCTCTTTCGAACAACCCGCAGCCCCGGTAGGCGTCGGCCCTTGGTCTTCATTGGTGCTTAAATCTCGTTGAGGCCTATTCTAACTCAAATAAGTGGTAGCAACCTGTCTTCAAAGTACTGCGTGACATAGTCCTGCATGGAGACATCGGGGCTGTTCATCTTGCCGAGCCAGATGTCGGTGATGATGACGCTGATCTCCCGCCGTGACAGGCGCAGGTTGCGCACTTTGCCTTCGTAGCGCAAGTACGGAGGTATCGCGGGGTCCACGCCCTAGGAAAGGAAGGAATATCAGAAAGAAAACAGTCACAATATTCTTCTTAGTTAACATAACACAGCCTAGGTGTTATGAAAGAAAACAAGTGAGGAATGAAGCATACAAGTCCATCAAAATGTTCGAGATTGTCGCTCTCGGCAGCTGGACCGAGTTCCTTCAGGAGCACCCTCAGGATATCTCGTGAAGATAAACCGCTAGCCAGCTGCCACCATCTGAAAACAGAAATGAAGGTATTTGTGATTCGGGGCTGCGGATTATCGAAAGGCATCGGCCTCAGCACAAGGGCGAAGAAGGAACATGGGTTGGTTTTTAGTCAGTAGAAGTCTGACACTCCCTTCCGCTCTGCCCAAGAGCGGGGGGGGGGGGGGGGTTATTTGATGATTTTCCACCCACCAAAAAAAAAAGGTATTTGAGATTGTGACCTTAGCTGTTCCCAATTCCTACATTTAATTCATGAGTAATAGGTAGGAAATTGTAATCCCTGTCCAGTGCAAACAAAGGATGAGGAGAAGGGAGCATATATTACCTACACTAAACTTTCAGCACGTTGGTCGTTGTGTGTGCAATGTTGAGATAGCGATTAGCGGACATGATCTACCAGTTACCATAAATAAACAGGGTTAAATAAACTAGCAACACTCATAAGACTAAAGTAGAACGTAGACCCAGTATATACTTGGTAGATTTTCATAAGCATAACATAACATCACGTCTGTAATCTACGAAGGGTTGGGCAGAGGTATACCTAATAAAATACCCACATTTCGCCGGTTAATAGCGTATTGCCATCCAACGGGCACAAAACCTTACTTCGTGGCTGCCACTGAGAAATTAATGAATTAGATTATAATAAAACCCTGACATAATTACTGATGCTAGTATATTACCTATCCCGTCCTCCACCAATGAAGTCAGCACAGAGGTCCCACCGTGGGCGCGGCGTGCCTGCTCTCTCCAGCTCACTGCAGCGCTCCTTTGTCTCAAATAACTCCTCCTCGATAGACGTCTTTGATGCTAATTAAAGTAAGTATAGATTTATAAATGAGCGATTGATTGCAAACAACACACACACTGAGAGATACATATACTTTGTAGTAGGAGAGGCAACGGTTCAACACTCCAAAAATACAGCTTATCTTATCTGAACCTAATAAAACGTTCCCTTGCCTGATCGTCAAACCCTCTGGCTCAGCGGCCACGTTTCAAATCACTGTACCAATAAGCAGGCAAAGAAAGTTGAAGGTGTGACATACCCCTGTCGGGGCTGCGGGTTGTTCGAGAGAGATACTGCGGCCTCGACACAAAGGGCTAAGAAGGAACATGGGTGGTTTTTAGTAAGTAGAAGTCTGAGGAGTCATTTGATGATTTCCCCCATATAATATCATTGTTCCCCCTACAAAAACAAAAAAAGGTGTGATATACCCATTATCCGTTTATTATTATTCCGCAGTAACTTGTACTCTTCCTCTAACTTGTCCAGTGCCTTGGACAGGTGGAAGTACTTGGCCTCCAACATGTCGTACTCCCGCCGCGGCACGGTGTCCGCGTACTCGTCCGTCATCTTCTTCAGCTCCGTCTGGGTTATGGACAGCTGCTCCCTATACCATAAA
Source organism: Diarsia mendica (assembly GCA_949316265.1). NCBI lineage: Eukaryota > Metazoa > Arthropoda > Insecta > Lepidoptera > Noctuidae > Diarsia > Diarsia mendica. The sequence continues at coordinate 22,968,825 of OX438902.1, read as the reverse complement.
CATTAATTGATTGGAGGTACCTACTTGTGCTTTAATCTTTCTAACTAATCGTCTTGCGCAGTCCAATCAGCCATGCGGGAGGACTAAAACAATTTCAAAACAACCGAATTCCACACTTAAAATAATAGGGTAGTTGGAGAAATACGATGGGTTGTCACTCGAGGTATTACATTCTGGAGCGAGCGGGAATGGGAAGCCATCACCTCCTTCTGCGAAGCAGTCATGCTAGCGAAGGAGGTGGCCGCGCGACGGCGAGAGGGAGAGAACCGCTCGTAGTCTCGTCCCAGCCACCGCGGGAGACGCTCCGGGCGTCGGGGGCCACGTGATGGCTTCCGTATATAGGTACGGGCCTGTAAACGGAGAGTAAAGGTGCGCGCCGCACTCGCTGCACGCGCCGCAGTCATCCATTTCCTTCGAAAATGCGGATGGTTCAGCGCGGATAGGTGCGCAATGGCGTATAAAATGCGGTGACTGCGGCGCGGTCAGGTGCGCGTTCACCTTAATGGGCTAGCTCGCCGTACGTCCGTTTTATGACGACGGCATGTTTGTATTCCACGCGCGCCTCAGAGATGTCAGGAAATGGAAGGGTCGGCAACGCCTGCAGAGCTGTTCGAAAGAGATAGGTACCACGGCCGCGGAACATAAAGGAGCAGGAACATAATTATGGGTGGGTTTTATGAAGTACTACTACTACTACTACTAACTATCCTCACATACCTACTCGAGATCCTTTTGCTTCGTCCAAGGTTTCAAACAATTGTCTAAATACCTGCATCTATCCAGCGCAATCCTCAGAACAACGGGGTCACCGTAGGCGTCATCCACAGGATACGAGCTGCCGTCCAGCTCCTTGAGCTTCATCTGTAGCCCCAAGTTCTCAAAGTACAGCGTGTAGCGCGCGTCTCGCTCTCGCATCAGCGTCAGGTAGTCAGAGAACTTGTTGTCGCTGAGCTGGCAGTGGGTTATTAAAGTTTTTATACCACTAGACATAGGTAGGTAAGTATATGTTGATGAACGGAAATGGCGAAAAAAGAAAAGATGGATGGATTATCTGTGGAATGATATGAAATAATATGGAGTGAAAGATCTGTTATTTGATCTACTTAATCTATTCAGCTCAGAATAGATTAAGTAGATACTTATTTTTTGTTAAGCAAACGTATCAATTAAAGTCGTGGGAGTAGACAGGTCTTCCTTGAAGACATGATTCAGCAAGCTTTAGCGGGACACGGTAGCTAGAGGATGCTAAGTGGGCACGATAGCGAAAGGTTCCGTCGTTGCAGCAGTCAATACGCTGTGCTAGGATGAGTATTTAAAAAAGAGTTTTAGACAAGAAGTAAGACACAAAATTAGGTACATAAAAACAATATATTTATATAACAAAAACAGTATTCAGACGCCACATTGACGTGACGTGACGTGTACATTGAGTGACGGCACGGTTGGCGCAGTGGCTGAGCGATCGGACTGCTGCGCTGCGTGTCGCGGGTTCGATCCCCGCACGGAACAAATATTTGTATGGCCTACAGATAGTTGTTTCGGGTCTGGGTGTGTTTGTGTATGTGAGTTTAATGTTTGTGAACGCACCCACGATACAGGAGAAATTCCTAATGTGGGGCAACGTTTTTTAAAAAAAAAAACATTTAAGCATTATGTAGTTGAATGCGTTTTTTTACATAGTGTGCCAAACGCGTTTGCACATCACTGAAGCGCATGCCGTGGTATTGGAACAAACCAATCTGCAAGTTATTCGGTAACCAGTAGCATGCAAGCTGCGTAAGAGAGAATATTTGTGCCGCACGGTACATAAACATAGGTATAAAGCGACATATAATATATTTATAAGTTCAGTCTGTTCAAGTATAACAGTAATATAACACAGACAGGAAACAATTACAAACAAAGACAAATAAGTTTTCTGACTGGCCACAGTACACACCTTCCCCATTTCTTTCTTCAATTTGTTGGTCTCGAAAGTTAGCTTCAAGTTTTGTTCCCTTAAATCTTCATTTTCTTTAAGCAACTTTTTAATTTTGTCATCCCTCTGATTTTTTCTTACAGATATACCAAATACTCTCTGTAAAAGTTCAGTCTTTTTTCAAGTCTCTAGATTCCTTACATTAATAGCATTATTAATAAAAAAAATGTAAATACTATTATTATGTACCATACAACAATGCCAATAATTTTCAATGCAAATGTTAGTTTTCTTTTCAGTCGTTTAAAATAATTAAGTAGCCTGCATGACTTAATTAACATGAGCGATAAACATGATTGTGGGAGTGGCGTATCGTTACCACCCGCAAAACAAAAACAAAAAAATGACGATCGGAAAACATTTGACGATATTGCATGTCTGTCTATCTCGACCGTTGGGTGGTTACCGTGGTTACTAACAAAATATGGCAAACGTTTCCGTATTTAGACTGTAATTTTATGTGTGTGTTTTGTTAAGGTGAATGTTCCAGGGTAGCCCACGAAATTCAAATTTTCTTACGCTTTTAGCGATTTGCAGGCCAGTGCTAGGTTTTATGTTAGTGAAAATATGATTCGCGGCTGTAAGACGTATGCAGTTACAGAATTATAATCATCAAAATCATCATTACAACCCTCCAAGTTCATGTAACTGTCAAGAATGAGTATTTCAAAAGGTCATTCTTGAGAGTTACATGAACTTGGAACCAATAACCAATATTATGTTGCACTAAAAATAATTGCAATTCATTAAAAAGTTTAGTCAAAAAAACATTGTTAACCTGTGCGAATATTTCGATGGGCTGTCAAATATTTACTTTTAACTATAATTTAATTTAATCATTTTAATATATAAATTAAACTCTATTACATCCAGCTTAAGTACTGGTTCTCAGTAGCAGAGGCATTGGAACTTGATAAGATGTATATTATGTAAACAGTACTAAAATAGAAGCAAAGATAACATCATGTAACACTAGTTACTAATATTGCAATTGATTATTTCAACATATTATTCACATTAAATGTGTAAAACCCCTAAAATACTTCTTATACTACAACTTTACAGTGGAGCTTGGATATAGTAGGTATATGATTACATGAAAGCTAGTTTGCCTTAGAATGCCTGTCTAACCAGATCTGAACTTGGTTCTTAATGAGGGTGATGTCAGTTCCATATGTCCTGCAGCATCCTCCCACATACGTCACTCCAACATCCAGCCACTCGGGTACAAAGTTAGCCAGGGCCTCACACTTGTCCCGGTCAATCCAACCTATCTGAGGGTTATACTTTTCTCCAGAGTTAGGGTAGGTGATGAATGGTATAGGAGACTGTGGCCTGTCATCATTGATGCCCTTAAATAACTTGGCAACAATCTTAGGTGAGCAGCAGTTCACACCAATAGCCACTAACTGGTTTGAGTTCAAGTCCCAGCATTTCTTTGCAGCTGTCTTGAAGTCTTCTCCATGTGCTAATGAATGTTCATCTTTGCAACTGAAACTCAACCAGCCCTTCATTTTAGGAAACTCTCTAAGTATCTTCACAAGCATTTCAGCTTCCTTCAGACACGGTATTGTCTCAAAAGCTAAGAAGTCTACTCCGGCTTCGACCAGGGCTCTGATCCTGGGCATGTGCCACTCTCTCATGGTGTCAACAGCTGTCACGTCAGCGTAGTTACCGCTGTACTCGGAGCCGTCGTGCAGGTGTGCTCCATAAGGGCCTATGGAGCCAGCGATCAGAGGAGTCACAGTGTGGTGTCCTGTTTCACGACATTCTTCTAAATATGTGTCGCGGGCGCGCTTGGCAAGTTCCACTGCGTGTTTAATCAGATAGTATCCACTCTCAGGAGTGAGGCCAAGATGTTTAACGAAACCTCCGACTGACGCTTGGTAAGTATTGGTCATGATAACGTCGGAGCCGGCCCGCAAGAAATCCAGATGTGTGTTGACAACATCTTCGGGATGTGTCTGTAGGAAACGCGCGCTCCACAGCGGGTCTCCGTCTGCAGAGGTGCCCACATGGCACGACAGTTGTGTTGAAAAGCCGCCATCTAGAACGAACACAGCCAGCGCTACGTCGCCGGTTGCTGACATTGATTGAGAACGAGCAAAGAAAACTACAGATCTGGAAATTAGTGCACTGTCAATTGTTCACGTTAGCTAACGTCGGTAGAGTATCGATTATGGGAGAGGTCTGCCACTAAATATTTGATTTTTGTAAAAATAGTTTTCTCCAAGGGAATTTGTTTGTAAATTGTTGTTGTGTTTACTTGTGATCTATAAATGAAAATCACAGAATAAGTAATAGTATGATGAAAATTATGAAAACATTGTCAATGTCACTGCCAGTGTCAGCTAAGGAACTGTCAGATTAGGTAATAAAACAAAACCGTACTTAGAACACAGCATTTTGAACTAAATATTTTCAATGAAGTAAAAAAGAACCCAAAGTTTCATTTTGGTTAGAATAACGCACAACAAAATGGATTGTACATTTATCAATGGATTGTACTTACATCTTGTGTAATAAATTGACTAATTCGTTCATCTCGTATTTGTATTGCATTATCGTAAGCTTGTTTTATGTCACTGAGGATTCCTGAGTATGTTATAGCCCCATCAATTAAACTCTTAAAACCTTCCTGATAAATCTGAAAAGTTAAATAAACGAAACTTCTTTTTAACTTCGCTTGTACAACAAAATATTTTTTTAGTCTGTTTTATCCTGTTGACCCTGAATTTATCCTATTCCTGCATCAGAGAATAAAATAATAAAAGCCATGTTTAATTTGACAATTATGAATTCAGATAATTACAGACCAAACTTACCTCCAGAACTTTATCGTAGTGTAACTGCTGCACTTCTAATAGTTCGCTATCGGATTTCTTTAGTTTTTTGAGTTTTTCTGATATCTGAGTTTCGATAACTTTAACGTGTTTTGGTACACTTATCATAGTTTACAAAATATATATAAAAAAATGTAGTTATTGTCAACACCAACAGATTCCCTTTCTTTGTTGAAGTGGTTTGTTGTGGTGGTGATTATCTTGTTACTCTAGACCACTTCATATCTAGTTTCTGCCTCAAGTTTATTATTAAACCATACAAAATCATACTGAAAATCAAAGCTTTATTATAAAACCAATCGGGCTAGTGTCCGCAACCATTATAAAACTGAAAAATAAATGAATTGGTACTCAAATAATATATTTTTTGTAAATTTCCGGTTCAGCCATAAACAAAACCGATAATACATTAAAAACTTCAAAAGCGAGAAAAGTGAGACTTGAGCTGCCATCTTTCGAAAGCTTTGAAAACTATTTTCGTGACGTCACTGACATGACAGACATGAAATTACAGAAATTAGAAATGGCTGCGATGGGTAGTGGACGGGGAACGATGGATTCCCAAAATCAAGTGCAAAGTGATACTGTAGATCGTTTAAAATTGCTTTATCCCAATGTGAACGAAGAAGAAACCCCATTGCCAAGATCATGGAGTACTAAGGATAAATTCAGCTACATCGGGTTGTCGCAAAATAATCTTCGAGTCCATTACAAAGGTAAGAACTTTCAAGGTTTGTTTATGGATTAATAATTCGCAAAACTCTTCTTCAATGCTCTCTAAAGTAATTCTCATGTTATTGAGTAGAGTTTTGTATAGTTTAATGTTAGTAGTAAGTCGTCTGACGTGTCATAACAGCTTGTAGTGTGGTGACTATCGTTGCAGTAGTCAAACAAAGAAATCAGCTGATCGTATATTTTGTAACAACACGTACGAATAAATGATAGCTGTTTCTTAGAACATCGAAATATATTTCAAACTATGATACGAGTATGTAATAGTCGATTCCCGTGGACTTAGACAACAAAATCTTAGATTATTTTACAAGGTCTCCTCCTCTAAAATGGCAGACAAAGATATGTTTTGAAAAGTATTATTTCATTGATTGGCACTTATTAAACACTTCCCAACACAACTACATATACATTTACTAACTTTTGCATTAAGTATTGATACATAGGTACACAATAATAAATAGGTACTTTAGTTAGAGCATTGTTCATGTGTAAATCTTCATAACTCTAAATGCCATATTATGTTAAAATGGTAAACTATTTATGTTTTTGCTGTTGTTTCACTGAAACACTTTCTCATTTGTGTTTTATTAAAACAAGCCCATTTTGTGTCACTGGAAAAGGAAGGTCTCCCATAACTTCATCCACTGTTTCTATACAAATCCCTCTTGTATTGGTCTATCCTAATGACCAATGGCAAGCAATGCTCCTGGTTTGCTTGTATTCATCAATTCTTACATACATACATACATTATCAGCGTGTAATATCCTCTAAGGTAAACTTACTGTAAGAGGAAGAAGGTCCACTATGAGGTCCCCAAGCCGGTTAGTGCAGTTTTCAGTCCTCGAACATGTTGATTTCCTCACAATGTTATACTTCATGGTTTTGAGAGGTTGTATGAAATAATTTACATGAAGTAAAGTGATGGTGCTGTGCAATGGCACTATTTACGAGTTGTAGGTTGATGTTGTTTAGACACTTTTCTTACATCTAAAAACTTCAATGAATATGCTTCTTACTCTAGAAAACCCAATGTTAAAGCCATTAAAACTATTTTTCACATGTTTCAAATTAGGTAGCCATTATTGTTGCAGAAAGGTACAATGTTACTTGAAGATTGCATTATCCTCCAGACACATTTGCATTCGATAATGCAATGTAAATGTATTCACCTGTCAGAGTGTCTCACGATACCTCAAGGTCCTGGCTTGTGGGGTTATCACTTATCAGTGTTATAAACATTAAACAAGTGTCGAGTATAATTTCATAATGGACATCAGCACTGTGATCTGATTGATTTTGTACTCTCTCTGGAATTTCCATTCGAATTTCTGTATTTCATGATAATTATATCCTCCGTCTCATACTGACTTCTGAAATGAATGTCTTCTCTTTCATTCAGACTTGATATTTTTTTTAAGGGTTCCGTAACCAAGGGGTATAAACGGGACCCTATTACTAAGACTTTGCTGTACGTCCGTCTGTCTGTCACCAGGCTGTATCTCAAGAACCATGATAGCTAGACATTTGAAATTTTCAAAAATTATGTATTTCTGATGCCACTATAACAACAAAATAAAATAAATATTTAAGGGTGGCTCCAATACAACAAACGTAATTTTTCGTTTTGGTACGGAACCCTTCATGTGCGAGTCCGACTCGCACTTGGGCAGTTTTTTTTATAATGATATCGCATTCACTTTTACTAAATTGTGTGTTCTAAATAAAAGGGTAAAGACAAGTAATGATTATTTCTACTTATACGTTTTTTTGTCACTCATAGCAGGAATTTAATCACTCAATTGACAAGTTCATTCTATTTAAAAGAAACTGGATGTAAACAGTCATTATTACTGATGTCATCCAGTTTTTTTTACCTTAAATGATTGAATGTTGATGATGACTTGATTTATTATATTATCATCTAAACAAAACAAGTTGAGAGCATTTCATAAATATTCAGACTCAAGATAAAAATAGTATAATAAACAACTGAGTGAGTCTTACTCTTAACATAATTCCTTTCACATCATTAGATGAAAATGAAAGAGACTATCAGACTAGAGAGTCATTCAATAAACATTTAATTGCTTTTTAATTATTTTCAATGAGTCAGCATGATAATTAAACCTCTATGTTATTGCGTACTGCCGTAAAGGATAAATCAGAAGTCCAACATTAACTTGCAAGGTAAAAATGTTACTCTACTGAATAAACAAAGATCCCACTTCATTCAATCGAAAGTATCAATGACAATAACCATACATCTATACATAAAGAATAAGCTAGTAGTGACATGTAAAACACTTGAAGGATTTCCTGAAGGGTTAGGCAGGGGTGGTTATTAGCAAAAACTACAGCCACACCACCGCCACCGCCACACCCAAATAAGTTGAACTTAAGTTTAGCAAGCAATCCATGCATGGCCCTCTTAGATCGAGTGTGTAACACCGAAATATGCCTTCGGAAGAAAGTTGACGATGTCGGGGACCGGGCAGTGCGCCTCAAGTGGACCTGGGCATGACATCTGGCTAGACACGAAGATGGACGATGGAGCAAGGCTTTGACAGCGTGGTAGCCAATGTCTGTCAATGCTGATTTCCCTGGCCTACCAGGGAAATCAGGGGCGAAATCGTCAAAGTCGCGCGAAACTCCTGGATAAGGGACGGACAGAATCGGGCAAAAGGGAGCCCTATAACCCAGCAGTGGGTGATTCCGGGCTGATATGTTGATGATAAAGGTTAATAAGAAACAACAATATTCAAATTCAAATGGTTGTTGTCCCGTAATGAGGTTCATAAAATATTCGGTTAATAAATTAATAGAGGTTTCCCAATAGCTTCTGTTTCCAATCAATCTTTCCAATAACCAATAATTATTTTTTGGATTTACACAGTCGCCTATTATTACTGGTTAACCAACATTAAAATACAAGACGTGATATTACAAGGTGTAAAGAGTCCCTTCGATCGATCAGCTTTCACGACTTTGAATGCCCCTCAGTTCATAGTTTGTGAGCTTTACAAAAATAACGAGAATCACGAAGCCGTCAACCAAGCATTCTGTACATCAGTACATCAACCTATGTAACTTTTTTTTGTGCTCATCAGCATTCAACCCCAACCTATAAGCAGATTTGTTCCCTGTCGTTCTCATCGTGAACAAGGAAAAAAGGTGTATCCCTCAGCAGCATACACCTCATCCTTCACTATTCTATAGTCACATTAGTCACCAAGTTTCTGTATGTCATGGCGTTTCAGCCGTTCAGTATAGTTTATAGTTGCTAACGAGGTAGCTAAAGTCATTTAGGTGATTTTCCAGCCCTGTTTTATATTTATTCCCTGTAAGCATTGATATAATTATAAAGTGTCTGTTAGTTAATTCCTAAACAGTTCTTATGGTCCCAGCTTCATGGATGACGCAATGATGGGGAGAACAAGTGCCTTTTGGCTTTCGGTTTTAAGGGTATTTTAACACCTACGCGCTTTGTTTGCTACCTTCCTCACCTATGTTTCTGGCAAAACCTGCCCATTACCAACAACCTCGTAAATCATACTACATAGTTATCAAGGCGTATGAATCGCGACGGTGACCTGCGGCTACACCGCGATAAGTGTGTCGAACCCGCGCCTTATCATAATTCACTAAATATTATTATTCTTTGCGTCAACAATTAAAAACACAGTGCGAAGTAAACAACACTAAGTAGGCTTTCAGACACAATACAGATAAGCGGACTAGTTTATGAATAGCAGGGATGCTGGCTGAGCTGCTGACGGCTTTATCTAGCTCGTTCGATAGCAAGGACCATTCATGGGTCCTCTAGGGACCTTACTCTTTTTAGGTGGTCCTCTGTCCTTGTGTTTAATTTCGTCACGTTTTCTTGTGGTATTTGGTATTTTCGTTCACTTGGGTGTAGCCAGAGGACCACCTAAAAAGAGTAAGGTCCCTAGAGGAACGAAACTCCTTATTGTAGAATGTAGATAGAAATCTACATTCTACAATAAGGAGTTTCGTTTTCATCTTCATTGTAGTTGGAGATTATAGAAGCCTTAGTACGTATCTTAAAGGGCATATCTTCACTTCAGGTAAATCTGCGGTTCGGCTCTTCGTACATCGAATTTATTGTTACTTCACTCGCATTCACCAAGATAGGTTTATCTTCTCAGTCTTCTGTGACAAGTTTGCACCACGTTGTTCTGATATGAAAGCATTTAAAAGAAAGTGACTGTAGATAGATAGCAAACATTTGCGTTTAAAAATAGCCAGAATGCGTAGACACTTACGTAAAAAAGAATAGGTTTACATTTCATGGAGTACGGAGTGGTGACGTGGGTTGCGTCGTTGCGTGTTATTTAGTGTCGTTCAGTGATTTATGAAGTCGTGGCTGGTTGCGGTGAGCCTGACAGCTTAGTCCTTGTTAGTAAGTTCTCAGCTGGATGTCCACCTGATTTCTAGTCGACTTACTTAAGATTTAGCGCTGGGAGTTTTTTCTCTTTACATTTGAGCACCTGAAGTTCTGGTTTCAATTTCTACTTATTTAGCGTGGCCTATGAAGATCTCATGAATGTTGAAAATTCCCATGTATTTTCCGACAAGAAAAAAATTTGTAAATCTATATTTTATGCAGTACCTTTCCTAATAGTTGAATGATCGGAGTAAATTATGTAAAATATATTTAAGTATATGATGCGGGTTTTTTTTGTTGGTATTATTTTCTTTTACGATACATGATGCGTACTTTGACCCTAAGTAAATATTCAAAATTATGAATATATTTGGTCGTTTCGTGTCTATTTTTAGGGTTCCGTACCTCAAAAGGAAAAAACGGAACCCTTATAGGATCACTTTGTTGTCCGTCTGTCTGTCTGTCTGTCTGTCTGTCAAGACCTTTTTTCTCAGGAACGCGTGGAGGTATCAAGCTGAAATTCATATCAAATACTCAAGTCTATGGTCTCTTGGAGCTGTGAAAAAATCAAACTTCTAAGTCAACGCGATCAAAAGATACTCCCGTTTATGCCGCAAATTTTCGACACTCGCAAGGGAATCAAAACCTACAGGCTACTTCCCGTGAACTCAGAATCTTGAAATTTGGTACGAAGCAACGTCTTATAGCATAGATAAAGGAATAATTACGAAAACCATAAATTTTTAGTTACATCAAGATACTCCCGTTTATGCCGCAAATTTTCGACACTCGCAAGGGAATCAAAACCTACAGGGTACTTCCCGTGAACTCAGAATCTTGAAATTTGGTACGAAGCAACGTCTTATAGCATAGATAAAGGAATAATTACGAAAACCATAAATTTTTAGTTACATCACATAATATTTTTTTTTTACGGAACCCTCGGTGCGCGAGTCCGACTCGCACTTGGCCGGTTTTTTGTATTATTTTAAAATAAACCTTATTTTTTCGCATTAACTACAAGCAAAATCTATACTAATATTATAAAGCTGAAGAGTTTGTTTGTTTGTTTGTTTGTTTGTATGTTTGTTTGTTTGTTTGAACGCGGTAAACTCAGGAACTACTGGTTGGAATTGAAAAATTCTTTTTGTGTTAGATAGTCCATTTATCGAGGAAGGCTTTAGGCTATATAACATCACGCTATGGCTAATAGGAGCGGAGCATAAATGAAAAATGTTACAAGAACGGGAAATGGTATTTCCTTTTTGAGAGCTTCCGCTGCGTGCGCTGCGAAAACGGTTAAAGTTACGCAAATTTCATGTATGAAGGAATTGTTTCTCCTTAAACATTCTAAAAAAAAGTCCGCGACAGCATATGTCTATCTTTTAAGATTGTCTCACTGTAACCCTTTTTTACTTTAAAAATGTTAGGTTAAAATGAATTATTTTTTGCGAAGCTTATTTAACCCATATGGTATTAATCTATATCTAAATAAATATGTTTGTTAGAACGGAAATTTAATATAGAATATTTGTGCACTTTACTCTATACAGTTTAAATAAATATCTTAGAAGATACCGCAATGTAAAAATATCCGCGCGGCAAAATAATTCGCGCGTCGCAATGTAGGTACGGGGGAGCTGATTCAAATTCAAAATCTTTACTGCATCTTAGTGTTTACAAGTACAGGGTGTTATCGTATATTTAACAGTAAGAGATACCTATAGTAATTCTCACTTTAATATAATCTAAGCTAATCTAAACCATCTAAACTAATATTATAAAGAGGAAAGATAAGATTTTTTGTTTGTTACGATTTAGCTTAATAATTAATGTTGGATAGTCGATTTATCGAGAAACGTGTTAAGCTATATAAGGTCCCATTAAAATAGGTGGACAAATTTTAACACAGCGTTCAGTAGGTCTAACCAAACATATCTAAACAAAAAAAAACGTTAAATAAACTGTTTTTTTATTACTTAAAATAATAAATTGCCGGCTCTCTAGAACAAACTCATCATGAGTAGGTACTTAAATAAATGCGTTTTTCTTATTTTTTTTTTACCATCGTCCTTATTTTGGTGGTCTGAATGATTTCTGAAATTTTGTCCACCTATTTTAATGGGACCTTATATTTATGTGACGCAGACGAAGTTGCGTGGGTCAGCTAGTATGTTTATAAATAGTCTTAAAATATCCATTGTTCGATTCAATTTCTAACAATAATAAGAATTTTCCTGTGATTTTCCTATGTATTGTATTAGCTTGAATGAGTTGATTGGTTAAATGCGGACGAAGCACAAGTGGAATTGATTCGGCAAGGTTTTAGAAGATATTTGCATAGACATGACTATTGATTAATTGAAGTACATGTCGAGTGCAGAATTTGGTATTGTAACCGGATTCGTGAGGTCGGGGACGCTCGGGGCCCTGTATCGACCGAGGGCTTGCGCGCCGGTTGTTGACCGTGCGCCTGCAGGCTGCCCGGCTCCGGTTCACTCCGGTTCACCGGGTGCACTCCGCCTAATTCCGCGTCTAGACGTGGGGCAAGGACCCTGGGGGTGCTGACAATGCAATTTGTACCACCTTTTGTTGTCTGCTGCCTTTAATATACCCGCGTGGCTTCTCCACCCACTCGATGTCGCTTACCTACAATTAATATAGGTACAAGTGAGCTCAGGTAACTTTATTTTTGGCATCAATTTGAGTTTTTTTCAGTTGGTGTTCTTCGTTAACATCAGTACATTGCAACGTAATGCTTTGTAAAGCTCACTCTTATGTGTGTTGTAGCTCCCCAGGGTGGTTGTTGAGTGCTCTGCACGTTTTGCTGAAACAAATCATAGTCGGCTACTGAAACAAACTTTATTTCACAGCTGAAGCAGTAATGACTGTAATGAGCCGATGATATCGGACTTGTTGTACATCAATACACATTATTCGTAATTACTTAGCATCAAATGGGCGTTGTAAGTAGACCTTAAGTTAGAAACTTGTAATATCACTGCAACATCACTAGACATATAAATTGCCTTTCAGAGTACACTCGAAGGGCACATGAAGGTGTTTCGTCTGACATTTACTAATTCTGCGCACTCAGACATATTTTTCGGGAATATAGTGAAAAGTAAGAGTCGGGCTAAGGACATCTCGGTCAATAGGGCACCGGGTCGCCAGTGGCTCAATGAATTTGCAAATTGAGTAGCTAAGTGACGTAAGAAACTTTAATGTTCTGGAATCGTAATAAATGGACGATGGATAATAAAGCTAGAAGGTTACAACGTAACACAACTTAGAAACTCAGCTCTCATTCAGCAGTCTTTGTGACGACCCTGCCTGAAGTGTTTACTAGTTTCCCAAAAGGTTAAACTGTAAAAAAGTATCCCTGGCATCAGTAGTTGGCAGCAGGTCCTTGTGACCGGCCACAATGTGCGAGGCTAACGACCCACAAAACCAGTTAACCAACTAGTTGCTCTAGGTTGATCGCTCGTGTTGCCCTGACTGCTTTTTGTATGTTTTCGAAGCAAACTACTAAATGTTGGTTCGCCTATCAACAAGTTGCGTCAACTTTTGTCGAAAGTGTTTCGGATGTTTTTATGGTTCTTACCTGCATTCCCATGTTCCTGTTTTCCATGTTTTCCATCTATTGTTACACGGTGTTTTACTATTACGTGTCTCGCAGCGTTATTATAAACTTTCATATCCAAACTTGTTTCCAGTTTGTAAAGTCATAGTCCAGCTATTAGTTTCATAGTTCAAGCTACAACTGATTATAGAGAACCAACCTCATTATGAAAACAAAGTGACAAATTGTTATAAAATGAGTGCGTTTACGTTTTGTTTGTACAAAGTTGCGTTCGTGAGCGTATGGTGAGGAGTGTAGGGAATATTAATGAGGATTAAGTACGTTGCGTGCTCAGCTCAGCTCATATGTTGAGCATTATGAGGAAGTGTTGCCGAGGTCGTATTATGCTCAAAAGGACTGAATGACTTTGCATTTACTTTATGTAGCAAGTTTACTACACGGACTACATAAACTGAAGTTAGCCAAACTTTGGTTGCAGTTTAGTCTTGGGAAGTAACTGAAACTTGGAGACACAAAAGTGGTTACATTTTATTTGAATCCGATATATCGATAAACGTGCAGGACGAAGGTGAAACTTTGTAGCATGTTAAAAAGGCAGGAACTTGAGTGGTTTTTGATTATAAAAGTTACTAACTTTAAGGAGAATCATCCAATTTTAGCATATTTCGCCCTTTTAATATCTTTCCAACAATGTCTTTTGGAAACTACCTACTAACTACAACAAACACCGCACTTGCATACATTGAACAAGAAATAGGTACCTACATGTATTTAATTCAATACCTAATAAATTAGATTGACGTCATTTTTAACAGCAGGTAGACTATGACTAAATAATCGTCTGGGCCGAGTGCACTGCCCAGCGGTAACCCTATTTAAATCACTTACATGCAGAGGCACTGAGGCACATTGATAAAATCAATATCAATAGTATGAAACGTGCGCGCGAATAATACGCCAGCCGCACCGGGATTGGCTTGATGGGGGTTCAGCAGCTTTCATTTTGTGCGACTCAAATCACTCACTGGAGTCATGGAGTGAATTTGCCTCACGCTGGTTAGAAGAGAGTAAACAGCAATCGATTCCATCAAGGTAGGTACGTTAACTTGCTAAAATGTTATACTAGGATCTTATAACATATCTATGTTTATATTATTCCTGGCATAGTATTTAGCTGAAGACTATGACGTTACTGACCAATCGTTTGACTGCATACAAACGAATCTTTTTTTTGGAGGGTAGGTAATCATCAAATGACTCCTCCCGCTCTGGGCGGAGCGGTAGGGAGTGTCAGACTTCTACTGACTAAAACCACCCATCATCCTTTTTAGCCCTTCGTATCCGGAGCCGCGGTATCTCTTTTGAACAGTCCACTGCTGCGGCCGGATACATAAACAAACCTTTGCCTATAAATAGGATCTAGGTTAAGAAATGCAATTTCATTCTCATCATTCTCCCGCCTTTATCCCAATTTTTTTTTTGGGTTCGGCGCAACGTGTCTTCTTCTTCCATACGTCTCCATTACAGGAAATGCAGCGATTAGCAAAAGTTGTCTGCAGTGACGCGGAGAGCTTTCTGATGCAGTGGTACCACCGGTAGGTACCGTATTATGACGCTATTATGGCCGACCGGTTCGACCAGAAGAAACATAACTGTATAGCTGTACTATACAGATATCACGCCAAAAACTAACTCTCGTTTTGATTTCACTGCACCTCATATAATTTCTGGGACATGAATCGATCAAAATTTATGATTATACATAGTAACAAACTTCTGTGGTAACAAAGATAAAAGTGTAATTGTAAAAGTTATAATGATAATTTATAATGAATGAATAACTTATAAGTCACATCGACATTTTGCCATACACTATGGGACTGGTCTTGCTGTTGTAATATTTACTCACGCCACAAAAACAATTAGATCAAGGTCCAAGGTCCTGATTATGCAGCAACCAACAAATTATTCAATATTATAATTTTATTAATTTTGTCAAATCCCACGCGACCCGTAAACCACACTTTAATAATTCATCATTAAAATAACAGCATATTTAAATACAATCTTTGGAAAATGGCATGGTATTCTTTTCTCATCATAATCTGCCTCGGCTTTTCCCAGTTATGTCGTGGTTGGCTCCCAGTCTTACATGTAAATATGTAATGGAGCTGAATACCAGTATTTTACTTGAAGCGGCTTATCTGACCTCCACAACTCAGTTGCATGTTACATGGGGCTTAATAAGAACTGCCACTCGGGTCGATCTTTAGGTAAAGCCGTGCTTGCCTAGGTCGGTCTGTGGATGGGTGACCGCCCGACATACCGAGTTTCCTCCGTGCCTCGGAAAGCACGTTAACCCATTAGAGGTCAAACAAAAAGTACCAAAATATTTTTTAAATTTTCTTTATTTTCGTGTTGAAATAAGAGTACATAAACACAAAATACAAGAAAAAAAAACAAAATTACAGTTTTCATGAAATTACAGGGGTGTACTTAATTGAGTACACTGACCGCCTAAGTATGAAAATTTTCAAAACAAGCTTTTTCAACACAAAGTGTTTTATGGCATTTTTTACATTGCCAGCGCACTCTTGAATGACAAAGGACACATCGCAGCTGTTTTTTAATTTTTATAGGATAATGTCCAACTCCATCTTGAGGCAGGCTTCGACTATTGATCGGCCTGACGCAATTTTCTTTCGCCAAATTGGGCTTGAATCTGAAGTGGAAGCGGGTATTTATATATTTATTGGCTCCAGGGGCTTCAGAGGGAAGTGGCTTGAGAGGCACCACGGTGCCCTCACCTTCCATCTGACGCAGATCCTCACCGGACACGGTTGTTTCGGGAGGTACCTGCACCAAATCAGGCGGGAGGAAACGCCCGGATGCCATCATTGTGAGGATCGGCCGGAGGCCACGGTGGAGCACACTGTGGAGGTCTGCCTCGCTTGGGCGGAGCCCCGCCGTGTTCTCGTAGCGGCGATCGGCGGCGGCGACCTCTCGCGTCCGGCGCTGGTGCAAGCCATGGTCTGGGGCGAGGAGGAAAGGGACGCCGTCGCCTCCTTCTACGAAGCAGTGATGCTAGGGAAGGTAGTGGGGGTCGGGGGCCACGTGATGGCTCACGGCCACCGTAGACGCGGACCTGTGGACGGTGAGTAATGGGCTAGCTCGCCGTCCGTCCGTCTTATGACGACGACAGGCCGCCGGCCGTGTCGACGGCGGGTTCGTGTTCCACGCGCGCTTCAAAGAGATGTCAGCAACATGGAAGGGGCCCGCAAGGGCCGACGCCCGTCGGGGCTGAGGGTTGTGCGAAAGAGATACGACGGCCTCGACACAAAGGGCTAAGAAGGAACACGGGTGGTTTTTAGTCAGTAGAAGTCCGACACTCCCTTTCGCTCTGCCCAGAGCGGGAGGGGTTATTTGATGATTCCCTACCACCAAAAAAAAAGCCAAGTCACATTCATCATTATCGCTATTTTGTAAAATAGCTTCAATAGCTTGTCCAAGACTCCAAGCCCCTTATAGCTCCTTTGCGGTGTAAATTGCTGCTTCTTCATAGCAAGGAATCTGAAAGAAAACAACAGTTATTTTACTTACGTATGTTGTCACTGTACTCACCCGAGTACAGTGACATTTAAATTACCTTAGTTTTATTTTAGTAATAAATAATCAATTACATTGTTCTTTATAACTTACTCTGACATGTGTTTTATACAAGCAAAATGAAAATACCAACTTCTAGGCAATAATTATTTTATAAAATCAAAAATCATTTACTTACCTCCACAGTGTTTCGGTAACAAAACTTCAACTGACACTTTTTATCAAAAAAAGTTACACTACCCGCGTATTATTTATCAATTTAGTTGGACAGTATGATAATGAAGTAAAATAACAAAAATACCCTCATTAACTTTACGATATTTGTAATTTGCCCTTACGGATATGGCTGTACTCAATCAAGTACAGTGACCTCTAATGGGTTAAGCTGTCGGTCCCGGCTGCCATAATATAGATCTTTGGCAGTCGTTACAGGTAGTCAGTGACCTGAAATTCTGACATCCAGTCTTACCAAAGGGTATCGTATTACCTAGTATTAACTGGGTTGTGGAGGTCAGATAGGCAGTCGCTCCATGTAAAATACTGGTATTCAGCTGCATCCGGTTAGACTGGAAGCCGACCCCAATATAGTTGGGAAAAGGCTAGGCAGATGATGATGTTACATGGGGCGACTGCCTATCTTGATCTTCATAACCCAGTGGGTACTAATACGATACCCCTTGGTAAGACTGGTTGCCGGTTTTTGGGCCACCGACTGACTACCCTTAACGCCTGACAGAGATCTACATCAGACAGCCGGGACCCGGGACCAATGGCTTAACATTCTTTCCGAAACACGGAGGAAACTCGGTATGACTGGTCAGTACTGGTCACTCTTCCACGGACCATCCCAGGCAAGTTACGCTTAGCTTAGCCTGATGACGACTTTATTCTTTGGTCAGAAGCTCCTCCGTCCAACCCAGTGTGGATTTCTTTTCTGCTATATTTTTATCAATACTTACATTTCAGCTCAAACGTTGTAAAGCAAGCTGTCGTAGCTCGTCTAACCCCGTGGGTGTCATAAAAAGGATGGATCAGTTTAAATTGGAAGCAGCTCTGTACATCATCATAGAAACTGTATACTGAGAGTAATACGACATAAGAGTATATCATTATTTCGAAAAATGCAAAAAATATTGAATACAGTTTCCCTGCATCCTTTTTTCTCACCCTTTTACGGGAGAGCGGGCGCTACATGCAACACAAAAGCTATAGTAGGTCGTTGCCCATTTTTCTGTGGGAGTCACTTGCACCGTAGACGCGGGCCTGTGGACGGTGAGTAATGGGCTAGCTCGCCGTCCGGCCGTCGTCATGACGGCAACAGACCGTGTCGGCGGCGCGTTCGTGTTCCACGCGCGCCTCAAAGAGATGTCAGCAAGGAGGGGCCCGCAAGGGCCGACGCCCGTCGGGGCCGCGGTATTTTGTACTAGATTACGTGGCCTCGGCGCAAGGGCAAAGAAGGAACATGGGTTCGGTTTTTAGTCAGTAGAAGTCTGACACTCCCCTTCGCTCTGCCCAAGAGCGGGGGGGGGTCATTCGATGATTTTCCACCCACAAAAAAAAAAAAAAAAGGTTGAGGAATTAGAATGGGGCCGTGAGTGCAACATGTTCCGATCTCCCCTGGTTCTTGTGTCGAGGGCTTGGCTTTGTACGCGCCTGCTGGGATCAATTCTGCCGTCAATAGCATAGTTACAGTAAGTCGGATTTTTGCCAAAAATGAGTTAGATAAACAGCCGTCATCACGATAACGAGATCTACAATTACATCTTACCCATTTGTTTGTATCGCTTTTTATACCAAATTTAACAATTAAAAATTTGCAGTATATCAAGCATTTTTTTTACATCACTAAGCATAATTGCAGTGGGTACCTACACTTACTGCAGAAGTTCTTATTCAGAGTCTCTCGGCCAAAGTACAGTATAACATCTATACGACTATTAAGTTAAGTCATTTACTGCATAAAAAATCGATAGGAGCCTAGCAAAAAGACACTAAGAAGATGTACTGTTTTGATCCTAAGCAGTTTTCCAATATTTTCTAAATGAGTGATCTAGTCATAAAAGCAGCATGCTGCGATACTGTAATTTTGTTAAGTAGATGTCTTTTATGCATCTCCTTCAGATTACATAAAATACAGACAGTAAGATGCGATACTGCACGTATGGTTGGTTAGTAACGATCCTAAGCGTAAGTTCCACATTACTTACCACAAAGACAGTTCGATGCGATATTGCGTTTATGTTAAGGCGACATTAGCTGCCCGCGACCTTGAGCGCGCGTTTAACTCATCGCCTAAACAAATAAGGTTGAAAATGGCGATGCGTTTGACGCTCGTGACTGCCAAAATGAACGATAGTTCGCAGATTTAATTTATTAAAAAAAAAATACGCTGTTATGTTAAAATATTTTTACATAATATGTCTTTAGTTGGTTTAATTTCCTTTCTGATAGTAAAAAAAAAATAACAGTTGTCACTCAAAATATTGAGCATTTCGAGACGAAAAAGTTTTTTCGTGTGATTTTTTTGTGATTTTGTGATATTTTTTTTCGAGGTTCTTGATTACTTTTAGAAAATATTTTTGCATAAGTCTTTTACCTATACATTTGACTATACACTGTATTTTTTTTGGAATTGTAATAAGTAGCAATACGGCTAACTCTGCTACGAAAAACAGGTCGTTTTTACGGTGCCCCTTTAACTGCGCCTTAAGTAACGTAATCCAGTTAACGATGAATCCTTGAATCTTTCCAAGGAATTTGAAGATTAGGTTCTTGCCTTCTTATTGTCGTAGGAGTTGATTCCTAATTAATTGAATATTTTAATTTTGTTACATTACTGTCAAAGAAGAATGTTGTATAATTATTTTACCCTAAATGGTTATAATTTTTGTTATTTACAGTTTAAGTATCTTTAAGATATATAAGTTTTGTTCGATAAATGTTTATACCTAAGTGTTGATTTGATACCGAAGAAAGGATTTATAGTTTTTTTTTAATGTAAAGCTAATTCAATCCTTACATTTAACATCTGTGATTCTAAAATAATTTGTATTGAAAAGACTGAATAATACTTATTAAGTTAACTTGAGTTGAGTGATTAATGTAAGAAAACTAAATTCTTAGTTGTGCCATTTTTAACTGAAAAGACTGATTCAATTAAGTAAAATTAAGAAACGTTATTTTGTGAATTGATAAGTAATCCTAAGGGATACCTAATTGTAAGAAAGAAGTGTGATTTAAACTACCTAAATGTCAATTTCATTCCCTAATTTAGTAAATTTAAACTTGTCATGATTTATCAAATTTTATTGCTAGGTTTTATTTTCAGCAACAGTTACTTAATAACAGAATATCTAAAACAAGTATTTTTTTTTAAATATATTAATTAAAACCAATATTTAATTGTTTTATTATCACTACAGCATTAATTTTATTTTAAATTAATATGGTTACTTAGCACAAATACAGTAAAAAACACACTTCCTGTGTTTATGCTAAGTGTCCCCACCAGATAGTCTCTCGGAGATACTTAGTTTAACTAAAATAATGAATGTATTTTGTCTTTCAATTACTCAGTATTGGTTTCCAAATAAGTAATAGATAGTTTCTGAAGTCTTCTTTCATTTAAGATATCAACCATCATGATCTGATAACAAACAAAGGATTTATGGAAGATTTTCGCACCAAAACTTTAACCGCGTTTTTCTCGAAACCGCCTAAAGCATACTTACTGCAACTATGCTATTGACGGCAGAATTGAAAGAGCGCAGAATCTTATTTGCTTACTAATTGAATTCTATATTGTTTATTTTCGAAGGAGTCGCGCTTTTTGTCCATGTTCTTTCTTCTTTGCAGTGTCAAATTGACTGACCAGAATGAACATTTTTCAACAAAAGTCATTAATCCTGTGTAGGGATCAGTGCCCTGTGCCTAACTCCCCACAATACCCTGGCGACAGGCTTGCTTTGTGTTTGTGCGGTGCAGCAGCGCTCGTTGAGGGCGACCCCAAGCCAATTAAATTGTTGGCAATGCGAACTATTATCATGTTCCCTATTTTCCGTGGAAATGCACACGTGAATTCAATGGTAGTACAAATATAGTATGTTACGTTCACAAACAACGCTCGTTTGCTTGAAAGTCTGCTGGGAAATGATAGAGGTCGCTCCGAGGTTAATTTCTTGTTGGAAACAATTTCTTTTAAATTGTCTTTGTCGGTAAAAGTGTGTCGTGTCATGACTTGATTCTAGGTCCCGTAGGGATGGAATACAACTTAAAACCAGTATTGTTTCTATTCTATGATTATTGCTATCTTATAGCAATAATCTCAAGCTCAAAATCAGTATGATAACTTTAAACGGTTGAGTTAAAATGTTCACAATCATATAAAATGTTCACATAGAATCACAAGTTTGTTTGAACCGGACAGCCTCGAGGTCAAAGAGTCCTCAGGGAAATTTCAAGTTGTCTCGAAAGCCACAACAATTTTGTTTAAGTAGTTACATGAGTCGCTAAAACTCGGAAGAAACACTGTTTCAAATACGGTCCTACAGTTTGCCTGCGAGAATAACTTGCAAGTCAGTGGCTGATTATAGTGTTTTAAACGAAGAAAGAACGAAATTCCCTTTATACTCAATTATAGTTGCAGGATCTGAGATTTGAGTAAGATGATAAAGAAGGAAATTGATAATGATGATGTTACATGTTTAGAATAGTCGCAGTCTATGACTGATGACGTTGACAACTCAACACAAACTCTGCCAAATTAATATTAAATTTCGAATCTGGCACCCAAACGAAGATGATATCAGCGATAGTACCTATTCGTAACTGTTTGGTGTACAGCTACAACATTAATTTTGCTGTATGCGATTAAAGAGTCAAAGATCACGGCGTATTGGTAATTGTTCATTTGCAACCTGTTCCGTTGGCTCGACCCTTGACCCTTACACCTTTTACTTCATAATAATTTTAAATACTATTATAAAAACTCCTCAGAAGTCTGTGGTTTGGTTTAGTTGAGTGATCTGAGCAGCAGTCACTTCATTTTACAGAAATTCACAAAACAAGACCTAGAATGTATACAATATGTCCCAATAGTAGGAAATCTTTTACCACCACTCAATCTGGTCCACTATTGGCCGAACTTCATGAATCTAAAGCACCCAATTTATATTGAAACATGATGAATGCTGCGGAATGAGCTGTTCAGAGTAGACAACCAAACATTTGGCAAGGTTTAACTTTTGTCTTGGAATATTAAACGTCAAATAGCAGATCTGAATCGAATTACGACGACGCTCAATCTGCCTTTTCCGATCCACTTTCACAGTGGCCGAGCAATTTTATGTTCCCTCTCGGCTTCCTTACAAATTACATGAAAGTTTTTCAGTTAGCCATCTTTGAATTTGAAGCTGAATAACATCACCCATCGTGGAGTTGTTAAACTGTTATTATTTCCATCTGTGCAGATAGCGTGAATATTTGATGTATCTTCATGTTCAATTACGTTACACCCTACAACTTTATGGTCGTGCTTCAGTCTTTGACTGATTAACAAAGCCATATTTAATTTGGTTCGACTTCTTCAAAGTAGTCTACTGTATTTCTGTTAGAGGGTATAGCTTTATAAACTAAGGGCCAGGAACATCAGTTCCTTTCGCTTGACCCACATTATATTATGTATCTCCTGTTAGTTCACCGCATGTGGGCTAGTTGAGACTAAAATAGAATTTTCTTTGTTTTATTACGACGGGAACTCTGTTAGATTTTCTTTGCTTCACTAGTTTATCCCATCATTTAAAATGTTAAGTTGATATCTAATATTACCTAATTCAGTGGTTGACTACTTCAAAAATGTTTATAAAATTATTGATTTGACTGTTTTTGCCATAAGTTGTTGGTCGTACGTATTATATCTCGCCTGTTACAAAAACACACAATGCTCAACAGTATGTATAAATGAAAATTGTATGCCTGCTGTGCGGTTTTAATACCTTTTTTGATCTTCAAATTAGGGACCACAATAATCATACTTTATGGTCTGAATATCGTTTCGTATAACAAGTTAGCGATCTCAGGGGACAAGGGGTGTATTGGTAATGAGGTCGCACCCGCAGCGGCTGAACGCTGCGTAGACGCTCAAGCGGGTGACATGATCTATGATAATATGAATGAATGCTCGCTAGCTACGTGTTCTGGTTTAATTAGTGGCGGTAACGATGACCCGGTGACGTCTCAGATAATAGGCCACGATACTATTGAGATTGTTCTCGCTCTGTCTCGTAGAAATTGTCGCACACGATTTCTCTCGAGTCACAGCTTTCTTCATTCGCATCGAACAGCCAATCGATACTGACTCGGTTAAAAACACCTTGAAGAAAACAACTGATTATTTGTCACAACTGCTGAATGATTCGGCCAAATACACAGATTTGTTTCGAGCTGTGGAATTTTGTTTTTGTCTGGGACGAGTTAACTAGAATATAAATTATATTGACTTCATTGATTATATTAACTTTATTGATTCTACCGTCAAGTGGCTTTTTATAGTTATTCCTGTTTGCAACGTCTCTTCTAGTTTGGTTTAGTTTAGAATAATACCCACTGGAGTATATTTGTGTATTTCAGTATTTCCGGCTATACAGTTGTTTGTTGTATAATTAAATAGGTGTGAGATGAGTGCTGTGTGTCGTGTTGCGTCGCTATCACGCGTGTCTCCGGGTCCATTGTTTGCCCGTCGATGAACCATGCTTTGAATATAATTTACTTCCACCCTTTACTGATCAGCAAATAACGTTGCGACGTATTGTTCTCTACTCTTTGTTCCGCGACCGCTTCAACTGCGCACTGTTTTTCTTTTACATAATTAGTAATTATTTATTTCGTTCACATTATCTTTACGGTATTTTAATTGACCGGTGACTACGCAGTAGCCTTAACGAATCGGCTGAGCCTACCTATAAAAATATATCAGATGTTTCGGATAACAAACAGGTATGATAAATATTTATAAGATTTGTAGAGTTTATCCCTACAAACTGTACCGACCGAGGAGGAGTGACAACGCGCTCGTGTCACGGCACCTTGCCAAATGTAACATGTTGATATTCAAATCTAAGGTTAATCTAATGCTGGTTTTATTGATATTTACCGTGACCACGGCTATTTGAACAAGCTCCTAACGATTTCCGCACGTATTAATCGGCTTTCATGCACTCGAGTAGGCGTCATCGCTACGTCGAAATAAGACGTATGTCGTTCTACACAGAACAAAGGAATCGTAGGAAGAAAAAGGGAGATCCCAAACATAACAACGGCGACAAAGGGCCGCCCTTGCTTTCAAAACGGGACCGAAATGGTGCATCTACTAACTGGGTCAAGCTCGCTTGCGTTGGGTCGCCCGCCACGTGCTCCCCCCCTCTGCCACTCCCCTCTTGATACTCATCATTCACAAATACACCCAAACCTGATGTGATACCGTCTATTTTTCCTTGTGTTTATTTCTAGTAACATCGGCCTTGTCGAAGCCACGATATACGAATCTATCTACCTCAATTCTATTTGGTACTCTAGCCCTTTGTGTTAGAGTTAAATTTTGTTGAACACGTAAGTTTTGTAATTACAAACAATGAGTTGTTCATAGTGACTGAATTGTTTTTCAAGGAGGGCAAGGAAGGAAGGTGTTTGCATTTAAAATTTCTGTGGTCAGGAATTCGAACGGGTCAAGTTTGGAAGCAAAATAGAGCATTGTAAAACTAGGCTGGTGCTTAACGAAATGTTTTGGTACAAAAAGATGTAAAGATCTGTCTCCATCGACGAGAAAAAAGTACATTAAGAAAATCAAGTACCACCTCTCAAAACTAGATTTAATTGACTGTGAAACGCCCAACTCTACTCAGGGGTTTTCATCTCTTGCCTCTTTGTTCGCTTGTCCATTGTCCAAGAATGTATTACCACACCACCATACCTATGTCTACCGCCAAGTTTCGTATAATTACTGGAATTGTTCGGTGTAGACCTGAAATATCTCGGGTTAGGTGCTGAGGTGCTTCTGATATTGCATATGCCAGAAGGCAGACTTGACTACTTAACGTTCTCTAATAACCACATCAATAATATTAAACGAGTATGATTATGGAAACAATTTATTGATACCCATACAATTGAAGCTATGCTGCAAATGTGAATTATAATTGGATAAGTAGTAAGTCGGCTGTGCATAATATGCAACAGAGCGCTAGGCTGTGGATAGTGAAAGTGAGCCTGTTGCGTTCGTGACATACTTTTTGATTTACTACCGTTATTGAAAGTCCCCATTTTTCTTTCCACAGGCAGTTTAATAGTCCAAAGGGAACAGCTCCCTGAATGCGACCCTCGTGCTTCGATAAATAAAGTGGCGTTTGAAACTGCTCCTCGCTTATCTATAGTTTCCGCTTCCGCGTTAAAATTGGTGTTTCGCGTTTGGCTTTATGAAGCGCTGACTGAGCTTGTCCGTCCATTCCTGCCACAAATACATTCCTTATGATTTCATGAATGTCTGCAATTTTGTTTTGATATACGCATTACGTTTGTGTCTGAATGTTTCTTAATGATTTATTGTCAGTATTTTGGTTCCTTTTATTTGTCATTTTAAGTTTATTTTCTAGTCTAGTACTTCAAATCGAAGCTCACAAAATTACAAAAAACCTGAAAATATACTATTGGAGGAAGCAGACTAATGTATGCTTAATGTATGCTTAATGTATGCTTTGCATTTTTTCTTGTTGTACAACAAGAAAACCATATTTTTGGGTTAACCGGTTGTTATATCATATTCCAGTTTGGGCATGCCAACGGAATCATAATATTATTCATTTATTCTTTCAAGTCGCCTCGAATGACATTAGTTACGTAATCGTATAAATGCAA
Source organism: Diarsia mendica (assembly GCA_949316265.1). NCBI lineage: Eukaryota > Metazoa > Arthropoda > Insecta > Lepidoptera > Noctuidae > Diarsia > Diarsia mendica. The sequence continues at coordinate 22,942,767 of OX438902.1, read as the reverse complement.
TAATGTAGGTAGCAGTATCTAGCCTCAACAAATAATTAATTGTTACACTATTATCGGTATTGTCTGAGTGAAAGAGGTCAGTGAGTGCTTATCGCGTTGTTTTTATCGGTGCCAAATTATTAGTCTGTGGCGACTGGCGATGTAGGTCGAAGACAGCCCATGGTAGGTCAAGTTCAGTCTGCTTGCGTCGCCATACGACTCCTTTCTTTTTCACTTGCTGTTAGGTCGTTAATCTCGTTCTGTAAGCCATAAGCCAAGCAAGCCTTCCATGCCTTACTGCCCTGATCTCCTAAATCGCGCCAAGTATAGCTAAGTCTTGTAAAGCACAGACGTTTTGGCTTGTATTGTTATTACTATTAGTCACGCCACAAGAATCAAAAACGCTTGAATCGTAATGATGACGGTCAACGCCTTTACCTGGCAACTATTTATTTCGTTCAGTCTCGTGATTTCTATGTAAGTATTGATAAATGTGCCCACTTCATGTGAAGCTAAGTCAGGTGCAATTTTTCTCCGAGTAGGGTCAATTTATTCAGCCGAAACCCGAGTACATAGTCGTAAATAAAGTTCGATACGTTTGGAAAAGTTCTTGTCATTCACAGAGCTCGTTACTGTTGTGACAAATAAGAACCATTTCCTCCACGTCCTTTTCTGTATTTTAGAGTTTCAATACATGTGTGACATAACTTTGATCAATAAACTGCTGGTGGGGTTGTAGCTAGAAAATAATTTCCCTGAGTGTAACCAACCCCACACATTCCAGAAACCTTTATTTTCAGTATTCATGATGGCTTTGCATCGACTAATGAAGTTCTATTTTCAGGTTGCCAGGTATATTTCCGACCTTACTATTTCTATATTTAATTTATTTTATTCTAGTTGAGAGTGAGGGTTACTCTTTTTAAAACATATTTAAATGCAAATGCACTAGTCGTACTTATGTACTCGTGTTTTATTTAACTTTTCATAAAAAATCCAGAAACTCAGCGACTTCGCATTTTCACGACTCTTACATTGCAATTTCCATAGACATCGACAAAAGATAAGCTTGCACATTTCCGCGTCACTGCTGAAGCGGCTGACGATGTTGATTATGTGACGGTGTGCAATGTTGTTATGAAATACATGATAAATAAATACGATCGTATTGAAACCCGAGTCCTCTCCTTGAGTGAGGTTGCGTATTGCGACACCGACATTGAGTCTAATATTATATCGGACCGTGTTACTACGCTAATTAATGCAATTTTAAATCAATTTGTCTTTGTGCAACGATTTTCTGCAGTTCTCCGAATACATAAGATTCAATCACGTTCGTTCGGAAACAAACAGAGCACCTCCCATAAGAATATTCGGTTTCATCAATCAGAACTCATTGGCGAAATATTTCAACATTTCCGAGAAGACACAGACTCTGAGATAAATTAATTTACGTGCAGGGCGATACATATATATTATTCAGACGCTGTCTTATTATATTCCTTCGTGGAAATTTTCATTCTCCGACTGTGTCAGTCAAGAGTTCAAGACAATATAAAGCTTTTTACATTTTCCCTCACGAATTTAGCTTCTGAAATGTTTTCAAAAGGCATTTCCTATTCATCAGCTAAAATGTACATATTTTTAGAAAAGTGCGCGATTCTTTCGTGTACTAAAGGTTGAGTTGTTCCTTTTGCATATTCAATAAGCGTGCCACAGCCACTAGCAACAAACTTGTGATTAGCGAGGCAGTAGTCGGAAAGCAATCAGTGGTTGGCACGCGACTCGTGGCGTGGCCATAGCATGTCTTCATATAAATTGAAGTCGACAAGCTTGTCTCTGCGGCAGGGACACGCATCGCGTTTTGTTTCTCAACTTTGTTCGTTTACATTACTAGTGTTTGGGTTCTTTGAGTACCCCATAAAGCGTCGGTAGCTCATTGGAACAAGGCTGTTTTTGTTTGTTCGATAACGATGCAATGATGGTTTTCCATCAGCTTTTAGTACTCGCAAGTTTGTTTCCTGTTTCCTTTTACCTTTACAGTAATGACGTAATTCTGCAGAATGATTACTAAGAAAGTGAGATTACAAAACTCCCCATGCATAATTGCTAATAACCAGTAATCATGGAACGAGTTTGTTTCATTTTCATGAAAGTAACGCTCAATTAGCTGTCATTAAGACTTAAAACCAAGGAAATGTAAAATGTTACGGTACAAGAACCAGTGAACAATCGGTTATGATGGAAGTGAATGTAAGCGAAAGTTATGTATCAAAACTAAATGAATCCTAAACAGCATTGATAGTCTAGGCAACAAACGCCTTTTTGATGAAGTTTTTTCAGCAGTCTCCGAAAATTCTGATTGAGGTGTCATTCGATTCGGAATGGCATCCAGATGATTTTCAAAGAAAAATGAAGTTCCGCTTGCAAAAATTGCAAAAGTTATTAACAATTAACTAAAAAATTTAAAATGGGTTTAGTGTTTTGCAAATATCTCAAAACCTAATTATTTTTTTTTAAATTTGAAATAAGATTCAAAAAGGGGAGGAAATTTCCTAAAGAATGTTCTAACTTTTGGAATTGTAGGACCAATATTAATAACTTTCCGATCGGGTTGAAAATACGCCCGAAAACTGGTACTCCGTCTTGCGCAAGCTACGCTCCATTCGGACCTTTAATGAATAAATGTTATTTAAACTTATTAAATATGAAAATTAAAAATTGAAAAAATTCAGGCGCCTGCAGGATAGATCAATACACAATAATCTGTGATCTAAAAATTTATATTTTTACTTACTTTATATTTTTTTTCTCGTTTTACTTATTGTCACAAAAACAGAATGATTCTTTTTTTTTTCATTTAATTTTTTTTACAACTTTTTTTTTAATTTGAAAAAAAAACAAAATCATATCTGTTTTTGTGACAATATTAACTTATTGTCACAAAAACAGATATGATTTTGTTTTTTTCATTAAATTTTTTTTTCAACTTTTTTTTTAATTTGTAAAAACAAAATCATATCTGTTTTTGTGACAATAAGTAAAACAATAAAAAAATTGTAAAGTAAAAATTTATTTGTTTTTAACAAATTGTTTATTACATAAACAATGAAAGTTTTAATAAAACAATATTTTTTTATTATATATCGAAAAGAAAAAACAAATAATGGTGATTTAAAAAAAATGATACCTTAATATTAATTAGAAGTGGGAGAAAATAATTGTTAATCAACAAATGCGTTTTTAAGCAATAAAACATTTTTTTTTAAAAACTGTTTTTTTTAAAAAAATCATGATTATTATCAAAGATTACGATATTTAAAAAAAACATTAAATTATCTCATAAACAACGCATTTGTTTATAAAAATATTTTAAAAAACAGGATATAAAAAATATAAAAAACCATTTTTAAGTAGCTTCTGATCATACAAAAACGGTTCAATAATAATATAATAAAAAAAAAAGATTTTTTTAATGTCTAATGAAGGTTTGAAATTTTTCATTTCAGTAAATTGTTAATTAAAAAACGAAAATTAACATTTTTTTAATTTTTCCAACGAGAGCCTATTCTAAGACCTTTGATAAATAGCTCCACGAAAGGAAAAAAATCTCAAATGAATAGTGTAATAATTATCGCACTTGCAATGTCAGTGTTCGTGCTACAAAAAATTGTTAATTAATTAATGGATAACTTATTGAAAATTCGCGATAAAAATTTTTAGATCACAGATTATTGTGTATTGATCTATCCTGCAGGCGCCTGAATTTTTTCAATTTTTAATTTTCATATTTAATAAGTTTAAATAACATTTATTCATTAAAGGTCCGAATGGAGCGTAGCTTGCGCAAGACGGAGTACCAGTTTTCGGGCGTATTTTCAACCCGATCGGAAAGTTATTAATATTGGTCCTACAATTCCGAAAGTTAGAACATTCTTTAGGAAATTTCCTCCCCTTTTTGAATCTTATTTCAAATTTAAAAAAAAATAATTAGGTTTTGAGATATTTGCAAAACACTAAACCCATTTTAAATTTTTTAGTTAATTGTTAATAACTTTTGCAATTTTTGCAAGCGGAACTTCATTTTTCTTCGAAAATCATCTGGATGCCATTCCGAATCGAATGACACCTCAATCATAATTTTCGGAGACTGCTGAAAAAACTTCATCAAAAAGGCGTTTGTTGCCTAGACTATGAATAGATTTGACTTGGCAACGGAAAATGTACAAATGAGTACATAAATAAACGTGGGATACTGGCGTAACAGCCACGCTTGGCAGACCAATTGGTGATTGCAATGTTATTAGTATACAGGTGAATGCTGCCCCGCGTGTTCTTTACTACACATGTGGATATGATTGCTGAATTGCCTTTTACGGCACGGATACTAATGGAAACGGGATCTTATGCCTAGTATCTATGCCATTGTTAGCTTTTAACTATGGTTATATCGAAATGCTGTTTACTGTGAAGTTAGTACTCGGCTGGGATTGTCTCCAAAGTGATTTGTAACTTGTCGATAACCGTTTGTGTCCGTATTTTAAACCGCAGCTCCATCGTTTTTGGCTACCGTCCCGGTGGGGATCTTAAACACGAAAGATTAATGAGCATAGGCCTCTTTTACTGAAACCGCAATGCGATTTTTTGCTGCGAACACTTTTGTATTTAGTATATCTTCGGTTTCTTTGCAATAGTAGCATCATGATAGAAGAACATGGGCGCAAAGGGTATCAACTGCTTATCTGGTGCGCAGTTGAAAGATCACTCGAAGGAATTGGGTCACTGGGTCGCTATGGTGCTTGTGCACAGGCTTAGAATGGGCCTTGGAAAAATAAATTCTTATATTTTACAGTCACATTCTGTTTAGAAATTCTTTGGCGTGTTTTAAATATAAAACCCTAGAGAATAGTGACACTGGATCGAATAAATAGGCGTTAATGTTGCTGGTCTGTGACGGGTCTTTTGTTTCTCTTTGTAACCTCGTTGTATGTGAAGGCTTACCCCCTATTCACTCAGTTGCTTACTGGAGTGGTATCGTAGCATTACATCACATAGATTCCTGCGAGAACGCTTTACTTCATTATTAATTCAACGTTAGTCCGCCATGATTGCTTTCGTTGCGGTTTACAAACATGCTTTGCGAATACTCGATTCTCTTTCCCAGTTTTATCGTAAATCGGAGAGCAAAATGTTTGATTTCTCAAGGATTGTATTGCTTCTATTCATGAGCGGTTTTGTTGATATTAAGTACTCAAGATTGACGCTGGAGAAACTAGTACCTGTTTCTCTGGTTTCATTAGTTATCTTTTTTGGTTATCAACTTATAACAAACGATGTGCCTTTATGATAGATATGATAGATGAATGTACAAAAACACCTATTCCTTCAAGTTTATTTACGTTATAGTTCCGACTTTCAGATTTCTCTAATTTAGTTAGTTCTACTCTTAATTTAACGCAGTTTTGTAAAAGTTTATTAGTTTAGTACAAAACATTCAAATCTGTGGAACTAAGTAGCTTGAACGCTCTATTTTACAAATTACCATAAACATTATTACTACACCAACAGTACCATGTTCTTTGTTAAGTCGATTTTAGAATTTATGCTGCCTTTTGGAGTCTCTTTATTGAAGTTCAATTTAAGCTGGTTTCAAAGTTTCAACTCCACCCTTTCCAAGTTAGATATTATATGAATTCAGTCCCGAAAATCCCGTTAGCGAGTTAGCGACCGTTCAAGTTTCAGGTGAGCCAACCGGCAACCACACGTCCTTCTTACATGATAATCGTGAGATTAAGACATTGAAAACGCTAGCTTGTGTGTTAGAGGCAGCGTACAAAGGATTTGTGTCGAAACCTGTAGCTGAGTTAATTTAATTTGAAGTAATCGCTCAGATGCGGCGGGAGCGAGGCCGCGCCGCATGGCAACCCGTCCACGCGCTAATTGTTTCTACGCGCACGTCAGCCGATACCTTTGCCATATTCTATGCACTTATACGCTGCAGTTTTTTTTCGTCTACAGTTATTGACGTTTATGGCTCTGTCCCTGTTTCACCCTCGGCTTTCACGCTCCGCCATACATTTTCACAGCGCTTCTCTTTTATTTTGGTTTCGTTTGCATTATGACGTTTATGGCATCAAGCCGTTTCCCCTTTACTAAAGTTCTAACAGGTTATAAGTTTATAACCTAGGCAGTTCAAGGGGTTTTGTATTCGTTTCAATAAATCCTTCGACTGTTATTGTTATTTTCCGTATCTTTCTTTTTTTATGCTGACGTTTTTATGTTTTAATATGAAAAAATATTTTCCTTTATCTTAATCATTTTGTATTTCTTTGTTTGTAAAGGTTTTGATATCTTTGTTTAGCACTGTTTGCGTGCAATCTAAGTAATACAGTTGAGGAAAATCTACACAATGCGTTGTGTTAACTTGATTTATTGTGTTTTCCGTCAGAAAAAAAAGTAAGTACTTATACCTAATCTTATCTTATCTATGTATTACCTGGTTTCTATTTAACATCATTATTTATTATGTCTCCTTCCGTATCCTTACGGACTAATTAGCTCCATAATCAGTACCAATCGTTATCTCATTATTATCATGATACCTGTTCGTCACCGCGCAGGATACGCTTCTGTTTGAGGAGGGGGAGACCTTCACAGTGTTTAGAACAATTAATTTCCCACGGCTATACAAAATACACATTTTGCAAGAAACAACACATTCTGCCCTGCACAAGTGTTTATCGCAAAGTTATTGTTTTAGTTTATGTACTGAAAGTAGATTACTCGTTGGTAAGGCTTAGAATAATCATAGTATTAACTCTAGAAGTAATCAGTAGCATAGATAATATTCGGCTCCATAGCACCACTATGCTCTAAACGCTCGTGTGCCGGTAGTCAGGACATTGCATGACCACGCCAGCGCATGCATCCATTGCTGCCGCGGCTTTCCGTTCGAGGAAGCTTGAGTGGCATTTGCGCGCAATGTAACGTAGCTAACCGGGATCATCGTGGAGGGCGCGTTGGGGCCGCAGCTTGCATAGCGGCATCTCGTGGGCGTCTCGCCGAGCAGCCAGATGCGTAAGTGGTGTGTATGGGGTCCGACTGTGGATCGTATTAATGGACATGGATGTTTTCTCTATTTGTTGTAAGGTGGGACGCAGGGCCCGGGCCGCCGACCCCACCTGCCCTACCTCCACTTACGCCTCTGGATGTATCGTACGTCAACATACATACAACTATATCTGTGCCCACGCATCTTGCTAATAAACAGTGCTAATTCATTGTGCGTGTTTACAATTTAAATAATAACGAGTATTATATCGTGTACGTCACTGAGGCGTACAATTTACAAGTATCCCGTGAGAGGTGGTGGCGCACAAAGAGGCGTGTGCCGTGTGGGAGTCACACGGCCGGCGCGGGACTGTTTGTTAGCAACTGCGTGTCACCGTCATTGTGTGTTCTGTAACTTCTCGGGAAACGTCTCGAGTGTCTTATCTCTGTATGCTTTTCTTCTAGTCCCGTCGACATGTGCTTTGGCTTTGTCAAACGTTCCAGATTAGTGCATGTTTACGTACGCGCGGCGCGGCCGGCGACGCGATCCGCACTAAATTCAAACGTATGGCGGTGTATGAGTGCGTTCACGGAGAAGCGAATTTATACGCGATTGCTTGAATTTGAGGCGGCGGCCGCGGCGGCGAACGCGGCGGCGGCCGCGGCGACGGACGCGGCGATGCACGCGGCGGTTTATTCTCGATGAAGCGATGCCCGCGACGGAACTTGGCCTTGAAAATTCGCGGCGGCCGCCGCCGCGGCCGCCGCGCCGCGTCTCTATGTACACCGTCGTACATTGCCATACGTTTGTGTTTGCGCGAACGATGATATCTGCCGCTGCACGCATCGCCTGTCCGTGAACACAAAATTCGCTCGACGCGTCGCTCGACGCGTCGCCGGCCGCGCCGCACGCCGCGCCGCGCGTACGTAAACATGCACTTAGCCAGACGGCTCGCTTTTACGTCAAGCTCGAATATGCCCTCTGCGTCAGTGACATATTGAGCGGAGCACATGTCGACTTATTTCTGTCACTCTGCTAGAAATGTTGGTAGTACGCGATCAATATTTCACGTTCGCACATTTACATTCATGCTATATTTGTTTTATATTTAATCTATATTATTTCCTAACCCGATTACTGCTACTCATAACATAACTTTAACCTGTTTTCAACCAAACCGTGAATGCATGATTGTGATTTATTTGCATATTACTGTTGAATTGTCATCACACGTGGAAGTCGTGCACAGGGAACTGTTGTATAATAATATAAATGTTGTTATTGTTTCTACATAGTTTCATATGTCAGCGTTATTTACTGCTTCCTACTTCTGATATTTGCATGTTGACTAACGCGTGTTTCATACGGTGGCTCATTACAGTCTCGACTGGCATTTTCTTTCCTTTTGTGACTGTCTTTATAAACTTGCTAATTGATGACAAAAACTACGTCGTACTAAGTTAGCAAGTCACGTAACTCGTAAATCTTCGAGATAGTATTATTACCCGACAGTTCTGTAGGTGCGCACTCCTCCGACACAGATGCGTTATTGGCTCATAAACATTCAGATAAGGCAGTGGATGTAAAGCACGGCCCGGCTAGGCGAACACTCCAGGCGCTGTGATGCGCATCGCTCCGGGAACGGAATGTCTTAATCGAGAATGAGTGACTCACGCGGGCACTCCGCCTCACTATCGAGATGCAACACTTCCTGCTTTTGCTTTCCAGCGCACGCATACTAACGCAATAGCGTTTGCATGGAATCCTGCATGCACGACACGATACAGTCCACTCATATTCCCGTTAGAATATCAATATACCAGTGCCGTGTTAGCCCGTGTGTCCCAGCTACCAGAGTAGGAAATCAAAGCAGTGTAGCACGTAATCTGTGCTCGAGTACGAACATTATCTCTTGGGCGTGAGTCAGTGTTGCAGCGGTCCGCGGTACACGGTACAACGGTAGCCACCTGCAGCCGGGGGCAACGGTCCGCTAACGATTGTGGCTAATTCTGTCCATACTCATACGCGCACACCGCGAGCGGTTGTTTTTCCCTAGTCTCCCATTGTTCTTGCCAAGTGACGAGCGACGCGTTGCCTTGCTCGTTTCGTCGGATTTACAATTAGGTGTGGCCTACTTAACTAAATAGAACGAGACAATTACTTGGAGGAAATCTGAGATTATCATAATTGGTGGTTGCGTAAAAATGTAGTAATACTTCACGTTCAGTTCTGTTCAGTTCTGAGTCATGTTACTGATAAATACATGCAAGTGGTTTTAAGAGCAGTCTTCACGACCTTTTCCAAAGTAGAATATTCCAATGTAAAACAGAAGAGCTTTCTATTTTTCAATTTATTGAAACCCCGAAGGATAGAAGTTGCAGTAAATGCTTTAATGCGGGCCAGCCTATCATTATCTCATTTATTATTGATGCCCATGGTTTGCGACGACACGGTGGACAGCGCATTATTATTGCAGAACACGTTTCCAGAAATATCGGCAGCATTATTCGATACATTTCCAGTATGTTGGAGCTCTACATAGTTGCGTAAACACATCGTTTTAAATTCGTAGTCATATTGTTTGCTGTCTGACCCAAAGGGCCATTTGTATTGAATACTTTGCGTTTTAGTGAGCTTACTTAGCTCCTTTGTTTGGTAGGAAACGCGGGTGTGTCGACCTCGCGTACGCCTTGACATTTGTCGAATGGTTCGCAAGAGTACAAGACCAGTTGGGCCGACGCCAACGCACCAAGCTTTGCCATCACAGCGCAGTATTCCGAGATACAAGCCCTTGAAGGCGCCCTTTCATGGTGTGCTGCCATTCGTAACCGATTCGAAAGTCATGCTCATAAAAATGTTGCGCCTGATGTATCCATTAGCGATAATGTACAAGTCAAGTGTTCCCAAGTTATCGAAGGTCAAGATTGCGAGTGACGGGAGCCGGGTTGATGAACTGATGATATTCTCATCAAGCACTGACACCTTGACATGGACAGGACATGTTTAGATACTCCAGTGTTCACTGGACTTTGAAATTATCTCACTTTGATTTAGTTTTGGATTTTGGAGCATAAATACTGTGGTGGGTGCTCTTATTAGATTCGTAATTGACCAGGGCCCCGAGTCTGCTATTCAATAGTGTCAGAATGGTCGATCATTGATCTCATAATGGTTGATTGATGACAAGCCAAAAAGTACCTTATGCCTGTCGACTTAAGGTACTTTTTGGCTTGTCGTAAATCAACCATTATGAGATCAATGATCGACCATTCTGACACTATTGAATAGCAGACTCGGGGCCCAGGTATCCGCATAATCAAACGGGCCGAACTCAATATGAGTTTGTTAATTGGCTCTATTCAAAATCGAGAACGTGATTTCGTCAATCTGCCGCTGCGTAGTACGCACTGCGTAGTTCTTAACTGGAGTTTTATTTCCGACGTCTTAAAATAAACAATATCTGGGACACGAGTTGGATAGTGGCTATGGAATTAAAGCGATTGGATGTGGATTGTTCTTCGTGGTCGGAACCGAGCCCTCTTTATAATGGTTGCATGTAATGAGTCAGTCCTTTTGCCGTTTGATGTCAATGTAGCTTCGAAGGTAACGCTCTATTGATTCCTCGAAGGCTTTGTGCCTTTGTTTGTCCGGTCATGTATGTAAATACTTCGACTTATTTATGATTCTTTGTAGTCTTAAACAAGTTGAGTATTTAGGCAAATGCGACGTTGTGCGGTTTCCTTCATCCTATTTAAAATAAATTACAGTTGGTTACTACCGTAATTTGACGCTATATCCACATTGTGGTGCGAATTGCTACGATACAGTCATTTAGCACATATTCTTTTCGGTCAAACACCCTGATTAGCATATCCAACACTCGAAACTGCAAATCTCTTTGCGTCAAGATGTCAAAATTCTTCAACAAAATGCATGTTGCTTTGAAGCTCGTTTTAGAAACTGCCATGTATCATGGAGCGAGTGTTTCGTCCCACTCATATCCAGTGGTTTTATCTACGCGTTGTTGTGTAAACACGTGGCGGTTCGTTAACCTGTGTTGATGTGCTCATGCGTACGAGCAACCGGCGCAGCTGGGTGTGTGCGTGCGCATCACATCACATCGCGAGGAAGCTCGGGATGGATGGAAGCGGTTCGTGGAAACGGGATGATACTATACGTTCAATTGTTTAGTGTTTAGTCCGTTATTGTTATTGATTAGCACGAGCAGTTTCAACTGATTTTATGCTTCCGCGTCAGCATTGGATTTCTATTTCTAGAATAATTTGTTTCGATTGACGTTTAGTGTAGGTTCGTAATTATTTACGTTTTATGTTTCGATGGTGCCTAAGAATGCCTACGTTTAGTCGTCTCTTGGTCTGCAATCATTACGTAGTCTACCAACGTGTGTGCTGCTATATTGTTTCGCTGATAGATAACTGACAGCCAGTACAGCACAGGCATATCGTTCAGGTCTGCTCGCCACATTAACATAATTTGTCTTATAACTCGAATCGTGCTCATTATAACATGAATCAAAGGCATGATACAGAACGGCACAGTCATCAACATTAATTCGTCCGTTGGCCATTGTTCCACGTGTTTGTGACCAAGCGTTGGCGTGTTGGCCGCCAACATTATGTAGTGTTGTATCGTTTCAAGTGTTTGGCCTTGTGATAGACTAATCGTTTTTCACAATACCTATGAGAGTCATTCAAATGTGAGCCGTAGTTTCCTCGCTCAAGTTATAGTTTCGCTAGTTGGAAATATTATGTAGTTTTGCTCTGCATTTTTGTTGACCGCACTCGCAGTTGGTGTCCCATAATTTATGGTATTGTTGAATTTAAATCGTGTTTACTTTTTAGACTGAGGTCATTAGCATTCCCCATTGGCCTTGTTTTAGAATTCGTCCAAATTTCGTATTTGGCTAACGTTCAGGATGTTCGTTCGTAGATTCAAATTATCGGACACTTGTTATTCGCGTATGTTGATTTGAACAGATGATAAGTGTGCTATGTTATTTGTTACCAACTTTCTGTTTTCGAATTGTAAAGATTTTGTTGAACCACAAGTCGTCGATAACTTTGTAATTTGAATAACTACACAAATTGCTTGCGGTTTACAGGCTACTGACTAGTTCTGACAAACAAACGTTTCAGCACTTCTATTTACGCGTCTTGGTTATATCACTATGCAGATCCATAACACTTCTTCCAAAAACTTTCATATTTGTTTAAATATTAAAAAAAAAATAGTAATAAAGACGGTTGCCAACTCCTGATTGGCTTCTCAAGATAGGTACTTGGCTCGGTAAATAAAGGTATTTATATAAAGTCGGGGCTTTTCACTGGTAACTGGAGTGTTCGCTCTTAATTAATGCGGGAAAGTGGTCCATCGAGTTACTTTGCCTCCTCACGCCACGTATGGACTGTCGATCCCCCGGCTCTTCGTGGCGATTGTGAAAAACTACTAATTTCCATATAATAGCTTAGCAGCTAGTCAAGGGTCGATATGACACAATTTATTTGTCCATCCTTTAGTCGTTCATGAGAGTTTTGCTACACTTTTGCAACAATTTCACCCTTCGCAATACGGGTACAAACTGGGACGCTGTGTACACGATATTGCACTTATACAAAGAGTTGATGTTCCCCTGCACTTGAGTTCCTTCTGACCTGATTAATCACAACTATGCGTCACACTAACAGCTTGCATATACTTTCATTTTTGGACCTCTACACAAAGTCACTTTCTAAGTCAAGCTCTAAGCATACAACTTTAATATTGCTGTTTACTTGTTCTATAGACTATGTAATTAACAGTAACTATAGTTGAAAGTGGCTTTGTTTGTATTTTACAACTCACTAGCATTTTTTTCGCTTCAAACTTTTAAAACTTCTGACAAAACCTGTTCTAAGAGTGACAACCCACTATCAAGCGAACATATACATATAGCTCTCTTATTTCACATACACATTTTTCGACGCGGTATCAATCGAAAAGGGTTTTAAACCCGGTTTTTAATCGAACCAGCTCATTCAGGCTGGCTCAAGAAAATTTTGCGTCGATAAATGTGGTTACTCCTGGCCCGGTATCTACCAAAGTGGAGAGGAGTGGAGACGAGAGGACATGTGCAAAAATCGGCCAATCACATTAGTTAAAATTGACATCTGGTCTTTCGCTCTTTCTGTGATTGGTCGAATTTGGCACATTTCCTCTCCGCTCCGCTTGTGTCCACTTTAGTGGATACCGGGCCTAAACCTTGCTACTAACGATAGAAATCTTGGTAGTGCTATGAACATGGAACGGTGTGGTGTGCAGGTCATGGCAAGACACACAAGGACGCGGCCAGCGTGCGCGCCACGCACCCCATCCCGGCCGCGTGCGGGCTGTACTACTTCGAGGTGCGCATCGTGTCCAAGGGCCGCGATGGGTACATGGGCATCGGATTGTCCGCGCATGGAGTTAACATGAACAGATTACCTGGTAAGTGAACGAGGCAACTGCAGGCTTCGAAAGAACGTATTTTTTGTGGTTTTTGGTTCGATAGGATCCATCAGATTTATGTGTAAGCTGAGGTAGTTTAATATAATAATCGTTCATCCTTTCTGAACCACTGACTGACATTATCAGGAATAAGCGTGACTTCACAAATCTGTCATAAATATTAAAGTAATTATTATAAGTTTCATTATAAACATTTATAAGTTTACCTACCTGCTTGGATCCGCTACATAGCCTATTGTGTGGTTAGCAGGTAGTGGAAGCACAAAAGAGACTGATTCATCTTAGTTTAACGGTCGACAAGACATTTATCAAATAAATTGACCATGTCAAATGAGCTTGCTTTTTATTTTTTTTTATTTTCGTCGTTCAGGATTTACTTAACTTACAGTTTTGTTCTGAGATGTATACAATATGAGCCTCTTTTTACGCCATTTTTATGACCACCCTGACACCATTTTTTCCTATTTACTATAATTCTCTTTTCGCCTCCTCATTCCAGGCTGGGACAAGCACTCATACGGTTACCACGGCGACGATGGACACTCGTTCTGCTCCTCGGGCACAGGCCAGCCCTACGGACCCACCTTCACCACCGGTGACGTCATCGGCTGCGGCGTCAACCTCGTGGACAACACCTGCTTCTACACCAAGAACGGACACCATCTCGGCATTGCCTTCAGAGGACTACCCGTACGTTTGATAAGTACATACAATTCTGTCGGGGCTGCGGGTTGTTCAAAAGAGATACCGCGGCCCCGGACACAAAGGGCCAATAAGGAACATGGGTGGTTTTTAGTCAGTAGTAGTCTGACACTCCGTACCGCTCTGCCCAGAGTGGGAGGTGACATTTGATGATTTCCCAAATTACCACCCACCAAAAAAAGGGCATACAATTCTGGGGCCTTGTCATAATCGGAAGGGTTTATGGTGCAAAATCCTATGACTTATGTATGACTGTCAAAAATAAATGCCCCTACAGCCCAGTTTTAGGGAAAGTAGTGCTAAGGGGAAACTGGCATTATTAAAAAAAAAAGACTTTAGAAATGACCGCGACAAAAAAACTAAACCCCAGTCGTCTTTAGCTTCCTTTTGTTTTTACGTTATACCAAAGTTTGTCGATGAAGATTGTGAAAGTCATGATTCCATTAGTTTCCTAAACCATGAATAGTAAGTACATATTTTTTTAAGGTGATGCTGTCTATAACTACACAGTTACACACACATCGGTATTGCTAAGTAACTTCCTGATATCCTACAAGCCCATGATGTCCTTGTACCAACGATGTCGTAGTGGCGACAGCTGCTCACTCCTACAGTGTACAATATCAGTGGCATCTCGCGTGGGTTGCCGACAACCGACAAGACGTGCAACTAGCTTACTGATTTATGTACTGATCGCAGCTGGGATTATTCTGCTATTATATGCATCATTGTGAAAAGACGCTCGCAATGGTGTTTGTGCCTTGAATGTCTATTCAGATCCTGTCACTACGTTTAAAGAGTTCTTAAGCATGAAGAATAATTATGGTCTTTGTGTTCACAAAGCAATCGGATTCACTACAGTTTTTTTTTAGTTTTTAGAAATTTAAACTACCTGAAACATTGTTTCTTTTCTTTACTGTCAGTCTTTATTCACCTTTATTGTCCAGGCCTTCCTTTGTTTATATGTGGGGTTAACAGTGACTTACCATACTCAAGTGTACACACGGCTACACATCAAGCTATACAAAACCAGTTAATCTTGGCCTCACTTTACTATTCTTTTCGCACAATGAACGATCAGATTATACTGGTTTTGTATAGCTTGGTGTGTAGCCGTGTGTACCTATATATGACACGGAGAATGTTACAGTGATGGGAGGAGACTGCAAAGATTCATCCTAAAACTCGCTCTGTCACATGCAGTTTACCTTAATTAAAAACAATAATAAATCAAAAATATATAAAAATCTATACAAATCGTGCACCTCCTTTCACGTTTCCTAAGTGACAAATATAGGTTTATCAAAAATAAAATATGAATAGTGTGCATTATAATGTTCCAGCCAAACCTATACCCGACGGTGGGTCTGCAGACGCCGGGCGAGGTGGTGGACGCGAACTTCGGGCAGCAACCCTTCGTGTTCGACATCGAGGATATGCTGCGGGAGCTGCGCGCCAGGACCAGGCTCGCCATCGACGAGTTCCCGCTGCCGGACGACCAGGGACAGTGGCAGCAAGTCTTGCACCGGTGAGATATTGCGGTTGCTGCGGACGGAAACATTCAGCTATGTGTCTCACGAAACGCGCAAGAGTAGCGTGTTCCACAACCTAAAAACTTCTAAAAAGACCATTTAATCAGTGCGTTCTACCTTTTATGACTTACGAGACAGAAACATGGATACACGCGATACGGTTGGTCCGTAAATTCATGAATTCTTAAGGTGGATGTTTCAGGGTAGCCCGCGAAATTCAAATTTTCTTACGTTTTTAGCGATTTGCAGGCCAGTGCTAGGTTGTATGTTAGTGAAAATATGATTCGCGGCTGTAAGACGTATGCAGTTACAGAATTATAATCATCAAAATCATCATAACAACCCTCCAAGCTCATGTAACTGTCAAGAATGAGTATTTCATCAAAAGGTCATTCTGTCAGTATCAACAATATTGTGGATTATTGAAACTGACAGCTCTTGAAAAAGTTTTAATTTCTGAACACTCCTAGTTTCATTAGTCAAATTCTGCTTCATTATTTATTTACCCGCACGCCATCTGGACAGAGTTTCTGACTTTGTTTCTGTATTTTCACATAAACCTTTGAAGTTGCTTGAGTGAGCAACTTCAAATACGTTGATCATGATCATTGCTGTGCAGTTAGTTGATGTAGTGATGCTCTTGTTCCTGTCAGCATGGTGTCGACATACCTGGTGCACCACGGGTACTGCAGCACGGCGCAGGCCTTCTCGCGCGCCACGGGACAGCCCATCGACGAGGATATCGCCTCCATCAAAAATAGACAAAGTACGTATGGCTCAAAGGGGAAAAACACAATTTTTACGTTTTTAAGTGAAAGATTTTTCTAAAACTGTGCATTTTCCTGTTTTCCTTGCATATAAAGTTTCCTTCTTAATCTTCTGGAATAGTATACTATAGCTTTAAATGTTTGAAAGAATTTTCCTAATTCAACAGACATTAAATACATTTAATTTGTTTACTATATTAATTTAGATTTGTAACTCCTTTATGTTGACATTTTCTAACGATGTATATACCTACCTTGAAAATGCGTGGTGATTAATGCTGCTTGCTTACTCTTTACGAGAAGTGCGACACGAAAAGGCTGCTCAAATTAATTTAGTAAACGTTTAGATTAAGTTGAGCTGCTTTCAAAACGTATTTTTCTTGTTCGTATTTGTATGATATTGTATGTTGTACTGAACTTCCAGGAGTATCTCGTCTGGTGGTATCAGGTCGCATAGGCGAGGCCATAGAGCTGACACGTTCGCTGTACCCGGGGCTGCTGGAGCGCGACCCGGACCTGCTGTTCCTGCTCAAGTACCGCCAGTTCGTGGAGATGGTCAACGGATCCGACGCCACGGTAATATACTACACCTGTACATCCCAGGAGTGTCTCGTCTGGTGGTATCAGGTCGCATAGGCGAGGCCATAGAGCTGACACGTTCGCTGTACCCGGGGCTGCTGGAGCGCGACCCGGACCTGCTGTTCCTGCTCAAGTACCGCCAGTTCGTGGAGATGGTCAACGGATCCGACGCCACGGTAATATACTACACCTGTACATCCCAGGAGTGTCTCGTCTGGTGGTATCAGGTCGCATAGGCGAGGCCATAGAGCTGACACGTTCGCTGTACCCGGGGCTGCTGGAGCGCGACCCGGACCTGCTGTTCCTGCTCAAGTACCGCCAGTTCGTGGAGATGGTCAACGGATCCGACGCCACGGTAATATACTACACCTGTACATCCCAGGAGTGTCTCGTCTGGTGGTATCAGGTCGCATAGGCGAGGCCATAGAGCTGACACGTTCGCTGTACCCGGGGCTGCTGGAGCGCGACCCGGACCTGCTGTTCCTGCTCAAGTACCGCCAGTTCGTGGAGATGGTCAACGGATCCGACGCCACGGTAATATACTACACCTGTACATCCCAGGAGTGTCTCGTCTGGTGGTATCAGGTCGCATAGGCGAGGCCATAGAGCTGACACGTTCGCTGTACCCGGGGCTGCTGGAGCGCGACCCGGACCTGCTGTTCCTGCTCAAGTACCGCCAGTTCGTGGAGATGGTCAACGGATCCGACGCCACGGTAATATACTACACCTGTACATCCCAGGAGTGTCTCGTCTGGTGGTATCAGGTCGCATAGGCGAGGCCATAGAGCTGACACGTTCGCTGTACCCGGGGCTGCTGGAGCGCGACCCGGACCTGCTGTTCCTGCTCAAGTACCGCCAGTTCGTGGAGATGGTCAACGGATCCGACGCCACGGTAATATACTACACCTGTACATCCCAGGAGTGTCTCGTCTGGTGGTATCAGGTCGCATAGGCGAGGCCATAGAGCTGACACGTTCGCTGTACCCGGGGCTGCTGGAGCGCGACCCGGACCTGCTGTTCCTGCTCAAGTACCGCCAGTTCGTGGAGATGGTCAACGGATCCGACGCCACGGTAATATACTACACCTGTACATCCCAGGAGTGTCTCGTCTGGTGGTATCAGGTCGCATAGGCGAGGCCATAGAGCTGACACGTTCGCTGTACCCGGGGCTGCTGGAGCGCGACCCGGACCTGCTGTTCCTGCTCAAGTACCGCCAGTTCGTGGAGATGGTCAACGGATCCGACGCCACGGTAATACAATATACTTTCACACATACACGAAGGAAAATATCTTTATTTGAGACTAGCTGACCCGTGCCCACTTCGTCGGGCATAATTAGTCGAAAGTGTGCTAATTACGTTTCGAAAAATTCAATTTCGGGGACGTCCGCTGCGTAAGGAGCCGACCACGCGACTGAGCCGCGCGGGTACCTACCTCTCAGATCAGATGTAAAAGGCCACGCCCCCTTCTCCCGAAGCGGGCACGAACGCGAACCGAATTAAACCCGAAACCATCCCGCGCCCGCCGCATCTTTGCTTTTTTCTCGGATTCACTTTGCAAAACGGACTATCACGTAAAAGCCTTTTACATCTCTCATATTCGGTAAGTAGGTCCTTATTACCCCCAAATGGGGCTTGTAGGTGACCAATTAGCGCTCCAGGGCATTAATGTCGCAAGAAAAGCCCTAGGGCGGTAAGTAATTAAAAAAAAAAAACACTTCACTCTTTCAAAATGTTCGCGTACATCTAACCATCATAGTACTGGCAATAGACATCATGCATTCAGCCCAATGACAAAAGAGGTCGCTTCGCTATTCAGCCTTGTCTTCGTATGAGTATACCGCCTGTGTGGGGGAGGCTTAATAGTCATCAATTTTAAATATCGAACGGCGAAGCTCAATATCGTTCTTGAAAAAAAAAAATTTAAAAGAGATGAAAAAGGCGGTAATAGAAAACTTTACTTTCAATATTGTTTGTTTTAGGATTTTTTTTATAATTACGTGCTAATTAGGAAAAAAACATGAGTTCTGCAAGTGATGAAGATATAAGCTGCACTCCCGATTCAATGAAAATGGAAGCTGAAGCAGCAATTAACAATATATTTTGCCTGAAAGTTCTAAAGAGAGATATTTGAAAACTTTATTCTTGTAATGCCGGTTTTTTTCTTCTTACCTCATAATCGAGATGTAAAGCAGAGTAGTTAGCTCGGGTGTAAGCATCAATTGCACCCTCGAACTATTGGCGCCCTCGCTGCGCTCGTGCGCCTAAACATCTCGGGCTGCAATTGATGCCTTACAGCCCTTGGCTACTAATCTACTATTTATGTTTCGTTTTTTTATATAACCTATGACACTCAGCAATAATGTGACTTTCTATTGGTGAAAGAATTTTTAAAATCGGTTTAGTAGATCCCGAGATTACCCCTTACAATTTAACAAATATACAAACACACAAACTTTACCTCTTTATAATATTAGTATAGATACACACGTTTAGTTTAACTTTTATCCGCACTTAGCCTCTTGATTAGGTCATTCTGCGTGAAGTTTAAATAGTACCTACTCCAACCAATATAGGTCCTTCCCAGAATTGTAGCAGCCTTCCCAGACTGCTGCAGGCTTCCGAGAAATTCATATACACATTCAAATCTGTTGTAAACTGTCAATGGCAGTTAATCCATTGAGTCCATAAACTATTAGTCCACACGAGCGAACTGTCGCACGGTAATGCGTTGGGCAGCGCGGGGCCAGTGCGCGCGTCTCTATAAGAATAAGAATAAGAATAATCTTTATTACACAAGAAATGGTTACAAAATTGTGTGAAGTCCCTGACTCCTGTGCTAGGTGGTAGACCTGTGTTACAGAAGTCAGTGCCCTCTCCCAAACGGAGACATTTCAGAATCTTATGCAATAAGATTATTGAAAAATAAAAAACTATAGTAACAACAACAACAAAAATTAAAAAAATAATTTATAAGCGTTTAAAGAAGCCTGTATTGAATTTGAGTGTGTTTGCATGTGCCTGCGTGTGCGTGTGTGTGTGTGTGTATTGTGTGTGTGTAGTTGTGAGTGTGAGTGTGAATTGAATTATCAGGAAGGGTTAGTGACCAAACATTAGTTGCGTCGCTCGACCACCCAGGAACCTCTCACTATGGCTAACGGCCATGTATGGATGCACATTTCTGGCTCGGTGATCTTTAAAAGTTTGTCGTGGTTTTTCCTAAGATTCCGAAACTCAATCATAGAACGTTCATTGTCCAAATAGACTTATGTTATAATAGTATAATGTATGTTTGCAGGCGTCAGACGAGAAGGGCGTGGGTTCGAACGGCGTGGCCACGTCCGTCATCTCGCACACCAGTCGCGCGCCCAGCGCTAACGGACACG